>QVRM01007094.1:922500-1545000 GCA_003439945.1 Dermanyssus gallinae | reverse complement strand
TTTTTCCACGTTTTCCTCATCAGTTGCCGTTTATGGGCGTCCTGATCGTAGTTCATCCTCGGTACTCCTGCGACCTCTTTTTAACTCATTAATCCAGTTGGAAACAGTGACAAAACATGGCGCAGAGTACATCTCGTCTAACTCTGTCTTCAGTTGGGTCGCATTCCAACTTTTAAAATAAAAATGCTTGATAACCACTCAAAATTATTTTTTCTCCATTTTTCAAAACCACGCCGATACGTTGCACGGGAAAAGCGATCAAACGAAATCGCAACGGCCAATCACCATAATATTTTGGCTGCTAGCAATAGAACAGTTACCGTTTCCAATAGCGGTGAAAGCACGCCCAAATTCGAATTCTGAAAAGCTAACTTAGGAACCTGTTGAACTACCTTCGTGATGGAATCCTGACTGACTAAGAACGCCACCAACGTAGAGCTTTGCACGGGAAACAAGGCTAAGTGCTCAGAAAGAATTGCCAGCCAAACTCTTTCTTAAGATTATTATAATATTATAATATTGCTAGCCAAGAAACACTATGGGTGCAAGTTAATGTGCAATATGTTAACTGCGAGGTAATATATGTTGATGCTCTTGGAGCAGACGACAGTGGAGATGTCACACTTGCTGTAATATTGTTCCGTAGAACGAACAGCGCGACGTAAAATATGGCTTTGCTAGAAGCAGTCACAGAAATGCTGGATGAACTGTATATTGAAAATAACTTAATACATAATATTGCCTCGATATTCTCTGACGCGAACGAAAATGCAATCCACAGATACTACAGCGGAAAAGGTGTTCCCTCTATTTCTGTTCACGAAATGCGCCACGAGAATCCCCAGTGATAACCTGGGAGACGTTGTTTATTACACAACCGAGCTCCTCTAAATCTGATATCTATTATGTAATAGGCTTTGTTTAAAGTGGCCATCTCAAACAAACGATATAAAATAGATTGGATAATGAGGTTGCGTATTTAGAGAATAATCGTGTATTTTCATTAACAAACCCATTAATAAAAAGAACAGTTTTGTTTGATCGCGTGCAATTTTACCGCTACTTGCAACGTATTATTATGATTTTTAAAAATAGAAAAGAAAAGGGTTTCAAGCGGTTATTAAGCATTTTTCTTTCAAAGGTTGACATGCAACCCAAGTGATAATTGAGTGAAACGAGATTTTGCCACTGTTCCCAACTGGAATTTTTTTAAAAGAGGCCGCACGAGCACTAAGGATGAACTACGTCCTGGAATGAAATATGTACCGCAGATGGACAAGTAAACACCAGGTGGATTGCGAATCAGTTTGGCTATTGTGCATTCTGTCCTGCACGAAAACTTGAAAACGAAAAAGCTCAGAGTAGAATTGGTGTCGCGTTTCTTCAATCCAGGGCAAACAACGTGCGTTTTTCCGCTTCTCAGCGAAATTCGGCCAAGATGTTTTATCCAGCCAGTGGTGTGCATCCAGTGAAGGGCCTCGAAAGAGAGCGCGGACAACGAGTGGGCCGGAAGGGTAATGGCTACGTTTTTTGGGACCATCGTGGAATAATTCTGGTTGACTACCCTGAAAGCGGTAAAACGATGAGGCAAAAACATTAGGCAAGCTTGTTGGACCGCCTGCAGCACAAAACTCACTGAGAGACAACCAGCTTTGCAGAAGAAGCTTGTCCTGTTTCACCAGGACAATACTCATGCACACAAGTCGCGGTTAGCATTAACAAAACTGACTGAATAGAGGTTTGATTAACCGAATTTATCTATTAAGCAACCCCCTATACTAATTATTTCTTCTTTGCAAATTTGAAAAATGTCTTGGCGGAAAGCGTTTTCCCAGCATTGAGAATGTTAATGCTGTTCTCATTGCCTATTCTCAGTCTAAAAACGTGGAGTTTTACTCAGGTGGTATAAATGCTCTGAAATCTCGGTGGAAAAATGTATTGCGATTATCGTATATCAAATAAAAAAAATTAAAAACAATTGGAAACTTCTTGGTCTTTATTCTACTTGTGCTGTCTTGTGCTGCTGAGGGAAATGTGGTTCCACAGGTGAAAAATCCTTAGAGAAGCTGTCAATTTATATAAAACGACTGCACTTATAATTCGAACGGCAAAGCCAATCTGAGAAGGAATAAGTATACAGAATAACCTGCTCTGCGCACTGGTTTGGCGGATGTGTCAGAATTAGCAAGCAATTGCACTGACTGGAGATTGCTCGGTTTCTTGTGAGTGTTGCAGCAAACTTGTAATGAGGGATAATATTGCTGGCATGTGCAGTAATGCGTCCTGTTAAAATTGGAGACACCACTCCGCAGCTCCCCGCCTAGAGCGGCACCGAAACAGCGTTCCCGAGCCAAGCCACGAACGAAGGTGACACGCACTCGTCCCCGGGGACCTCGCAAACCAGTGGCCCAGGGGTCATCCGGATTAGTCCGGGATTCAATATCTATAAAGTCCGAGTTGTCAAAAATGATTAAGTTAATAACGAACGCGCTACAGCCATTACTGGCGCTTCTGACGGTTGCTAGCGACCTCAGGCAATCATAATGACGGACGATCATAACAATGGCAGAAAGGTGACAGAACCCACACTGGTCACTTTGTCGGATTCCCCAGAAGGAGCCACCCCGAGCTTCACGTCTGTAGAGATCCTTGCAACTACACCGAACCCCCTGGGGCCCAACAAGGAAACATGTCACCAATGCGGTCAGACTTTTGCTAGGCGAGGCCTCCGTAGACATGTCACAGTCAAACATGGGGGCGGGAGCACCATACCCCATCATAACGGGGCCCCGAACGAAGTCAATCCCGACCTCACGGAGTGCATCCAGACCTTCATAAAAAATGGGAAGTTGGTTCGCATCCTGCCCAAGGTGGTCAGGAAGTCGGTGGCTGACGCACTGTCGGAGGTGTTGTTAAAAGTTGCCGTGGACAACGACGACGCGGCCTGGCTTGGGCTTTTCTTCTTCGCCCCAGTCGTGCTAAGGTTACCGGTAGGCTGCAGGGATACACGCTCTCTGGCAGTGGTCATTAGGAAGAACTTGGTGGAGTTTCGACGCGGTGCTCGACTTACAGATCTGGTCCTCCTGCATACCGCGGGCGAGTCGGGTGGTAATGTTAAGCGAAATCATTCGATCACGCGGGCCGTGTCGGCCAAACTGTCGGACGCAGACGTGTCAGGGACAGCCCGCCTTCTTCTGTCTGACAACGTTATGGTCGATGAACCAGCCGCCGCAGCGTCGCTACGGGAAAAACACCCCCCGCGCAACCGGACTTGTGTTGGCCGTCTCCTCCCCCTTCACAACGTTTACCGTTTTCTACCTCGGTCGAGGATATTCGCTATACGATGGGATCATTTTCAAAGAGCTCGAGCGCCGGTCTGGATTTCATCAGACCGGCGCTCTCTCTCATCCGACGGACTTAGCAAGGCCCTAGCAAAGGTAATTGTTCTACTGCGATGGGGAGCTCCGCATCCAAGGTGGTGTCCTCTTATCTTCGGAGCGAGGCTATTTGCACTAAAGAAGAAAGACGGCTAGTTTAGACCTATCGCTTGCTCATCGGTACTACGCAGGATCGCTGCGAAATTGGCAGTAAGGGACTCTAAAGATGTTATCAGCCTAGCGGTCGGGCCTCACCAGTTGGGTTTGTCCACCAAGGGGGGTGCTGAAATAATGATTCACGCTACCAGGGCTTTTATTGATTCTTGGCCCGATCCATCCGTGCTAGTCAAACTTGATTTTAAAAACGCGTTCAACACCGTCAGAAGGGATCATTTTCTGAAAGTGGTTGGAGATGAGACCCCTGCTATTTATCATCAAGTAAAATTGGCCTACGGTGGTCCATCGCACTTGGTCTTGCCCTCGGCACTGCTTACTTCAGCTCTTGGGGTTCAACAGGGAGATCCCCTCGCTCCCCCTATGTTTTGTCTTGCCGTTAAAACCTTGGTTAACTGACTTGAAAGTCCACTCAATCTTTGGTATTTGGACGACGGTGTCATTGAAGGTAACATTAGTACGGTCTGTAAAGACTTAAAGAAGATACTTAATTTCACCGCATGCAGCGGTTTGGACCTGAACCCCGTCAAGTGTGAGGTTCACATAACCGGCTCAAGTACAGCTGACATGTCCGCTATACAGAATCTACTTTCAGGTTGCCGCGTAACAGGCGACGACTTGGATCTTCTTGGCGTATTCCTGTTCTCTCGCCACCTTGGACCGACAATCGAACGCGGGAAGGAAAAACTTGAAATTGACTTTAATTGTCTTCCCCAGCTGGGCACTCACCGGGGGTTGTATCTCCTGCGTTCATGCTTCTCCGCGTCGAGGCTGAACTACCTGTTCAGGGAAACCAACAGTTCAGCCTTCTTGGCCCAGTTGGAGGAAATTAACTTGAAGATGGGTTTCGCGTTAGAATCTATACTCAACCTGCGGTTGCGAGACGATTCCCTAGTTCAGGCCTTCTTACCGGTAGCCAGAGGTGGACTGGGCCTGCCTGAAGCAGTTTCTCTTTCAGTCGCAGTTTACAATCGGCGACTAGTGGCGTTGAGTCTATCCTGGACACCCAAGCGATTGCAAGCTTCCACTCCACGCTTGAAAAGACTCAGAATGACGCCATTGCATTTTGTGGGTCTTTACCGGAGACTCCTTTTCTTTAGCGCTCGTGGTCAGAACTGGCAAACGACGGCCGATGGAGCGGCGTGTGGGACCGAACAACTACGGCCGCTAGCAAAGCGAGGTTACAGGCAGTTTCCTCGCCCGGTGCAGGTGCATGGCTGCACGCCCTCCCGAGCCCTCAACTTGGTACCCTTCTGGATAACGAGTCTACACGAATACTAGTCGGGTTGAGGTTAGGAGTAGACCTAGTCTCCCCACACCAGTGCAGGTGCGGTGGTGAGGTAGACTCCCTAGGTCACCATGGACTTCCTGTCCGCAGAGTTCAGGCAGAATTGCACGCCACTCAGCCTTGAATGAAACATTTAGCAGAGGGCTACGGTCGGCAGGCTACCCATGCATTTTGGAGCCTCCCGGCTTAGTCAGAGACTAGAGAGAGAGAGAGAGATGGAAGGAGACCTGATGGAATGACCCTGACTTCCATTGAGCGGGGCCAAATGCTGGTGTGGGATGCGACCGTAACCGACTCTTTAGCCCGTTCAATGGTCGGTACGGGCGCAGCCCGTCCTGGACACGCGGTAGCCCTAGCGGAAGCAGCCAAGTCCAGGAAGTATTCATGTATTGCTTACCCACACTTGTTCTCACCCCTTGCGTTCGAGACATTGGGGGGGCCTGGGCTGCTCACGAAGAAACTGCTCAACGATGTCGGGAGAAGATTGGTGCTGGCTACAGGAGACAAGAGTGCGGGCGAATATTTACTGCAACGTCTGTCATTGGATGTTCAGAGTGGGAATGCCGCTTCGGTGAGAGGCACCCTGGCTAGGTGGACCAGCCCAAGCCTGGACCTAACGCCTTGAGTTAAGCCCCGAGCGGGCTGTGCACATGTTCTTACATCACAAATGTATAATTTAATACACATAAATAAATAAATAATAATAATATATATATATATATATATATATATATATATATATAATCATTTATTTATGTGTGACAAAGTATACAATTGTGGTGTAAGAACATGTGCACAACCCGCTCGGGGCAAAACTCAAGGTGTTAGGTCCAGGCTTGGGCTGGTCCACCTAGCCAGGGTACCTCTCACCGAAGCGGCATTCCCCCTCTGAACGTCTAATGAGAGACGTTGTAGTAGATATTCGCCTGCCCTCTTGTCTCCTGTAGCGAGTGCCAGTTTTCTCCCGACGTCGTTGAGCAGTTTCTTCGTGAGCACTCCAGGCCCGCCCAATGTCTCGAATGCGAGAGGTGAGAACAGGTGTGGGTAGCCGACACTGGAGTACTTTCTGCACTTGGCTGCCTCCGCCAGGGCTACCGCGTGTCCAGGGCGGGCTGCGCCCGTACCGACCATTGAGGGGGCTAAAGAGTCGGTTACGGTCGCGTCCCATACCAGCATTTGGCCCCGCTCGAACGGAGTCAAGGTCATACCATCTGGTCTCCTGGCATCATCTCTGACTAAGCCAGACGGCTCCAAAATGCATGGGTAGCCTGCCGATCGCAGCCCCCTGCTGAATGTCTCATTCAGGGCTGAGTGGCGCGCGATTCTACCTGAACTTTGGGGACAGGAAAGTCCGTGGTGGCCTAGGGAATCGACCTCGTCACCGCATCTGCACCGGTGTGGGGAGACTAGCTCTGCTCCCAGCCTCAACCCGACTAGTATGCGAGTGGACTCGTCGTCCAGGAGGGTGCCTAGCTGAGGGCTTGGGAGGGCCTGCAGCCATGCACCTGCACGCGGTGAAGAAACTGCCAGTAGCCTCGCTTTGTTGGCGGCCGTAGTTGTTCGGTCCCATAAGCCATTCCAACGACCGTTGTTTGCCAGCTCTGACCACGCGCGCTGAAATGAGGGGGTCTCCGGTAGAGACCCACAAAATGCAATGGCATCTTCCTGAGTTCGTTCAAGCGTAGCTCGAAAATTTGAAACTGCTTCGGGGTCCAGATTAGCTTCAACGCCACTCGTCGCCGAATGCAAGGATGCGATGTGTGCTGCGATTGCAAGAGAAACTGCTTCAGGCAGGCCCAGTCCACCTCTGGCTACCGGTAAGGCGGCTTGAACTAAGGGGTCGTTTCGCAACCGCAGGTTAAGTATAGATTCCAACGCCAGGCCTAGCTTCAAGTTTATTTCCTCCAACTGGGGCGAGAAGGCTGAACACCTGATTCCCCTGAACAGGTAGTTTAGCCTTGACGCAGAGAAACATGCGCGCAGAAGGTACAACCCCCGGTGAGCGCCCAGCTGGGGAAGGCGATTGAAGCCGATCTCGAGCTTTTCTCTTTCTTGTTCGATTTTCGGTCCAAGGTGGCAAGAAAACAGGGGTACCCCGAGGAGGTCCAAGTCGTCGCCTGTTACGCGGCACCCCGGAAGAAGATCCCGTAAAGCGGAGATATCGGCTGTACCTGAGCCGATAATGTGAACCTCACACTTGGTTGGGTTCAGCTCCAGACCACTGCATGTAGCGAAACTTAAGATCTTCTTTATGTCCTCACAGACCGTACCAATGTTGCCTGCGATGACCCCGTCATCTAAATACCAAAGGTTGAGTGGACTCTCGAGTGAGTTCACCAAGTCCTTAACGGCAAGACAGAACAGAGGGGGGGCGAGGGGGTCTCCTTGCTGAACCCCTACAGCCGAGGTGAGCAGTGCCGAGGGTAAAACCAAGTGCGACGAATCACCGTAGGCCAATTTCACTTGGTGATAGATGCCAGGGGCCTCATCTCCGACCACTCTCAACAGGTGATTCCTTTTCACAGTGTTAAAAGCGTTCTTAAAATCCAGCTTAACTAGCACGGACGAATCGATTCGAGAATCTATAAAAGCCCTGGTGGCGTGGATCATTATTTCAGCACCCCCCTTGGTGTAAAAACCCAACTGGTGGGGCCCAATTGCTAGGTTGATAAGATCTCTAGAATCCCTCACTGCTAATTTTGCCGCGACCCTACGTAGTACTGAAGAGCAAGCGATAGGTCTGAACGAACCGTCTTTCTTCTTCAGCGCAAACAGTCTCGCTCCGAAGATGAGGGGACACCACCTTGGATGCGGGGCTCCCCATCGCAGTAGGTCAATTACCTTCGCTAGGGCCTTACTAAGTGTGTCGGATGAGCAGCCGAGAGTCGGTGACAGAAGGTCCTGTAGGAGTCGAGGTCTCATAAAATCCAGGCCCGCGCTCGAACTCTTTGCAAATGATCCGACAGCAAAAGACTGGAGCGAAAGAGAAAAGCCCGAGCCAGGCGGCGTCGTCGTTGTCCGAGGCAACCTTAATACACACCTCTGACAGGGCGTCAGCCACCGACTTCCTTACCACTTTGGGCAAGATACGAACCAGCTTTCCATTTTTCATGAACGCCTGGATGCACTCCGTGAGGTCGAAATTGGACTCGTTCATGACGCCGTTAGGGACTAGAGTGGCGCCCCCGCCCCCATGTTTGACCGTGACATGTCTACGGAAGCCTCGCCTGGCGAAAGTTTGGCCGCATTGGTGACAAGTTACCCTATTAGACCCCAAGGGGTCTGGTGTGGTCGCAGGGTTCTGCCCTGATGTGGAGCTTGGGCCGGCGCCTTCTGAAGGATCCCGCAAGGTGGCATGTATGGGTTGTGTCATATATATATATATATATATATATATATATATATATATATATATATACATATATATATATATATATATATATATATATATATATACAGGGTCATTCGTATCGTTATGTACCTATTTCGAGGTTTAGTAGAACTCGGCAAGAAAATAATTTTTCCCAATGGAGGGAGGATGCTAAAACGCTTTGTTTAAGAGAGAGAGAGTGAAATTTATAAAGGTAGTTATTCTGCCTTTTTTCTCCTACATAGTTGTGCGAAATCTTCGTTTGCGGGAGAACCAGTCAACGCATGAAGGAACCAATCATATACGCATATTCGGAGAAAAATTCTGCACAACGGAAGACACTTTACTAGCTTGCGTAGCGAATAGCCAGATTGAGAAACGTCATAAACTATCGCCCCCCTCCTTCCACTAGGAAACATAATTTTTTTGTCGAGTTCTATCGAACCTCAAAATTTGTACCTAACTTTCTCAAACACCCTATGCAAGTATGCATGTGTTCGGTTTTGATATAGCTATCGAAAAAGCTTAGTTGTTTGACAACTACGTAACGCAGCACAATCACTTGGTACGAAAATGGTGGGCATTAAATTTGCTATTGCGTGAGGCTGGTCTTTTGGACACTCATTTTTGGCCATAATGGAAAATGTTTACGATTTTTCACGAAAAGGCGTTAACGTAAGACATAACAACATATCGACTTTTTATGACTTTCCTCAACCTGGCTATTCGCTTTCCGCTACGCAAGCTAGTGAAGTGCCATCCGAACACGTCGATATGATTGGTTGCTTCATGCGTAGACTGGTTCTCCCGCAAACGTAGATTTTGCACAACTATGTATTATAGGAGACGAAAAGGTAGAATAACTACTTTTATAAATTTCACTCTCTCTCTCTCTCCGAAACAAGACGTTTCCGCGTCCTCCCTCCATTGGAAAAAATATTTTCTTGCTGAGTTCTACCAAACCTCGAAATAAGTACATAACGATATGAATGGCCCTGTATATATATATATATATATATACATAGTGTGTTCAAAACGTATCGCGACTTTTGTGTTTTTTCAAAAATTATTCATTTATTCATGAATATCTATTTTGTCCCCTTCAAAGTAATCCCCATGAGATACAATACACTTGTGCCAACGGTTTTTCCAATCTTCGAAGCACTTCAAAAAACCATTTTTTTTATCTTGTTCAGCTCCTCCTTCGATGCCGTCTTTATCTCGTCAAGCGTAGCGTAACGTCGTCCTTTCATGGGCCTCTTCAGTTTAGGGAACAAGAAAAAGTCACAGGGGGCCAGATCTGGGGAATACGGTGGCTGCGGCATCATTAGTGTGTTGTTTTTGGCCAAAAACTCGCGCACAAGCAACGATGTGTGAGCAGGGGCGTTATCGTGGTGCAAAAGCCAATTTTTGTTCTTCCACAAATCCGGGCGTTTCTGGCGGATTGCTTCGCGCAAATTGCGCATAACTTGCAGGTAATATTCCTTATTGACCGTTCTACCCTGTGGCAAGAACTCATGATGCACCACGCCCCTGCAATCGAAGAAAACTGTCAGCAAAACTTTCACATTCGACCGAACTTGGCTCGCTTTTTTCGGTCTTGGTTCGTGCGGCAGCTTCCATTGAGATGATTGAGCTTTGGTTTCCACGTCATAACCATAAACCCACGATTCGTCACCAGTTATGACCCTCTGGAGCAAATTTGGGTCGTCGCGGACAGAGTCCAACATCTCATTAGCAATGTTCATGCGATGCTGTTTTTGGTCGCAATTGAGCAATTTTGGTACGAATTTCGCGGCGACCCGTCTCATGCCCAAATCATTGATAAAAATCGAATGACACGAGCCAATCGATATGTTTAGGTCCTTAGCAACTCCTCTAACGGTGATTCGACGATTGGCCAATACCATTTTCTCCACTTCATTAATTTTTTCGTCTGTTGTTGAAGTGCTCGGGCGTCCGGCACGCTCTTCGTCGTTCACATCTTTTCGGTCTTCTGAGAACATTTTGTACCACCGATAAACTATGCTTCGGTCCAAGGTAGCTTCTCCGTATGCCACAGTCAACATTCGGAATGCATCCGCGCACTTAATTTCGTTTTACACAAAATTTGATACAGGTTCTTTGATCCATTTTTTTGAATAGGTAAAAATCGAAGACGATCCAAAACACGTGCAAGCAAAGCAGCTGTCAACAATTAAGTGAACATTCAAAATGGCCGAGCTTGTCGGCATAAGTGAGAGACATGAGTACCAACATAACGCCACAAAAAATCGAAATTCGAATATACGTAACCCGCGAAAATTCAAAAGTCGCGATACGTTTTGAACACACCTCGTATATAGCTTGACGAATGTCCATTCTTGTGTAAACAGCACTCGTCTCACACTATATATATATATATATATATAGCTTGACGAATGCCCATTCTTGTGTAAACAGCACTCGTCTCACACTACATATATATATATATATATATATATATATATATATATATATATAATGTTTTTGTTTATGATAGCTATCTTACTTTCATGAGATATTAACTGCGCAACTCTTCTCAGGGTTCCTGTATGTATTTGTCCTTGCACATAAGCTGTGCTGAATTGCATACGCAGCAAGTTGTTACCGTGTTTGTTGTCACCGCTACAACCTCATCGTTATAGGGATCGCGCTCAGCTAAGTGGCTGCACTGTAAAACGATGGACTTTCTACACTTAGATCCATTCTCCTCTATGCCATGCAGCAGCTGGGCTGTTGTGCGTTATGTCATTGCCGTCGACTGAATAATAATGAGCCAATGCTGTATGCGAAAGTCCGTCACAGAGCCTAACATACATAAAGCCATGTTCACGATCATTGCCTTTCTCCCAATTCTTCACCATATAGTCCTTCCCAACAGCTTGATAAGTTTCAATCCGTTTCAAAGGACTTCGGCGACAGCCGTGAGATTGCGCCGAGAACACTTCACACGTCCTCAGATTCACAGCTGCTTTCCATGGGTCCCTCCATCACACGCGACGACCGAGATGCCTGGCTTCAGATTTCGACGAGAGCGGTCGAACGGAAGAAAGCCAAAATCAAATATTGATATATATATATATATATATATATATATATATATATATATATAAATTTATATATATATATATATATATATATATATATACGGGGTGCTACACCAACCTCTGAAGATTGATAGAAAAGAATCGTTAAGCTCGGTAAAGCAAATACTTTTTTCAATGGAACATGGTCTCTGAGAAGTCTTGTTTCGGAGTTAGAGAAAAATCACTACAATTTGTGACACTGGTGCTGTTGCCTGACATAGGAGCACAAAATGTGTCATTGCAAGACAACCAGTTCTCCTCTACTAGGGACGCCGTCAAGTTCGCGAAAAAAATCCCCCTAAAAAAACATATAACGCCGGCTAGAAGATTCCACATGGTCGTTTAGAAGAGAATTCGCAAAAAAATAAGTTATTTGAGTAGCCTTCACGCTCAATACGCCTCACAAATATAACTCTACTATTTCATGACAATCATTTTTGTACAAAATGCATGGCAATGCAAGCTTTTTGCCATGTACAGCTTGCTGCGTTTATATCGACGTGCTTTGTTTTGCCCGAAGAAGACTGTGGTTCGTCCGTCATCGTAGGATCTTACCACCGCCATTAAATACATAATTTTTAATGACAGTGCCAACAAATGAGTAATCCGTACACGCGTCGCCCCTAGCATCATCGAACAGAGATAGAGGTGAGCGGCGAGGAGATCCGCTATGTCCTGACTGCTTGTGGCGTGACGGGATCCCGGCATGAGGTCTTGAAAAGAATCTTGTACACCATCTTTAGAGTCAAGGTTGAATTCGACGTGTATTCTATGTCTCCTGACAGCTTCAACTGTGCGTCGGTCAGTAGGAATGGCAGACGATGCTACCTCTCTCCTTCTTAGCTGCGTCCGTTGGTATGATACCATATCAACTATATGGAACTGACTTTGAAAACTACGATAAGTGCATCCATTTTGTGCCTAAACGTAAATCATATATCTGTTAAGATAATTTTTCATGTAAAATTCACTTGCACCTTATATATGAGGCCAAGTAGTTCTCAGTCATGTTTGAATAAAACAGCGTTTCGTACCATTAAATGTGCCGCACACGATCGGCCACTCAATGCGATAACATCTAATGTCAGTGTGGCAGTCTGCTTTAGGCAATGTGCCTGCATATGCAACGTCATGTCCTGATTGCGTACAGTACGGCTTACGTGAGCATGACCAGAGTAGTAGGCAGCTCGCACAGCCTCGCGTGCAGGAGTGTTCAAGATGGACCTGATCAGCCTCTCGGTATGAGGCAAATTCTGAAGTCGAAAACGCCGCGACGCGGCCGCAACCGCGGCTTTCAGGCGAATGTTGTCACTTTGCTAGGTGGTGAGGTGTGAGCGGCTCCCTGGTCTTTCTCGTGCTTCGATATCGGCCGCTAGGCACTTCATACGAGGTCTCGTTTTTCCAGCCTCAAAGGGTCGATTGTGGAGATTATCATATTGTCATTACCCCCCGCCCCCGCACATGCCACCCCCTCCGCGTACGGCCTCGAGCCCGCCATCTGTCTCCCCTACCGTGGATGCACACACCACAGAACATCGTCAGCGTTCTTGTGCGTGCGCACATATAAGCTGTTCAAGTCGCAGTTTACAGTGTACGCCAGCACACCGACGTGCGTGGAAAGACGGCAGCAGACGACTCATCGAAAGACGAGAACAAAGGCAAAAACCTCTCGGCGAGCGAACCAGTTCGCCGGGCTGGCTGACCTCTAAACTGGTAACACATGTTGCCTTATGAAGTTTGACTGCCGGCGGTAAAGGCGGATGCCTCCAACCAATAAGCGCAAAGGGCGAGGCAAGGAGTGAACAACTGGCGCAAAAAGGAAGGGCGGCCAGAGACAGGCTGAAACAGGTTGGATCGCGGAGAGAGGAAAGAAGGGAAGCAAGAGCGAGAGAGCTACTTATTATCCCTATTTTTAGCTGGTTTGTATCGCTAGAAAAGCGAAAGGCAAGCTGGAAGTGTGCCTAGCAGGAACAGGCCAGTGTGGAGCAAGAGATCTTCTAGCGGCAGAATAACGAACGACGCCAGTTCTGAGGAAACCATGGTCTCTCTGGATTATCCGTGCTCCTTGAAGCCCCCAAAGTTGTCACCCAAAGACCCGCTTTAGAGGATCTACCGTACGAAGACTACCACACCGTTATCTAAACTACCGGTGGCGGCCGTTATCAGACATCAACTAGTAATTTGCTCTGACATGCTTCGCAGTACCCGCCTGTCCTTCAAATTGGCGTACTTTCTGGCCGGCAGACCGAGATTTTAACTCTCTTAGTAGCTCCGCTACACGAAGGCCTGAACAAATTCCAACAGCTGCCAAAAGCTGTAGACCGAATTTATAATCAAGCTAGTCATCAATCGATAACGAATTAAAAAACATTTTGTGCACAAGCGTATTGTAAATGTGCGACGTCGCAGCCTATGCATGAATGCTAAATACTATGCTGTGGCATGAATGGCTTGAACTCCGACACACTTGTTACTTTTCTTATTGCTGGTGTTTCTATCAGTATTGTTATTACTTATGCTAGTGGCAGCTGTAGTATTAGTTGTAGCAGCAACTTCAACTTTGTAGAGGGGCTCAAGTTCGGCGCCATACATTTAATAACTACGCAAGTTATCGCATAAACCTCGCAATTAGTGTAATGCATGATTTAACGCAAATATTGCTTGTTTAACTTGTCTATTACCGAGAAAAGTTACAAGTTGAGCACGCCTGAACGTTCGCAACTTTTAATGCTGCAGTTACTTTAATAAATGAGCATGATAGCATTGACAGTCGCTCAATGGGTGGGATCTATCGTGCGACCTAACTGTCTCTCAACTCAGTTTGAGAGCGGTTGCATGCTGGTTTGGGACGCGACAGTTACTGACTCAGTAGCCCCTTCAATAGTGCTGGCGCGGCCCAGGCCGGTCATGCTTCAGCTCTCGCTGAGGCAAGGTGAGAAAGTACCAAAATATCGGGTAACCGCTCGGGTTTACCCACTTGCCTTCGACACCCTTGCCGGGCCGGCTCACTTACGGTTTGCTACAGAGGGTCGGGAAGCAGCTGATTCTAGCCAGCGGTCGAGTGATTTCTTCAGACAATCTGTCGCTGAATGTGCAGGGAACCTTCTAAATATGGCTGGTTCCGACAGTGGACCCCTGCAACGGTGCACACGCTCGCAGGGACCCAAATGTCATATTTCCACCGTTAATGATTAATTGTATTATATATATATATTTTCAGTGGCGGGATTGGTTCACTTGGTAGTTTGCTCGGACGTGCAGCCAGTTCAACAATACCCGGGAGCCTTTGCAAGGTAGCACTTGCCTTTGGTAAGCGGGCACAATGGCCGCTTGACGAGTCTACACAACTTGGCGGATATTTGCGGACACGCTTTGAGACTCTAGACCAAACTATGTAGTAGAGAATTGAGCACACAAAAAGAGCGTTGTCGCATAGATGAATCTATCACAGAGGCAAAATGGAAAGCCTTCTGTCCAATCTTAGTCAAGTCTTTGACGCCAATGCAAGATCCACGATGGGTCAGCCGTTCCATCACTGCTTTGCATATGCATCACGGCGTTCTCCCGATGATACTTTTCGGTGCGGCCGTTTTTCCCGACAAGCATTGAAGGCCTCCAATAAAGGAGCACTGCGCGCGCAACAGCGTCTGTCGCCAGCAGAGATCAGGCTGGCGTTTCATTCTTTACCCTATGAGTAACGCAACAGGCCTCCATCATGTCATTGCCTTATTTATTCTCTGTCTCGTCTTACTTTTGTTGTCTTTTCATTTTCCCCTTCTCCCTTCCTAGTCCTCTCCTGTCCACATCTTCCTTATCTCAACAATGCTCGTTCTTTTTTCTGGTCCCTCAATGACATCCGTTCCGGAGTAGGGTCGAGATTCGGGCGCAAGCGTATAGCCTCCTGTGTTACAAGGGTTTGCCGCTCGCCACAACTATGTCCTCTGTTTTGGCGTACTACCACTACTACGGTCAAAAAGCTGGCGCGGAACCAAAGGAAACGAAACTACAATGCCAAATTCGCAATTTCGACATGGGCATCACCACGGACTAAGCCGAACACGTAGCGAATGTGCGGGACAGACGTTCACTAGTCATCCTCAGAGAGGGACAATGCTAAAACATTGTCCTGTAATATTTTTGGAGGAAAACTATTACCGCCACCAGCTATCGTTGTTGGGGGCCCTCGGATACAGTATCTGCCGACTGAAAGCATATAGGCAATGTGCAAGCGTAGTAAAAACGCCTTCCTCCAACGGTGATTTCCTCTCTTTCGTTGTGTCCCCTGATTGCTTACCGAACATACTTCCCAGCGGGCCGTAAACACCTTATGCATCCATATATGTAAAGCAGTTCCTGAACACAGGCATCCCGAGGCCTGCCGCGCACAAGCTACTTCAGATAACCTGTAGATGGCGTGTGTGCTTGCTACGAGTCGGTATAGGGAGCATGCAACACACACGCAATGTGCATAACGCAACCTCGTGCCTAAGCAATCTGCTACACAAGCGTCCGCTGAGTTTCCAACGTAAATAAAAAATTGCGGTCACTCTGCCCCAGTTTCCTCTGTTTCCTCTTTTTGGTATCATTTTCGCTTGATGCCACCTGCAGATAGCCAAACGACACCCATTTGCTGACATGCTTCTTCGAGACTTATCTGGCACGTTTGTTGAACCGTATTTAATACGATATGAAAAGGTATTGTCGACTCTTTGTGCATGTCTGGATGTTCCCTTCGTACATATAACATTGAGGGGAAGCCTTGTAAATCAGATATCATAAGACAGTGCGAAATAAGGAGCTCGCAGGGAAGAGCTAAAACACATTTTAAGACTGGAGCAATCAATTATCTATATAGTAGTGACAAAACGCGGCTGTCTAGGCCGATATGATGTAACTAGGGGCCGTAGTTGACAAATGCATTCCGCTGTATTTGTCTATTAGTCATTTGTTTGCTAAGCTTTTGTGTTTCTCGTTTCATATCTACCTAAGCCTAGACTGTCCCCCTGACAACCCCCTTCTGTCCGCTATGATCCATCTATCGATTTGTTTGCGTGGCAATAGTTAGTCGTTCTACGACTTTGGAAGGATTACGCGCTCCCAATGAACCGAAAGTACACTGAGAGTTAGACAGGCTATGTTTCTGCCGCCCAGATTTTTGTAAATCTCTGTAATATTTATTATGAGGTTTCACGCACATTTAGGCACAATTGGGTGGCCGTTGTCATGATGATAATAAAGATGAATGATGATGTTGATGATGATGATGACGACGATCATCATCATTATCATCACCACCACTACTACGATCACCACCCTAAACGTCAGCGTCATCTGTGCTGCCCTAGTACCTTTAGCAATGAACGGTTGGGTAAATCCACCACCACGACAACCATCAGAGGAAGCAACAACAACGCCACCACCATCACCATCATCACTATCACCACTTTCCGTATAATGGACAACAAAATCATCAGAGAACAGCAAGGAGCAGCACGAACCCACGGCGATGCATGAAATGTTGCGACTCCGTCGCCGCAGCTAAACGCAGCACGCGGACAGATCGCAGTGTCTGCAGACTATCCCGGTGGCTTGCATTGCGTCGTGTAGTTGGAGTCGTCGTCGCCGTCGTCACCATAGCCGGCATCGCCTGGTCATGCTCTCTCTATAGACGTGAATCAGGGGCTCAAGCGCTCTGGGCTGGGTTGCTTGCGAGCTCCTTCCGGAGTGACGTCATTTCCTTTGCTGCGGCTGCCGCTTTAGCTGATGTTGCTCTTGGCGCCAACGACGTCGACGGTGCGGCGATTGCTGTATGCTGCACGAGGTCTCTATACGCTTTATGGACGGACCAACGGACGGACATAGACCGACCGACAAGCAGACAAACAGACAGACATACAGACAGATACAAGCACGGACGGACGGACGGACGGACGGACGAACGGATAAATGGGTGGGGGCATGTGATGTGTGTACTCGTATAGACTAGCTCGTATATGCATCGTGCACGGTCGTTTCTCTCGTTGGTCGTCGCTTAGCTCTGCTGTAGCTGGGGCGCCGGAGCCGGGGTCGGACACGGAAGGCGTGGAGTTGGGCCGAGGGGGGGATAAATGCAAATCGCGCTTACTGCCGCCACACGGCGTTCGTAGCGGCGGAGAAGGCTGGTTGGTTTCCCGTTTAGAACCGCGAGCGACAACAGAACCCTGCATGCAAGCGGGCAAGCAGGCAAGCAAGCGAACAAGCGAGTAAGCAGACACGCCTGAGATCCACCTCCTGCGTGAGATAGTCACATGAGATCACGACAGTTGGCCATTACGTCAATTGCAAGCCTACTGCAACAATCGTAGGCACTAGCAGATCTGAGGCGCAGCCGCAGCGGCGGCACGAACAGCGACCGAAACAAGCAAGACAACAACAGGAACACAGGCCCGGATCGTGAAAGGAACCACGATGGCGATGGCGGAACCGCCACCCAACCGGCAGCAAAGACCGCGATTACATCCGATGTTTTTCGTGGACGCCCATAAGCTCTACGTTATGGCCAAGCCTATCCGCGACAGTTGGCGTCGAGCGACGACTGCCACATAGTAGATAACAATTGCTTTTTATCCTACGTATAGCATCTCATCCGCCGTGTGGTTCAGCTTAGGTGGTTGGGACGCTGCACTAGATTTACACTGTTAGCCGAAAGCCTAGGCACACTGTTAATGAAACAATATATTTCAAACGCAAGTGCGTTTGATACGCGTATTGCCACCAGTGCAAAACGTCTGTATACAGCGAAGGTTTCTGTCCTAGTCGCGTTTCTCGATTTTCTTTAAAATGGTCTTAAAAAGTATTTGCGTGTATCTCACGTAGCCCACGGATTTTGAATATATGCTAGCCTCCTCGTAACGAAAGACGACGATGAGACAAAAGGTTACAGAAGCCACCGCACAAGTAGCCAAATGCGCAAAAAACGAAAACACTTAGGGAAGTTATAAGTCGCTTAACCTTAATTGTCCCTCGACGAGAAGCTTGCGTCCCTGCTGGTTTGGTCCTGACACAATATTTAGTATCAACGCGGCGTCGATAATCGGTACGTTGCTAACGAGCAAGGAACTCGCCGTTCTGCCATAGCCGAGTCGAGCCGACGTTAGAAAAGCATGTTACAATACAATACAAGTCTCTTTTATTAAAAAAGGGGTTTAAACAAATCACATATTTTGTCGTCGTCCCGTGTGTGACAAAATAAAGAAATCAATGTATCTGTTCTTGCTTCTCTAGTATCACTCGCTGCCCCTCTTATGCATCAAGCGACACTTCTGCCGCAAAATGAAGCATTAAATGATGTCTGTTTTAGCGGCAGCTTTTGTAATCTCGAATCTTGAAAGAATTTTCAGCCTTCGTCTGTAAGCCTCGAGCAAATCGCGCACCACCGATAATCTCCAACGCAAGGTTTGGTTTCGGTCCGGTATTCGTCCCAGGTGGCGTACTCTAACATCATGTACTTGTTGATGGAGCTCTTTCCGAAATGTCTCGTTTTGAAACATGGCTATTTCAATCTGGGCTATTAGCGCAACAGGGCAACAACTATCGCAAATGTTGTACGAGCCCTTGGTGATATAATGTCAACGGATTTTACGTTTGCTGCCCATCCTAGAGACCTTGTCAACTCAACATCTGTGCTTGTGGACATGCTGTTCGTTTTTTCATCATCAAGGATCCAAATGTACATATTTGTCTGTATAAAGCAATTGTGTTAACCAAATTAACCCTCATCCGCCTGGAGCCCAGAGTCGTGCGAGCACATAGGTATGATTGAAGGCGTTCAGAGACGATTCCTCATAGGGCTCTGTAGAGAATGTGATATAGAGCCGAATGCTGTAAGCATTCCGTCGCTGTCAATTTTTTATTACGAATAAGGACGCACGGTTGCTATCGCAGTTTGCGAGCGTGGATCCTACTAACCGCTTCTACAACGTGACAATGAACAATCCTAAAAGCCAAATAATGTTTTTAGCAAATTATATTGCAAGAATTGAAGTGACCAGTCTCGATGTCATCGGAGCATAGGCAGTATAGTTCAAAGTGATTGTTTATCGCGGCGTGGTCTAGGGGCTAGTGCACTGGTCACTGTGGTTGCCATCTACCAATTCGATCCCTGTTGTTGATTGATTGAATTCTCTTTGAGCGATGCTCATCGAGAATAAATGCTAAACAATACCGCTAGGAGTCAATCGCCTTGCAAATATGTATATGTTTGCGTGTGTATGACCATGAATTTGCGACGTGAGGCTATACGGGGATAGGTCCATAACTGGCAGCAATGCTAATGGCTTGTTTGCCGTGTCGCCGTGCTTTAGTAGTGAACATTAATTCCCGGAGTTTACGAACTGGCGGTTTAAAGGGTCGACGTTTATACAGGCATGAATATGCCTGTGTGTCACAGCGTGCATTCTTATAGCATCATGTGCAACAGCGTGTATGAGCACGTGTCGGTAAACGACCAACCCACCAAGCAAGCAAGGGGGTCGAGGGGTGTTGGAGGTGTGAAGGAGTGAGAATGAGGATGAGCGACGTAGAGGATAACATGAAACCGGGGCCATAGTTGCTGTACAACAGAATATTGAATATTCATGACGAGAGAAGCGTGCAGCTGGCTAGCCATCCCGTCGACCGGATGATGGCGGCCGCATCACCACCGGGAAGGTTGGTGAGGCTTGGTGCTGGCGGGCCAGTGCTGAACCTAGCTCAAACAAGCACCCAGACCAGGCTAGTTTTGCTTGTTAGAATAATAATAATAATAATAACAGTTAGAAATAAACTTTAATGCCATATGCGACGACATCGCGAAACATATTACCGGTCCGGTAGAAGAACCAACTTTTACTAGAGGGGGAAATCTAGTTATTGTCGCAGAAAACCCTGAGGATAGAGCAGCTTTGTTGAGTCTGCAGTCGTTAGCCGGTGTTCCCGTCACTTCTCGAATAAGTGGTTCCAGATCGGTAGTGAAAGGAAAGATTAGCGGTGTGCACCCATCGTTAACCGAATCTGCTATTGCCAGTGCTCTTAAACCGCTTGGAGTCACAGAAGCAGTTCGTGTTCGATCCAAAAACGCCAGGACGGGTTTTGTGATGGCCACGGAAAATGTCATTCTGACATTTTCAGGAGCTTACTTTCCGGCTGAAGTACGATTGGGTTTTAAGTCACACGGCGTGGTTTTCTACCGGGAGCCTCTGCATTGCTACCGCTGCTACAGTCTAGACCATCTGCAATCCGAATGTCGACTAACGAGTCCCCGATGCTGATGCTGTGGTTTCACCAGTCACATTAGAAAATATTGCAATCAGCCCGCTTGCTGTTGCTTATGCAAAGGTAGCCATGACGCGACATTTGCGTCGTGTGTTCAGCGGCTAAATCGTATAGAACTTTTAAAG
Organism: Dermanyssus gallinae; assembly: GCA_003439945.1. NCBI lineage: Eukaryota > Metazoa > Arthropoda > Arachnida > Mesostigmata > Dermanyssidae > Dermanyssus > Dermanyssus gallinae. Next base: position 1,524,268 of record QVRM01007094.1, on the reverse strand, counting down.
AAATCCGCCAAACATGTAATTCAGAAACAACCTGAGGCCTTACCTGTTAAACTTTGCGCACCCGTGGTGGACATTAAACCCGCCGCAAATTTTAGCATGCGCAGTTTTGCTGCTGTCGTCCAAAATGGAGTCAAAGTTTCTGTAAATAACGTGCGTGATACGACAACGAGGGAGCCCGCCCCAAGTCAGCCTGTAAAGACAGTCGCTGACAACGTGCGTGCTCCTACGTTCCGCATAGAAAAGATCTTGCAGTCGGTTGCAGAGAAGGTTATCCCGCGGATAGTTAACACCATTGTGGCTCAAGTAGGCGCTTTTATCGAAAAAACTAATTGCGTCGATCATCCCGGGGCTGTCTCTGAACTCTCAGGCGGTATCTGCGGAACAATTGACTCCCGCGTCCCAGTCTGGTGGGATAGACATCCGTAAAAAGATAGAAAATGCAATAAAAACGGTCTTCACCCCTGCACAAGCAGAAGACTTAATCGAAGACCCGGCTTCCCTGCGATCTTGTGTCTCAGAGGGCTCACAGGTGGTACAGACCGAAACTTTGTAATGACCAGTCGGCAAACTGATATCCGACGCTGGGTCTCGTCAACCACGCAGACAGAACAACTCACTGGTCAACTACAAGCAGACACGCCCACTTAGCCGATAACTTCTAACCGACTACTAAACCAACAACTTCAAACCGACCCTGGACCACCTTTTCACATCGCCGACTTTTTTCCGAAAGTCGTGGAAATTAAATCTATGTTAAAAATTATATCTTGCACACTCCGCTCTCTTAGAAGCCATGCTGCAGCAGAATTATCTAAAACTATAAATGATCTGTGCTCGTCTGCCTCACCGGAAAATTGGGAACGGCTATTTGCTTTCCCTTCTCTAGTGTTTAGCATCCCCGCAAGAAAAGAAAAAGGACGCACCCTTACATCAGTTATTCGGGAAAACCTGGCACGCTTCTGTCGAAGAGCTAAAATAGGTGAAAACCCTCACCTGTGTGGAACAAAACGCGGGACGCCCTCGCCGTGCGACACTGACATCCGACGGTTAAAAATGGTACAGACGAAACTGGCTCAGGGAGATATTTCGTCAGCCGCCCGCACGCTTTTGTCTACTGACCAGATGGCCCCAGTGAGAGCCTCATAGCCAAGCACCCCGAACACCCCCCAGACACAACCTTCCCAGACGCACCAGCGACCAGACCACCGGGATCCGAAATCTCCGTTACCCCAGCGGAGATCCGCAATGCAATTAGAGGTTTCCCTAACTGCTCCAGCGGGGGCCCCGATGGACTTCGCCCTCGCCACTTAAAGGATCTCATTGGCAGACAGGATGAAAACAGTAATCCTTTGCTGCTCTCTCTGTGTCGCTTTGTTACCCTGGCCATCAATGGACAACTTCCAGAATTTATATTGCCAATATTTTACGAAGCTTCTCTGATCGCTCTCCGGAAGAAGGACGGCGGAATAAGACCAATTGCAGTGGGGCTCACTCTACGAAGACTTGTTGGCAAAGTCCTCGTCAAGAAATCAATTAAGGATATAGTTGAGTTAGTTGCCCCACTGCAACTTGGCTGTGGTAGTAAGGGGGGTACCGAAGCTGCCGTACATGCCACCGCTGCATACATTGAATCACACAGAGCCGCAAACCATAAAATCTTAGTAAAGTTAAATTTTCAAAATGCCTTTAACATGATGCGAAGAGACCACATCTTAAATTCGGTTAAACAGCGAACCCCTGAGCTGTACGCCGCTATCTACCAGATGTATCGTTTCCCGTCCAACCTCTATTGGCAAGGAAAGACTATACTGTCAAAGTGCGGGTTGCAGCAGGGCGACCCGTGTGGGCCTGCCCTCTTCTGCATAGGATTATATGAGCTTCAGGCACGATTGCAGTCAGAATTGCGACTGTGGTACTTAGACGATGGACTACTTGGAGGCGATTTGCCTGGTGTCCTTTCCGACATTAAGAAAATCTAGGACTTCGAGGCGGTCTCGGGCTTGAAGCTCAACGGCAGTGAATGTGAGCTCCTCGTTTTATCGCACAACGACAGGGAGGAAACTGCTGCCGCAGTGCGAGCAAAACTACCCAATATCAAGTGGCTAACGGAGGCAAACGTCGAATTGCTGGGTGCACCGTTAACTGACGCAGCAGTTGTGGGTGCCCTCCAAAAGAGGCTCACAGATGCGAAACGGTGGTGCAGTAGATTAAAACATCTAGACGCACACCCAGCCCTGTATCTTCTACGGCAAAGCCTTTCCACGCCTCGTTTAATTTATCTTCTGCTATGTTCTCCCTCGTACAAGAGAGATAACCTGCTCCACGTTTTCGACGAATTCCTCCGAACGACACTCGAGTGTTTACTCAACGTGCGCCCAGGAGACATCGCATGGGCCCAAGCTACGATGCCCGTCAGCGCAGGTGGTCTCGGTGTCCGTACAACTAAAGATCTGGCCCTACGTGGGCTCAATCACAGATTTTAAACATCTGATTGCTTCCATAGGCCCGGAAGGTACATCGGAGGTGATCGAACGGGCTTCGCGTGCGAGCCTGGACGAATTTGAGGCGCGATGGGAGGCTCTACCGGTTTCCCCAACGCAAGAGTCTCGTTGCTGACAAAACTAGATTACGAGCTTGCTTCGATCCGATGAGTGGCAAGTGGCTTCAGGCCCTCCCCTCGCCGCAACTAGGTACGATGCTGGACAATAACACACTGCGCATCGTGTCTGGTCTGCGGCTGGGGGAGACGGTCTGTGCCGCTCATCTTAGCAACCGGTGTCGGTCCCCCGTAACAACAACAGGGGAACACACTCTATCGTGCCGATACAGCGCCGGCCGCCACCCACGGTACTATGCAATAAACGACGTCGTCTGTCGTGCACTGCATAGTGCACAGGTGCCGGCTGTGAAGATGCCACCAGGCCTTAGCGCCAATAGTGGGTTACGACCGGACGGCAAAACACTAACCCCTTGGGAAAGAGGTCGTCTTGTCTGGGACGTTACCGTGTCGTGTACATTGGCCAGGAGCTGCGTCGCTCGAACAAGCCAGAAAGCTGGTGCCTCTGCTTGTCCTGCGGAGGACCGCAAGTTAGCGAAGTACAGAGAACTCAATCCGCAGTTTATCGTCCAGCCAATTGCCATAGAAACTTACGGACCCATGGGTGAAGAAACGTCAAGATATTTTGGAAGCTTGGAAAAAGACTAAACGCAGTCACAAGGGATCCTCGTTCTGGAGAATTCCTACTGCAGCGAGTATCGATCGAGCTTCAGCGGGGAAACGCGGCGTCAGTCGAAGGGTCCCTTCCCTCCGCCGAAGGGTTCCCTGAGATCCCGTAGGAATAATGATGTTCTTAATTCTATTTTGATTAAATAAAATGAACAGTTGTATTTAAAAAATTAATAATAATAATAATAATAATAATAATAATAATAATAATAATAATAATAATAATAATAATAATAATAATAATAATAATAATGGTTGTTCTAGTAGGGGTCATTGTTTAAACCGCGGCAGCAGTACTACAGGGTGCTGGCTGGCGCCTCTTCTCGCTCTCGCAAATGGGTGTGGGGCTGACAACGTTGTTCGACGTTTGATAGACGCCGTTGGTCTCTCTCTGCCGGCGGACGTTTCCGACCGAAGGCGTCACCGAAGGCCATCGATATCATTCGAGCCGCAGCGCAGGCCAGGCGGCATGCAACTTAACAGCGTTCATTTCTACTGGAATACTTGCATGGCGGCGTGCGACTTTACAGCGTTCATTTCTACTAGAATACTTGCATGGCGGCTGCTCCTACTATCACGACCGCGTAACTGCAAGCCGAGAGTTTAATCGTATGGATCAGAATGAAACGGCGATTTCAACGTCTTGTAGCCACAGCAAACACCATGTTAGCAGTGTTTGCAGTGAAATCTGGGCTCATCAGTAACACAGTAACTAGCACTGATGACAAAACGACGAAAAGCAAACTCTCAAATGAACGAATAATAGCAAGAACAGCAACAACAACAACAACAGCAATAATAGCAACAACAACAAAAGCGGGCGATGCTAACGACAACGATGGGAGACTACATTATTGTACATTTATTATCTTTACGTTGTGCACAGATTGAACCGACGACCCAGAACGTCGACCGAATTTTGGGACTGATATTTCTGTGTGGCTGCCAGACGCGCCATCTTGCTTCCAACGACATAAACAGCTAGCAGTAGGACTCGATGCAGTGGTATCATGTGGTGACTATGTACATTTCGTGATGCTTGTGCCTTGTGCAATTGGAAAACGTTGTGCTAAATATTTATAGTATTCATTTAACTCCGGTTTATGAAGAGAATTAATTGAGTCAGACTTTGCAAGGAAATATGACTGTTTTACACTACCTCCAATTATTGTCCGACCCCGCATCTGCGGCGCTATTTTGAATGCCTCAAGTCATAATGTATCGCTTATTGAAAGTTCGTGTCGTCCAACCGCGCCAACCAATATGAGCTTTAAAATGCATATTGTATGTATGCATATATATATATATATATATATATATATATATATATATATATATATATGGGAAGGCCATGTACCTGTCAGGATTGACCCTTGCTAATGCGTCTCTGATCCACAGTTGGGAAAGAAATTACAAACAATGATCGTATAAGGCCTGGGCGTTAACATACATATATGTCTGCACTGTATGTAACTGCGCTTATTTAAAGCATTCTTTGAAATACTCGGTGCTTGATTTATTTTGTAACCATTTTTAATTGCCGATCACTTAAGCATTGCAAAATGCAGTTCCGTTAAATAAACCACGTTTGAAAACTTGAAAACTTGAACTTGAATATATATATATACTAACAAAGCATCTATGGAAGGTCATGTATGCGCCAGGATTGACCGTTGCTAATGCCTCTCTGGTCCACAGTTGGGAAAGAGCTTAGAAACAATACAACAAGAGGTGACAAAATTTGCATTGAGTTGCCGTTTTAATTGCGCCAGGGAGTTTCTTGGGGGGATGTTAAAATTGATACAAAGGGAAGTACATAATAAGTTAAGATTTAGTGTTAGGATTAAAAATGTCACAAATAAATAAAGGGTTAAACAGATGCCGCTAGTGAAGACGATACTTAGGATCAAAACGAAGTGAGATAGTAGAGTTGAGTTCGCAGCTAGGGAGATTGGGTATAATAGTCAGCAATGGGCAAGAGCGAGAGTATCGGAGACATGGTGAAATTGAGAGCAAACAAGTCATATACAGGCAAATGGAAATTGGCGAAGGATTTCAGATTGAGTTTGACAGGTATATGCGCAAAAGAAAAGCTGAAAAGGGCGGGGTAAAATGTGCATGCAATTATTCAAGAGCGAGTGGGCTATTGGCAGATGCCAGGGCAGGGATTTTATATACAAGCATACAAAGAGCTAAACATATGAATAGGCAAAGTACAGAATGTCGAGCTTGTGGGCTAGGTAATGAGTCAGTCACACATATTGGAAAAAAATGTACAGTCTCAAGGGGCGAAGAGAGCTAAACCCTGTCGGAGGCCCTAGCTTTAAGACCAAATGTTAGAAAGAACCAAGTCGATCTCACAAAATCTCACATGCTGCCGCTCTTAGCGGCTCTGACACATATAAATGTGTGACACGTGTATTTAGGTATACATGCCAAGCAAGTATATATATAGGGTCTTTTATAACAATGTGTACATATTTCAAGGTTTAGTAAAACTCAGCAAGAAAATAATTTCTCACAATGGATGGAGGGGGCGAAAAGGTCTTGTTTAGGAGTGAGGATGAAATGTATAAACGTAGCTATTCTGCCGTTTTTCTCCTACATAGTCCTTCACAGAAATCTACGTTTGCGAACGAACCAGTTAACGCATGAAGGAACCGATCATACCGGCGTGTTCGGCGTCTGCGTAATAAAAGACACTTTGCTAGCTTGCGCTGCGAGAGGCGAAAAGCCAATCGAAAGAAACTTATAAAAAGTCGATATTTTGGTCTTACGTTAACGCTTTCCCGTGAAGAATCGTAAAATTTTGCCATTACGACCGAAAGTATACGCCCAAAAGACGATCATCAGCATAATAATTGCTTTTGATTTTGCTTCTCCATATTTTAAGGATTGGCAGAACTCGGCAAGAAAAAAAATTCCCAATGGAAGGAGGGAACGGAAACGTCTTGCAAAATTTGAAAGAATAATTATATTTATAAATTTTATCCTCACTCCTAAACAAGACGTTTCCATTGGAAAATTTTTCTTTTTTTGCCGAGTTCTACCAAACCTTAAAACTTCTACACTTTGTTATAGAAGACCCTATGATATACATATATATATATATATATATATATATATATATATATATATATGTATTTTGTATATATATATATGAAACTCTAGTAAATGCACGCACTGTATGTTTATATATTTTTATAATGAGGACTTTTATTCTACGCTACAGTTGATTGCATTAAGGAAATTAGCCAGTGACTGCACACCATCCAGACTACCTCATTTGCTGGGGAGTATCCTCAAAATTGCATTATTCTCGACGACAAAGTCTGTAAGCACGTGGCAGTTATGCAGACAACACGCTACCCACAGGGTGAGACATTTAGTCCGCTTCTGTTCTTCACCCTGTTCGGCGATTTCCGGGAGATTGCCGAGGTGTGATAAAGTACGCTCACAATAAGCATACTTCTCTCTGCTGACAAAATTATTTTGAACAGTCTTATTGAACTTGTAGACAAAAGCCTGAAAACCTTGGCAAAAACCTGAAAACCTTCATACTGCGTTGAATATGTCATTCGTATAACCATTAACAAAACGAAGGCTAATATTAATTTTAGACGAGGAGGGCCAGTGGCCTGCTCCGACCGTCTAATCCTCGATGAAGCAGAAGTGAAGTTCGTCAACGACGTCGGCTATCTTGGAGTAAAGTTTTCACGACAAAAACAAGAATGACGAACATATTGCATAACGGCTTCATATGAGCATGATAGCTATGTTACTTGTAGACAAACCTTGAAAGAACTCTCTGGGCATGCTCAACGTTCTCTTCGATCTCAACGCCGCCTCGGTGGCCTCGCACGCGGCATACAGGTAGTGTGGGACCTCACTGTGTGCCTTAGCTCGAGAAGCTTGACAAAGTGAAACTCGCTGTCTACAGGTATAAGCTGGGTTCAGACTTCTCAGGAAAACAGAAAACCCTGGTTTACCTAAAGGTATCTACTTATTCGGGCTGACCCTCAGCAAACATTTAACGTCCGCGGAACTGCTTTCGCATTGCTTCGTAAAACGGACTCCATAAATGCAAATGCAACGGTGGAGCTCGAGCCCGGGTCTTCTCTGGTCGCGAGGCGCACTCGAATGCACCACGCCACCGGGCTCGGCTACCTAAAAGTATCTGTACAACTACTAGTGGTGGACCTGGTAACGCGGTTCAAGTTTGCCGTGACTCGAGCTCTCGAAAATTTCAGGCTGAACGTTTGAACTAGCTTGCTCGACGTAAATCCCCAGATTCTACGGATCACCTGCAATCTGTACGGATTACCGGAAAGAGTCGACGTCATCTCATCACCCGCTACTCTCTACACGGGTTTCATCATAAACATTGCCAGAGACGGAACTATCACGAACCAACGGATAACTGTTGCTGCCGTCGATGTGGCATGACGGGCTGCTTATACGACCTTGATAAGTGTCCGAACTCTGCATTTTATGCATATCTAGTTCGATGACCTCCCAAAAAAAACGCATCTTAGTGTTTTACGAATGTGATTTTTGTGTGTACATCTGTACCCAAACCAGACAAATGGTGTTGTACGTGAAGTTTATATATATATATATATATATATATATATATATATATATATATATATGTAACGACCGTACTATTCTTGCTGCTGCTGTTGCTGCTGCTGCTGATGATGATGATGATGCTGTTTAATATACGAGAGAACCGCTAGTCGAGGCCATGTTTTATGACCATATGACGCCCACGACTCATGACGGATCGCCAATGAACGAACGGACGAACTACCGCTTAAAGCTGCACTCACTCCCGCAGCCACACCGGCGCCGGCGCGACATACGAACAGTGGCCGTACAGAACCAGTGCAAAAAGAAGAAGAAAAAGCAGCAGCAGAAGAAGCACAAGTGGTACCGGTCGGAGTTTAAGCAGTAGTGAAAATATTTGCAAGCTGGTCTGGGCAGAGAACAGATATAGCTGCTCTATACGCTACGGCCGGGTTAGTTGTTGGTCGTTGTAGTCGCCGCGGTGACGGAACAGCAATAGAGCTCTACTCCTAGTCGTTGTCGTCGTCGTCGTCGTAGGTGTGCGTAATCATCTATCTAGTCGAGTGTACTCTATAGTACTCTCAGTATCTTTTAGCAGTAATTAGCAGCGATCCGGCCGGCCAGGCCCGGTGATCGGGTTTGGCTTTAGGAGCGCCATCTGCTTGGTCAGCTAGCTGGCTTGGTTATGGATGAGTGATGGCAGGTGGTGAGCAAGTGGCGTTTCAACGCCATCGTCATAGGCATCATCACACCACCATCATCATCAACATCATCATCTCACCACCACCAGCAGTTCCATCATCATCATCATCATCATCGTCGTCGCAATCAGCTGTTGCTGCTGCTGCAAGAGAGGCAGCGATAGTGGGTCGTTGGCGTTTCCTTCGCTGTGCGACTCAACGACCCAGTCAGCGAGCGAATGCCTGAGCGAATAGGCTCGCAAATTGAGACGAGCCTAGACGATGGAATAGACTCGTCCGTAGTGAGCGGGGGAGGTACCCCCGGGGTGTGGGGCGACGGCGCCGCCGCCGCCGCCGCCGTCGCTAGCGATGTATCAAAGTCGGGTGGCGCATGCCAGCGACGACGACAACGACGGGGGGCGGCCGCTCTGGCGCGTCACTACGTGGCTCAATCGAGGCGTCGAAAGAGCAGAGGCAAAAGCGGCAAGAATTGCAGGCGAAGAGCCTGGACGGGGCCATATCCCCATAACTAGAGAATGAGTGTAAAAATGAGAGTGGGGGGAAGACGAGACGAACGGCGAGAAAAGACAGAGACAAAGGAAAGGAGTCTTTTCTCTGTCAGTGATCGCATTGCAGCGACATCGTCTACCTCGTTGCCTTGCGGCGTTCGTTCTACTTGTGTGCGAGTGTGTATATGTGTGCGCATCCCGCATACGGCAGTAACGGCAAGAGCAGCAGAAGTAGCAGCAGCAGCAGACGGCAACAACAACGACGACAACGACAAGAACAACAACAACAACAACACCACATTTAGCCGTCTGTCACTCGACAAAAACAGCGGCCACGTCACCTCGCTCCTAGTTTGTACAGCCAGTGAACGACATGTGGCATTCCACCGGCGAGACTCATGACTTAACTAATTGGTCCTTCGTGGACCAATTCTCCTCCTTTTCTCTCTTCTTATATATATATATATATATATATATATAAGTAAGTCGTTCGAATCGGCAGAGAGTAGACGTGTTAAACATTTGCTCCCGCTAATTGGACTCGTTTACCCTGTTCAGGAGTGACAATCGTAAGAAAAACTACAACAGTGACCGAACAGACTTAGAGGTGTCGAGAGAGGTGTGAATTCCACTCCAAAGTGTACCACGTAGGGCTGCCGGAGTTTCAACTCCACTCAGCCTGACAGGCGATCGTGTTCGATTTACAACGTCATCACAACGGGCGTTTGTTTACGTTTGGCGTCGCTTTGCGATCCCCTATCGCGAGAGGCTAACGTACAGCCACGTGACTCTGTGGACGAGTCGGGAGGAGCGCCGACTCGAAAACAAAGTTCCAGGGTTCAAATCACGCGCGTGTCGCCGGTTTTTAAAATAATTTTTAAATCGTTTTGATTGCATTTTACGTTTTACTTAGTTGAAAATATCAACTTCATACGTATCGATTGCCTGCAAAGGCCACGATGCCGCCCAGCAGGGGTAGTACTGCCCCGCCGCCGCCCACCCTGGATATATCCAGGTTACGGCAAGGCCCAGTCGACGCCAGCACGGGTGCTGATCAGACCGACGCCCCGAAAGGGGTGGCAGCAAACACCCACGATTCGTCGGCCATGGATGTTTCCGGTAAACCGAGCCCATCCTTACCGAGCACCCCAGCGCCTGGTCAATGTAGTGGGAGCGCCACGGCAGAAGAGCGCGTCATAGGCTCAAAGCGCAAGAAGTTGTCTTCAGACTCTACGAGCGCTGAAGATGACAAGGCTGTTGAGACAAATGACGACGGGTTTACTCGTGTGGTGACCCGCAGGGAAAAACTGACTGCGTCCCGCGAGCAGAAGAGCCTAGCTAAACTAAAGGAGAGTCTATCGACTGGTGAACTAGGAACGTTTAAGGTGATTATCCGAAGAGAACCATCCGAAGGCGAAGCCTCAGCAGAGTTTCCTGAAGGCTCGCTATTGTCGACGTACAAACATATACACGACGTAGCTCCCGGATGCAGAATATCAGGAGACAGAAATTCCATTATCGTGTGGCTTTCGCGAATTGAAGACGCATCTCGGGTGCTTTCGATTTCAGCCCTAGGGAGCTTACCGGTGGGCACACACAGCCCATCCCTATCGGTCTTTAAAGCCCGACACGGAGTTCCAGTATCAATAACCGAAGAGGAGATACTACGCGAGTTATCACCGCTCGGAGTCAATCATGTAAAAAGATTGTCCCACATGCGGAACGGAGCGAGAGTTATGCTTGGTAAGGTTATTCTTTCCTTTACGCGCCAACCTCCGCCATCCGTTTTCCTTGGATACCAAACTCATCAAGTAGTTCTCGAGCCCGACCAACCCAAGTTATGTCACAAGTGTCTGAGGCCGGGACACTTCGCTGACAGGTGTACCATGGTCCAGGTATGCAAACGGTGCGGCACTCCCGGACATTTAGCAGCAAGCTGCGCCAATTCGGCAAGATGTGTGAACTGTCGTGGTGCTCACGCGGCGGGTTCATCTGCATGTCCTCGCTTGGCTTACCTCCGAGAAAGAAACCGAATTATACTCGAAGCCCGGACACTGCAACAGGTGAAGGTGCTACATCCGGCAGCCGAGATTACTGACATGTCCCCCGTATCAGCCATGTCAGTAGATAACACAACTCAGGCTTTAAAACAACCTTCTTACGCTAGCGTTGTCCGCGGGATCTCTCAATCACGCGAAGACCCTACCCCGCAGCTGCTACTTCCGGCTCCTATATCAATCCCCACGAGGAAAGGCGGACGTTTGACGGGACGGTCTCGCCGGAGGACGCCCGTTGTAAGGCATCGCCGTATCAAAACACCCGTCAAGCGCACACGTAAAGCGACCCAGGCTGTGCTCGGCCCTAAAGGCGCCTCTCTCGGACTATCTCAGATTCTTTCAGGCTTAAGCCCAGACTTATCGGCTAAATTCAAGGCCTTATTAGAGCTTTTGGAGCCGCTGTTACAGCTGCTACCGCTAGTGAAAAATCTACGACAAATCGTACAGTCATCATGAGTGACCACGATCGCACAGCTCAAGACGGAGCAGCATCACACCCCATTCCATCTACTATCAAATGTCCACTATGCGACGGGCGATACACGCGGCGTGGCCTAACAAGGCATATATCAGTCAAGCATCCCACCGCCACTGAGGCTTCCTTCTCTACAACGACCACCTCTGTGCCCTCTCGTTTGCAACCGGCGCAAATTTTAGAGGACATTCAAGCAGTTATGGGGCGAATCAGACTAATCCGAATTGTACCAAAGTCAATTAGGAGGCAAGTGGCCGAGGCCCTTACCCGTGTACTCTCAGCAGTCTCATCTGATAACGACGTTGAAGCATGGTACGGTCTTTTCTCCTTTGCCCCCGTAGTGCTTCGCCTCCCCCGCGCACGCAACGATGCGTTATCTCTTTCAGTCATCATCCGCAACAATCTCCGCGACTTCTCTCAGAATATGCGCCTGTCAGACGTGATTGCCACTTCGCACCCTCGCACCTCTACTTCTAAACCATTCAAAAATGACACCGTGCGCCAGTCGATTATTAAACTCTCCGAAGGTGATGTTTCTGGTGCCGCTAGACTTATTGTATCCACAGATACTTTAACGCCGGGCATCGACCGTATAGAGGCTTTGCGAGAGCAACACCCATTAGCTCCCGAGGACCTAGAATGGCCGACACTGACCAGATCCCTCTGCCCTTCGTCACATCAAAGGAAGATATCCAGGCGGCGATTAAGAGCTTCTCCAAGAGCTCTGCCGCAGGGTTAGACTTTATGAGACCCCGGTTGTTAATGGACCTTCTTTCCCCGTCCCTCGAAGGCGTCGCCGCCAGCCTACTCTCCGCGTTGGCAAAGGTTGTAGACATCCTTCTTTGGGGCAGCCCCCCTCCTTGCCTCCGTCCCTTGATATTTGGCGCAAGACTATTTGCCCTTCAGAAAAAGGACGGTTCGGTACGTCCTATTGCGTGTTCGTCTGCGCTACGCAGGCTCGCCGCGAAGATCGGATGCAACCACAACAAAGACGCCATTTCTCACGCAACCGGTGCACACCAATTGGGATTCGCGACGCCGGCCGGAACCGAAGTAGCCATTCACGCAGCCCGCGCCTTTCTCGACTCACGCGAACCTCCAGGGGTCTTTGTAAAGCTCGATTTTAAAAACGCTTTTAACTGTATACGACGCGATCACTTGATGAAGGCCGTCGCAACCCACGCCCCTCATTTATTAAACTACGTCGAACTGGCATATCGGCACCCTTCCCATCTTGTCTTGCCTGAACATGTGATTTTGTCCGCCACTGGACTGCAGCAGGGGGACCCTTTAGCACCACCTCTGTTTTGTCTGGGCATCAAGGATCTGGTGGATTCCTTTAGGAGCCCGCTGAACCTCTGGTATCTTGACGATGGTTTATTAGGAGGAAACGTTTGCACAGTAGCCGAAGATATTCAACGGGTCCTGGAGTTCAGTGTTACATCCGGGCTGGAGTTAAATCCGGCCAAATGCGAGATATGCCTCTTTGGCCCTACCCTTGAGGCCCCCGAAATACAGTCACTCCGAAACCTCCTGCCTGGCTGCAAGCTGACCGTCAAGGACGATCTGGAGCTACTGGGTGTGCCAATTTGCCCCGAGGGGCTCCCAGCAGCAATCGAGCGTTGGAGATTGAAACTGGAAAACGCCACCGCTCGCCTTCCTCTTCTGGGAGCTCATCGGGAACTTTTCTTACTCAGGTCCTCCTTTTCGTCCTCAAGACTAATCCACCTCCTTCGAGAGGCCGATTTATCAAATCAATCCGACGACTTGCAAAGGCTCAACGACTTGACACTGTCCACCCTGGAGTCCTTGCTGAATACATCTCTACCGCCTAGCGCGCGAGAACAGGCATTGCTACCCGTTTCAAAAGGGGGCCTCGGGGTACCAAATTTACTGACCCTGGCCGGGCCTGCTATAGTCTCGTCAATGCTAAGCGCGCAAAACAGGGCAACCCCTCTTTTAGATTCAGCAGGAGTCGACCAGTTTAGAAGCCGCTTAACCCATCTTCAAGAGAACCTTGAGGCGCGCTGTGGGGGTAGGCCTGAAAACGTACTGTCCCAGCGTGACTGGAGTTCCCCTCTGCACGACGAGGTACAACGACGTCTCTTTAACGAAGCTGCCGACGACACAGCCAGAGCTCGCTTAAACGCCGTATCCGCCAAGGATTCAGGGGCCTGGTTACACGCGCTTCCCAGTGCCCCCATAGGTACCCTTCTTGATGACGAGTCGATTCGCATAGCAGTAGGCTTACGACTAGGGGCAGATATAGTTAGCCCTCATCGGTGCCAATGTGGTCACCCCGTCGATAAACTAGGACATCACGGACTATCGTGCATTATTAGTGCAGGACGACGCTCGAGACATGCCGCTATTAATGAGACCTTTAGCAGAGCCCTTAGGTCGTGCGGTCGTCCGTGCATTCTTGAACCCCCAGGTCTCTGAGCGGAGGACGGCAAACGTCCAGATGGTATGACACTCACACCATTCGAGCGAGGCAAAATGCTAGTTTGGGATGCAACCGTTACCGACTCCTTAGCTCCTTCTATGGTCGGTGGCGGCGCATCCGAAGCTGGTTATGCAGCCTACCTTGCGGAGACTAACAAGTTGAGAAAATACTCATCAATCGGCTATCCCCATGAATTTTGCCCTCTCGCGTTTGAAACCCTAGGTGCCCCTGGCGTTCGGACCAATCAGCTGATCCGCAAAGTTGGGACCTTGTTAAACCTGTCATCCGGTGATAACAGGTCATCGTCCTTTTTTAAACAACGCCTGGATCTTGACATACAACGTGGAAACGCTGCCTCCGTTTGGGGCACACTCCTGAAGTGGTCTCGCCCTGGCCTCATCGAAACGAACACGTGACAGTCACAATGCGCATTGGCTTAGCTAGTTGATGTGTGTAACATATACCTAATGTATTATACGGAAAATAAACTTTATAATTCCTTATTTAAAAAAAAATGTATATATATATATGCAACTCTGCTATCGAGAAAACAACTTGCTTTTATTCTGAAGTAATTAATCTAAACTAGAAACAACCGATTTATGGACTTAGTATGTACATAGGACTATCTTATATATGTATATATATATATATATATATATATATATATATATATATATATATATATATATATATATATATATATATATATATATATACAATAGTCCTATGTGCCGACTAACGCCCATAAATCGGTTGTATCTAGTTTGGATCCATTACTTCAAAATAGAGGCAAGTTGTTTTCTCCGCCGGGGAAGAGCAGCACATGAGGGAAGCTTGTTTTTTTTAAGATAGCACGCACCTTTAAGTAGCCTAGTTCCCTCGCCCCAGTGCCTAAAACCTTGCTTTCCAAAGAAACTTAAGAACGTGCTAGTAAGAATACAAGTTGGAATGTTTTGTTGTAAAAACTTTCAAGAGGTGCTAAGTTTTACTGCTAAGCGTATTGCTTTCGACCTTTAATCTGGCCTATTTCTGCACGACCTCAAAAGATCTTAAACCGTAAAATATCTTGGAGGACGCCGTCACTTAGAGAAGAAACGTTACCTAAAGTCTTGGATACTACTTTTTATAGAGAATTTCAATTCCGATCATACCGCGTACATAGTTTTATGTAGCTAATTCGATTTTTTCCTATATTTGTTTAGCACTGTGTAAACAAATGCCTCCACGCAATCGTGCTATGGTCCGACACAGAAATTCAATGGAACCTGAATCGCTTAATAAAACATTGAGTGCGAATATTTACTTAACTTCACTAATGAAGACTTATCTTCTTGATTGATCGCTAATTGAAAGTTAACAATTTAATAAAAAAAGTATTTCCTTTATAATCTTGTAAACGCTAGCCCCTGCAAACTATTTTTTCTGATAATATTAAAATTAATTAACCATGTACTTTTTACTATGAACCCGCTTATTCCTTCGTTTCAAGCCTTAGATCTGTCAATAGCGCTGGCTATTAACATCAGATTAGCAGAACTTTTCTGTTACGAACAGTATACACGCATTTAACGCAGAATTACAACGATAAATAAAATGCGCTGTGACTCAAACTCATACTTGTTTGATATGTAATATATTTATAATACCCAAATGAAAGACTCTAAAGAACACAAGCGACCTTAAAGCCATTACGATTGGAGATTTACGACTCCCCATGATTTCCCATGATGTTAGTTGAAATCCGATGCGCTCTTCACAGGAGTGAATTCCCACTTTCAGTACTCTTCACGGATCATGCGTTCCCGATTGGAAGTGTACGAAAGTATTTATGCGTATGTTTGATCATATAAATAAAGTCAAATAAACATAACCAGGTTCCAGATAGTGTAATTCGGTTGTTCCTTACTGCAGATCAACGTGCACGGCCAGATACCACGTGTGGAACCACAAGGGCCAGCCAACCGGCCAACGTCTCTCGATATGACTGACCGTCTCTCATTCTGCTGCTGTCGGCGTCGATACAGCCCGGCTCGAGGCATAACAACTTAAAGCAGATAAGGTAACGGTAGGTGGGAGAGGGAGGGAGGGAGTGAGAAGAAGAAGAGGGATGGAGTGAGAAGAAGAGAGAGAGCGCGCGCGCACCATGAGGAGAGTCCTTTCCATCGACTCTCGAGGAATGGCCCATTGAGCAGCATTGCCTTCTAACAGCGGGACCGACGCCGTACTATTTATTTATTGTAGAGGTATTATCATGATTAAGAGCGGTGCAGATCGCTCCTCGGTCATCTGTATAAATCTTGTGAAGCATTTGCCTAGAGATATACGACCAAGGGTATACGGAGGAAATCGTCCAGAGTATATATATATATATATATATATATATACGCATTGAATCAACGTGGTACCCTAGACTATTTCCTTCGTATATCCCACAGAAACTGTGTTTATAATGGAAAAACTGATCTTAGGCGTACCCACTTGTGGAACCCAACCGTTTATTCAATATCCTTAGTCTCAGCAGTTCAAAATTCAAGCTGCCAGATATAATGCGCATTTGCGAAGATATTTAAAAGAGAAATGGCTGAGATTGATCCAAAGATTAATACTACCAAGGCGAAGATGGATCCTGAGTGAAGAATGAGGCCTGTTAAAGTACCTGCAGCCAGTGTTGTGATTTACTGCACGTATTGCTTAACATTTAAAATATGCAAATAAAATTCGGTTATATATATAACGAAACAATGAGTGTCTATTTTATATGTGAATTAAGTTTTGTTCATTTAAAATTCATCACAATCTTCCTAATATTAACATTTAGGTCAACTTCGTTTTTATTTAACTTCATTTGGCTGCGGAGGTAACGTAGTTATTAAGCTATTAAAAAAACGATTGGATTCCACAAATAGGTACACCATAGTGCATGTTCCCCATTATAAACACTGTTTCATTTAAAAGGCTTATTCAAGTCAAGCCCATACAGAGCATTACGATCTCAAAATTGTATGCCACCCTTATGTTAAGCGATATTCGTGTACTAGTTTACTTGCGACAATAAGAGCAAACTTAAACATTCTCTTAAGTTAACTGCCAAACAATGCCGGATAAACGATCTCCTAATTGAAAAGTACCATCCGCTGAGAGTGTCTTAAATTTTTTTAACCAAAATGTCGTTAATAATTATATGTATATGACAAAGCGAGAGAAGCCAAAGCATACGCATTCATATATGTCCATACGTTACGTGTAAGTGGAGCCAGGATATTAACAGCAGTCGAACGAGATATCATTGTGATAGCTGACAGAGATAGAACGAAACAGCTGCAAATAAAGTTCACCGTTTGAATGATTCACACATGTTCATATTCTAGGCCCGGAAACGGCTGCCGGTCGATCGTTTGAACATCGGTTGTTCTATCTGCCAGCTGCTGCTGCTGCTGCTGTTGCTATGAGTACACAGCCTGCTCAGCAACCTAACATCCCCCGACAGGGCCATCACTGCGGGGACACGCCTTCGTTGATGGGTTGTTGACTGTTGTTGCATTTCAGACACCGGGGCCTTCGGTGACAATACGATACGGTTTCGGTCGATCGGAAAGCGTACAAAGAGAAACAGACCGATAAATCGAGAGGACGAATGAGACATGAATGTCTCGGCGTTCCGTGGCGGCGGACAGGTTCTCGACCGCTGGCTGGTGGAGTTCTGTCGACAGCTCAGCTCACGTCTGTCCAAGCGAACCAACCTCTCATCAACCGCCTCGTCGGCAGATGCTTTTACTTGACGTTGAATACTGGCAACCATCGTCTGGCAGTAACAGCAACAACAGCAGCAGCAGCAACGGTACCGCTTTGCAGCTGTGTGTATCTCAGCGCGCGTCCCGTGTTGCTATCGCAGCTAGGTGAATAATTAGTTCGGAATTTATTAGTGTGGTTGCGGTGGCGGTGTCACCACCCATCACTACCAATCGAGCATAAGCTAATTCACAACATCTACGGACGACAAAACTCGCTGGCCGACGAGAAGACGTGCGCGCATGTATGCGCGTGATAAGCGTACGTTTGTATCGAGACGAATGTGTTGAGCAGTGTCTAAAGTCGGATGTATATTGGCTTTGCGTTGATATGTGTACACATGAAAAGTATTGTTCGTTACGTGTCCCTGGCGACCACGCTATTTCAGCGGCGGCGGTGGCGGCGCCGAGAGTCGCCCTGGTGTGGATAAAGCGTGGCGCTCATCACTAGCGGCGTCCGTGTGATTGGAATTGTAGATCTCGCCACCACTGCATTCGCATTGGTGCCGAGTTTGGCCGAGACTCGAATTGCGACTATGTGACTTGAAACGGTATCTGACAAGGATGACGCGGTTAGCTAGTGGGCAGCGCGTGCTCGTGAAAAGACATCGATGACAGCCTGGCCGCGTATCCAAATGTTTATGGACGCGGTGCGCTGGGATCCGTTCAATCGGCCATTAAGCGAGGATATCGCTATAGAGACGGCATTATCGACATCCATTCGATTTAGACACCAAGCAATGTAATTAGAGAAACTAAGAAGAGTATATATATATATATATATATATATATATTTTAACGCTCTGACAACCACATTTTAGACGCTCGTAATGGGCTAAGTTGCCTGTGGCACAATGTCGTCTAAATGCATCTATCGTCATCGCGTCATCAAGCCATTCGGAAGTAACTGAGAGTTTCAGGCAGAACTATATAAATTCTTTAGTAAACTTCATCCTACTTTGCTTTACGTACCACAGAACAAATGCATCCTCCCTTAGTTGATCTTACTTTTACACTTGATATTAACAAATACATCCCATCTGAGGTCAAATATCTTGCATTCGCTGATGACCTAAAACAGCTTTACCCAGTCTATTTCTCAGACACCTATTAATGACCCTGAGCTCTATATACATTTATATAATTATCCTTTTCACCTTAATATTGGTTCCCCTTAAGGGGCTTCGGCTAAAAATATAGAAAACCGATAAAGAACGTACAGACCAGATTTTAATACGGTTGTGCTTGTGAAGACGTTTTAAAAGTGCAACCTGACGGTACTCTGCCAGCTCAGGCGACCAAACTGCCTTGGCACCTGACAATATGGCCCGTTATCTTAATATTCCATTTATCTTACGCTTGAGGCTCGTTTGAAGCTCATCAACGGTTTGTTTTCATGGCGGGGTGCCAGGTAAGCACGGACAAACCCAGTCCATAGTTTATTTCAGCGCTGAGTATATATATATATTTTTTTTTCCGTAACCACACGTTAACACGGAGACAATTGTTCACTCCAAAGTGTTAACATAAGGAAAAGCTATATATATATATATATGAGACAATTACATCGCATTATGGACCATAATATATCCACATTTTTACATGATACCGTATGTAACTTTATGATATGTTATTGTAACGTCAATAGATGAGCATATCAGCCGGTACACAACATAGGTACAATGCGTACGCTACAACATAATCATCTAATAAAGATGAACTATTTGTGCTACACCTGCTCTCGCGCTTTGTGCTTCAAGACAACGCTTATATATATATATATATATATATATATATATATATATATGATGATGAGCGTTCAAATAAGTAACAAGTACAAAACAACACGATAGGTACAATTGAAGTCTTGATTCAATTGTAACTACCAGAGGCGGTGTTCCGCTGTTTCATGAGCTGAAGGAATCTCTGTTGTCAGAATTCCTGCAGCTGTGACAAGAGCCGGTTCATCAATGAGTTCTTGAGCACCTGTCTTTCATTTCGTCATCCGAGTTAAAACGTCTCCCTTTAAGATGTACTTATGTGTATCTATAGCGGACCACACTGATGGATGTTTCAGGGCATCATGTCCGGGCTGTAGGGCGGATGCTCAAGCTGCTCCTATTTAAATTTGGCCAGTACATTTTGCGTGACCTTAGAGACGTGTGGATGTGCGTTCTCACGGAGTTCATCCATTCTTTAACAGCCCATGCCGTTTGCTTAATTTAAACATTTTATATATGTTCACTCAGGTTGAGTGAGATTATAACCACAAATACATCACTTTAACAACTATAAGGACAGTGAGTCAAGACTATAACCGGGTAATCTGCATATGTATGGATATATATATATATATATATATACATTCCCGGGCATCAAATATAATAAAATATGTAAGCTACAAGAGCCCACACTGACGGACTAATTCATTTAAAGAAGCATTCTGCGGCATGATATATTCGGCAGAGTTCACCGGAGCGGCGGCATACACAAGTCTCACATTGTTTGCTCTTAATGGAGTTGCGTAGGCTACCAAGTGTCTCACAGTACACGGCACTGTTTATGTCTTTTTTGTACCCGATGAGTGACGGACTTCGGACGTCGGAGGAGGCGATGGGCATCACCTTGTCTGTTGACGGTATAGCTTTGGTTTTTTAGGTTTTTTCCATTTGCACGCATTACGCGCCGCTCACTTCTGACTAGGTCGTTCACGTTGTCGATAAGTTTGGCCATCATTGCCGTGTTTGGCTGGCCTCGGCTCATCACTCAATTTCACTCACCCGATTTTCGCAAAATCGAGCACTCCACTTTCTCACTGACTTTCCGGACACACAGTCTTTCCCATATACAGCGGCCAGCCGGCGATAGACACGCTCCGCAGTCAGAAGTCTGATAACACCTCGCTGCCACAATCAACGAATTGCGCAAAGGGACATCATGATGTTCTCGCACGCACTGCCGCGTCAATTGTACGGGGCACACAATTGCCTGCTTCGCTCCTGCATCATGGGCAGGCGCCCGCGCATGCACACAACTACGCCGAACACTCCATTCGCGTAACTTCGTTATTCCAAAGCAGCATATTTATATTTTAACTGGTTTACATTTATACTACGACGTTTCCTACTATTTTTATTTAAACAGGCATATGATAAATATAGTATTAATTTTTTCTCGACCCCCCATAGTCACCAGAACCGGCTCGGCTGATCTAGGGTAAAGACGTCGACACTCGTCATCAAACAGTTGTTTCGTTTTCCGTTTATCTTTTTTAATATCATCATTGTCGTCTGACGGACATCATTTGTTTGGAAACTCCCGCATCTCTCTTGTACCTGCGATCTTATACCTCGTGTTTTATTTATTTATTTATTAACACCCGGGCTGGGTAAGTGTGTTTGCGACTTTTGAAACACCAAATACACCCGGTGCTTTACAACGATTACAAGAAAACTGGCTTCAGGATCATGAGGCCAGAGCATACATAACGTCAAAGAAATCTCAGCTTATTTCGTATCCATTACTCAACTTTCAATTAAGAACATCAGGTACAGTTACGATGGGTAATCAAAAAATTGCGCGGCAATTATCGTGCAGCCTTTTTATGTGCAAAGACCAGAAACTATCGGGAAGAGGAGCGATCTATCCTGGACGATCGCAGATCTATGTCAGCGTTGTATGGAATACACAAGAGTACCGACCTCCTTTCTCAACTCAACAAAACACCTAGTGCGACACAGTCTAGCCCCCACAGGTCAGCGCCGATCCAAAACTCATTTGAGGAACGCAGTCCGCTCGCAAAAGGTGTCCGCGCTCAAGACCGGAGTACCCCACCGAAAGCTTATCAGCAAGCGTTCTTTGTGCCGAGCACCACGCCTCTTAAAATTGTTGGTGATATTATTGCATGTATAAACCAGATTGATTCGAACCGTGCAGTAGCGCTTTGACGCACTTTCGCGGATTATGGCTGCTTGATAATAACACCCGGTGCGAACGTTTCAGAGACACGTGGGTAGCTCGTTCTTTTCTAAAGCACAACAGTGACATACTACGTTATGTCTTTGATTTTATTTATTTATTATAACTTTTACCCAAATCTACGATTATTTAAGAAATATTTTATTTCAAAAGGTATATGTTATTATCTGTTGTACTAAAATCGAACTCGCGACTCGATATCAGAGTCGTATTCAGAAAGAAAATCCACTTAAAAATGGCACTCTTTAAAAAGAGGCGAAAGCATACGAGTCAACATACCTACTGCAATAGAGCTGGTGACAGAAACTCTTAACTCCTATAAGGTCCAGGCGCAAACAGCAGCCATGAGAACTGGATAAAGGGAGACTCCTAGAACGTACTTGCGAAATACTGTCTGTATCCGACATCGTCGACACTGGGGTCTTTACCGATCAGCTTGTCGAAAATCTTCAACGTTCTGAACACCCATATCACACTAGAAAGCAT
Source organism: Dermanyssus gallinae (assembly GCA_003439945.1). NCBI lineage: Eukaryota > Metazoa > Arthropoda > Arachnida > Mesostigmata > Dermanyssidae > Dermanyssus > Dermanyssus gallinae. The sequence continues at coordinate 1,502,051 of QVRM01007094.1, read as the reverse complement.
AAGGTGTGATTCGACCACTATTGCCACTTCGCCCGAATAACACAGTTCACCTGCCTTTTCCACCTGCCACTTCCAGCGGACATGCACCCGGCTGTGATCCCATTGGCTGCGGTCATCAAAACTATTTGCAGGAGAACATGCGCTAAGAAACACTGTCTGAAAGCCATTTCAGGCCAGAAGCCATACGGCAACCATGCAGTAAATGGCTGACTCAGAGCAGCTTGTCGGTATATGTTCCTTGATCCTAACTGATCACTTTGTCCAAATGCTGGGCCTGCGGTACGAGACTCCGCGGAACTTGGCCTATCCCCCCTGTACTAGCTGAGGCAATGACGTGTGAACATGAAAGACTCGGAGAACGGAAGTTCACAATACGCGAGGTTAAACACGCCATTAATCCAACGAAACAAGAACGCAGTTCGACCTATTAAGCTTAAAATAAATAGTACCCTTTTAGTGGCGCAGCGCTGGATCGCACTGTTTAATAAGTGCCTAAAAACAGGTACGGCATCGCATACGTAGAGATGCCCTTATACTAATAATTCCTAAAGGTAAGAGCGATCCTACCTTATGAGCGTATGATTGCACGAAGAAGAGTGTCTGCTATAAAACAATTGTAGCTCTACTTACGGAAAGGCTTTACTTGGAAGCTTCTCAAGTCACACCTTCAAGCAATACAATTTACGAAGAGAGCACGTAACGGAATTCACTTGCAGGTCCCTCACGGCGAACACTAAGCAGGCCTTAGCCCCGAATTTCCTCCTGGCAATGTTTTTTGCGGAATTTGCGGCAGCATTCGACTCGGCGCTAAGCTATTATGTACAAATCACGCTACCGAAGATGAATGTCTTCATGAAAGGTATTTGACATTTTGGTCGCGATTCTTCAGGTGGGTAGTACTATACACCCGTTAACGATGAAGTGGAAGAACGACCTGTTGTTTCCGTTCCGCCGATTCAAACTACCAGCAGCAGCTACATATACGCATTCAATTTTGAGTCGGCAACAGACATTTCGCTAGTATAAGCAAAAGCTTCTACAGCACGGGTGTAATGAGATGCAAGCAGCTCAAATAAACTTAACCGATTAAACCGTAATGATATTACTTGCCGCTGAAAAGACGGCCTTATCCACAAACTTTGTAGGAAAAATACTTTTCACGAGCCTTGCACACTACAAAATATAAAATGGTGTGTGGCCAATACCACTTGTCGTTCTCACAAGTGCAAATAACGATTCATTTGGTCTTGTGATGTTTGTGTTATTATATGTCGTGTATATATACGATAGAGCGTAGAATTCTTAGTAAATAAATTAACAAAGGTGACTAATTATAATAATTACGAGTTTTTTTTCTAATCTTTATATTGCTGACACGTGTTAATAATGTGCAAACACGTGCAAATGTATACCGGGCGAACGCATCCGAGCTAGCATTAGCGATGTATTATGAGACGACGAGTAATATACTTCGGAAGTGTAGCTCTCTTCGACAGGCGAAAGCGAATAGCAAAGACTGACACTGTAATCACACTACAAGTACGCCATACACCTGCTTAACACCTGAGCAAATGATTTTCGTTAAACTGGGGAGGTAGATCCTCAATCGCACATTGCAGGCGCACGACGGGACCACGCGATGACCCGAGATGACACGAGCAACGGCCGGCCCGCCCCCTCTGATTGGAGAAAGAAAAGCGCGTTAACGCAGGGAACGCCGCTCGAGCGTGGTTGGTAATTAGCAGATCATTAGGGTGCAATTCGCTTAATTTTAGTATCTGTCCATGTATACACTTCCCGGTAGGCGGCCCCCGGTGGCGGTCTGATAGCAAGTTTTCGCGTGTCGACGCTTAGCGGTGCCCCTAGAACGACCGGCTCCGCTGCTCTCCACTCGGAGCCGGACCAGCGGGCCTGCCTGCTGCATTGCATGTACATTCCGCTGAGCAAAAGCAAGAGATAAGCAAGCGTAAGAGCTCGTTTTAACCTACTTGCATATTTATAAACTTGGCCTGGATTTCAGAGGACGAGGCGAATCGGGGGGGGGGGGGGGGGATAGTGGCGGCCCTATATCGCTGCCCTTTGCCCGCGCTCGGTACACAGAGCAATGGTCGCTGTGCACAAGCTATGGCCTATTCAAGCGTAAAGCATCGTTTTTGTGGTGGGTGATGGTGGGCTGTAGTGGTGTCGCCATGACGCCGTGACTCCTCGCCCCCATGACTGCTGCTAAGGCTGCTGCTGCGGCGTCGCTGTGTTCCGACCCATTGCGTCGGCTAAGGTAAGGTGGTAAGGTCAGCAGGTCTCACTGAAGTGATCCACAGTCTATGGCTTCATGTCCACTCCCTCAGGTTGCACCGGTTTTACGTCGTCGTCGTCGTCTTCGTGATCCCTATCACCATCATCATCATCGGCATAATCATTAGCACTATCAGCAGCACCTGCAGCCGCGCCCTCGTCATCATAATTATCATCGCTACCATCATTATCGTCGTCAGCAACGAATCCATCGTATCGAAGAGAACGATAGAATCATCCCGCCGTCAGCCAAACAAATTTCCAGCCTTTACGGCCACAACCGCATCAGCAACGATAAAACCACCATCTCACTTCCATAATTCTCTTTTGGCGAATACAATGAATTATCTGCATAGTTTGATTTTAGGCTTTGGACAAACATACATCGATTGACCCGCTACTGCAGCTATTGGCAACAAAAGTCTGTTACCCTCGACCAGAATAACTTCTAGTTGCATCATTGCATGTAACCGGCCGATTTGAGATTGGCGCCTGAAAGTGGTCTAGTCTGTTGAGGTTACTCAGTGATCAAAAAATCCGTTCACATGACCTAAAGACGATTCCAAACCGGCTAAACTTTTTAGTAAAACTTGTATAATCAACTGTAGCGCGTGCCTCGAAATTTTGGACGGCAATAGTCGAGCTTTGCTCTCATTTGAACGTAAACCGTCTTTCTTTGCATTTTGCTCGGAATCGGTTTATGATCCGAGTTAGAGATTTTTCTTTGAAAATTTCCCAAACAAATCTTTCCAAATGTAATAAACAGTACCTTGAAATTCCCAGAATTTGTGAAACGAGACACACTAATATTGTTTTTCTTGCAATAACGGGTTGTTGGCATAGTTAAGCCATAACGACGTTTTGGGCGACATAATTAAAGTCATCAGCTCAATTAACAACACCACAACTAATCTCCCATGATAGCCGTACCTCACGAGCCCCACAGAGAGGCAAACATAGTAAATGAAGAAATGGCTAAACGTTTGCATGCGCCCTTCATAACAATAAAAACTAGATTAAAAACGACTACAGCAGCAACAACAACAACACCAACACCAACAACAACAACAATCATAATAACAGCAAATGCAACGACAAAAAGAAGCAACGATGACCATATAGGCACATCCTCGGCATCTACGCCGGCCTATTTAGGGGGTCTTTCTTAATTAAGTCTAATCCGCACGCACTTGTATATAAGCATCTTGCTGCTGCAAGCAAGCGCATTTATCTCCTCGGATATACGGATTTGAGTCGTTTGCCTTTTATGAGGTATGTAGTGTGCCTCGAGTGTAGCCGAGCCCGGCTGGCTGGCTGTGTGGGAACACAAGAGCTCATATTTGGCAGAGGAGCCGCCGAGGCAGTAATGTTTGTGGCCAGCGTTCATGAGACGCCGATGAACAGCAGTCGTGGCGCCTGGCTAACCGTCCACCGACCGACCGCAAAACGCCCTGATCTTTAAGCGTGCCTAGGGGAGGAGAGAATGGGCGTAATACCAACCAAAGGTGTCTGCCGCTCTAGGCCATGGCCCATTAGTTGTAACGTTCGCGCCCACACCGCACCACTCCCCCCCCCCCGCCCAGGGACAACTTGGGCTAGCGGCAACGTATTTTCTCCCAGCTTTTTCCTGTTATTTATTAGAGGCTTCTTGTGGCTTCTTCTCTCGCTGCTGTGCCCCGATGGCTCGTCCTTTAACTTCACCCCGAGGGACGTGGGCCCTTGCTCTCGCGGCCGAGGACGACCTAATCCTACTCTCAAGCCCACTAGCAGAGTAACGATAGCCTTGCCCGGCAGCATAGGCGAGACTACGCAACATCGACTCGGCAGATCGCAGATGCACCCCGTTCGCTGAAACAAGTTTGCAGCAAACAATTTCTGAGGTAATGTGTCGCCTCGTAGCCTTTTTTGCATATATTTTTTTAAAATTATTCTTATTACTTTGCTCCTATGTGTGGGTAATATTTTGGCTATGCGCGTAAACTAGCACGTACTAATACGACACGTATATATATATATATATATATATATATATATATATATATGGCAGCGTGGTCTAGGAAGCTAGTCATATATATATATATATATATATATATATATATATATATGGCAGCGTGGTCTAGGAAGCTAGTCATATATATATATATATATATATATATATGGCAGCGTGGTCTAGGAAGCTAGTCATATATATATATATATATATATATATGGCAGCGTGGTCTAGGAAGCTAGTCATGATTGTCGTCTACCGGGGTGTCACCGGTGTGATCCCTGTAGTTGATCGAATCTTCCCTGAGCGATGCCTATTGAGAATAGATCGGGGAAACTATTTATCTCAACATGTCCGCTTATCCTGCGGCTCTAAGCGCCCTTGATATAAACGGGCGACATTTGTGTTTAGCTACACATGTAAAGCAAATCATAATATCGTTAATTTATATGTATGCTCTGTAATCTAAGTTACAATCTTGTATTTTAATAATATGATCATACAATAAGATTTTATAATCCCATATTCATCATATCGAATATAAGATTCATCGACGCGTTAAGCAATGCGCCACGAAAAAGCGTTTGTCTAGTTAGTTATTTTAGCTAAGCATCATTCAACAATTCACAGGAATTCGTCCACAGGAATCAACAACAAAACCTCCACAGAGTGATAGTACGAACCCGGTAATTTCGATAAGACATCTTAGCATAGTTATAGCGGTCTATGTGTATTTTGGAGCTAATTATTAGATGGTCATATTACTTTATATATATATATATATACATATGTATATGGACGAGTGCAGCAACAACAGGTGCTAATTTGTGTTGGAGTACTTTAGCGTGGTTGTTCCAGATCATAAGCCCAGGCAGGTAATATGCGGGGACAGTTCTAGCAGGGTACCATCCAAAATTAAGTCGCCCTGGAGAAGGTTATGGGAGAGCGGGACGTTGATCTTTATTCGAAGGTTGCAAAAAGTTTCACAGAAGACTGCCAATGCTTCGCTCGCCGTATCAAAAACAGCCCGCAGGTTATCTTTAGACAAGGGGACAAGCAGAGTACAGTCGTCTGCACTAGATACGGCACGTATACTGGAGAACCTATCTAGGTTCCGTAGAGCAATATTGATAAAAACGTAAAAACAGGAAATGCCCCGTTTTAGATCTCTGAGGTATTCCGGGGCGCATAGGAAACTGACTGGATGAGGCCGCTTAGCCCGGCACAGTGGTTGCCCGATCCCGAAAATGCGACCGAAACCAAGAATAATCTCTATTATCTAAGCCTAGGGGCCAAATGTTTAAAATTACTGCTGCTGCCACAGGTCGTGCACGTAGTTGGCGGCTACGATTATCTCTTCTTTTATTGGCGAACCTTTACGTTTCGACGCGCGTCTGGTAACTCACACAACGCCGTCGGCGTCCGTGGTACAGTAAAGGATATTGGCTGCGAAATAAGTAATATAAGAACGAGCCTTCTGTCAGGTGCTCTTATAGCGCTTAGCAGATTTGACAACGAGCTCCTCCTTTAGCTTGCGGTCAGAGAAGCAAGCAGTCGCTGGCCGACAAAGACTGTCTGACCGGGTGTCGCCAATTCGATAAATATTACTTATGCTAATGGTGTCAACAAGAGAGAGTAGAAGAGATTTAAGGACATTGATCACTTTGACTCGCAAAAAGCTACATGTTTCCTTTTCTTCCTCCTTGATACCATGCACGAGCACTTTATCAGGCACACGGATGCGATTTCTGCTGTTGAGCGACCTGACAAACAAACGCATCTTTTCTTCGTTTGCACTCACTCTGCTCGAGAGACAACACCGACTTCTCGATGACGCCGATCCTTGGCTCGACCTTCGTCACAAGATTGATTATGGGCGCTATCTCATTATTAACCCCACGAAAAATTAACTGCGCCATTGAAGCAAAACAAGAAGCGGTATTACTGATGGTGGTGGGGGCATGAATATAGTGGCCGCTGATAACTTGATTGATCTCCAGCTGGAGAAAGTCCTCGACGATGCTGGTGTTGTCAACAGCTGTTGCCTCATGGAGGTCGCCATTTTCGTTGTTGTTGTTGTTGTTGCTGCAGCTGCCCACGCCGTTGTTGTTAATGTCGTTGTCATTATTGGCAGGCGGTGGTGTTGATGATGATAATGATCTAAGCTGATTGTTGCAGCCAGCAGCGATACAGCCATTGCCGCTTTATGATCAGCAATTGGCACGGTAGAATCCGCAACAACAAAAACAAAAGTTGTCCACGCAATGAATCCAAAGTATCACATCAAACAGTTACGCACACAGCAGTCACTGATACTTGAGGACACACTCCGCCATCAAAACGGGCACTTTACTCTGATTAAACGTTATTTCATGCCGTAGGGCTAGGGACCGGGCAATCTACACATCCGCTCTCATAAACAGACGAGACATGACTGACGCCTTTTGTAATAGTATCCTAACATTTCGCTACAAGGACTATTTTGTGGTTGACATATGTCGTTCTTAGAACGTTCGTCCAAAACTTGGGGTTCGTCTTTAGTTAAAGTCCTGCCGAATACTTTTTTTAGCCTAGAAAATACATACAAATGAAGAATGATAAATCTTGAAATCAAGGCAGATGATATGCGAGACAGCGTGGTACCACAATGTGTGCCATTTGACCGACATTACGAAGACTTGTTCTGTGATGCGATTTTAACATGGTTAAAGACGACGTGATCATACGTAAACTTAAAACGTAAAACAAACGATGCAAGTTTTCTTACTGTGCGGCGCTATTCTTGCAAAAAGAATCCAGTTTTTAACGACTTAAATTAGTTTTATATAGCACTAGGTAATAATACTTTGTGATGACAAGTATTCAAGCGTACCTTACAAAAAAATCCTATATGTTTTTAGGCTTAACGTCTGATAGGTGTTTGGGTACCTTTTGTCTTTGTTTCGGACTTTGCAGTCTCGGTATTACTTTGGCATTACATCGAAGGGACTTTGCAGTCTCACCAAGCTTCAACTGGAAGTTCCTGCCACCATCCGTCAAAAACCTACGCAGTCTTCTTATTAGTCTAAGATTCTAGCCACCGTTGGAGCACAAATTTCTTTGCGATTTATTCTGCACTAGAAATCTTAATCGCCGTGCCCTATAACCATCGCACAAAACTAAGTTGTGCGTACATATTACGCGGTTACGCGATCTAACGCCCTTTGCTGTACTTTGTTTAGACCGTCTTGGTGCATTTTACTCGATGCTTGCCACAGTAATAGGTATTAGGTGCGCTAAGTTTTGCTGACGCCTGCAAGCAAATATCTTTAAGGGGCGTCAAACTCGTAAAGACGTTAGCTGTTTTACAATGAGGAAAATGCATCACAGCCAGTCGTAATAGCATTAAAACGATGCTTCTTAATTAGGTAGCGTCGCCTAGCTAGAGTGCAATGAGCGACATGTCATGAACCTGACTGATACGTCCTATTCACGTCGTTTAATTGCACGCTTTAATTGCTTCTCATAAAACTGCACATGAATTCCTCTCACTTCCTTTATATCTGACGCCATATTGAATACCCATACGCTTTTCTTAGGCTGCTCTTTCGGTTGCATTTTCTCTAGCTCTCTCGCCGTCTGCTTTTATCTGTCTCTTTTCACTATCTCACACTTTCTGCTATTACGAGATCATCATCGCGTCCAGATTCGCAAGAGAGATCTATGTTCCTCGCATATAGTCTGCCAGTCCTTTCTCTTCTTGCTATTTTCTACTTTATCTTCTCCTTTTGTAGCAGACTAAATACAGACTCTGCCGGCGGCGTCAGCCGAAAAGCCAAAACTTTGATCGTGTAGGCAGCATCCACCTTTGATGCAGGCGCTCGCGCAGAATCTGGCACCCGGTCGGCGTCAGAAGAGGTGCGATAGTCCCCAATTGAATTTCATTTGAATCGTCAGTCAGGTTCCTTTTACCGCTTACTTCCAGCTGGATATCCTTTTTGTGTCGTCTTATTGCAGTCCCAACCGCTCGACCACCCACGCGTCATTCCCGTATTTCCACCACTCGGTCGTCTAAGCAGGCGACGTCTTCAACGTCTCTTAAAAGGCGGGCTCAAAAATCGGCCCTGCACTGCAATGGCAGTGAGAACTACACAGGGCTAGCCGCCGCATGCCGATATACACATTCTCACACACAGAAGGACGCACATACACATTCTAAGCGTCCGAGTTATTTTGGCCTATGCGGACAATTGAAGCGATTTGGCAAGTGGCTTACATTAAATTTCTCTGCAGTCGCCCAGCAAGAATAAGAAATCGTAGCAGCAACAGCAGTATTAGTAGGCGGCGGGTTCTTGTACAGACGGAGAGAGATGGTAGTACTCGGCAAGTGAGCTTAGCTAGGCTATAGGTAACAATGACTAATCAGTGCGATGACTTCTGATGCCTGACATCGTGCAATCATAATAACATCAGATAAAACCACGTTATTTTTCACTCTCACGCTCTTGCTCTTTGAAATGATTGCGCCGTTACCAGGTAACGTCTATACTTGCGTCTATCTACCACGCTCTGGCCATCGACAGCTGGAAGTAGTGTGTGTGTGTTTTCATTCTTATAAAAAGCACAGGCAGCAGCAGGAGCCAAAAGAAGAGGCTAAAGGTTTTATCTAGGACCTCGCGCTATTGCTCAGGCATGGTAGAGGGGAAAACGGATAGCGATTCCTCCCCTTGAGAGATATTGTGCCGATGGTCAACTTCAGTGCGGAAAAATAGGCTACCTATCGTATCCACTGGCGGAAAGCTCAGCGGGCATCTCGTTGAACGGATACCGCTATTCAGACGCGATTGAAGCAAAGCGAAGCGAAGAACGACGAACCCATCTAGCTCTCGAAGGTTTCAAATGGTCAGAAAATCGAGCCGCTTAGCTATTGTCCACTTCGTCATTTTTGGTTGCAATGGCAAGAAGACTCAATACGAATGGCCTGGCGCTTGTGGACGTTCGTTGCAGACTGTAGTCCGTAAACTCCACTGTTCGTGGCTAAGTATTCCTACAGCTACGACTACTACCGTTAACTACTAGCACACAGGTAACTAACAATTTGTTGACTACTAGCAGAAAGAACGTTGCGCGTGGATTTTAACTAATGCTAACAGGAATGGCCGCACAAATCTCGGCGTGTACGTAGACTCATATTATCAACAAATCGTACCTGTCTTCGCACAGAACCCATGTGGCAAGCCAAGCCTCAACGGCATTTGGGGCATGCGTTCAGCAAAGCAACAGAGAACGAGACCAGGGAAAGGAGAGAGAAAGCGAGGCGAGTGACAGAAGGTTCGCATCTTAGCCATGGCCTTTGTTGCCGTCGTAGGCATACGGAACCTTGAATGAGTCTGCAAGCCCAAGGGGCCTGCCCTTTTCGCGCCTATTTTCAACAGCCGCCACGCGCCACGAGCGCAAAGTCAACAGACGGCCAAAGACTTCCGGACGCCCCGCCGACTAGGACGAACGAAATTGCGTACTGGCACACCCTGTTACGGTCGTTCTTGACCGCTTCCGACTACAGCCCCTTGCGCAACGGGTAGTGGTGGTACCACCACCACTACCACCACCACTTGGTGGCCGCGTTCATCCCCATGCGTTAGCTTGCTTCGGTTTAGCCGTTACCACCCCACTACTTTCAGCGCCCACTGAGTCCATCGGGAGCGGCGGCGTCAGCGGCGTCAGCAGCGGCAGCAGCATCCTCATCATCATCATCATCAGGCGCCTCTAACGTTCTGCCAAATCTACTCTGGGCGACAAGCATCGTCGCGTCGCTAAAGTAGTAAGTGTGGCAGCGACAGTTCATCTCAAACTTTGCAAGGACTTTCAGAGAGCAATGTGCGTGCGTGCTTGCGTGCGTTTGTCTGTCTGTTGTCTGCTTGCCGTGCCCAATGTTAAGGGTGACTGTGGATGGCCGCGGACATGGGCGGCTGCGGGGCGCACGCAGATAGCTAGCTCGTGGCTGGTCTTTTGGCTCCGTCTTTTCTCTGGACGTGGAAAACGCGGGAATTGGGAAGACGCGGGGATATTTATCTTGAGCGAAATTGTGCTCTGGATGGCTGCGCCTAGAGGGCGACAACGCTGCAGCGGCAAAAGCCTGCCGGCTCGTACGTACAGGCGGCCGGGGGAAGCCCGGGGGGGGGGGGGGGGAAGGAAGAGTTAAGGTCTGGGCAGATAGGGACGAGAGTTCTATGGCGAAGGCAAGGAAGAGAGAGCGAGAGACATATGGCGAGACAAATGCCCATCGCTGACCGAGAAAAGGCTGGCGGGCCTGCGAGTTTGAACGGCAACGATCAGCCAAGTTGACGTATGACCAGCACTATCATAAGGTATTGCCTGGTATGAATAATGATATTATTATTGTTATTTGTTGGCCATTATTTAACTGAGATGGATGTAGAGTTGCAATTTCGCTTCTTGTTGTTCGCCTCGTCTTCTACATTTATTGCCTTAACGTTCATAGCCTCTCCTTAGAGACCCAATCGTTCGGCAAGGCACTCCACAGGCATACGACATGCGTGTATCGCACACATCGAGTAAGTGAATTCGAACCTAGTATCCAAGCCCAGAGGTCCGCCATATGGTGGATTTGGCGAAGGCGCGTTTGCTTTTCCTACGGTTTTTTTTGGTGACTGCGTTGCGCACGGTAAACTCATTAAAAGAGAGCAAGTTGGGATAATATTCAATGACAGGACGGGTATAATATACACTCCGACTCACGTTTTTGACCACAAGCCGTCAAAAAATATTTTTGACGATCAACAGTGTGAGCATTACATAAAACTCTTGAATCTCTTTATGCTACGGAAAAAATAATTTGATTCCCAAACGCAGCAATTTTCCACGGCGGCTGTTCACTTCCATTAACTTAGCATGCATTGTTTATATGTGTAAACCCTTATGTGAAGGCAGAAACTTTCTGTCGAACAACAACAGTGTAATTAAATTTATAACAAACGATAATGACAAGTACGCATTACTACAAAAACAACTACTACTAATACTACTACTATAAGCTGTGCCACAAAGTGCGACACGGAAATTAGCGTTGGAAAGCATTATGTCCGCACGTGCCATAACTCAGAGCAAACCGTTGTTATTTATGTGGACAAAATATACCTACCTACAGGTCCGTGGATACCCTAAGTGTATTAGAACACCACAGATGATTACCTACACGTGCACCGCAGAATGTAATAGTCTTCGATCTTATATATAAATGTGTATCCATGATGAACTTGTCTTTTGGTGGGTGACCTCATGCCCGTGAGGGGGGAGAATATTTCCCGTTCAGTAGTGACCGTAAAGAACTGTATTCCGAGATATCGTATGTAAGCCTTTACATTGAATACCCTGATTTTTTTTTCAGTACAGCAATAAAACATATACTAAAATAATAATCGCAACTTCTTTTGAGATTATCTTGGTACAAAGTGGATTGGTGATTCTACTTATAGTTGCGAATTTATTATGATATATCGAACGAAATGTCTACCGTTACAAACATTGTGAGTTCTCCCGCCACTTAGGTACTAGAAGTGGAGAAGATCATAATTCAGAACGAGCAGATAGCGGACAGCTTAATTTTTAATCGATTGCGTAAGACTGGGCCGTTCCAGAGTAATCTTTATGACACTGGATGACCCCTGACCGCGATGACGCCAAGTATGGAAAAGCTCCTTATCTAGGAGATAACCAACCGTATTCCTACAAGAATTCGGCTAGTATCAGAAACTGTTTGTGTGTGTGTCTCAGTGTCATGCATAATGTATTTGCCAAAGAACTACATCCGTGCCGGTTTCAGCAAGTTTCAGGGTCTTCGACCCGTTGATTACCAACAACACAATTGACTACTACCGCTGATTTATTAAGAAAAACCTAGCCGGAGTTCCTTGCACTTCGACTTGCCACGGATTACTCGTCAAAGAGAAGAGCCTGTTCATTGTATGCAATTCTCAACTTCCCAAAACGTTTTTAATTCTAGACCATCATTTTTCCCCTACGGGCTCGGAATCGACGTGCGGTATATCTTCAAAGGACCAAGGGCCGGACATTTTGAGACTATCTAGGGTTTATATATTGTGGTACAGACTCACCTAGACGTTATCTTCTGGGTTTGAAAGATTGGTCGTAAAACGTTTCAAATAATTTGTATAACATTCACATACTTTGATTCAGTTAAAATTTTGAACAACGTGACTTCCACACTTGAGTTTGATTGAAACGCTCTTTCACTGACCATAAAAAGGGGTATGATCATATTTACAGCATGTATACAACTTCTTTTAATTGCACAAATTTGATTCGACACAATTTTAGTTCTCATTCGTTCGAGTGCTTTACAAGTCTCCACGGCTTCTCGAATACAGACGTGACAACGCCTGTATTCATGAAGGTGGAAGAATGGAAAGCGTAGCTGCTCTACGAACTACCGACCGATTATCCATATGCCTGCCGCTTGCTTCGTGATGGAGAGCATAATTATTGATAAAATTAACGAGTACCTTTTTAAGCATGGCCTACAGGATCCACACCAGCATGGTATTATTAAAGGTCGTCCTTTGCAAGCCAACTCCTAAAAACCGCTTATGAATAGGCCATTCCACTTAATCATGAAATCCCATTACACGTTGCCTACTTTGATCTCTACCATGCCTTTGACCCAGTTGATCACGGACTTAATCTTGAAAAAGTGACTGCAATGGCATAGGCCCTCGGCTTGCTGACTGGTGTAAGGTGTAGTTGCAAGAGCGGTTTTCCTCCCGATAGAGTTTCAAGGTTCTTGTCCTAGATCTCTTCTAAAAAAATTTACCGATAAATTCGGGGCACATCTAATACCACTTCGTGTACGCCATCAAATGCATCCAGTTGACTAAAAATGCAGGACGACGCCCCCAGGCGAGCAGATGTCTAACGGCAACAGTAGGTTTCCACACAGTAGCTTTACGAAGTGATCAAATCAGAACTATACTATTTGTAAATAGATGTGCTATTCCGAAGATGATTCGCGAAAACGACAGGTTCGGCAACGTGCTGAACACTATGTCATTTGCTGACGTAGCCGAATTCACCGATAATTAGGTGTCACCTTTGACCATCCTCGTCACTCAACCTTGGAATTCCGTACACATATTACGGATGTGATAGGTGAAGGCGCTAACATAAACAACCTCATGCTTTCAAGTATTCCTCACCTTGAAATAGTCCTGCCCGGCGTTAAATACTTCATCGGCGGGTGAACGATTCTGAGGTTTCTCATCAACAGTGAGAACGTATTCAGGTCCTTCGATCTCACGCTGTGAATTACAAAGCGGTGAACCCTCGTAAAGTTTTGCGGTGAGACGTTGCAAAGCATTCGTTCCCGGAACAAGTATTTCGTGACAGCCCGTCTTGTCAGGATGTCTATCATCTGGTCCGCGCCTTGTTTTTATAACCTTTTATGTTGCAGCATTTGTTGTTTTAGCATTTGAACCTAATTTGTCGCCAAACCAAACCAGGTTTTGCCTTGACTAAAGGCGCACTAAATAAGAAAATATATTGGTGAAAATACTGCCAACTTATTTGCATGATCTTTTCCATCCACCTACTGTTTTTTTTTATGGGACCGTCTTCTCCGGACGGCAAATTTATTTAAGTTCAATAACTCTTCATTGAGCTTGAAATTTCCATTATTACATAAGATCAAACAATTATAACTATTCAGGTAATTTTGCAGAAAAGGCTATCGCCCGTGTCTGCCCGCTCTTGTGAGTGTGTCAACATCCTTGATATTGCATAACGGTGTTTAGTAAATTTGTTTTTTTATTTATGTTTTAAGTGTGTTGAAGGACTCATCCAAATACACATGATTTTAATACATCCGGCGATATTAAACAAATCCGTTGTTTAAGTTTGGTCATTCATTTGTAGATACTCTGCTCTCTACTGTACTCATATAATTCGCGCTGCCGCACAAATAGTCCTTAGTAATAGCTTTTTCAATGATTAGTGGTACCAATGTGCGACTTTTTGTCTTTAACATTTTTCATGTATCACCAAGTCTGAGACGGTCGGAAAGTTTTCCATCTGGACACATCGGTATTTTTTTAGTTATGTTTCCAGGCGTATCTTCTCAGTTTTACATAAATGAGATTTACAGATCCACGCAGATGCAATAAAGCGACATCATCGTTACATTTGGGACTCCTTGTTTTACGGACTGAAATAACGTGAACATACCGACTGATGCTGACCGTTCATTATGATTACGGGAGCTGGCTGAACGGTCGGATATTAAAACTAAATTGGCTACCAACGCTCCGCTGTATGTCTAGGCTTGATGGGACGTGTCATCACCTATATGTTGCAAGTAGAATATGCAAATTCACAAGCAAATTCAATGGGGTATTTAGTCGGATGTTTTTTTCGGATGCAAGAATCAATTATTGTTTAATCTTGTTTAAAAACGTTTGCTGCAAATGACCTAATGGACAGAATGGCCCTACAAATATATCTGCGGGGCAGCGACTTCTAACTTCGCTCATCACTAGGGTTAAGCATCTATCGGTTAGCTCGCCTCCCAAATTTTTGTTAACGTGCACCAGTGCACGTACATTCAAACCTGTTTGCCCATTAGAAGATGTCGCCAATAGATCGCCTTCTCAGAGAAAATAAAGACTAAATTCAAGAAATGCTTTGCGATAGATATATTGGTACCAGCAGCGGCCGACACTTTTCTCTCTGGGTGACTTTTGATACCCGTGCGGATAGATAGTGCCGAACATAGGTGACTAGTTTGATCTGGACATGATTTCGACGCCTATAGGTTGCTCTTGTTGTACCTCAATGTATATTACTAATAATAAGAGTCACAGTCGAAAGACAGTTGTAGAAATGTTGAGCTGTTCCTGGAGATCACGAAGAGCAGGCGAGTCAAGCACCCACCACGGGTTTTGACTACTTTTCCTTGGATAAAATGTAATACTATTTGGTTGTGCTAAGAAGACCATTGGGCCGAAAGCGTCTAAACTGAGGTATATCTGTAGAAGTGAAATAATAAGCACGTTAGTTATCTTTCGAAACACAGCGCTAACACTGACACTTTAAATGAGTTAACATTTATTGGTATTTGCGTTGATGAACTTGTATGCTTAGTTCATATTTCGATGATAGCAAACATCTTACTGTACCACATTATGTAGTCGGTGACCGCCAAAAACAACTTAGCCGTCCATTATAATTATAATTTCGTCTAGGAATAGAGCATGAACTCAACGTGTTGCTTGGAGTCAGAATGGCCAGATTATGTTTCAGTTGGTGTACCATTATTGACGATTACCACATGCGTAAACTCCGCCGGCACGAGGCGTGCTTAAAGCGATCAAGTCTTGGCGAGCGCATTGCGGTCGACAGTCGTGCATTACTTTTTTTTACTTAAAATGCGTTGGCCGAAATATATATATATATATATATATATATATATTCAGTAAGGCCTTGTTCCAGTCGTTTCATAGAGTAAAATTCTCTCATGTGCGAATCATGAGTTGATCATCCGACCGCCTGCCGTACATTCATCGAATGTAAATATATTACTAAAGCGATGAGCACGGAAATTGCTGATGAGCCGAGATCACACCGGCTGCATACTGACTATTTCTGTGGTGGAGGTGGTACAGTCCCTCTGCATGATATGGCTGCACTATGCTAGAACGCACTATCACTAGTTGAATTGCACAAACCGGGACGATCTGCGTGAGGGCATCCGTGACACTATTTGAATTGTGGTAGTACTTATTACTTGATTACTGGACGCTGGACTGCATACTTTAGCCTCCAGCACCGCTGCCGCTGCGCGGACTACCACCATCGCGCTCTGCCATTACCTTCAAATATTCGCCGCAAAATCTACGAAAATGCACAACGTATGTTGAACGAACGAGCTCTTTGTACGGTTGGTGCCCAACCCTGTAGTTGAGCCGGGCGCTGACGATTATGAGGACGCCCAATGGTTACTCCATTTTGGCGTTGCGTGCTTATCGAAAATAGTCAATTATCTGTTCTATCCTGCCCAAGCTCCCCTGCACTCCCTCTAAATTGGAGTTTCGGTAGCGTGCCACAAGGACCATCCCATAAGGCCCATATATATATACCGACACTGAGAGAGGGTACACGGGTGGATACGATCAAACCACTTTCCCTGCCAGCAGCTTCGGGCAAGTATTAATCTTTCGTTTATCGCAACAAACAAAATGCCTGTCCGTCCCACTGCTGGTTAGGATCGGAGCTCAATAGCCTCAATGTAGTGTTTGTCAACGGAGTACAGCCAACTTCTTTCTATTCTCCCGCACCGAGGGCCCTAAATTAGACATGAGTGGCTGTCCTTATTTTATCTACACCAAGCTCAAGCCAAATATTACCTAAATAAATCAGAAGCTGTAGTCTCGTGCTGTTTGTTGCATCTAGTGCCGACCTATGTCGACTTCACTAGACAGTCCCGCTGCTGCGTAAAAGGTCGTCGTCATTATTAAAGAGCGCCTAACAAAGTGAAATGGGTTAGTCCATCCACGGCGTTGGACTGGACCCTGGTGGCAGTGGTGCAAGCTATATAAAACTATATATTAATATTAATGTCACTCAAGTGAGTCGTCAACATTTTTTGCGAAACAACCATCTAGACAAGCAGGTTGTCTGTAAAATAGAAGGCGCAATCCGAGCCAATAGAAGGTTTACCTATCTACTTACTATGTACAACGTTGAAGAGTAGTCCTGTTCGACAGCTAAAATACATGTTTGATGCGATGGTTCACCTCTCTCTCTCTCTCTATGTATATATATATATATAGTGAATGTGCTGATTTAGTAAACACTTAAGCCGAAATGCATGAAATTTGCCTACACTATCATACACTTACCAAGTTAGATCAAAAACAAAGCTTATCATGTTTGACACACATTTCATGTTACCCCTGTTAATAATTTTATATGTATATATATATATATATATATATATATATATATATATATATATATATATAGAAGCCTTTAAATTAATTGATAGACGTAACTTGAAATGTATGTCAAACATGGTGAGCTTTGTTCTTTTTACAGCTAAGATTCGAATAAGACACTTGCGTAGAATACACTGAAACACAGCAGGCAGGAGAACCATAGCTAAGAAAAAGGAACATCTAAGAAGACTAGCGGTATGATGGCCTTCGAGCGGCAGAGCAGCCTTTCGTGATTCCACAGCCAGGTTTGCCCTATCGTGCCGCGCTTCTTTATCCTATGTAGGCAAAGCCCTAGTCTTGGAGCAGACCCGACAGGCCCAGTAGGCGATGATCCAGCTAGCCAGGGGAAAGGAGCAGACCACACCCAACCATAGTACACCTATTCGCCGTCTCAGTGGGGAACATCTAGGGGACCTATAAAGTCCCTGCGCCTATAGCTCTTACGTAGTTCCCCTCTTTGTCGTCTGCCGGTGCCGATGAGGACCTATGGGACAGCTTCGCATAGAGGCCGCTTTGGGGCATCTCGGCTTCATACTTTCCTTGCTGCAGCCAAGTCAACCCTGTCCAATGCGGAAAAGGGCTCTGCACGAACGCTGTTGGTTGGGCTTAGTGTACAGCAGGAAGAGCGACGTCGACACCAACGTCAGCGCTAACAACAGCAACAACGCCCTTCGGTAGCGGGACGCTCCTTTCCTTTTCCTGACATATCCGCACTATTTAGCTGAGGCACAGGGGAGGGAGTGACCTAGGGGCAGATGCGTTAGATGCTGTAAGTGAGGTGCAAAAATGGGGCAGTGGGTGTTGTAAGGTAAAGCAAGGACAGACTGAGGTACTGCTTGTCGATTCAGCAATGGAGCCCCGATTAATGCGAGTTTGCCCTAAACGCACCGAAAATAAAAGCGGCGATCACCGAAAAGCGGGCTTCGATGTAGAGATGTCTACGATAATCTGTTAGTCTATAGAAAAACAGACGGCTGAAAATCAGGCAACGAATTCACAGATGAGCAACCGGTAGACGAAAAACATAGAATCGTAGCCATCCACCGCAATGAATGCAAACCAACGACAGCGATAACAATACCAATTACGAGATAAACACACAATAATGGCATCACCGAGCAAATGACAGCGCAAAAGATGTTCCTGATAAACAAAATAGGCGCTCTCAGTTGTGCATAGATGCTCCACATGTTGACTTACATGAAGATTCCTTTGGAAGAACTTAAGAACCCTCCTCCTGGCCACAGTGGAGCGGCGCTAGGCCAGCAAGCCCAAGCATGCGGCCATGGCAGATGGCCTATCTCATTATACCAAGAACAAGTTATACCTCGGGCCAGTTGACCAGGCTGCAAAATCATACAACGGAAAACGGCGACGTGCTATGTAGCAATACAATGATAGCCAACAAGCAACAAGCGCTACGCCAACTCTTGCTAGTCGCATCAACAGCAAGGAGAAACAACATTAGCAAAGGCGACAACAACGGCAAAGGTCAGGGGTCTGCATCGCGATTGTTGCTGAACCCGCTGCTAAAGGAGATGCTAACAGAATGCTGTTCCCGAACGAACAGCGACGGCGGCAAAAAGGCACACGCCGGTTGCGTGCGCCAGGAACATTTGCGAACGGAAGGACAATGCGTGCAGCGGTGGTAGTGGCGCCAGCCCTTTGGAGGGGGGTTGGCTGGGGATACCCGTGCTATGCGAGTGGCCAGTTCGCGCAAGAAACTCAGCTAGCTATTGCTTGACCATCGCTATTCCTTTGCCAGTTTCTCCTCCGTTGGTTACAGCGCTTGTAGGCCCCCGCTGACCGTCGTTGTTGTTTTCTGTTCCGTGCTGTCTTCTTTGCTACCTGGCACACAATGTGCATTCAGCGAATGCTGGCGAAGCCTTTACCCCCTCGCCCCCCCGCTAACCCTGCACCTTTTTCCTGGACCTCTTCGTCCAAACACGAATGATAATACCTGTTAATGGAGGGATTGCCACTGACTTGTTCTCGCTGCTAGGGCGCCTCTTTCTCTGCACTCCATGTGCACAATGTGGGCTGAGCAAAAGAGATAGCTGGCAAAGGAAAATCCGATGAGAGCCTGACAATGAAAAAGGGGTAGCTGTAGGCGTCAACGACGTAGATGACCAACTGCTATAGCCTTGCAATAGAAAGAAGCTGCAGACGCTCGCTCGTGCGCGGAATAGAGCACCCACCCCAAATGGACAGGCGGGCGGGCGTGCGGATGGGCGGTCGGCGGGTCACCCCCACATTGCCCCCGTCTTTATACACGGACGTATATAAAAGGCACCCCACAGACGCACACATAGAGACACACACACACTCGTGCACCGGGCAAACCCATCGCCCACACCTAGCCTAATTACTTGTCTTTCATTCGAGGCATTTGTCTGGCAACGTGTGCTCCGCTGTTGCATTAGGGCCGCCGGCCAGTCGTCCATAACCTCAGTGACTCCACGGCTGCATTGCGCGTGCACACACCTATGAGTCGGCAACAATGCAGCACCTAAGCGACCGACAGACAGACAGACTGCCTCTGTAGATGAAGAAACGTCGTGACCGAGAAAAAGGCACAAATATGTCGGTACGGTATTCCCCCCCCCCCTGACACCGCTAAACAACGGTCGCATGACAGGCACCGATTAACAGCGCGAGAGCAAGACGTCGTAGACATTAGCATCCTGCTTTGTGAGAGCCGATATAAATGAGCTATTCGCGCATGAAAAACCAATCCTCAGCAGGACCTAGTCAAATCATCAAACGCCCGAAACCAAGCAGGGGAGTGCAGCACGATTGCCTTTTCGGCCATTCTTTCTTTACTATAATAGAGATTTACGTATACTTTTTTCTAGCTATGGTTTCTAGAACAGATTCACGAGTGAAGTAGTAGAATTACTTTGTCAATATACCGAGCAAGATGGCTTAGTGGCAGAAACCTTTGTCTTGCATTCGGGCGGACTGGGTTCGAGACGCAGACCGGCCACTCTTAAAGTGGTTTGCATGGTTTCTAATTTAGAAAAGGTAAATGCTAGAGTGGATTAAAAATTTGCCATGACATGAAAAAAACCGTACACGACCACTAGCCTTACGGAAAAACCTTAAACAAATGTACAACGTGACTGGATGGCAAACCTGTGCATCTTCCTTATGTATAACAGAAGGTTTTATATGCATACATCACGTCCTTATCTTCTCTATCAACAAGGACTAATATATATATAAATACAAGAGGCCTGTTGGCTAGCTTCTTCCACTTGAATCAAGAAAAAGAGTGCCCTAGGGCAGTAAAAACTCCTGCGCATATAATCTTTGTGCAGCACTGAAGACCTCTGACCGATCTTCCTGCAGACTACTCAATGGCTGAAATCACTCTAAGTCTGTATCAGAACGCCGCCGAAAGAAAGGTTAAGCGGACGACACGGTTTGGTGGACGATGAGTATCCACCCCGTAGCACGACGTCATAGATACCGCCGGCCACCCTAATTTTAACCTCTGTTGAGCCAAATTGTGTTGCGGCTTGCCCCTCGCTGGGAGCGGGATGCAGATAGGGAGCGGGGGGGGGGGGGGGGTGGAGGCAATTCAAGGGTATCAGCCTATTCATACTACTGACCAGTGCAGCAAACGGGTGTCAGCAACAGCAGATTTTCGAAGGTATGCTGCGTTGCGCCGGGGGTTAATATTAATAATTATTGAGGCCTTGTTTGAAGGAATACTTATAACCATAACACTTTGCGTCTGCCGCCTGCCGATAAGCGTTGGTTTTTAGTCGGGCACCAGTTCAAAGCTGTCAGGCGTGCTGCTGCTGTTGCTGCCGCTACCGTCGTCTCCGCTTTCTCTGATTCAGAGGGGTGAAGCCTTTCAAGAGGAGCTCGTCTGCGGCCGTGTGTCGTGTGTGCGTCGATGTGTGCGCGGGTGTAGTTTCAGCGTCCGTCGTTCGAAGCAACGGTTTCATTAATTAACGACGCTGAGGAAACGCCGAAACGACTCGTCGGGCGGGCCCACTCTCTGGGTCGGTCCCTTCGTCTTTTTTCCATCACCTCCTCGTCCTCTTGATACTTGTTTTTCGCCGCCGCCCCCGCTGCCACCACCACCACCACTACCACAACCCTGCTTTCGTTCACCTTATCCTCATACTGCGGCGGCAGTGGCTGCTGCTGTTGCTGCTATTATTATTGCTGCCTGCTCGTCGACCTGCTCGCTCCGATCACCCCGATCTTCCCGCGCTGGCCTTCTAGCCTGTTCGTCTGCTCATAGACAGCACTGACTGACCGACGACAACGGCGACGACATCACCACCACCATCATCACCGCCCTCGTCATTCTTTGCCTTCAACCTTCACCTGTTCATGTATACTCAGCACTCACTCACGCACTCACTTTCTCCTCACGTGTCCGAGCGGACGCGTAGCCCACGCTCACTGGCTCATTGCTTTCCTTCTGGCCGACCACGTTACTCTTCCAGACCCCCCCCCCCTTCGTTCGACTTCGGCACACAACCCCCGGCAGGCAGGCAAGCAAGCCCCATCTGCGTTACCGTCTTCCCGCCTGCTCTGGGGTCTATAGTCTTGCGTGGTTCATGTAGCCAGCCCCATAGTGTTTGAGCGTTCGCGATTGAGCCCGAGGCGTGTCACGGCCTCGTTGCCCATATGCGCACCGACATCGACGACGATGCGCAGCACGCTTAAGATAACGGCTATCTATAAGTCGCGCAGCCTCTTGTCTTTCTTTTTCTTGGCTCCTAAACCTCTCCCCCCTCCCAATCGTCCTTTCTATCGGTTCTCGGTTTCTGCATGCTTTGCCATGCCTTCTAGCTTTATCTATCCACGTGCACGTCGAGCGAGAAGCGATATGACAATAACAGGCTGCCAGCCACCTGGTGGGCTTGAAGCGAAATGGCCTGTTTGTCGAACGTTTCTGACAACCTCACAACTAACTAGCAGGTAACGCAGTAGATAAAAAACTAAACGGAAATTACAGCAAGTATACCAAAGCGATGTAACTGAAAAAAAGTAGGAGACATTAATATAAGTAGATTAAGTAAGTAGTATACACGTTTCGGATGGACCGACGCAAAAGAAGCTTTGAGAAAACAGTTATCGGACAAAATGTCTTGCCTTGCAGTTTTACTTCTATTTTTGGCGTAGACCCACATTTCTAAAGATAGCCATTCAATTAAATTGTTACTCACGCTAAAGGCAGCCACTGCCGAGTGGCGTCCCAACTACCCCGTTAACTGAATTTCAATGTTCCGTTAGCGGAAAATAGGGCCGTCGTAGGAACATCAACACACCCCTTGCTTTACAACTACTCGTTACGCTGGATTACTTGGATTCAACACGTTTTATTGCGTACAGTCTAGCAGTCTAGTCTAACGCTAAATGCGTTTCTTTACGAAGTTTGCACGAGGCGGCGGCTCGCATTGTTCCTGTTATACAAAAAAAAGTCACACAGTCAAGTAGAACACACTTTTCGTCTGTCCAGTTCAATTATAGCGCTATGTCCTTTTTAACGCCCGAAAATTGACAAGGTCTAACGTAGAAGCTGAACACCGGTGTGCTCTCAACATCATACTAAAATATGTGCGCATTAAGTTTATACGCCCGTGGGCACTTTAATAACGAGGTAAGAACCAACGAAACGAACATGTAATATTTGAATATGAAACACAACATCAGGTTACTATAATTTGCCAATGTCCCCGGAAGGCGTTCACGGCAGTGTCGGGTACTGCACCAGACATGCGCGGACCCTATCCAAACTTACTCAGTTGTCAAAGTTTCTGATATTACTGCGCACCTACTGTCGAGTGGTCTAAGCATGACTCGTGCGACCGCATTCGAGCATCTAAGGTTATGTTTATCCGTTATGTGGCACTCTTGCTACACATTAGAAGAATGGCTTTAATTTGTGCTAAGCTGTGCAACCTTAGCTGTAGTAAATTCATAATCCTTAAAATCCACTTGCATACCAGATTATGCAGGACCTTGTTTATCACCAAACGTATAAACTAGAGACACGAACATCTTTTAAAATAAGTTTTCCTTTGGATGGGCTATTGCATGATGGTGTCTCCCATCAACAAAGGGGAATAAAATTTCCACATTTGGAGAGGTTATGTTTTTGATGAGCCATACGCAAAACAGATGCTGCTTATAAATTATCCATCACCAATAGGAAATCGATTTAATGAGTTATCTACATTATCTGGACTTCCTGTCTGAAACATTGCGCTGACTAATCGTAAGCTTCTAAAAGAGTAGGGCTTAAGGAAATTATCTCTATAGATGCACGCGTGTGGGTGCATTAGTGTGTCGGGTTGTATGTCTATGTTTGTTGATACAGGGAGTAATATTACCAATTAGTTCCACGCTTTGAGACTTATCTCAGCAAGCCAGAATAGTAATAGTCCAGCTCTAGTGTCTAATTAAAAAGACACACAAACCAATATTGCTAGCAGTTTCAAGCTAACCGAGTTTTTAACGCAAATTTATAAAACTGTTCCAAAAAGCTGTTTCAAGCTGTTAGCTGGTCCAAGATTTTATAGATCAGTAAAACTGCGGCTGGTGAATGACCAGGAATACTGCAAAAAGTGTATGCGACTTTTCCGCAACCCAGCGAGAAAATCCATTGAAAACGAAGACGACAGGCCCTTAAGCTGGCCTCCACCTGGCGACTATGTCTGGACACGGTGTGTCAGATCTCTTATGAAAACTTAAAATACATATTTTATATGGCCAAAAACGACAACTATTGGTGCTAGCTTCTACGAAAACGCAGCATTCTGGCCGCAGCTGGGCTGCGTTTACAAATATGGAATTTGAAAGTTAGCACTTCAGACCGAGATTTGACGTAATTTTTTATCCAATTAAGTTTATACTAGCCGCGCGGCGAAAAACGAATCTATAATATGCCGAACATCATGGCACGGTTACAACTACCTTATATGCTTGACAAAAAAATGATTAAAAAATTGACGAGTGGAAATGTAAATATTGTGGAGAGTGCAATAACGCACGTTACTATATACTCAACTGCTCGTTTATCGAAAGATCGCCACTACAGTCAAGCATCAACGATATAAGTAGTCTACAAAATGATATATGAACAATTGTATTATACTATTAATGCATGATGAATAAATTTAAAACAATATGTTGTAGTTTCTTAGAAACAGGATCATTTCGACCAGACTCATCCTAACTTTAAACCATGAGCTCGGCGTACACGATGTACTTTACGTTAAGTGCACGTGCTTTAAGTTAACTATTGTGCTTTAAGCAGGTAAGCTTATGTAATACAATAATTGCTTTAAAATATCATGATTTTTGCGAGCATGGATTTAGAGTTATGACAAAGCGCATACGTGTGTACAAGACATTGACCGTAAATAATAATTTATTTGTGTCGACAGTATTTATGGACAGAGCTACTCGAAAACTGAATAGTAGTGCACCCTCCTCTTAAAGCCATAAACGCCTCTCGCGTAATTTGGCACGTACAGCATTGCGTTGTCGGCGCTTGGAGGAAAGTAATCTGAATATCCGCAATGCAAGGGACTTCTTTCGATATGCAGGCCGGCGTCTTAAACTACAGTCCGGAGTAGCGCCGCTTATACATGAAAAAGGCACCGCAGTCGAAAGATGGACACAAGGCCGAGATTCTGCTGAACTACTTCAAAAGTGTCTACATAAAGCCTCAAAGCGTCTCCATCACGAGAATCAAGCAAACGGCGCACACACTCAATGACATTGAATTTCATCCTTTCATTGTGCTCGAAAAACTTCGCAATCTGCAACGCAAAAGCACATCTACGCCTGATAGGCTACCACCTATTGTATTCAAAGAACTGGCCGAGTTTCTAGCCGAGCCGCTGGCAATAATTTTCACCCGGTCCTTCGAAGATGGCGAAGTTCCTACCGTCTTCCGTGAATCCATTGTCACACCTGTGCACAAGAAGGGCTCTAGAGCAACTGCTGAGAACTACCGACCTATTGCCCAGTGTGCCATCCCCTGTTTAATCATGGAAAAAATAGTCGTTGATTGTATCTATAATTTCTTATCGTCTAACCAACTTTTAGACGATCAGCAACACGGATTCACTAAGGGGCGATCGACAGCAACCCAATTATTGGAGGTCTCTCATGACTGGGCCCTGGCGCGAAATCACGGATCTCCGCTCCACATCGTTTACTTTGACTTTTCGCGTGCTTTTGATCGGGTTGACCACCAAATTTTACTAAGCAAGATGGAATCGCTAGGCATCGGACCTAGGGTTCGAAATTGGTGCCAAGCCGATCTAACTGGCAGGAGCTTTAGGGTCAAGATAAAAAGTGCTATGTCTGGTACTGCTCCATGTCCGTCTGGAGTCCCACAGGACTCCTGCCTAGGGCCGCTCTTGTATGCAATTTTTGCTCAAGACCTTAAACTCGTCCTTGGCAGACTCGAGGTGATTTACAAGCTTTATGCCGACGACCTAAAGATATACATTGAAGTTAAAGACGACAAAGACAAGACCCAGTTACAGAAGGCAATTGATGCCGTGCTACTATGGGTCCACTTGAATAGAATGGAAATATCCACTTCTAAATGCGCCGTGCTGAAAACAGTCAAAGACGACACTTCATATTTCATGAACGGCCATAGCATACCTGAAGTGTCAATATACAAAGACCTAGGTGTTACATTTGATTGCCAAATGAAGTATACTTCTCATATCGCCGAAGTTGTAAAATCTGCGTCTCGGCTGTGTAATCTCATTCTTAGAGCGTTTATCGGGCATGACCCAGCAATGTACATAAAAATGTATAATACGCTTGTTGTACCAAAGTGGACATATTGTTCACACGTGTGGGCGCCCTTCTATAGAAAAGATGTAGAACTGCTCCAGCGAGTGCAGGATAAATTTGTCAAACGAGTTGCATGGCGCTGCAATGTAAGACGCGAGAGTCTCGTACTCCCAACAGTGAGCGAGTACCAAATGCAAGTTGACGTGATACTTTTTAGCCAACTAATCCGGAGTAATACATTTAGTACTTTTTTCACATTACGTCCAAATAATCTACGTAGTGGTGTGTCAGTTACTCCACCGGAAGTTGCTAATGTCGAAGTTGTGAATAACGCGTTTGCATGGAGAGTTTCGCGACGTGCCCATCAGTGTAAAGACTACTATGTGATTTTAACACCCCTTTTTCAATAAAGGAGACTTTGTATTGTATTGTAGTGTGTTCACGCTATCACAGTTACGGGCGAAACCCTATTACTTGACCGTGTCCTTTAAAACCGCCTATTTGTGACTCGCAATTGGTGAGACCTTTGGAAGTATGTTAACGCATTCATAAGCGAACTCGTTTTCGGGTACTTTCTTTTTACTCGAATTGCCGGGCAAGCAAAAAGGAAATGTTTGAATCTCAGACTTATCAGGTATATTTTTGTTACGTTTGTACAGCAGATATAACTGGCATTTTCATAAATACGTTAAATGCCAAAAAAGAGGTAACTTGGACTTTGTTGTATATTCAATATTATATAAGAGCATTTCTCGCCAAGAATAAGAAGAACTACCGTACAGTGTACCGGATAGTGGTCTCTATCGTATGTAAGAAATACTTTTGTTCAGGTGTTAACGAATGCGTGAAACTTGAGGTCAAATATCAATATATCCAGTCCATTTTCTGGATTCTTACACCGTCTTGCAATTTTCAGTTGATGACATTGCTCTGGTATACAGAGATGGTATGCTGCTATCTATTTCCAAGTGTGTCGTATGAGGCCTCCAAACATTACTAGTACGTTTTTTATTATCAGATTATATATTACTGTTAGGAAACTAACATTTGTTTATGTATAGTTTTCCGGTCAAAAAGCCCGGCGTAAAAAAATAAAAAACTGATTAAAGGAGTGCAGTGTAGATTTTCAAAACAGTTGTGCTGGAGGAATTTTCATGACACAACTGTGAAAGTTAATTTGTCTTAACAATGCAACATGACGGCTCTACATCAGCATGTGCAAGCGGCTGCGCTATATTGCGCATTGACATCAATAAAAAAAAGGACTTTAAAAATCCGTGAATCATGAAACTGTGTTTCTTACGAAGCTTGTCAATGGTCTGCTTGTAAGGTGGAAGGCAACTAGCCGCACAAAAACTCAAGCTATCGCAGCCTTTTTCGGCGTTTCATACAAGAATTATATTAGATTATACATAAATGATCTTACAACGCGATCCATGCATACACGTATTTATGTGATAATATAT
The DNA here is from genome assembly GCA_003439945.1 of Dermanyssus gallinae. NCBI lineage: Eukaryota > Metazoa > Arthropoda > Arachnida > Mesostigmata > Dermanyssidae > Dermanyssus > Dermanyssus gallinae. Next base: position 1,474,509 of record QVRM01007094.1, on the reverse strand, counting down.
GTGCCTTCCTGTTTACGTTTCTATGTTATGTTTTACAGAAAAATAGTTCAAAGTAAATGTTTTATTGGAAACAATACCCGATCTATCTCTGCATATCCTTACTGTACGCGGGTTCCACATTACTGTTGTACTTCATGGGTAGTGAGAGGATGGGGTCGCCGACGACACTAAGTGCTCACCTGGAACATACAGAAAAATGTTGTAATATTAGTATTCCCCCAAAGAAAGTAACATTTGTTTTATATGCGGTTTAGCTAACAGTCACAACTAAATACATACATGCGTAGACTATGCGTTCTAGAATGACCTATACATATCTGTTCAGCGTCGTCAAAAGCAGTTTGTATCCCTATCAATGCTTTTATACATGAAGCTGTACAAAATGATGTCGTCACAGAAGCTTGAAGTATCGACGCGATATTTCTCTGCTGTAGCAGATTACGCTATTCGGTGCCGGTCAAAATGTTTCCATGCGATTACAACGAGATGGCTTCTTAATTTACTTTTTACTCACTGTGTGGCGTCACTGCACGCGCTAGCTTTAGGCACGGAGGGGGGACTAGTGCAATAATGATAAATCATATACGCGGCCAGGCCGGTGCATTGAATATATGCACCGCGATTCCAATCCAGAGAACGGAAAACAGTCTAGAATTTAAAAAAAACTCTTAATAAAAAAAAAATTAACGCTTTAGGCGTGGAGAGTATGCGTTCCTTTCCAGGAGTCCTTCTCATATGCTGTTGAGCAAACACAGAAGTTCTTATAACCTACCGAGGCGTTTAACATAACCAGTATATGTACAGTATACAGTGTTTTCACCGCATTTGCAGGAAAGCGAGCATAAGGCATCGAGCTCTTCCCCGCTAAATAACTAAAGAAGATTTTAGGCAGTTCACGTACACTTTCTAAGTGGACGATTTGCCCCTTTCTAGCAACCTTCCATAAAATTACAACATTAAATTCATGGAAATCTTGCTACCTCGTTCAGGATGTCTTTTAGTAAAGCAGAATTTCTACTAAAACACACGCAACTGTACAAGTTTGCGTGTTCCTAATCTCCGCATCAAGACGACGAAGGACTAGGAATGGATCGTAAGCATCATCCCCAAAAAACAAATCATCAGGATGCATTACGGTCGCCTAGGCAGCCCCAAGTGCAGAAACATTCAGAAGCAAGAAAGAGACAGGTACAAGCGATGCTGTCACCAAGGCCAGCGACATCAACTGGCCGATCAATCTGCACACGAATGACCGTGCGCCGCCGCAATAGAACTGGAGCACATAATCTCTTGATATATCGAAAAACTAATGACAATCACCGACTTACGCAAACCAAAGAAATACATGCTCACAACTGCCTTTATTGCACAACTAGTCTCCAATAATCCCTACTAGTCTCCGCATGCGACCCTGGTGAATATGCTACTGAGAATGAGCTTAATCGTAACTTACACTAGTTGTTACAAGTGTACTATTTATACCAGTGAGCCGTTCATTAGTAAACCAATTTTATATTTGATGCACAGACTCTATTCCTCTCGCTAATGTGGAGTCGAGAATTGGTATCATTTACATCTGGTTTAATAACATTGATGAAGCTAAGTCGGCGGTGCAGTTATCGACTCTCCTCGACATTCCGGCTAAATGCAACAATCTGGATGCATAACGCGCCATGAACGAATTTGATAAAGGTTTTACTCATGAAGACGCTCTGTTCTGTCTACTTTGATGTGGTTGGAGTCGTCTCGGCAAGAAGAGAGAGCAATGTGAAGAGAACAGGCCGTTGTTGCCAACATGTCGCCGAAATGTACCTGTACCCATTTCATTGTTATGGGCGGTGCAAATGTCAGCCTCTTTTCGGGCCCACAGCCTAGCGACTACACATATTTTTGTTCACGCTAGAGAGTCACACGCTAAAATTGAAGTTGCTTTGTCGCTTACAAGATGTCCTGCGGTACCTTAAATTCGGCACTTGACGCTTTCAGTATTATCTTGTTTCTTATATATATGAAGTGAACTTTGGCCTTGTGGACCTCCCTGCTTCTGATAGTTCATTCAAGGTGTGTCAGTTTTCCTTCTCTCCAGGATTACGGCGGCTGCGTCGCAGGGTAAATAAGATGTACCGTAGACATCGTAACGCGGCGACTCTTCTTAACTCTAGAAATGCATCAATGGACTCTATTGCAGGCCATACGATAATCCATTTAATAGGCTTACGTTCTGCGATAATAGTTGGCAGCAGTAAAATACTGAATATACCGGTTGAAATTGCGGACGATATCCGTCTCCGTCTTACGGCAAACTGTTGTCGAGAAATCTTAGGGGCTGCAAAATTGTTGAAGCTATCGATCAATTGCAGGACCTCTAACTACATCATAAATTGTTCATTTAAGTCTGGAAGCTTTCCATCACATCTGAAGTTTACGGCATTGTCTCTTTTATTTAAAGAAAAGAAAGTGGACAGAATCGCACAGCTAATTATAGACCTATCTTGGTCGGTATATCTCAAAGGTCATCGAGAAACCGGTGTTGGTCATGAGCTAAATCGACATATAGAGTCGCCCAACCAATTTGGCTTTGGCAGGGGTATTATGTCGCCCCCCTGAAACATGGGCCTGCATTTTCAAAAGCATTAGATGCGTCCCAATGAAGCACCTCTTGGCTCGCGACGTAAAACAATGACTTTTAATTTATATATATTTGTTAATTTTGCAATAACATTGCATTTGCAGATGTTACATAATTACAATACAGTTCATTATATACAATTTGAACACTTTAGCGACCGTCCCACCGGGCGAAAAAGTGCAAAGATCGCCGATGGGTCTGGCAGCTCGCTACGTGGTATTTAGCGCATATCTGCGAGCAGAACCGGCAACGACATTGATCGCTAACTTGGTGAAATCCTTGGGTCGAACATACCAAGTTATGATAGTCGTGCACAATGTACCTTGTGTACACGTGTCGGCTAGTGCATGCCATTCCATCCTAAAGCTCCCTGGCGAGGTATACATTTAACTGCGCGACCTCTGCCGAGGCCTCGGTCACTTTTCCCTGCCACTCCAACAAAAATTGCTGAAGTGATCCTGTAATAGGTGACCTAAGCCTAGGTGACCTAAGAGTGCCATGTTGGCGTGCTCTGGTTGGTATTATATATACCAACCAGAGCACGCCAACATGGCACTCTTAATTTAGAAAATGTATATTGGTGATTTGATCTTTGTCTCTCTTGTATCTCACGCCCAACATTCGCCTTTAGAAAATTAGAAAATTTAGAAAATGTATATTCGTGATTTAGAAAATGTATATTAATGATTTAGAAAATGCCCAACATTCGCCTCTTTTAGGAGAAAATGGCAGAGAGCACTGATTCTGCGTACTGATGTCGAAAATGCAAGTGCACAATATACTTCGAGTTATAACTCGTGTTACTGTTGCTAAGTTTCTTGTTTGGCTCAATATTGTCACGCCCTTCCTTATTTTCTTTGCAGCATGATTGACGTGTGATTGTCAAGATAGGTTACTCGAAATCATCATTCCCAAATATTTTATCGTACTGGTTCGTTCGATTAAGGGGCAGTGACAATGCATAGAGCAGGTTATATCGAGATGGTTGTGTGGTTGTAAAGAATTCATGTGTGCTATAGCCGAAGGACTTCGGAGTTCAAACTGTATGAACTTAGTTTTGCTATGATTTATCACAAGTCCGTTTTGTTTAATCTACGTCCCGATACTACTTAAGCTTCGTTCTATGTCTTGCGTATTCTCAAGTGACTGTTGTGTAAAAATATACGTGCTGCGTCATTCGCGTACATGTATTTAATAGAGCAGTCTTGTGTTTAAAAGAAATTGTTTTAATATCAAATGTAATAAAAGAGGACCCATCACACTTCCTTGAGACACGGCAAAAGATCTCAAGGTAACTTCGGGAGACTCATTGTTAAATTTAATAAGCGGCAATGTGGAATGCTGTCGAAAGCCTTACTAAAATCTAAAATCACACCCACCGGTCTGTTACCCTTATCTATCCCTTAAGGTGGTGTTTCGAACACCGCCATTAACACCGACTGTGTGCTTTTGTCATTTCTGAATCCAAACTGGTCATTTTGTAAATTGTATGTTATTATTGTCAAGACGCCGTTGTCTACAAATACTTGTTTCCGCTATAGGCTAAAGCGAACGAGAAAAGTTTGCACCAGCCTAGGATATTCACGAACGATTGCACATGCCCAGAGAAGACTCTGAAGGCACTTTGTCGTGTTCGTTGCATTATGATAAAACCTTGCGGTGGAGGCGTCACCCTAAGCACAGCTAAGTTCTGCAACATGCATTGCCGACACGTTAGGCAACTTGCAATAAATCGTGTTGATACCGTTGTACCGCAGAAATCAATAATATTAGACCACAAGTGTAATAGTTGAATAATTGGTAGGATTCTCATTGTTAGGCGCTTGTAGCGTAAGAAAGCCAAACTAAATATTGTGAGAATCTACCAATAATGGTGAATAAACAAACATCAAATATCATTGCGTGCAATATTCAGTTATACCGACATGCGCAGGTGCACACACTGAGTGTTTTGGGGTACATTAAGGATAAAAATGAGCAATGAGATGAAACATTTTCTCAAGAAATCATACATCTCTGAAATCTTCTTTGCAGTAGTTCCTTCTCCCTATGTTTCGCTGACTTGTTCCGTTTCGCAGCACACTCTCGCATAGAAGTCCTATTCACGGCATCAGCAAGAAGAAAAAACAAGCTTGCGAAAGAACAGAAACGACGTAGTAGTACTAAAACTATCTTTCAATTAACTCTAAGGACTCTGGTTGGCTAGTTATGTAGATACTCTGGCTGACCAATCTAGACTATGCGACAAAGAAATGTAATGATTTCTTTTACCTGCGCGTATCTTTGCGGGGACCGGATTGGCGACGCAAAACTCCACCCAGTAAATGTTAAAAAGGGGAATCGATCACGACGCCAGTCTGTAATAGGTGAATTTGGTTACTTATTGCAAATGCCCCGCCACCTATTTATCTATTGATCAAGTGTGAAGGTCAATGTCAATGGTTTAGCCTGTTGGCTTAAGTGTCTACTGTTGTACTTAGGGAGTATACTCGTTCGCTGTTACAAGGCACAACTTTACATATATTTGAACCTAATAGTAGCTGTTGCTCGTAAACTCGTTACGAGATTGGGCTATCCACAACGTAAGAGGTGTTGGCGGTGGTTGTTTCATAGACTTCACAAGCGTTCCAGGCTTGCTAGAAAAAAATCAGCGACAAGAAAATTGTTATTGGATGAAACAACGTCACTCATGCTGCGACGTCACATATTGTTTCTCAGCCAGCCTCTGGCTGTACGTCGTTTCTGTTCTTACGCAAGCTTGTTTATTCTTCTGGCTGATGCCGTGGCTAAGACTTCAATGCGAGAGTGTGCTGCAAAACTGAAAGAGCCAGCGAGAGATAGGGAGAAGGAAATAAATTATACTGTTGGAAAGCAATGCGGGAAGCGAGGATTTCTGCGAGAAAATCGAAAGGCGAAGGCCCGACTAACCAAACGAGATGAGGGGTAACTCTCACCGGCCTCCTTCTCCTTTCCGTTCCTTTCGTCGAAGGTTCTCTTGCCGTTTTTCCTAGTTAGTATTGACGCATCCTCACCCTGGCCTTCACCCCTTACCCTTCGCCCGTCCCGAGCGATATGCCAAGTTTTGCTTCTTTGCTGCTTGCTTCGGGACAAGCAACATCTTTCTTTCTATCCGACTAGCTTTTTTCCTCTCCTCTACTTCCTGCTCCACCCAATCCCTCATTGGCCCCCAATGCAACCACAAAGCTTTGAGAAGCCCGAATACAGGAAGTGGGAAAGATGGTTTGGCAGGGAAACGACGAAGAATGTCGTTGTCGCCCGTTCTGACAACCTGTGCACATAGAAAGCTATATCTATCGCTGTCTCTCCCTCCTACAATGCGTCCTTTTTTCTATCTGTATCTATCTCTCCTTCTCTACATGCGTGGTGACCTAACAAAATGTTGCAATTTTTATGATAGAAGAAGAAGTACAGAAATGTTTTTAGGTTTCTAAAAGTGTAATTATTATTTAGATTTTGGCGTAATTTCCATCGATTTGTTTTTAAGGCGGTGGATCCATGCATCGAAGCACACCTCCAAACTGCGTGCTGCAAATTTATTCTAGACCCACGCCGACGGCTTTAAACGCCAATTCGTGTAAACTAAATAGTGTTCCTATTATTTTAACTTTATTTTTAGAAAGTTGATCTAACCAAACGGTGCCAGGTAGTGAAAAAAACGTTTGATAGGCATTCTGTAGCAAATCAAGCGCCCGTCACTGTATAACCTTCTTCAAGTTTGACCATTGCTTAAGTTTCACACCTGGAAAAGTAGATACCCATCACCGTACCAGTCGACCGTTTATCACCCTTGTAGACGGAGGCGCTCCAACGCCACCGAGCTCTGGGACTTGAGTAGAGGGTACAAAAGATTTATTCCAAGGCTTATCATGTGTGACGAGCCTCGAGAACAAAGATGACCGGCCCTCGTCGAAGTGTATCACAAATTCCCGAGTCAGAAAGACCCGCGCTTCTTTGCGCGCGTCCTATGATAAATTACGAGGTATCCATCGAGCAAACTCAGCAAACTCGACCAGCCCGAGGTGATCTTAAAGGATCTCCATAGCCCAATACATAATTTAGATTTGAGTTTTCGTCATTTACAGCCCTTACAAAGGTCATATTTTCTTCATTTGTTGCTGTTTGTGGACACTCTTTACGGGATTTCGTGGGTATTGATTGACATGTCAAGTTGTAAAGTTTTGTGCCATTTATACACTCTTCTCCCGGTATAGGGTTTTATTTATACTATCATTTATATTATAGCTAATAGTCCACTAAAGCTATTCGAAGCAGGCTAAACCACTTAATCGTCTCTGTAGATTGTACAAGATAGCTGTACGGCTACACGCTCGTGTTTGCCATTTTCTGCTGCAAAATGCTGCAGCGGTAACGTATGCACCGTACTTGATACTCATAGTGGCCTCTTGTGGCGCAGACTATACTCTCGCCGTGAAAAAAAGTTTCATCGCTATTTTATCTTCTTGCTTTCTGTTCAATTTATTGTAAAATTTTGAGAAGACAAAACCACGTCTTTGGGAACGAGCAGAGTATACCCTAAAAGGGCTGATGGAGTCACTGTGCATATGCAAGTACTTGTCTAACCTTAGCGACGTATAGAATAGCGCCTCAATGTATTAATGTTTGTCATCTCCGGCCGGCTTTCGGAGAAGTGTGTTGAGCTTGAGGGTTTGTGCCTTCTTTATGTCGTTTGCACCATGTACAAGTAACATCTTTATGTGGTGACAGATGCCGTCACGTTAGTACTAACGTTTACACACTTCCCATATCCGGCCAGCATAAACACAAACCGGACACTTAATAAAATAGGCAATTTCTGCTGTTTTAATGACTGAGACTGTATTCTAAGAAGAGGACCTGAGGTTACTTACGTTTTCTTTGGAAGACTGATTTTATCATCATCTTATTTATTTCACTCATATTGAGTATGCATATAACATAGATAATTATACAGCTTATACAATTATATAGTCAGCTGCTCGCGGCATGTTATCCGAGAGAGGCAGTGCAGCGATCTCTTCGCAAGAGCCAGGCAGGCAGACGCATGAAACTTCGTACACGCCTGAGAGCACAGTCGACAGATGCACTCCGTGTACTTCTCGTGGAAGCTCGTATTCGAACAGACCAGGTGATGATAGCCATGAACTATATATCTGGTATAGACATGGCGATTGTCACATGCAAGACCAGACCAGAGGTGAGAGGCACTGAAAATATCCAGGTCTCCAACCTCTCGTCAGGCTTGTTCAACTTTATTTTCCCATTCTGAGATAAAGCTCTCGAATGGTACTGTACGCGGCGTCTTCAATCTCAATCGAATTATCCCAACAACCGGTGCACAGCCAGACATAAGGTACACAATTGCTCGTCCCTAAAATCATAGCAGATTGTTTAATTTGAAACGCCGACGTCCACAGACTCGTTGCCTTCAAAAGCCGTTAGTCGCCGTTTCAGCTCTAACATTGTCATGCAAAAAATCCAACACAATGTTATACAAAGTGCAGTGTTCCACTAATCAAAGTATCTGCCCAGTAGACTGATAGATGTCAATGGTGCTTACGGACACAGCACATAAGTGGCGCCATCTAATTAGTGTGCTGGTTAACCGTGACGGTATGTTTTTACGTGCAAGGAGGCAGAAATTTTGCATTGCACGTGTACACCTATCCATCTTACATTGAACTTCCCTCAGGTGGAGCGGGACGTCGAATGGGCACGGCAGACATTGGATCGGTAGCAAAAGTTGCATCAGGTCTGTCGTACACTAAGCGGAGTACAGGCAAGTAGGTAGTTAATTTACATATCACTTAGAAACACACAGTTCCGACTCTGCCAGGGTGTGCTGATCGCTGGGCGTTAGCCGATGGCAATGCCAATGGTCCTTACCGTTTCAGATCAGTTAGAATAGTTAAATCCTCACAGTATATATACAAAATGTCTATGTTACTCTAAGAGTGGTTAGTTATTCCGTGAATTATACTTACGACGTCTCGTCTTCTTATCTTGCTTTCTAGAGTGTTGTGCTCGTTTAGTTAGTGCAGTAAAAGTTCTTCGCTATAATGCAAAGTGAAGAGGACTGGGTTCTTATTGTTTCTAATGGGTTGTATGGTAATGCACCTTTTCTTTTTATTGAGACATCTGTGCTCCCCGTTTTTTTCCGACTATGGTCGATTTTTAATCCACTCTGGCATTCACCTTGTTTAAATTGGAAACCATAAAAACTAATTTAGGAGTAGCAGGTCTGGGTCTCAAACCGAGGCCTCACGAATGCAATGTTTTTTAATTATACACAGTTCTCTATTAACACCCAGCAGGGTAACCAGATATTTACATCAACGAATTACATATTTACACCACTCTACCATTCAGCGAACCAAGGAACATTGTGCGGCAAGTTACCGTTTACATTTAATTTGATATCGCATGCACAGACATTTATCGTGAGGCCCGTCGAAACCATCAATCTGACTTAGGGCATGGTAGAAGCCATATACGGCAAACGCCGTTACCAAATGCCTGTCCTTTATCCTTGCTTCCGCTAAGTATCATACGACATTGGCCACTACAATTGTGAATACACTGGCTTATCTTTTTATATTTACCCTCCCAATATCTAATACGAGTGTATGCTTCAAACGTTTCTGTTCTGCTCAGCCCAAACTGCGCTTGACGTTCCTCTGTCAATAGGGGATCCTCTCCAATTATCTAACAGTTGTGTTTCTGCAAGTATTTGACAGTCCCAGGGTAATTTTCAATAAAATAAACATAACTCTATCTAGTGGTCCCAGCTCACTTATTTTGTTTATTTGAGTTGTATCCCGTAAGTAGCTATTGGTTTCACCTTGAGTCTGCTTTGAACAATACCACTGCCGCAACCAAAGATTACATCTGGCGTGCTGCTTATCGTCGCTGACGCAAAAACAAATCCTTCTCATCGTACTCCCTCCTCTACTGTACACGTAATATTCGTTTCAGGCATAAAATCTTACATTTCGTCGAGGGTTAAATACTTTTTGTACGCTGACGACCTAAAAATATACCCCACCTTGGACTCTGCATCAGCGCATACTGCACTACAGTCTGCTGTCACAGCATCTGCGGCTGATACAGTGACAATCAGATGGAGCGTTCCGTTACGAAGTGCCTGTTCTGAAACTTGGCTCCTTCAATCTGGATTAACAGCTCAACGGGACAACATTGCCTACCGCAAATGCTGCACGAGACCTTGGTGTAGTGATGTCAATGGCTCTTACGTTTTCTGCACATTTTGGGGGACCTAGTCAAATCAACATTTATACTTGTGAACATTTTATTTCATTGTTTCATCATCAATGACCCAAATGTGTATATTCGTATGTGTAAGGCAATTGTTTTATCCATTAATCACTTGTTTGGAGCCCATATTTGGCAAGTACATAGGTATGGTCGAAAGCGTCCAGTGAAGAGTTCTAAAACACTTTGTGGACGATGTGATATCACCCCGAATTCGGTAAACGTTTCGTCGCTTTCTTTAAACGCAACGACGCGCCCACACTACCACAGCTTATAAGCGCGGATCTTATTGGCCGCTTCTTCGGTGGGACAGTGAACAACCGTAGACGTCTAATAAGGCTTTTACCAAAATGTATTGCAAGGTTTATATGTAATTTGCAAGGTAAATAATCAATAAGATGTTCGCCTGGCATGCAGCCAGAGAATCGCACAACAAGGCCTATTTGTGGGCGTTACTGCCTCCCAGCCTTCTTCTACCCTTCATTCGGTAAATAAGAGCGTTTTCTATTCTATTCATGATTAATGCCAGTTTGTCCATAAAACTACAAACTTTTCTTAATATAACATACATATCTATTTAACATATATTTAGTACAAAACATGTATCGACGCTTGCAATAGGCCTTAAGGCCTGTGGCACAGACGTCAAACGCTTTATCATTGCACGTGTAACTTTGCGTGGGTTTCCTTTATAAATAACAATGTTATCTGTGTACAAATTAATCGCTTGTCCATTATCTCGACCAGCCCTTCAATAATCATTAGAATAGGTTTCCAAGCATCAAGAACCAGACTAAGCCCATCATGCAATATAACATATATATATATATATATACGCAGGGACCTAACTAAGTTTTTGCAATTTCTATGATAGGTATAGATATATTTTTCTGAAAGTAAATAGTTACTTCGATATATTGGCCATCATGTTGCAGAATGATGTACTATATACATACGTAAAAAGTTAAATAAAATTATGTAATACTTTGTGTGTAACAGGGTACATATGTATTAAGCACACATAAATATTTTATTTTGCCAAAACCTTTTCGTGTATCCAAATTGTTACCACTTGACCTATAGAACACTACATAAACGCAGTCCATTTCTTGGTTCCGCTAAAGTTATCTACTTTTTCCATGAGGCGTTGGCACTAAAAGCGTGTATTATGGCCTCATTCTGCCGGTCAAAATCGATCCTAGGTATAGGGTTGCTTATTGCCAAAAAGTCAGGACGTGATCGGAGGCGTGCACATAGGTGGTTCTCTGCAATCGGCAGAGAATGGCTGAACATTAAATCTAAATCAACGTAGAAGGATCCGCCAAAGCAGCAACTATAGCTAAGTCGTATGGCCTCCTCCTTACTTTTCGACTATCCGCCTTCTAACTTTTCGACAGAGTCCTGTGGCAGGCACAGGCGAAGAGGTCGCACAACGTCCGGGGAGCAAACTTGATCCTCAACGAATTGTGACACATTTCAGCTGACATAGAGACGAGATAAGACTGAGAAAAGATGAGTTTGTGTCTAAACCAAGCAGGTTTATACGTAACATGCCGCAACTGCGCACCTAGAGCAATGTTTGCCATAACAGATCTCACTAAGATTCTTGCAACGGGGTACACAAAACTAGCCGGGGCAAGCAAGGAAGGGCCAGGCCCAGAAGACGGATGGGAGAAATTGAGCTGGCGAAAAATTTGACAACCTTAAAACGTTTCGTGTTGAGCGAAAAAAATAAAGGCAGAGAAGCAGAAAAAAGAGAGCCGTATTGCCGTAACGGCCGCTGCATTTACGTTATCCTCAGTCATCTCAGCCTTGCGAGGCCACTGGTGATCGTCGTCTCCGGGACGCCACTGAGTTTCTGTTTGGTCGGTGGCGAGTTTCTGGACATTACTATACGCGTGTCACAAAATACTTGTACAATGATTTGTCGAACCACGTGGCATGAGTACCACGATTATATTTGTATGAAACTCAATTGTTTCTGTATGTTAGAGTGTGTATGTAGTTTTTGTAGAGAGTTTTTGACATCGGGTGCTACCACATACTCGAATGCACTGAAGTTGAAGGGAAGTCCGTTGCCTCACGAGTGAAATATGCACTGTCCTAAATCGTTGTATTGCACCTAATCTGCCGATTCGTGGTTAAATATACTTTTGATTGATTGCTTGATGCTATACGCATAACTTTTGCACTTGCCTTAAAGACAAAGCCCGACTACGTGGAGAAACCTGATTGCTATTAATTACTCGTTTAGACTTACGATGGTTGATTAGCGAATACATATATATAAATATATATATATATATATATATATATATATATATATATATATGTACAACACGCTCGTTTAACAATAAATTCTTCTTACAAATAGCAAACATATTTGCGCTTGAAAAAATCTAAATGTGAAGCTGGCCACTCGACAACTATATACAGGAATGCGAGCATACGTTTATAGGCATCACGTATATTCTTCATCTGATTGATAGAAATGTTCACAATACGCTTACGTACATATACGTACATGAGACATATGTATGTATGTCGACTAGTTTGTAGGGCAACTGTTCAGCTGCAATGTATTGGTGGGTAATTTTTCTCGTCTCCGGGCGACAGTTGTAAAGAGCCGGTGGCCGGACTGGTGCCCCTTTCTCAATTAGAGCCTGTGTATAAAAAAGGCCAATCCAAGGTGATCGGTCTTAATTTCAACCCGTCGTTGCTACTATTGCTGCCGTCGCCTGTGCCGTCACCGCTGCGTCTCTTCCAATACGCGAATCTGAGCCGCTCCCCCTCCTCCACTTAGACGCAGGCACATAGAGCTTCTTGGCTCAGCTTCTAACCCCTGACTAGCACCCTCCCTTATCCCAGCTTTCTATCCACGCATTTTTTCTGCCTTTGCTTCTCTACAATCTCTCCACCGCCCTGCTTTTCTCTAATCTAACGGCCGCTGTGTGTTGGTTTAATCCGCGAACGAATGAACAAACCCTCCACGACGGTCTGTTAGATCGGCCATTTGGACTATGCTTTTTTTGGCTAGCCTAGTTTTTGCGCGTCTTCCGGCTGCTATTTCTCTCGCTCTCTCTATCTCCCTCACCTTTCACATTTTATCTATCTCCTTATTTGTGTCTATCTCTCTTCGGAGGGGATGGATGAGATCTCACTTCTCTCCCTTTCTCTAGTTAGTCTCGTTACAAAGTACAACATTCGCTCAGTCGGCATACAGTCGTAGCCCGTCCAGCACGGAGCAGCGTCCAGATTGACAAAGACCCTGGTTCTATTTTTTTACTCCGGCTGTTCTGTCTCTCATCGGCCGCCTCTGGTTGTTTCGACGTCCGCGTCAATGAACCCCAGGAGTGCAAAAGAAAACCCACTTAAAACGGCGCAGCTAAAAACAACATCGACCTTCAATAAATGTTTGTTCTCAGGTCTCCAGTTACGTATTGCTTTTTAGTGTTATCGCATTAGCGTTAATACTATCTACTGCTCCACGATTGACAAGATGAATCTTCCCTTCTAGAGCACGCCATAAGCAGTGCTTGTGCCAGTCAAGAATTACATGTGCGTCACCTTCACATGCCTCCGCACAAAAACGTAGAAGTGCAACCGTAATATAGTATAAACCTAAACCAGAGAGATATTGCTTGTGCAGAACAAAAATTGTATTATCTAAATTTGTATAGATTTTGCTACAAAAAAATATCAACCTTGAATTTAATTTTATGGTTACAGGGAAATGTGATTAATTAACTACACTAGGGCTTGTGGGGAGCGCTACCAGTCGAACTTATGCCCGAGGCAGCCCATCATTAACCTTAAAACCTCACCTTAAAAAATCTTACGTAATAATTTAAATAATTGGCGTTATATGTTTGTCATGCACGCATATGCGATGTCTCGTGGCCGCTTGACCTGGACTCTTATATCATAATGCCTTTGGAGTAAGAAAGACATAGACATCTTGTGTCGAGTCTTAATTAAGCCTTATTACTTGGAGATAGTAATGACTTATCATTTCATTTACTTCAAAGTGACACAAAAATACAGATTTCTTGTTACAAGTTCCATACATTTGAGCGCGCAAAGGGTATGCTATTAATTAACCAGCGAGCATATGTGTGCTATTCGGTGTACATAAATGTACAAAATGGCTGTCATACGTTTTTGCAGTCATCAGGCTGACGTCCCTCTTGCGTTATGCGGCTTAGCTGCATTAAGCTGGCGGGACTTACACAGGGCCGCCACGATGCTATCAATGACATCTTCGGGCGCGCTTTCAGGCAAGCCGGCTACCGCATCACACTGTAGCCTGAAAGACTGCAAAGGGAGGACAGGAGTCGACCGGATTGCCTTACCAGCCCAGACTGGGACCGTAATCGGCCGCTGGCGTGGGACAGAGAATGTCATTGGAACTACAAAGAGGCAACGCCAAGATGTTCCTTAGTAGTCACCGACACTCAAGCAATAATAATAATATAAGCAATATTGTAAATGATATATAATTGATATATTAGTAAGTAGTGATACATGTACATAATGATAATAATAAACCCGTGTTAATAATCATTATTATGGCTTATTGACACCTTGGTTTGGTAAATTGTACATATTACACACATATCATATTTCTTGCACACCACTTTAACTTCTGTGGTCCTAAAAGTATGTACTTACGGCGCTTTCAAGTTATCTATATGGTTTCGGAACTTCTACGATTCCATATTATAATGACCCCAAATAAGTATATTTATTCTATACATTTACTGCATCGAAGGGCGTCGGCTTTTGCCAATCGACAACTTCTGCGCTACATAACTGATACTGTCGTTTGCTAGTTAATGGCATGCACCATCTTATCTCTAATTCCTGCGTAGTCCTAAAAGGCATTTGCTATATATCGTATTAGCGTTAGCCTACATCAGAGTATTTGTCCGCGCGTGGATATTTAAGCATAGAATTATTTCGAATAAGAAGTCTCCCTCTTTAATACCTTAATAACCCTATCAGTAAATTGAACTGTCCCGGATAGTGGAATATTTTGGCGTACTTGCGCCACATCCGTAATTCCGTCCGTCCGTAGTCCGTACGCCCTTTATAATTACGTAATGTGGCAAGGACCTCACAAACTTCTCTTTTGTTATAGATCTGGAAGCGGAATTATCCACGTTGCTTTTAATAAAACCACGCAAATCAGAGCAAATCTCGTGGAGCAGGTCCTTGGACATTTTAACCCGGATCGTCGGTATTCTCGAGTGCATCAAGAGTGAATTCGCCTGGTAAAATTCCGTCGTTACGGGCGGATAGCATGAAGGGTCTTAGCGACGTCGTGTTCTGTTTCTCAGTTTATGCTGATGGACTAGGCGCCGCGCAGAGTGTTGGCTTGATTTCGGCGCCGAAGTTTTTGGTTTCATTGATTCAACCCTTCAGCGACGGCTTTCGCCGGTTCACTAATCACACAGCGTTGCGTGGATAAGTGACTGGTATTGGCGGCCAGCTACCCCGTATCCGTGCTGTGACGTGCCTTTGGAACACTTGATAACACTGGTAAGGGCAACCGAGCCCCGCCGCGGCTGCAGCAGCATTGTCCACTCCGGCCGCCGCGCTGGCTCGATCGGCTGCTGAGCTGAAGCCAGCTCCAGCGTCGACCCGTGTATTGGCCGCGCCGGGTGGAGTCCCCCCGCGCAAGTGCCATTTCGCGGCCGCACCGCAATGCTCTCCCAAGTGAAACGGGTGATTTACAACAGCGCGCACAGAGATAATGATCATTATTTCCACAAAATGCAGGAGTTTCCTACGGACAACTGTAAACACGTCCGTTCCGTTCGAATGTAAAATTAAACGACTCTCGCACTAAACTGTATTGATACCATCAACGCAAACAATCTGTTGTAGGTTTCTGTAGTTCGATGTCGTAACGATTGTTACGACAGTCGTATTTACACGAAATTAATATAAGCAACCACACCGTTAAGGCTTTGCTTCGCTCTTTGCTGCCCGCTTTTAAATTAGTTTGTCATGCTGCAATATCTAGTCTAATAATGTCATTAAAAGAGGATGTATGGTCGGCGTATGTCCTTGACATAGCCGCAAAGTGGAGCAAATAAATTTATTTTTTACCTATACCATATAAGTAAATAAACACTCTGTATTGAACAAACCTACAGACATATAAGTAAATAAACACTCAGTCAACTGTCCGTTGCTTCGGAGGAGGTCGGTACACTTTCTCTCATTGGGACGGCAGGGCGCCAACTGTTTTATTACAATATAAACGATTTTGACGAATATTCTCTGTTTGAGGGCAAAAAAAATTTATTATAAGTAAACAAATTATAGACGCTTAACTTAAAATAATATGAAAAATATTTAAATTTTATAATCTGAGATATATGTATGCATTATCGTTTATGACGTTTTCCTTTATCCATCCGCCCATTGCACCACCTAATCTCGCGTAGATAGATGCAGTCCTCGATGGGCGTAACGGCCTTACAGCCTACGTCTAGCAGTGTCCCAGTCACCTTCTGCAGCTTAAATATGCTTGCTGGACCGCAGTTGTCCCGTTTTTTCGTATGATTTGAACGAAAATCAAATGCCTAATCAAGCAAGTTGCTCTGGTTTTCAAATATAATAACAGTAGTTAGTAGTCGTCATGGTGAGGAATTGTTTCAGACAAGGAATGTTTCATGGGCTACCTTGTGGCTACTCCAAGTAGACATTACGGATGGTTACGCGCTGCTAGTGTTTACCTGCCCATGACATTGAACCGCTTAAAGATGAGAAAGAACAAGAAGAATCTCGCTGTACCTCGGTCGCCGACATTTGTTGAACCTGTAGAGATTGCGCAAGGGACAGCCGTACCAAAAGAGTTAGGCAGAAATACGCAGGCGGAAGAAAGCCAGGCTGCGCCCTTGGATCGAGAGGCAGACGGCGCTTACTTCACAAAATGAAACCAAATCCGGACCACCGGGACCAGCCAGCCGGAGTGGCCATCGGAGGATCATCATCACGGATTCGAAAAATGAACAGAAACGCACCTACGCCGCAACCCTACAAAGACAACAGCTGCTAAAGCATACGCAAACACACGAACACACGATGCTCCTATGAATCATCCCACGACTGCCTGTCGTTCTCAGCGCGGAGTGAAGCAGCAGCAGTTGTGCTAAGACTCGCTAAGAACGACGGCTAGACAATATTGCGTGCCAAAAAGAAATGACTTTCCTCTTCACAGGCGTATGCTGTATGTGTCTTTCTGACGTGCGCGCTTTTTTTGTTGGCGGCAGCGTTGTTCTTGGCTCTTTCTCTGCAAAGCAGGCCGGCCAGTTCTTGCCTGCGACTGGCCTGTGGTGGTCTGGTCGCTTCGGTGATCGACCTTCGCACCTGATCAAGCTACTATCGAGCCGTTACGTGTCAGCCTGGGTGTGCCGTGGTTGGAGGCCTAAGGCTGAATCTCTCTCCATCCCTCTCGTATCCTCCTCCCCCTCTCTCTCTCTCTCCATGTGTTTCTGGCTCTTTGGCTGGCGTTCCCAAGAGCCCCGAACCTGCTCAAAACGTTGTGGCCGGGCAACCACCGAACAACCTACCCAAGCCAGCGACGGTGATGCGCGGCCTTGTCCAGGGCCGAGAACGACGACGACGACGCATTACTCTAATTCAGAAAGAGGGAGAGAGAGAGAGAGATGAGTGGGAGAGAAAGGCGAGACAAATAAAGTGTATTGCAGGGGTATTGTATAGAATGGGAGAGAGAGAGAGGAAAGACATGTTATTTTGCGGAAGCCCGTTCCCGCGGGGAATGAGTCGTTGGCTCCTTATTTCGCTGCCGCTGCCGACGCAGGGCCGCCACTGCGACCACCGCTTTTCCGTTTGGATAACGTCCCTTCATACCTGTTTGCTACTTCAGCGTCCACGATCACCGCCCGTTCTGTCTCTCGCCGGCACACATTGCCGATCTCAACTTGTGTGCTTCCTCCGTTGCGGTCTGTATGTTCGCATCTGTGTGTATGGATGTGTGGATGCGAGTGCGTGTGATTGTAATTGCATCGCCAATATTGCTTCGACGATGAAACGCTAACAAACAAACAGAAAAAAAAACAATGAAAATAGGAACAACCAGCCAGCAGCACGGCGCAACGACGACGTTGAAACAACAGCCGGTATTCTCCTGTTGTTCTGCGATCAAACCGAGAGGAGCCTCAACATTGACCCAAGCACAGCACCAGCTTTGTTCTGCAAAATAACCAAATAATCGTCTAAATAGTAAAATGGCAAAAACAACAACGGTGGCAGCAATAGAAACAAGTACAAGCGGTAGCATAGAAGTGATGGCGACAACGAGGTATACGATAATAAGAACAGTAAATGTTTGGTCAAAAATTAAAGCATTGCGTGCCTGTCCTTGTTTTTCTGCAACCGCCTTATTAAAGCTATCGTCATATTGTTCGGTCGTTGCCTATTGCTGGTATACGGATCGTTATTGACGCTACGATTGAGGCTGTTTCCGTATCTCCTGGCCCTGCCGTTTCAGTGTTGTTGGACACAAATCTTGTCTCTGCGCAATCCAGTGTGCGGGTCGCCACACTATTTCAGGCTCCCCCTGATTTGGATACTAGGTCAAGTTTAGTACTGGTTTACCATGTGTTATGTCAGGCGCATAATCGTGTCGCAGGCGGCTTGACAAGCACGGTACTCGTGATTAGCGACAGTATTATAGAACCGTTGGGTCCAGCCCTTGACTGTTCCCAGGAGAGCGCCGTTGATTGTAAATGTAGCGGATAAGACAAACATTGCGTGAAGCCAACCGATTGCAGAGCAGTAGCCAGTGCGTACGGTTAAGTATGTGTTTTCCTACGAGCAGGTCGCCGCGGGTGTATGGAGTTCGGAAGGAACACATTTATATCCGCGGTCGAAACCTTTGTTACTAAGATAAATGAGACGACCTAGCCACGATCCCACTGAGAGCCAAGAGAGTTGTAGTACTGTCCATCCTTATCCGCGACGATAGAGGATTTTTAGAGCACGCCTGGAAACCTTTAAACGGGTAGATTGCCGCCAGACGCTGCGGCTCCTGCCAACGATCGAAGAATCGCGATCGCTCCTAGACTAGGTGTCAGAATCGTAACCGTAAAATGTACTAATGATCATGTTATGTACAAAGCTGTTGCTGATATACCTGATGCAAACGTAAATCGGTACAAGGTCCACAATATAGAGAATAATTACTCGCTTAGAGTAATTTTTGTACTTCCTAAGTACTGTACCGTCCCCTATAACAGCGACGGCTAGACATAGACGTACTATATTGACGGGATCACTTAAGTGCCAGGAATCAGCGACATCCAGTAGCTTGCCATTTAACAAAGACACTCTAATCTTCCGCAAGACTGCCATCCCTCTTGAAAAAAACGTTTTTGGCTGCTAGCGATGCGCAATCACCGGCGAAACAAATTGGAGTTTTGCCCGATAAGCTGTGTGGCACTTACCGTATATTTTGCGAAAGCGTTTGCGACACACTGCGCGATACCAGAATGGTGTCTAAGTTTAATTTGGTCTCGACAGAGGCTATAGCTGCCAAGCAAGAGCGGCTAGGCAAAAGGTTCGCAGTTCAAGGGATCATAAAGGCGCTCAAAGGCTACCCCGAAAAACGCATCCGGGTCAGACAGAATTAGGAAGGAGAGCCTGAGAAAAATTTCTAAACAGCACTGTTCAACGAATGTTTGCGGTAAGGAGCCGTTACATTCTGCTATAAAGAGACAACTCTTCTAGTGATCCCTAAGGACAGACATGATCCATATGCGCCTCATTATATCGTGGCATCGCAGAGATTCTGCTACAGATCACTATCGTATTTTGTGACAAGACTGAGATGTGACGGTGATGAAGTTTAGATAGGAGAGGGGAGAATTAATGGCCATGAAAACTTAATTTATAGAAGAGAGACTTCTTGTTATGTTAACAGGTCTATTTATTTGCGCGTTATTGTTTAGCATAACGGTCACTGTGTCCCGAACATACCTCGGTGTAAAAATGCCTTTGTTGTGGCGCGAGAACTAACGCATCCAGAATTACTGTCAACAGCAATTGCGTGTTGTCTATTTTATTTTAATCCTGCTTCGATGACCACTGAGTGTTCATAATATGGAAGAACTTGATGTGGAGAGTCTCGAAAAATCAAATGTACTAAGGCACCTTGACTGAAGAGAACGCTGAGACTTCATAGCTCAGTACGGCACCTTCTCAAGGTGACACACTTGCTTATGGACGACTTGACGAAAAGACATGAACTGTCACGCACTGCTGCATTTAGGGAGTGTAATCAAAAAGCGGACGTTTAAACGTACCGCGACATAATCCTGAAGTTAGGAAGAATCAGGCGAAAAATTAGTGGACGGCAACTCTGGTGATTAGATGCCTGTTCTCATAACTGCAGGATATCTACAAATCCGACGTCATTGCTTTTGTTTCACAAAACAGCGGGTCGATGTCGGCAATTTTTTTCACAATCCAAGACGTGTTCTCTAATCACCGTCGTCTTCGGCAAGTTGTACATTCTCTGCAAGTCCTCATTGAATAACGGCGACGATGCCAGTAAGTACACTTCCCTTAAGTTCGATTAAACCCCCTTAAGTTCGATCTTGAAAGATAAGGCCAAATCATCTGAAAACCGTGGTGCAATCTTCAGCCTAAACAAGTTAACAGCAGCTTCCAAGGAACTTGTGCCACGTGATGAAAACACCACCCCCAGGTAGGGAAAGTAGGGAACGATTTCGTGGACTATTCGAACTCATCGCTTTTGACCAGTTGTCCTCATCGTCGGAATCTCATCGCTTTAGTTTTGCTCGCATTAATCTCCACTTTGCTCCGCTTTACATAGCGCTGTAGAGTTACAAGTAACTGCTGCAAGTAAAAGCGACTTCGGGAGAACAATACTAAATCATCGGCATACATAAGCGTTACCATTTGTGAATGCCAACTATGTATTTCCGCTGGGAGATCGCTTAGCAACATTGAGAACAACAGGGGAC
This sequence comes from Dermanyssus gallinae, assembly GCA_003439945.1. NCBI lineage: Eukaryota > Metazoa > Arthropoda > Arachnida > Mesostigmata > Dermanyssidae > Dermanyssus > Dermanyssus gallinae. Next base: position 1,453,569 of record QVRM01007094.1, on the reverse strand, counting down.
TTAGGTTATCATCCTGAGCAACACCGGTGGTCTGAGTGATCGGCGTGTGCTCAGCAACCCCATAGTCTAATATTACCAGTCTAGCAAACTCTAGCAAAATGCTTCTTAAACATAAAAGGTGGTTAGGGGAAATCACCCCCTAAGAGGTGCAGGATGCTGCGGCACGCCTCAAACAGGGAAACGTGCCGGGTACAGACGGTGTTCCGGTGTCAGTGGTCACTACGTAGGTGAACGAATGCTCTACTCGGGCTTGTTTCCTGGCGCATAGAAGGCTGCACCCACGGTCCCCATGCTTAAGGGCCCCGGTTCCTACCGCTCTACCTATCTGCTCGACTCCCTGACCAAAGCATTCGAGCAAGCCAAACTCTTCTTCGAGTCTCCACCAAAAAGATGAGACTTTTACCTCGCTATCCTACTTGACGTCCGAAACGCCTTTAACAGCCTATTGTGAAGAGTCATCCTGGAGACTCTCTACAAGAAGAAGGCGCCCTTTTTACTTACTCCGAATCGTATCAAACTACCTACAGACTAGTACAAAATTGCCCCACGCTACTAATTTAACCATGACTGCAGGGGTGCCACAAAGCTCCATACTTGTCTTCCTGCTATGGAACATAACATTCGGTGATGCGCTGCGGCTAACGGGCCTTCCCCCAGGATCAACCTCCTAGCTTATGCCAACAACATCGTCTTTACCGTCCAGGCCCGGATTTGTTAGAGAGCCGTGCGAATGAAGCATTTGCCGACGTCGCCCACTGGATACACGCGGCGGGCCTCGCTGTTGCGCCTGCTAAGGGCAAGATTATACGTCTGGTAGGACGAAGGAACTGCCCCGCTCTTCACCTCCGGCTATGGAAGGGCAACATGGAAGGCAATCAAGACAGCCAGCAACTTCGCTTATGTCCAACACTTACGGGCCTCGACAACCCAGACGTCGAGTAATCATGTCGGCTGGCCGAGTCAGTTTCTCTGTACAGAGCTCTGGCCTGCGAACACTCTGAAGTTCGCCGTCAATAGGAACTGCCTGCGTCGGACCCAGAATGTCGGAGCCCTCAGGGTAATCGCCGCGTACATGACGATTACCGACATCAGAAAAACGCTTATTGGTGTAGGAGGTTCCTGTTTGTCTAGCTCCTTGCTATACCTAGCGCTTATCTTCCCACCAGTACCTAACTATTTGTCTAACTTCCATTGCTTGCCATTCTGCATAAGGAGCTGAGCATGACATTAGTGAGTTCGGTTTGTATATTCTTTTGACGATCACACGATGGAAAGTATCTTATAGAGCTGGTAAGACCCTGTGTAGCATTTTTTAATTATAAAGAAAGTCGAGAAAACAACATTTCTGTTTTTTCTCACTTGCTTACTCAGAGATAAATATTCTTTACACTGCTGCACTGGGCTAAAAAAAGCTTAACTGTGATGCTCCACAGTGATGAATCACAGTCATCAACTAGTATCATGCATCCTAGTTATAATAAATCAAGGCGAATATTCTGCGCGTAGTTTGTCTGCAAGCATCTTGTGTTTGAACAGAAGGACGACAATGGGGTTCGTTTCGTACCGCCGCTTCGATCAGTACTAATTGCGGGTGCAGTAGAGGGGGCAGGAAAGGACTTCCTGGTCTACTCGTCTTAATCCCGAAGGCAAAACAAACTGAAGTACGAAAACACGACACAATCCGCTTATCGTGATCTCGGCGCAACGGGAACAGCCGATGCCACAGACGTGACCAACACCCGAAGAAGTCGCCTCCTGTGCGCGTCGTCATTGATACAAGCTGCACGCCCGGCCAAACAACGCTCAACAAGGAAGCCCCAGCCAGCCACCCACCCAGCGTTCTCTTTTTCTAAGGCGTAGCGATGGAGTGACAGGTGCCTTCCTCATCGCCGTAGAACCGTTTGATGCCGGCCGGCAGTCACTTTCGCCTCTTCGTTCGACTTGTCACGGTATGACACAGATCATTATCGCCACCGCCACTGTCATCAGCTAGCTCTGGATGCATCCTGTTAGGTAGGGCCAACGATTCTCAGGCCCGGCCACCAAAACGTAACGTTTGGCCGTTATCTATCGACTACGTTAGAAGCATCAATGAGTGTCACATCAATTGAGTGTCGTATTCTCAACTTTTTGACGTTTGACCTAAGGGCACGAACACACGAAACTTAATATATGCTGCTATTGCCGTTGTTACTGTTGGTGCGGCTTTGTTGTCATTGTTCGGTTCCATAGCCACAACTACTGCAGCTGCCTGCAGTTGCTAGTGTTTTTCTTTCGTTGTTGTCTAGCTATTACCGTTGCTACAGTTGTTGACATTTCTATTACATCCTTGTTGCTGCTTGATACAGTTACTCTTGTTATTTGTATGCCTCGATAATTGTTGTTGCTGGTGTTGGTGCATTATGATGCAACTATTGTTGTTGTTGTTGTTGTTGTTGTTGTTGTTTGTTGTTGTTGTTGTGTTGTTGTTGTTGTTGTTGTTGTTTGTTGTTGTTGTTGTTGTTGTTGTTGTTGTTGTTGTTGTTGCTGTTGTTGTTGTCGTTGTTATTGTTTTGTTTTGTTATTGTTGTTGTTGCTGTTGTTGTTGTCGTGTGTTATTGTTTTGTTTTGTTGTTGTGTCGTTGTTGTTGTTGTTGTCGTCGTTGTTGTTGTGGTTGTTGTTGTTGTCGTCGGTGTTGTTGTTGTCGTCGGTGTTGTCGTTGTCGTCGTCGTCGTTGTTTGTTGTTGTTGTCGTCGGTGTTGTCGTTGTTGTGTTATATGACTCTTGTTATTACTGTTGCTGTTATCATCGCTGTCATTAAAGCGATTGCCGTTATTATTATTACTATTATTATTAGTTTTGTTATCGTTCCTATTGCGTTTGCTGCAATAATTACCACCTACTGCTATTGCTGTTGTTGCAGTGGTGCTGCCTCCATTGTGGCAGATCCGGTCCGATAAGCAGCTTATCTCTCTACGTTCTTGTGCCAGCTACCCGACCAGCCGGTCAGCGGGCTGGCCCGCCGACCCCCTCTCGCCTAGTCGGCTGCATCTCCTCTACCCACCACCCCCCACCCCCAACACCACCCCCCTAAAAACCCCCACACCCCCGCCGGTTCTCTCGCTCTGGCTGTTCCGTGCCGATCGTTTCTCTCTCATGTGGTCTCCTCTCTCTATGATTCCCGGAGTGTTCACCAACCACGGTGGCCCCTGTCCTGTCTACAACCCCATGTTTCCGCTTGGCCTCTCGCATCTTTCCCGTTCTTTTGCATCTGGTACCCTTTTTTCTTTTTCTTTCTATCTTACACTATATATATATATATATATATATATATATATATCGTCATTATTAGTCAGCATTTTTATAATACCCCGCCCGCATCCCAGGGGACTGTCGGCACTCTTGTCAGATGGAGACTAAACCTGCAAAGACGGATCCGATGTTTGCCGTTCGCCTTTCGTAAGGTGGAAGGTTGAGACAGAAAAAAAGGGAAGGTGGCATTCGTTCTTCCAAGAGCCGCGAGAGCTTTGTGAATGGGCCTTGTCCCCTACTTGCGATCCTTCACTGGCTGGGCGAGTTTTCGATATTTCGACTGACTCCAAAGTTGAAGCTAAAACGGGGGTAATAGGAGGAGATATTAAGATAAACACATGGTAGGAAACTTCCGACATTGAGCAAGGCATCTCAGCAACAACGAGAGGGACACTCTTCTTGCTCGTTCTAGGCTTCCTTACTTAAGTATCAGCGCCATTCACATGGTCCCGTTTACTCGCTTGTACGGTCCTGAGCGCGAGAGTTTCATCACTATGCGTCCGCGGAGCCTAGCTAAAGTGTCGCTGCGAACACTACAAATGTCTCATTGAGGCGACTCCTAACAAACCAGATCTCTACTTTTCGCATTCGTATTACTTTTTATTCATCATGCCTTTGTTCTTCTTCTAAAGGATAATTATCAACGACCTATTTGTTCCACACGATCTAGACGCACGATTCGCTGCAGGGGACAGCTGCTACACTAGGAATGCGTTAGGTGACGCAACGGAAGTCGGTTTGTACGGCGACATTACCGCCGAAGCAGCGAGAAACAGCGGCGGGATACACGGCGGGTAGCATAAAATGTTTCAGTAAGCAGGAGCCAACTTCTTACGACTCAGCGGCTTGGCCCGATCGACGGCCACGCTGTGAGTGTTGATCGATAGACAAGTCGCGGTCGGAGAAATGCAAATTGCAACCCACGTCGAATGCGGAAGGAATAACACAAATAGTTAAAAAAAAAGTTATTGGGACTAGTGTTGTTTTGTATATATAAATATGACATGATTCGATTATCTGGCAAGTCTGCATTATACTGTGCTAGTGCCGCTTATAATATGTGCTGCCTTTTTTACTACACATTGTGATAAATCTTTCTGTGCTGGAACTAACTTAAGAGAGATCAGAGTTGTAAAGTCGTATTACAACCTCGAACGCAAAGTAATGGCATCGCCACTGTACTTAAATATTCCGCCAAGGTTGTTTTTGATAATTAACTATCTATTTAGTGCTCCCCTCTTTATCCGCGTCTACAAGGAGCAGACGATGATGTATATTGTAAGTTCTATAGTCTTGCTGGCTGACGATGGCTTATGATCGAATTCTAGTTACGCACGACCAAATATTATTTCGTATCCGTTGCTAGCTTAAGTACAGCCTCGTGAATCTCAGCTATTAGAATACCCAGAACTTGTCATTGGACGCAAGGTCTATGCTAATTGGAGGCGTCTTTCTTGGTTGGTACACCCCCTCATGTTAAATTCGTGATTAAAACGTGTCATGTGTATGTACTGCTATCTCAATAATATTATTCTCATATTTTCGCCCTGCCTTTCTATATATGTATACCGGCGGTGGTTTGGAAACTAACGCATTGTTATGGCAAAACGTCATTGCCGTAACAACCACGAAGAGTGGACCAGCATCAAATGTATTCTGTATAAAGTCGTTCCCCACCGTTGGTCTCTTAAGTCTGGCTGGGTATTGTACAACATGTGTTTGCTAGAGAAAGTCAATTTAAATGCATCCTGAGAACATTACGATCTGGCCAAACGGTTGAGACAAAGTGATGGCAGTAGTTGTCTAAGTGATGAGCCAACACTATGGGTAAGTCGGTTTGCTTATGCCTAGAATTATCCTTTGACGAACGTTGAGATCATGACGACCGCTTTCCCATGGTATTGCATAGGTGTAAAGGCTGAGAGATTTTGCTGCGGGCTTAAAACGCTTTCTTGATACACGCATATTTATGGAAACGCCTATACGGGGTGTTTTGTCTAAATTGATGCAAACCTTATCGCCCTTTTTAGGCCCGTAACTAAATAAAATAGATAGTTAAAGAAAACATTTTGCGTTAGCCGACAAGAAAGTCCGGACGAACATTTTTGTTCAATATGACCGCTTACGCTGATCACTTTTTAATCCAGGGCTTAAAGCGCATACGAACCCGTGTAAAAATGTCCCTACCTAAATCGATAAAGGATTTTTTCAATTGCGGCAATGAGCGAGTCTGCGTTAGCATGTCGAGACTTGTTAGACTCACGCTTGACCACACCTCATACATAGTAGTCCAACGTATTCAAATCGGGCCTGTTTGACGAACATGCTCACATAGCCAACTTTGTAGAGAACACCTGGTATGAGCCGAAGCCCTCTCCTGACTAAAGACGAATGGCAGTCCCTTAGACACTTCATGTATTTAGAGTTTCACGACAGGTTGTAGAACACGCAAGTAAACTTCTTTTGTAATGGTTTTGCCTTTTTGAAAAAGATACAGCGGCATGGCCTCTCCTTTGCTGGATACGACACTTAAAACGTGAACGTTGTCGAGAATTAGCGGGCATTATGCGGGCATCGCTTGGATCGACGGCAAAGCCAGCGCTCGTTTCTGCTATTGATTTTGACTGCACGGTGAATTTTTTTCACTACCGAAAAAAAGACGGGCTCACACCCCCGAAAACTCGTGCATGAAATAGAAGAAGAATTAACGGTATCGAGCGAGTCCATTGACTTTCGCGGCCCCAGAAAGCATGTTAAATTCACCATTGAGGATTTTTTATTGAGATTAAAGAATTTCCAGAATTTCGTAGTAGGACTGTGTCGATCAGCTCTTGAGTTCTTGCTGCGCGCACTTTATCGCAAATCTTCCTCTTTGTTATGCAGGTACCTCGTTCTGATTCTACTGCAAAGGTGTAATCGGTTGTGATCCGCTGAGCTGCCCGTAAACTGGCTCCAAGGAAATTTTCAATCTTGGCGCATCTTCTTCATTGCCATGATTAACACGTATTCGTGTTCTACTAAGAATGGGCTCTCGTCTACTACCCATTAGGCGGCCGAGCGGATTCCTGATACGATAAGGGCTTAAATCGACAGACCCTAAAACATATATATATATATATATATATATATATATATACATATATGCGCGCGAAAGAATTGGAAGAGATCAGACGGTCATACGAAAGGTAATATTGTCACAACCTAAATTTGCGATTTAGCTGCTGCATCGCTGACCAGCTCATCGGCCAGTGAGATGGCGACAGGCAATTTGGTGACATGAGCAAGTAACACTTGTTGAAACCATCAACCGCCTTACATGAAGATCATTCGCGAACGACACGCTCTGGGTACGTACTTCATTGAGAGGGCGGCAGTGGCTGAACCGATGCTTGGAGGTACGGAGTGTCGCTCTCTGCTAATGAGTGCATCTCGTTCGTTCACCTATTCTCTTCCTCACTTGCATAATTACCGACCGGCCTGCGCTGGTCTTGTAGGGCTGCCGCTGTAGCTTTATCGCCTCTATCCGGTATGATCGTCTCTCGAACAGGCGTCGGTGTCGCTTGTCTGCGTTGTTCGAAAATAGGGAAAAGTCGCGGGAACTGAGGATCTACGAGAGAGAAGGAGGTAGCGATGGGTGGTTGGACATCGAAGCGGGGAACGCGGGCGAAAGGGGCACAGGAGTAGTCGTGGCGCGATAACAGGAAAGTGGAGGGAGGCCGAAGAGGCGGTGAGAAGGACCTTCCTGTTTGATAACGCCGTCGTTCTCCTGTCGTACATTCGACTACGCTCGTTCAGGCCCCGAAGCTCCCCGGCTAGGCCAGCTTCGACCGACTGCTGAAGTCGATGTAGTCGGCCTTCTTCTTCCCTCGCCCCTGCTAGCTTTGTTCTTCTTTTTCTTCGCTTCTGCTTCGCGTCTGAGTGTTGTAGCCAAACATCGCCATGCGTAGCTGCCGCTCCTGCCGCCAACCTCTCCGCCTTAAGGAAAAGGCCGCTTCAATGCTTCGAACTAGCTTATAGCTCGAGCATTTGTCGTAGTAGTAGTCGTCGTAGTCGTAGTAGTAGTAGTGTAGTAGTGGTCGCTGTAGCGCGCAGCAGGAACCCGGCCACGACCCACCACCCTGGGCCTGGCGTAATTTTGTCATCGTGCCTTTGCGCCGCGTCGCTCCGATCGTCGTTTTCGATGGGAACAAAGAACCGGCTGTTTGGACGTACGGGACAAGAGCTGGAGAGCAGGCTGCAGGAAGGTTCGTAGGAGGGCGGGATGGCTGTTCGACAGGCAGCAAGCAAGCGAATGGGCTAATAAAGGAAGACAAGTCGCCGCCGTGCTGTACTGACAAAGATGACCAACCGAACACGACAACAGAGGGCACCGCCGCCGACGCCACCGCCCGGAGCAGCAGAAAAACTGCGCTTGAAGACGCGGAAGGATCATCCACAACCCAATGTCAGTACCATATCTATATATATATATATATATATACGCTCGGGAAGGAGCAGAACGAACGGCTAGACGGACAGCGAGTGAACGTGTGAGTGGCTTGACGAGTATCCCCTGGCAAGCGACTGACTAGTAGCAACCTAACACACAAAAATACTTCCAGTGCTCTGAAGTATCCAGAAGGCAGGTGCGCCTACTCCTCCTACTCCCAGCATTACTAATACTATTTTACTCGTGACATATTGCTACGAGTACAACACCCGGCGTCGCTGCCGCTTCATTGCTAGCATTGCTACTGGGAGCGTCGTTGCAACCAGTGTGGCCGCTCACCGTGTGGCCGCCTATGCGACCCGCTGCCTGTCCTGGGCTAGCCGCTGCCGGCGAGCTCCTTCTCGTGTCGTCTTCCCAATCGAAGACGGAAGTACCTCAACGCGGCCAACAAAGCATTAAGAAGATACGCCGGTTTACTTTCGATCGACTGGCTGCTGTGACACTTCAAACAGTGAGGCGTCAGCGATTTTATCAACTTCGTCAATGCGTAGTTTTAGGCTACCCTAGCCACGTTTCTACCGAGGACACGAATGAGGGTCACGTTTGTTCGAGTCATGCCGTGCATTTAGCTATTCCAATGTAGACCTAATACGATACTCTAGCAAACAATCTAATAAAGAGCCTGACGCGCATAGACAGTCAGTCTGATGTGGCAAGCACAAAAGTGGATTTTTATTAGGCGTAGACATTCACGCACAGTTTTAAGAGGCAGAGGGAAGAGCCAGTGCTATTAACGATTTATGCTTTGTCCCTGGCGGGCACGCTGTTTTAAAAATATAAGCTATGCATTAAGTTACCAATAAGTTACGACGAGCCTTCAATCGATAATCAGTTATCTATATCCATAACAAACGTCGTTTGCGCTACAAAGCAAATCCAGCTGAATTGAGTTGAAATTGAAAAGAGTTGAATTGGTATGAAAAAGTGGCTGTTGGAAGTGGAAATTTTATACAGCTAGCTTTGAGTCCTTATTCAAATGAGCTTTACCAACAAATAGAAAGATAGTGATGACAAAAAATCATTCATCTAAAAACCTTACCAACAAGTCGGCAAATTTTAGTGTTCACAATTCAACGCAGTAAAAAGTTTGCGAAAAACATGTTATTGCCTGCCCTTAGGCCTCTAAACTATTTTTACGGGGAACATGCGTAATATGTCTGAAGCATGTATACATTTACATTTAGGTAACTATGTGTTTGAATCAATACACGCCCATCACATTTATCAAGAATCAAACACACAACAAGCAGCTATGTGTTGTAGCCCAACCCACGAAACCAAGCGTTATAGTAGCGGTAGAATTCGTCGTAGTGAGAAACGGGTTTTAGCTTGTCAACACGCCTGTGTCGGCGTGGCTGTTTTCGGTCGTTGCAAAGAATCGGTGTCTATCACGCACCGGTTTAGTAATATGGCAAGTCCTCTTAGCTGGATGGCGTTTTACACAAGCCCTATTCGTTTTGGGAATAACCCCCCCCCCCCCTCAATAATATGCCCGAATTTAAAACATGCCGTACTTACCTGGGCCAACGCACGTACATCTGTGCACGGGGTCGTGGACTTTTAGCAGTGCCTCGTTGAACACGCCAGATTGGTCTATTGCAGGGCCCTATGGGTGGTGAGCCCGAAATAGCCATATTGACGCTTTAGCAATCAGTTAGTTATTCGCGATGGATACAGGCTCACTATATTTGAGACGGTAAACCTTTCGATAAAACCAGATACGTTAACTGTGTACTAAATATGGATATTTAAAGTATTATAGTACCGTATATTAATAAGATAATAAGATGAACGTTTACATTATGTAGACTAGGATAAAAAGGTTGTAAGCCAATTTCAAATCCAACAAAGTGTACCTATAAAATACATATATCTAATCGGCCAGATATGCTTATGAACTGCGTGTCACACCATAGCATGTGCAAAATCATCGTATGCTTCCCACAACTATGTCGCATTGTGCTTTTTTTTTTTTGTTCTGGGAGGTTTCGGTAATGCATGATGCACATGCGCCACTAGCAGCCTGCGTGACTAGTGTGAGACTCGCAAACCCACTAAACCCGGATTCCTCCCCACCCCCCCAGGCTCGGTATTACTTTGGCATTACATCGAAACCGTGGGAGTCGCATTGTGCTGAGGTAAGTATAAAATTCCGATTACGCATACATGGATGCATATATATATATTTGTTGGTATGCAATTAAGGGCAACTCTGCTAACGTTTTTGCGCTATCCGTAACCGGCATTTCAGCCGACGGCCGGTTACGCGATATGCAGTCTTAGCATCTGATGACGACGCAAACAGTAAGGCAAGGCTATAGTGTCCGCCATATATATATATATATATATATATATATATATATATATATTAGTGACGAGGATATGAACGTCAAAAGCGGAACGCATCTTTAATGCAATCTCTGCTGCTGCTGCAGCTGCTGTCAAAGTATCTGGCCCATCTCGCGTATTTTACTTTGTTTCTGTTTGTTCTTCGTTGTTGTTGTGGATGTTGGTGGTGGTGTCTTGCTGCTTTCCCAGCACGGGTTATTACACGCAGACTCGCACCCGCGACACCCTGGCCTGCCTCACAGCCCGGCGCTAAACGGAAGCCGTGTCTGTCCAAAGGCTCCTGGCTGGTCAAGTGGGCCTCAAGCCTCTCAGGGGGGGCCTGCAGACACCGCGTCGCCGCTGTCAATCGTGGCAGCCAGGACCTGCGCACTAACAGCAAAAGACGAGTCGAACCGTATGAGGCACTAGGGGATTGCCGTGGTATAGGCTGTCAACGCTAATGTAACCTGCTGAGGCCAAGAGCGTAGAGAAAGAGATTTCTGTCTGAGGCGATAGGACGACACTTCTCCTTCCCAGGCTCTGACGAGTGATACCGTTCACTGGTCAAGGTTCGACGTCTTCATGTCCTTGACAAGGAGCAGCGTCTAAGCGTGGTCCAAAACGTGGCACCTAGCCATGTTATTCCATGCGCTTTCGTAATTCACGATACTTGATCCGTTTACAACGATCGACCGGTATTTGCCTTGGCACCATACAAGCACTACCACCTCCCCCCCCCCCCCCCCCGACTGTGCCCCTGAATCTTGATCAAGATAACCCCGGATTTCTGAGCTAGTCTATTGTTGACGATTATGAAGACCGCAGCAACAACAACACCAGTCACAACGACAGCAAACAACTCTATCCGACAGCAACCTTGCCACCTGCGTATATTTAGTCTGTTAATTAGGTTAGCGTCTCTATCCCACGGCACTAACCAATTTTTGTCGTCGTCCCGGCCCTGGATCAAACATGTGGATTGGTAAATCATCGGTATGTTGTTTGTGCCACAGTGAGACGATAGGTCCCTGATGTATCCACAGTAGTTTGAGCATACTCCAAATGTTTAAAGCTCCGCACACCGCATGAGCCACGTGTGCTGCTTTCCTTGTTTCGAGTGACAACCAAGCATTGCTATAGTTAAATATTATGTTTGTTTAACTTCGTAAGTGTATTTCATTGAGTGGAAGTTGATGTAGCTCACAGGCATCTACGTGTGGTGCATAGATGTTTTAGAGACCTCATCTGATCCCGAAGTTCGCGTAAATATATCAGAATCAACTCAAAAACTAATCAAAGTGGTCACCCTTTTGTTCTCACCGATAAATCGTCTGTTTTGTTTATGAATGTTTACATTTTATGGTAAATAATTTATGTGGGTAATTTGGGCTTGGGCGTAGCAATCTAGTATTTATCCACTTAAATTCTAGTACCAAGGAGCTAATGAAATTTGGTCAACTCCAGTTGTTAACTAAGCTGCTGGAAGGAGAGGGAGCTCATTTTGATGCAATTATTATGCAAATTAGCGAAAGGCGTTACGATCAGGCGCCCGACTCCATCAGCTTTGAATTCGTCGTGGCAAATAGGAGCCCGAGACAAACCAGGAGGCAATATTGATTCTTTTAGACGACTTTTCACCAAAATGCATCTTTTTGTCTAGCATTACTATGGAAGATGCTAACGCCCCCTATTGGTGCCACCGCCCAGCGACTATCTATCGTTTTTCTCTGCTAATTTTTTTTTCCTTTTTGTGGATCGTATAACCAGACTCTCGTCGGATTTTTATATAGATTATATTGGACTACGAAACTGCGCAAAATTCAGCACTATCTAGCGGGACTTTAATGCCTTGTGGAATACACAATAGAGCCAATATTGAAAAATTCCTAAACCATCTTCAAAAAGATTTTTGGTTGGCTGCAGATGATGCGGACGATGTCAATTTGGCATTCGAGGCGTCTAGGAAACCGTCCTAGATGTATATATATATATACTCATAAATCAGTATAAATATGTTTAATCCTCAAGACGGTCACTATTGGTCCTGTGGCGAAACGTCGCTTTCCAGAAGTAAGCAGCGTACCGGCAATATCCTGACACTTCTCGTTCTGCATATGAACTGCAGAAATCTTTAATCACTGGAAATCTACGTTTCCATGAAGTTAATTGCCTCATTTAGAGGCTGCACACTGTTGACGTTGCATGTACATCTGCGTCTTCATTGCAATCTTTTGAGGAACATCTGCAAAGAATAGCTCCTTGCAGAGAAACGTAAAAGTGTACCGGTGTAACCATCGTAAGAAACATAAAAGTGTACCGGTATGACTACGTTGCTAATTCTGTTGGACTTATTAAGTATTGCTCGGCCGTCTCAGATCAAACCTTTCTGCGTCTGTTCGCTGGTTGACGGGGATATCGATTGCGTGTGTTTATGCAAATAATCGTTCGTTACAGAACGTTACAGAACCGATAAAGGCTTTGAACATTTATGGACCCACCAAATGGCAAACTGCACTAATCAAAATACTCCTGTCCCTAATGGTGGTGATTACTTGACTATTCTGATTTTTTTTAACTAACACAAGTATGTTAAGAGATTACTCGCTCGACGTCGCAAGCCATTATCGGCCATGCCTGTAATAATGAAGGTATTGCATAGCTATGAGATTGTCGTTGCTACTGATTGTACAACTAAAATTGTCTTGCATTCTCGTGTTGTAAATGCGGTATTGTATGTTTTCAAATGCACTCTGTTTGATCTATACAAGCAAACTTTCTACGCTGTAGCCATTTGTGGACCCTCAACTCCACGCAAGGTTTCGCGTTTCTCTGGACCGCGCGAACTCCAGAGAAATCTTGAGAAGACTAGTAGGAGATACAATACCAATATGGTTAGCGCCGAGTGGAAGAATGTCAGAATCAAAGTTTCGGCCCATCAAAAAAAGCACATTACCAGTACTGTCAAAATATACTGTCGTATGTTAATGCAGGAATCGAAACAGTTAGAAAGAGCAATGTTTTAGTTGTATCTGCAGGCGGCACTGTACAACTGCGACATCCGGGAGTATTTTCCAGTATCCATCGCCGACACCTCTTATCTTAAATCGATCTTTCTCGGTACTGTTCAGTGAGTTGTTTAAAAGTGTAAAGCGGATCTTAAGGAGGTCGCAAAGCGCTCTCCCTCAAAGGTCATTATAAACTGTTTCTTGCCTATATCATAGCTCACTTCCTAAAATCCTCAATCAGTGAATGTATTTTTTCTTCTGCCTTTAAGATGCAATTGTCCCTCCTTTACTTAAGGGGAGGGGCTCACGTCAACAGCCAATTAGTTGTGCCAATTAGTCGTACTACGTTTCTTGCTAAGATCTTTGAGCGCTGTGTTTTACTATAGCTATCTGCCCATGTAGACGCCATGAATTTCCTGTCACCGCGCCAGTTTGGCTTCAGGCGAGACAATGGACTGAGACAGCTTATGCTTTATATATTAAATCATACCTAAAAGAGTTAAACATGGTAATGCATATCTTTCTATTTTGTTGCGCGTACTGCCACTATAGATTGTGTACGACGACATAAATCTGCCTCTGTTGGGCAAACTCATTAATGCATACCTTAAGTTAATGTTTAAAATTGCATTTGCAAGTACTCAGTGAGCTTCGTTATTCATTTATATAGAGTACGAAAACTGCCTATCTCAATAGCCGTAGCCGTTGTCTGAAGGCGGTTTGAGCGGCAGGGGATGTCTTCATTAACAGTCATTTTAAAAAGGTGCGACTCACTCCTCAGCTCTGAAAATTCACCAACAGGATCTGTAGTAGCGATCAGAATATTTTGTAACTATCATCCACCCAAAAACAACTTAGAACATCTAAAATAGATAGCATACGAGATAAACAGTCACTATGGTACGTTAAGAAATACAACAGTTGAATACTTCTGTATGAACGGTAAAATAGGAACCTTACTGGGGGAGACGTGAGAGAATAACGATGGAATTTTTTCACTCACCGGTATTTATATTTCTGAGGCTCCTTGTTTCCTACTTAGTCTTATGGCAAACTATCATAGGGATGCCTGCAAAACTCTTAGAGCTAGCAATTCTGTCTATAGTAGTACCTAGTATCATCAGCCGTTCTTTAGCGACAGATATATTTTTTTTTAATCAAAATTGAAGTGCACGGCGCGCTTTCAGTATTTCAAAATATATAAGAGATTAATCTCGGCAGTTGACGTTATTTCAAAAGTTTTGTAGAAGTTGCTGTTAATACGGCTAGATCGACACCAAAAGTCGACCGATTTCTTTTTAGCAAACCAAATTCTTTCTTTTCGTAAGGGTCAGAAGAGCGTGACCGATTCTGTTGAAAAGGGTCAGATTCGCCTTGCAGTCTTCCTTGACGCGACGGTAGCTTGTCACTGTCTCGATCATTCATTTTCGTTAAAGATGCTCTCTCATCTGGGCTGCTCCACGACAGCTCTTACTTCGTTTCGGTCCTATCCTTTAAGTCGAAAGCAAGCAGTTAGGACTCCCTAACGCGGCAGGTTTATATCGGCACTCCACGGGACTTGGTTATCGGTTATATATACCATATATGTTCCCGATGCTTGTCAATTGTTTTAATTGGGAATCTAGAATCTTAAGCTCGAGTCTGCAATTGCATTTGCTTATAATACGACGCTATTGTTCAATGCGAATTACTTGAATTTGTATACCAATCTACGTCAGGCTAGGCGTGCTTTGCAGCCCCGATCCTCGCAATTGTCGACCTCCTGGTTTGCGTTGCCAGAGAGCCCTAAGCATATCCTCACATTTTTGCTGTCATCGCCGTCCCTCCTTCAGCAGATCTTTAGATGGGGGGGCTTGGTTTTGCTCGCCTCTGTGACATGCACCGGTGCTGCCTCTTCCTCACCTCTTAATGACCTTCTCGGTAAGGGCTAGAGCAACCCGAGGGTTCTAGTTTCAATCGTCACCTCTTAGTCCACCATACTCACAACCACGTGGTGTTGAGCTGTCGCCGTCTCGCCTGGGCCGCCAGTTAGCTCTATGACGCGATTCTTTTTAATCCCTACACACCGACACTCCGGCGTCCAATCCATCCACCACCGAGACTGAAAAGAACTGGGCTGCAAGTCTCCCGATCAGGACTTTGTCCGAGGGTGACTTCTCCCTGTCCTTCTCCATTCTTCGTCCAACTCCCTCTTCTCGTTTCGGCTGTCCACCGCGGGCCCCCAGTTATCAAGGCAGTGTTACTTCAACTACGCAATCTGCAACACATTATCTACATTGTGTCAGGCGATACTGTGCTATACATCTGTATTTTACACTGTACACTCTGCACTATACAGTTTATGACACTATTTCACACTTTTAGTGTGTTCGTTAAATCGAGTATCCTCGATTTTATATACTAACCTATAGCTAATGTAATTTGCGTTTCGCACGTATACACGTGTGCATGTATACATACAGGTACAAAATAAATACGGAGCTCTATTTATACGAGAACAGCCGCATACCGGAAATGGTAGCTAAGCAAGGTCGGATTTTAGTGAGGGGCTAAACAGACGGAACCGTCTTCCTCCCTTCACTGCCCCGTCGAGGTCTTGTCCATTTGTGGGAAACGGAGACAGTGCGCCGTTGATTAGTTGGTAATATATTTGTGGGTTGTAATTGAAAGCCGCATGGTTGGATAAGCGGTTTGAGTAAATGCAAACTCACCAGCCCGTGTATTGTCGTGCTGCGCGTGTTCGCCTCTTTGTCTGACTACGCGTGTCAGCCTGTGTAGGGGATACGTGTGGTAAACAGGGTGATGGGACACGTCGCCGCCAATGAGATGAAGCGGAGAAGAAAACAGATGCGAGCGAATTTCTTATCCGTCCAATTTCGATGCGGAACCGCCTCTAGGGGGCACCGAACGCCTGGAAACCGTTAGGGCTGGCCCCTCCGCTAAATACATGATGATTGAGCAGTGGTGATCGCGTTCGGCTTCTCTCTGTGGTCTTGGCGTCCGCAACTAAGCGTCTGCGATACTCAGGGGAGTTTGTCCGGGACAGGAGGCTCTCCGTTAAAGCCCGCGAAACCAGCCTCCGTAAATTAGCACCCAGAAGCTCAATGATTCGGCTCTCGAAAAAGGTTTCCTGTCGTCGCCTAGCAGCGTTTTATTGCGGTTTCTATAGAAACAGACCTAGCCTCTCTTTCTCTCATTCGCCCGCATTGAATTGATCGCCTCACCCCTCAGGCGATAGACGTGTGCTCGCGAGTCACACAACAAAAGGTCGCTGCCGTGATGAGATTCAATTTTAGAAGTAGGTTATATATCTGCAAGTTTTAGTACCTTGACTATAATTTTACATATATAGGCGGGCTCTAATACTTTGAATTCTATAAATTGAACTGAAGCTAAGGTTTTTCGAATATTTTTCTAATAAAACACTATTCATCAGCTACACACAGCCTAATTGTTTAATAGCAAGTAGCCGCCTGGTTCTAGTGTCAATAAGGTATATTGACGCAAAATTTCAAGAAGATTGTGCGAGAACGTCCGCCGCAAGAAGCCTGAACTTTTGCTAAACAACTCTTCAATCCTCTAGCGTGACACCGCACCGGCGCACACACCGTTACATAGTTTGTGTTGTTTAATGAAACTTTTGATTTCTCTATTTCCGCAATCTCCCTATAGGCCGGACCTAGCACCGTGTCACATTTTCCTGTTTCTAGGCATAGTATTTTTTCTGTAGGGAAAATGTTCGAGACTATAGAGGAAATAAAGAAAAAATCACAATAGCAACTTAACTTGATTCCGAAAAGCGCGTTAAAAAAAATAGATTAGTGGGAATGAAGAAGGCACGAAAGAATTGCATATATATATATATATATATATATATATATATATATATATATATATATATATATATATATATAATCTAGACATTTACATTTATTGGGTTACGCAAAATACAAACCCTTGTATCCATTGTACCCCCTCATTATCCATGTCAAGTCGGGAATCAAACCTACAAACTACTAATGATAACAAACTTAAAACTCATATTTAGCATTCGATGGTGCTGTCTGCTTGTTTAGTTGACATAATGCACGTCGGATCGTTCGGCATTTAACTGTTTTATTTGCATCTTGATAATGCTGTCAGATTTACTATTAAATATCTATTACGAGCAGCTACGACAAACAGTTTTACATTTTTGATGTCGCCGCTGGTAGCTTTCTGTTTGATGGTAGCTTTGACTGAACTGCTGTGATTGGTGTTGCTTTTGGCAGCGATTGTGTTCTAATGTGATTGCTGCGGTAAGTTGTAGCCGAACTCGATAAACAGCCCTTTCGCGAGGACCAGACCAACGCGTCCATACTAACCGCATATCCATCAAGGCGTGAAGACGACCCCTGATGGTGCAATGTGGCTATGCCGTCTGTAGCTAATGAATGAAGATGGCTAACCTCTTCTAGCTGCTGCTGCTACTGTCGTTGTCGTCGTCGTCTGCCCTAGTTGGGATCGGCGTTTGCTTCAATGAGGGAACGAGTGGGGTTGGTCTGGGGCGTGGTAGAGTGTGGCGAAGTGGCGAAGGCAGCGGAAGCTGTCTGTGAGAATAGGAATAGAGATCAGATGAGAAGGGTGGCCTCGTCGAGCCGTCGCTCGACCGAGGACGTTCATTGCCAGCGACCGGCTGTGATGCTGTTGCTCTTCGCGCCACGGAGCCAACACGGAGAACCAGCACGGGCGACTCAGACACCACTCAGCAAGCAGCTGCTCGTCCATTGAGATGGGACTACGCTTCGATAGCACTGGCCGAATTTCGAATCAGCGTAGTGGTTAAACGGTGGGACTGTCCTTTTGCGTGTTCAGGCGCGCGAGGAGTCCTACGTTATTGATGAAAGGGGGGTCGTTGCATTTATTCAGCTATCGAGATCGAGTAGTAAGTAGTACACTCATTCATTCAGCGAACTAGCTTGAATGGCAAGCGTAAGTAGCCGCAATAGTAAATCCGCAACCATGCTATATTGCTCTCTCGGAGAGCGACAGGTGCAGCCAGCCGATGCTTATCTGCACAATGCTACGGGATATTACGTACATAGCAGTCAGCGCGGCTACGGACATTATCGTCCAGTACTAGGGACGTAAGGTAGCATAAAAGTGTTACTGTTATGCTGACCAAAGCTAGCACTGGCGTCTTCCAGCTCAGTGTAGATGTACAACGGCTAGTGGTTCTGTCCGCTGGAATTAGAGGCGATGTGTTTTCGCAATTTATTCTGAAATGTACGAATTAAATCCACTAATCGCGAATCCAGTTGTTCACACATATAATCTCTAGCGAGTTTCAAGCGTGATTGGTTTCTCTTGCCAAGTTTCTGCTAACGCGAACTACACTGTTTACGCATCCAAATTATTTGTGGACTGGCAGCATGTACCTACAGTTTACACATCAGCTTTTTGCTATTTACGTTGACAGATTAATAATTAATTATTTAACCTAATCATTAATTAATTAACTTAATTTGCTTATCATTCGCTACGGACGTTTACGACCGTAAATTCTTGAAAATCAGATGGTTGATAGAGAAAATATTTGTTCTGGCTCGATGATTTACATGTGCACATAGGTTATTTGCAAACAGATTATTTGGGTGTGTAATTAGTACAAATTACACTAGTTATGAAATGGCCAATAAAATCCGAGTATAGTCAATTGTATTTATTCAAAAGATCCACCACGTGCTCGTTTTCTAACTGTGCCATGCCGCCTTGCAAATAGCACCAGCATTTCTTGCATATTTAGTCGTCCTAGAATGTTGTTATATGTTATTATGCGTTATTGATACTGTTTCTGCTCAGAATGACAAACATCTTCTGGAAGGGCCTGTAGAAACTACCTTATTATTATTATTATTATTATTATTATTATTATTATTATTATTATTATTATTATTATTATTATTATTATTATTATTATTATTATTATTATTATTATTATTATTATTATTATGCAATTAAATAGAAGGGCGATATCAATATGTATATTATATTTTACTTATTTTAGCGCAACTATTATTAATATAGGTGCACTGTTAATCACACACTACAACATCAGCAGGTGTGGTTGGTTATTTGTGTTACTATTCAACATTTAGCTCTGTCGAACGATCTACAAGGCACCTGCTATATAGACGGCAGTCCACTATTTTTCAACACATTATCTGCAAGCGTCATTTATATACTGAGAGAATTCCAATAAGATAATTATTGGATGCAACGTCGATGAAATGACAGGGTAGATGAGAAGGCTATTAAGTGAAAGAAGATCCCGCCATTCATCCGGGTCCGTCTCTGTACGCAATACACATAAAGTTTATGCAGAAGCTATGTCGGCTGTAAACTGGAGTTGGATTACTCACACATTTTACTGTAGTAAACGCCAAGTTAAACTGTAACGAAAAAAAACGCATTCACTCTTGTATTTTTGTAATCAGCATTAAATTGAACTGAAACTGAACAACTTTGCCAACCCCGTATCCATGTAATAAACATTAAGCTGGGTATAATCGATCCTGCGATTGCTAAGCAATAAGTAACCCCATTAAACGGGACAATTTTTGTCGTTGCTCGTGTGAGGTGTCCTTATTGGTTGGTGAATACCTTTTGTTTTAGTTGTCATGTGAGCACGCAACGGGCACGCTTGTCGGCGATGTACCGTCTATTCGCTCGCGCACCTCGAACCCCGGCCGCCCTTTTAGAATTAGTATCTATACCGAATGAGATTGATGCACATACGTTAGAAATCGCCGCTTAGTAGGACAGTACACATTGGTCGGCTTCCTGGTTAGACGTATGTCTGACATAACAAAAACTCGTGGCAATGGAACTTGAACTTTCACAGGTGCGCGCACAATCAGACATGCATACACAAGTATTCACACAGCCACCCAGATACGCCAGATCTACACACACGACGCACGCCGAAAGGTCGGCTCTGTATGATTTGTGTGTCCAGGCGCCGGCAAAAAAGTTACACGGGCAGAGCCACTGCCACCGCCGGGGCTCCGTCTAGCTCGTCGGTGCTGCACGACCACCACCAATGTTGATTAGCCTAAGTGATAGAGGAAAGCAGCAAACGCGATGAGCCAGACCACGCATACCTGCCTGCTATGTATCTGTGTCTCTCTGTCTCTCTATCTGTCTGCCTGTGTCTCTCTGTTCAAGGTGCGACGGTAGAAAAAACTAGAGCGGCGTAAGATACGAGAATCGCGAAAGGGCAGAGTACGGGCTCGAGGCGGGTAAGGGGTGCGTACCGTCAGGTGCGTACTCACACGCGCCACAATCGTGGCTGCTTCCGTCGCCGCATTGCGAACTTTAGCTTCCGCGTCATGCGGCCGATGCCATACTTTCTAGGCGTGGCATGTCTCGCCGAGGGTGTGAACGCGTTTCTTATGGTATGCAAGAACTAACAGCACCACTTTCTTTTTTACACTTCCTTCCTACACAGACATATATATATATATATATATAGAAAGTGGTACAGTTAATTCAGGACTAGTTAGTAAAGACGAGGACTGAAAACACCTTAGTTTACTTACCGGCACTCGCTCTGCAAGGATCACGTCGAAGAGATTGAAAACAAGATCCCCACTTAGGTCCTACGAGAGGCAGCGACCAGTCTCTGCAGCTCCCTTTGGCCAAGAGGCATCCAGGTTGCGGTAGTGACCATCCCGGTAACCGCTAAGGAAAGGTAAGGAAAGCCTTCGAGCCCAGATCCACCAGACAGATCTACATTTCATGAATACCTAGGTCCACTTTCGATACCGGCAGTCACAGATAGTGCTATATTTGGCATTTGCACCAGAAGAAAGAACTCACTGAATAGAAAGGTGAAACCCTATCCGATCATCTCTGCGTAGCCTTCTCTATAACTCTAACTTCCTCCCAGGTTTTTTTTCTGCATAGCGTCAACACTTTCCTAGGCTAAATTAGATCGTTTTCTGGGATAAAAGAGTCTTCCGCAGAGAGAGACTAAGACAACCCCGCTTTTGCACGCCCGTCGAATGCTGACGTACAGTTCCCGCCTACAGAAAGCATTAAAAAAGAAAATACCTCATCTCAGTAGATGCTCACCAGAAGGAAATCTCTGCACTATTAGAGAAAGCCTGCCGAGAACCCAGCTCTCGTTCATATCCAAAAATTGCCAATCGCCCTCCGTGCTATTGGTGGAATAGCCAGGTCGCCGAAAGCGAAGAAACTGCCATCGCTTGCGACAAAAATGCACGCGCTGCAGAGCCAAACACCGTCCAGAGCTTTTTTATTAATGGGAAGAACACAGAGAAGCACAAAGAGTCCTACTTCGGTCAATTACGAATACGAATATAGATCCAGCCGGTTTAAAAGCATCCAAAGATATTCAAATGCAAGATGAATAATATGCTCACTTGCGGAGATTATCATAAGGTCTATAAAACAGTGTGTTTGACACTTATACTGAAACCTCATAAGCCGCAAGGAGACTCTTTGGTCTGCCGCCCGATGAGTATGCTCTCCTGTTTATCCAAATCAGCCAAGCACACTATCAACGGACAACAAGTTACAGAGCTAGAAGACAAGGAGGCGCTCCCGAAAAACTAACATGACTTTCGAGCCTGACATTCCACATATTTGAGCATCAGCAAAGTTCTAAAGAAGAACAAACCGGTCGCATTGTATGGGCATCCTCTTTGATGTAAAAACGCGTTCAAAACGCTTTCGCGGCAAGCCAATAACATAGCACTTGTAAACAAAGACGTGTTCCCCTATTTCACCGTCCTCCCCGCTCCCTCTACGCTAGGATACGTCGTAACTAAACAACCGAGCATCTGCATACGAAAGCGTGGACTGTATAGTATATAGTCCGAGGCAGACAATCTAGCATTGACTGTCACCGCCAGAAACGAGAATCTTGCTCGATAGAACGGAGCCGTGACGGATGTCCGAGAGTACCTTCATTGCTAGGCCTTGAATTGCAAACATTTCGTCTTGAAAATACCATTAGTTCTGGTCCAGATTAAAATTATTTGAAGATTTTGTCTCGATACGAATATAACCGCTACACAAAGTCTCACACTATCGCGGCTAAACAACGACGCCAGGTGTGCACCATGCATTTTACCAAATAATCACTACAAAAAAAAATGATATACACATTTATATCGTTGGAGGTGGTACTGGTCGCACAGTTTCGCACAAAGTCTACACCTGCACTCAGGGGACACTTTATGGAACTTTTCACGCGTACATATCCTCATATGGAAACTATGGACAGCAAAACTCATCATTGAGTATCGATTACAGTATGTTGGGCCCTTTCAGGCGCTCTGCTTTATTCCCTGTGTCTCGTAAAACAGGACGTCTATTTTAGTCGGCTCCCACTTAAAAAAAGTGTATATCCTTCAAATGTCCTCTACAAAGATAGGTGTAGAGACTAACAAATACACGAGCCGATTACGCTGGTACGACGACACATTAATACCTTCTTCAAGAAGTTGGCTTTAATGCCACAACGAGCTCTGCAGTTTTTATTAGTTAGATAAATCCAGGCGGCTTGTATTTAATACGAGGCTACTGGCACTTTCTCTATGTTAAAGAAACAAATACAGCTTGTGAGGCTCTTACGCCATATGAAAAACAGAAATCCTATACGAACTCTTTCTTCCGCAAACTTGGTACACGTCGTTTCCTATGTTTTCAGACACCTTATATATATATATATATATATATATATATATATATATATTGCAAGTGTAGATAATTTCTTACAACTCAGGGCAATGAACAAAATGACCAGAGATGAACAGTTAACGGGGTTTGCTAAGCTCAGGCCCCACACCTTAGTACAGTTTTATTTTATTATAGTTATAATCGCAATTTAGTATTTAATAAGAAAAGAAACGAGGTATTAGCCATATAACGGAGGTAGGAGGATAACGCTTATTGCCGTTGTCTGCCGTTTAGGGGCCGCAGCGGCTGTAGATGCCGGTTGAGTCGCGATTGCATGGCTGCGGATGCCGGTTAAGTCGCAATTGCAACGGCATATTTCGCAACGCCGCTTCCTTCTGCTGATTACTTCAACGCGATTTTCCATCAATTGCCTGACGATAACTATAACTAGTACTACCAGTGAGCTGTGTTAAAATAACCGATCTAGCTTCAGGCGCTGCAACTCGGTGAGCGGGACAACCAACCAACCAAAACCCAAAAGCCATGTCTGTAACGATTCTCAACCAACCGCAATACATTCGACAATGCCTTTCATCGGATCTCTAAGTTTGACTGGTCGAAGTGGTGACGCATCTTTCCCCATGCCCGGCTTTTTTCTCCTACTTCTCATCGTTCCTTGATCTCCGTTCAGTTTTCAACTGGACTTTGCTGTATTGCTTCATTCCGCCACTTATGCGTGACCTTTCCTATGTAGTCTGATTTTGTTATTCTCCTTACTTTGATCTCACCCTTTCCCGAAACCCTGTTAGCGTGATTCTCCTTGTCCTCGCTCACTCCAGAGCTCTATTCCCCACTCCAACGCCCCCCCATTGGGGTCGTCTTCTATCTGACTCACAGGTATCTCACATTTGCCTTAGTTCCCTCTCACTTCCTGGTCTCCCTTTCTTATCTCTTGTTCTCTATTACTAACCGATCCCTCGGTCCGTATTATTCTATTCCAACGGATTGCCCTAACCTTGCGTATGTTGAACTGCTGCCGTCGGCCGAACTTTGCCAGTGAGCCGAGCGGGCAAATGGGCAAAGAAAACTGTCGCCGGACTGCCGACCTCGCCACCATTGCTGCGCTAGAAAGACAGGTCGGCACTGAGAATTTAGTCGGGGCGGCAGGCCCCAAGCCAAGGCCCCGAAACGGACGGGAACACCTCCTGAATCTTTATTGCCATTTTATATTGTCTTGACCCCAGCTTTTTGCTGAGCAAAAAAGAACGAAGTCGGAGCCCCTGTCAGTTAGACTACGGAATGATACAAGCAGAAAAAAGCAGGGCACGGCCACGGTGGCCAAGAGAGAAAGAACAAGGCACATTGACGGTGGCGCTTGATCCTAAATGTCGCTATTCACTCGGCTTCACCTGCCGTCGTCTGAGCAAATCTGGAAGTCTCTACAGTGACATAACTTTCAAATGTCAACTAGATCTGACTAGCTGACGTTTTATATAATAATAATAATAATATGTATAAATAAGTATATATAGAGCAAAGTTATTGCCCAAGGTTTTTGCCTCAACACTTGACAGTAGTCAATGATTCTTGGAGGAGCAAATAACGACATTAAACTGTCAGTTCCTTCTACTACCTGTACCGCACAAGCTTGCCGCGTGTGTCATTTTCGGGCTTCAAGGGTAGGCCTCTTGATCTTTTAAGTGGCTTCTATAGCCATCTAATTTAAATTTGTCTAAAGTGCTAAAGTAATATATGAATGATCTAATTTAAACAGGTGAATCCATAAAGCCATATATATACTCGTAAGAAATGCGCCAGGAACAAGCATAGGGCGCTGATGCTGAGATAACTGCCAACAACTCAACGCAGTACAGCCAGTGCTCGTTAATGGTTCGCCTTGAAAGGACGGAAGTCCCCCTAAAAAAATAATGTACTACCGTTTCTACTTTTACTTAGCGTTTACCACCTTATCCTTGGCAATATTCAACCGAGTACCTCTCTGTTTTCTTTGTTCCTCTCTATTTTCTAATCTGCAGGTTCTATTCTCAAAATGAGTCTAAATTATCGTCGCTTTCATGTTGCAGAGAACGCAACGGATCTAACATGTGGTAAGCAGGCAGTGTGCTGTGTGACAGTGCCGGCAGCGACCGCAAATCCCTTTGGCTTTTCGAGGACCCAGCCTGACCGAGGCAAATTCCAGCTCAAGGCGGCGTAGCTGGCAGTGCAAGCGCAGCTAACAGTGGCTGAGGAAACCTTAGAACGATGAAGCTCAGTTGTCGCAGCAACCACAGCCAAACGCGGTAGTACTACGCAACTCGAGTAGAAAAATAGAAAGGAGACGCTCAGAAGGAGATTTCGTCCTTGGAGCCACGCTGCCTAGACAAACACCTGGTTTGCGTGTGCCTCGTCGAGTTGAGGCCGGCGGAGGGAACTGATGATCCCCTGCGGCGGCAACCTCTCTGCTGGCAGCTTAGCCACGGCACCATCTGGCGGGTTATCTGTCGGCCGGTGCCCATGTGTGTTTTCCATTTCAGCCAATTCTCCACTCGCACCACAATCCCTGCTTGTCTCTGAATAGGCTTATGTGACGCGAACTGCTCTCCTAACTGACGATGTGGGATTACCACGCCGCCTGGGCACGAATTCACTTGTAGCCAGATGTTTGTCCCACACCGCAGCGAGCGGCTTCGTGCGAGCCCTGAAACAAATGAAAACTGCCACCACTAGTGCAGCTTGTCCGTTAAATCTGACCCCAAAGCGCCTCATTTCTGTAATAGCTTCACTGGTTTACTGTATCTCTGCGACTACTGCTGTCAATGATCCCTTTGGCGGTGTCTAGCTTGGTCATGGTTGTTGCTATCAGCTATAGCATATATAGCATATATAATTAGCACTAGTAGGAAAAATAACCTGGCGCAGTTGTTGGCGCAGTACACAAATATAACGACAGCAAGCAACCATCTGTCTGGAAATACGTACAAAAGTCTCTCTTGAACGGTTTTGAAATTAAAACGGGGTTGTTCAGTTTTTTTTTCCAGTTTTCCTCAGCAAATATGGGGTTTAAAATGAGTGCGCCCTAAAAAGTACTGCAACAAGAAATGTCAGGTGCACTTTCAAGAGCGGGGCATGACCATGCTGGGCCAACTGCAAATCCTTCGTAAGCCAAGAAGTGTCCCTCAGTCAACCAATCGCAGTACTAACACCGTATTCAGATAAACAAATGTTATGATCGATTTCATTAGGTTTTTACTGGACAAAAAAAAATATATACGCCTTTGAATTGATCCTATATACAATTTGCAGGTTTCGGCTAAAGTTATGTTAGATAAAATGCATATACGTGCTTACATTGATAGTTTCTCACGTTTTTTCTTACGTTCGAAAACGCCGCAGCCTATAATCTATACTATAAATATAATTTCAGATGCATCTATTTAGCATTGACTCCATACTACAAAGACTAAGTGCGTAATGTTCAATAGATATCGTAGACAAGCATTTGCCTTCGTATCGCCTAGAGGGTAACTAAGCGTCGTAGTGTGGCACGTAGCACTAACATAAGCATCCGTAGCATAACGGTCCTTCTATCAGATTCAGTTAATCTTCGTCATAAAAAGTAGCACCTCTTCATTAAAAAAATTAACGAAGGGACAACAGAAAAAGCTAAAGCTTGACATTGGCTTTGTCTCGTTGTATTTGGTCCAAGCAATTCCCGCCGTATTCGTTGGTTCGTCACTGGAACAGACTACGAGACAGACGACCCATGTAGCAGCGGCGGCGGCAGCAGCAGCCTTGTCGATGATGGTACAGTCTTTCAGAGAGAACAGAGAAAAAAGGCCCCTTGGGGCCCTTAGCTGGGACATGGGACGAATCGAAATGCCTACGTGTTGTATCAAAGCAGGCTAGGCTGTGAGAACGAGCTCGACTTTTTCCAGATGTGGGACAACGACGGGCCAGTGCAGACAGAGGCGAGACCCTGTATGGAGGACCAGAAAAAAAATAGAACCACCCGGGTTATATATACATATATAAAGAGAAGCAAATAGAAAGAGAAACAAAGATAAGGAGAACAAGAAAGAGAAAAGGAGGCAGATGAATCGCGGGCGACAAAAGAAAGTAAAGGGTCGGGACGCGGCCCTGCTCTAAACCGTTGGGTATCGGGCCAGATGCAGCGGCTACGTAGGGGGCGAGCAGAGAGTGCGACGGCAAGTGAGAAATGAAGAACAGTCAGTCTCCGTAGAGTCCACAGACTACGTGTGTGAGCCAACAACAAACTGTCGCAGCCGCTTGTCCCGAGTTTGCTTCTCGCGGATACAACCTGCATGAGGTGCAATCTCAGCCCAAGGCAGGCGGCCGATCAACAACGGTTGCCCGATAAAGGATCTGTCCAATTCGTGACAATCGTCTAGAGCACATTCTGGGTGTCTGCCGACGTAGTCGCTCGACCTATATCATTTTTTTAGGTTCGCGCGTTCTCTCCTCCGCCCTGCTCATCTTCCCGTATAGTCTTCGTTTCTTTTGACCTGCCCTGAATTTAAATATAATTTTATGCAATCGCCGAAGGCCGAGGTCGCGGCAGAAGTCGCGCAGCATAGCGGTTGATGAAACTGTATCGTTTTCAAATCCTTCTTTTTATTGCACCCTTTTTATTTACGATCTTCTCCATTTTTTCATATCATCTTCTTGCTTTTGATCGCACTTTATGTTCTCCTTCATCAGCCAACGACGGTATTCTCATCGTTCCTCGCGCGGCACTGTACTCTGATGTTGAGTGGGCCGCTTTTTGCTAACAAAGTCAACTGAATTCGTTCCATCATGACGTAGGACAACGCAAACTGCTAGGACGGCAATAGCTGCAGTACCACTATTAATGCCATCTACGGCCTTAGCTGGCAACATTGCCACTACCACCGCCGATGCTAATGAGCAATAATCATTGAGGAGACACAAACCGACCGGGGAATAGTTGAAACAAGTCACGCGTTAGCGCAAATGTGGTTAATATATTCAATTTGCGATCGACGCGATGCCGTTAATCGGAAGCTTTTAAACTTGACAAAGTAAATGTAATGCAGCGTAAATTTAAGGTCAGTTGTGTACATTTGTTTATGATCATTAGACCTGTATGATCAAGTCACCGTTGTGCCCTAGCAAAAGCTACACTCAGCGCAAGAAGAGAATACACTTTGACTTACGTTAGAACGTAGAGAAACGTTAGTGATTATACAATCGTAGTGACTGAAGGTTAAGAGTACTGATGAAGGCTAAGAACACGCCTAATTCTTTACAGGTGTTCCCTAGTTCGGTAGAATTGGTACATGCGACTTTACAAGTGTACCACGCTACAGCCAGTCATTTGACCAAAATAGGTGAATAATAAGGATGCGCACGACAAGAAAGGCGACGACTTGTAGCAACTGTCTGGCAATACGTATACAAAATGACTCACCTTGACGAGAATCAACTAATGATCAAATATGCTAGTGTTATCGTCGAGGAGGACTCATCCTCTACAGACCAGTGAGGTATATGTATATGCTCGCCCACTACTGAACTGCAGGCGCTGTGTTGTACCGTGCGATCACGGTGAGCACTTACTAGCTCTCACCAGTCAGTGCACTTAAATAGACGTCATTTTCATATGCACCACAAACATTTCATACGCCTCATACGCTCCCAAGCGTGACACGCAATGTTAAGCACAATGTATCAGCGCCTTTCTCACGCGGTTGGGTACTCTAACATAGCCATCTACGTATGTTGTCGTTACTGCTGTCATTTTTGGCAGTCACGATCGTTTTAACATTGCTCTTCTTGAGAGACCGCAGGCGTTTACAAATTGCTCGAAAGTAGTGCGATTGAATGTTGTTCTGAATTTTGTTCCAGCTTTCGGCACTCTTCCCGCCCGCCCGCATGCATACAATGTGTAATGTAGTAACATCCATTCTACACGCGCACGTAATGAGGAAAAAACACGAGAGACGCTGTCGTTCACTGGTCGACACCGGCGTCGACGAATGAATTGGCAGCGGTAGCGGACGGCAGTAGATAGATCCACATCGTGCTCTCGTGTGCAAGAACCAATAACGCGTCCTTGGGGAATCCGCAAAACGCCGGCCGCCAGCCTGATCAGCGTGCTTTGCTTGTTCCAGATTGGTCGGTAGCGTTCTCTCGATTTGCTCGTAGCCTGTCCCCCCTTGCTTTCTCTCTCTCTCTCTCTCTCTCTCTCTCTCCAGCCGCTGGCTCCATCGCTTTTGTCGATCTAGGCTCCGACGGATCCACCGTTGTTTCCAACAAAGTTCTGGTACAGCACTGCAGGACGGTTTCCCGTTCCCACTGCGGACTGGCTGACGGACTGACTGACTGACTGGCACGACCTTAGCGGCCGTACAGCCAAGCTATCCGTGAACTCGTACGGACACGACGAAGGGGATGACGACAACTACGCGATTATTTCCTGCCGCCTGGGTGGGTGGGTGGCGTCGAGCTTTCACGATCTCTTTCTTAGTCGGCTTGGCTTGGGTGAAAACGAAAAAAGGAAGACAACGATGCAAAAACAAACCGACTGCACCGCACAGAAGGTCGTTGCAGACTGGCAAACTTTGGACTTCTCCCAGACCGTTTTACTCTCCTTGTAGACTCGCTCCTGTCTCGTTCCTTGTCGAACGGTCCTCCCGCTTCGCCCCCCCGTGTCCCCCGCGCCCACTCCTCGGACCCTACTTTCCACGGCCTCTCAACGGCCGGCTCTCATTTCGTCTGCTTTCGTTCTCTCCATTGCATTGTTCCTATTATTTCTCTATCTATTCGCCTTTCTTCTCTAGCTGCTTTTTCGTCGTCTCCGTCTTGCACTATTTTATTTCCGACCATCTGCTGGCAGCACGAACGAAGCGGCACGCCGAGGCCGTTTCCGCGAAGCGAAGAATCAGGCGTTTGTTCGAGGCGAAGAAGGCGCCCATTCACCTCGCCGGGCTTTTGACTGCTCGTTCGGTTTGCCGGCTTGCCCAGCATAGCCTAGGTTAGCTTGGTGTCTAGCCTGCCTCCATTGGAGCTGGTCACGCTCATGCACCCTGCCGCTTCTTCTCAACGTCCGTACAGATCTCTCCCCCCCCCGCTCCCGAACAACCTTCTTGCCGCCGTCTCGTGTGTTGCCGCCGCGTGCTGACGACCTTTTTGCTATGCTTCATTTCTGCTGAGCGATGAGTGTACACTTCTGTATGCCGTGATTCTGTGGCGGGAGGCTCATCATGTCACGAGTCTGCACATGCGATTTCGACATGCACAAACAGATACTGCCGCGGCAAGACCAGTAGTAACAATGTCACGAAAGTAGAAATATTGCCAGTACGAGACAACGGGAAAACGTTAGTAAATGCCCTCGTTCTTTCTGATTTATTTTGTTATATTGAAACCAATCAGCCATTATATATATATATATATATATATATATATATATATATATATATATATATCGTGAGAGAAGAACATTCTTTTAAAGTTTGTAGCGACAAAGCAAACACTAAACCATATGTTCCCATGAAAAGTAACCCGCCAACTACATAGAAGCTTATGTTAACGGACTAAACATTTCCTTGACTAAAGCGTATATATATATATATATATATATACGTATATATATCTACAGGGTGTACTGACGCGCTCTTCGATTCGCGCTCATCCGGTTGAAGGGTGGTGGACGAAAGCTCATGTTCAGTAGTACACATATACGTGTTAACCATGGCAGAAGATGATGCGCCATCTTCGGAATATGAACGAAAAGCAGCTATTGTCCGTGCTCTCCGCGACGGACGGGCGCACGCCTAGATTGCAAATTTCCATGGTGAAAGTCAATGGACAGTTCGGCGGATCGAATGCAGGGTGACAGTCCAACTACGAATTTCTGACGATCATTATATTACGGTCAACAATTCTGCGTGTGAATTTAATATGGCAATAACCACCACGCACACGTTTGTTTACGCAGGTTTACGATTATCGCAGGTACAATGCATATGCTCCCGAGAACTCCGATTTAGTTCCGTAGGACTACTATGTATTGGGCGTGACTGAGCGATAGAATCGACAGATAGGGTCTTCTTAACACAGGTTTGTATACGGTTTAGGTTCTATAATTAAAAAAAAGGGATCAGCGTGAGCGGGAGTGATATGATATGTTTGTCAGAAAGTCCCCTGCCGAATTACGCAAAAAATGTCATCTACAAATTTGTTTTAAATTGAGCGTCATCTGTCTCCTTACAAAGTATAGATTGTGCATATATATATATATATATATATATATATATATTTATATAATTGGTGCAAAATCTACGTTTTTGGTAGAACCAATGCACGAACGAACCGGTTATACCGATGCGTTTGGCGGAAAATTCTGCATAATATGAATAACACCTGGCGCAAGCTAGCGAAAAGCGAATAGCCGGATTAACGAAAGTAATAAA
Source organism: Dermanyssus gallinae (assembly GCA_003439945.1). NCBI lineage: Eukaryota > Metazoa > Arthropoda > Arachnida > Mesostigmata > Dermanyssidae > Dermanyssus > Dermanyssus gallinae. The sequence continues at coordinate 1,422,312 of QVRM01007094.1, read as the reverse complement.
AGCCGATATATTGTTATGTCTTTTGTTGAAGCTTTCACGTGCAGAACTGTAGAAGTTTGCCATTATATCAAACAATAGCATATTTAATTTGCATCATTTTCCTACCAAAGTAATGGTGCTGCGTTGCGTAGTTACCGAATAACTAAGCTTTTTCGACAGTCACATTGAAAGTAAAGGCATGCATACTTGCTAGCATTTTAACCTGCTTAGCCCAAATAAACCACTCGAGCTCGTTCAGAAACACACAGCATTCTTATTATTACAAGAAGTGCTCGAAGTTTTGTCCGCCAACCATTAAACATGTTCTGTAGCGATTGCACAGCCGTTGTGGCACACATGTAAATATGTTAGGCATTGTCCGAACGGCGTCAGCAGCGTTGTATATACGGGCGACCAGATCTTCACGCGACTCAACGGGGGTTTCGTAAACGACACTCTTTTGCTAGCGTCACAAAAAGTCGAGGCTTGTTGCATCGACCGATCGAGGTGACCCGCCTCGGCCGATCCACCTTTGCTCGTCACTGCGCCGCTGAATTTGACTTCGCCGAGACCGGTATGAGTACAGTCATTTGCCGGTCATATCCGTATGTTGTACAGTTTTAACAGTAGTAGAACTAACCCCGACATACGCAGAGAACTGCATAATGCTCGCAGAAAGTCGGTCGGTTAAATCTTGAAGAGTGAATTGTTCCGCAACTGCCGTTCATGTCAGCTGTCATTCCAGTGTCGTTGTAACGACCATGACACGACCCACTTTCTACTAAATATATATATACCGTATTTAATGTCCTGAAACTCTGGTGTATGGTCAAGCTCGGTAACTAGATCATGTTTGCCAATGGAAAAGAAGGTGAAAATGCTTCGTATAGGAGTAAGACGCGTTTTTAATTTTTTTTGTTTTGATTGTTTTGATTTAAGAGGTGGCTGTCCCGACATATGTTTACAAACGCACGATTGTAAGAAAACACATTCCTCAATTGAAAAGCCGATTCAGGAGAAAATATTCTGATATATACCTGGGCTTAGCCAGGGCAGGCACAGTTGTGGTATTAAGATGAGTTCTCAAAACTATGATTTTACTTTTGCACGTTCGAACTTTCACGTCCAGGTTCTTGAAATTTTTCCGTTACGCGTATACGACCAATAGTTCAGACGAATGTACATCTTAAGTGAATAATTTTAGTGTCAAATTGGAAGAGCTGACGTTTGTGGTTGCAAAGTTCCTTAAATCTCCCGATGACCATATCGGATGTAAGGGCAGATATACAACTGCTATGTTCGCTTTCTTAGTTAATCAAGTCACTCGTCAAATTTATAGAAGCTTAGAAAATAGTTTAGTTCAAATCTTGCTCGAACGAATGCCCCTCAGCCAATAAGCAGTTTCGGTTGCGATGGGAAAGCGCTACACGCGTTCAGAGTTACCAGGCGTTTCCCGAAGGGTTTCAGCAGCAGCAGCAGTAACTATTCTACCAACCAGATCAATAGGAGACTCAACAGGAGTTGCGTAGACTAGATTCTTCAGGTGGACCCAAAGGAAAAGTCGAGACTGGATAGATCGGGCGACTGCGGCGGCCAAGCTTGTGGACCGCCTCGGTCATTCCAGCGATTGGCTAGTGTCTCATCTAGATAATTCCGTACCTGAAGGGCATTGTGTGCTGGGACACCATCGTGCTGAAACCACATTCTCGACCGAATACTCTGTGGAACGTTCAGCTGTTAGCCGTTCTATGGAGCGGCATCTTGCGTTGCTGTGATTAGAGAGGTCGAACTGAGTGGTGCGGTGATTGAGCCTTGTGTCTGTAGGATAGCAGCTCCGTTAAGTAGCGCAGGCATAGACAGCGCCGGTTGGGGGCCAAGGCGAAGCAAGCTAAAAACATGGCGCCAAATAGAAGATGCGCAACAAAGACGCGGAAAGTCACTATATACATGGGCAATATGTGAAATAAAAGGAGGCATGAGAATAAATGAGTTAGTAGTCGTTGGTATGAGCCAGGAAGAGCACGTGTGTTGTTTGAGCGAGAGACTGGCGAACTCGTAACGGTCGCCGTTCGATCGTGGGGGGTGGTGGACACTACAGTGTCTGTTTGATTAACGTTCCATTAGTACATTATTAAAGTGCATTTCTACCACGTGTATCGTGATGGACCAGTTCTTAAATGCTGAGAAAGCTGACATGCATTTAATGTATGGTAAAGCAGACGGTAACGCGAGTGCCGCCACCGGTTGACACAGAGCGTTTTCCACACTGACGGATACCCGTGGGATTATAATTACCAGCCACGCATTTATTACTCTCGCTGATTTCTGCAACAAGCAGCTACCAATGTGGAATTTCCGGCTCTTGTTCTTTTTTGCGGACGCGTCCTTCACACAAGATGGTGTATGCAACGCACAGTGTTCATTGATGGGACACGGAGAACCCGCATATGATCCGCCCGCATGCACACCAGCGTCGTTTTTCCGTGAATATCTGGGCTGGCATAGTCAACAACTATCTTATTGGACCTTATATATTTCCTGACAGGTTGAATGGATCAACATACTACATATTTTTGAGCGCAGCCTTACCAGAACTCTTGGCAAACGTTCCACAGAGTATTCGGTGGAGGATGTGGTTCCACCATGATGGTGCCCCAGCGCACAACGCCCTTCAGGTACGGGATTATCTGGATGAGACCTTTGCCGATCGCTGGATTGGTCGAAGCGGTCTGGATAGCGATCTATCCAGTATCGACTTTTCCTTTGGGGCCACCTAAAGAATCTAGTCTATGCAACTTTCATTGAGTCTCCTATTGGTCTGATCGGCAAAATAGTTTCTGCTGCTGCTGGATCAGGAGACGTCAGGTATCTTTGAACGCGTGCAACGAGAGCTTTGCCGTAGCTATGGAAAGTGCTTGTTGGCTGACGAGTATTCGTTCAAGCAAGATTTGAACTAAAATAAATATTTTTCTGAGCTTCTACAGGTTTGACGAGTGACTTGATTGTCGAAGAAAGCAAATATAGTAGCTGCATGTATGCATTCATATTCGATATGGCCAACGGGAGAATTAAGCCACTTTGCAACGACAGACGTCAACTTTACCAATTTGGTACCAACATGATTTATGTAAGACGTACACTCGTCTGAACGTATTGGTTGTGCAGGCGTAATGGCAAACTTTTGAGAACCTGGGCGTGAAGGTACACGCAAACGTAAAATTACAATTTTGCTAACTCTTCTAAATATAACAATAGTCCCTGTTATAGCTAAGCCAAGGCATAATTCAGGCAATAAATTTAAATGTCTCCCGAATGCGCCGATATGCTCGGCTTTTCAATTAAGAAATGCATTTTCTCACAATCGTGCATTTTGTAAGCGTATGTCGGGACAGCCACCCGTAAATCACAACTCAGAAAAATGCATTATAATATCATCTCACTTCTATACGAAGCATCTTGGACTCCCCCATTCCATTGGCAAACATGAGTTTTTCACCGAGCTTGACCATACCCCAGAGTTTTAGGCAACCAAATCTGGTCTCCCTATATATATATATATATATATATATATATATATATATATATATATGCACTCCCAAGACTTCACAGATCAAATGTTTTAGTAAGATTAAAATACCATTTTTGCTATGAAGCCCTTGTTTGGATACGCTGTGTATAATTTGATTAAACAAATCGGCCTTAGAGGAGGTCGAGATATACAAGACGCATTTTACTTTTACAGATTCAAAGTTTAGCGATAACAGTGAGGTACCTGCACGCCTGTATCGATAGCGTCAAGGCATTCGATTCTGCCCCTTGTCACTTGGAGGTCAAGGCATTTTTACTAGCTAGAATTGGTGGTTTCCCTTGGTGCTCTTCATCTTTTTGCAAAGGACTTCCTGTCATTTGAGCTGTGGTGATATACGGTTAAGACAGATTATGTATGGCTTCCGAAACAAACCATTTTGCTGCCTTTGATATATTCCGCACTTTCTACTCGCTGCCATTCGCAGATGCGTACGATAGGAGTTCATGCCCACTCTAGTCATCATATACACAAATGACGTTGTGGTTGCATATTGCAATCCCTGCGCTATATGGTATATGGCACATGTCCTGACAAACCACCTAGGCCTTTAAGTAAATTCACGATAGCAGAAGAGAATACTGTTTCACCGTGGAGATTGTTTGGCTGTCACTAACAAAATAAATGTAACCCGTAGGTCAATCCGTAGGGTTTGTAATTTGTTTTATATATAGGTATTTAGAACCAAGATTTGGGGACAATATTCACGCTTTTATCTTACAGATACAAGCGTTGCCCAGTTGGTGGGCACTTCTTCACGCGCATTAAGTTAGTCCGGCACAAGAAGCAACGGGTGCAATGCCGCTCTGTGTGGTGCCTTCTTAGAAAGCTATGCGCCGGCGACGGAAATAAGCAAAGCTAAGATAACCGTAGCCTTTTCGTGCATTTATGTCAAAGTGGCAAGAAAATCTAAGCGGCCGCTAGAAAGGCAAAGGAAGCCATATCGACATCTGTGAGCAGGAATCTTCTTGGGTGGAACGACGTGCGCTAGCCTATACGTATACCCTGGGTATCATCATGCAATCATGCAAACTACCATGCAGCAAGAAGTTAGACGCTCTTTAAGTTTAGGTTGCTTTCTATACTACAAAGACAAAATGCGTAATGGCCAGACGAAATTTGACGAAACATCGTTTTTGCAGCACCTGGGCCGGGTATTGAAGGAGGTATCGAACATGAAAACACAAACTCCTGTCGAGCAATTGATTGCGAAATAAGCTAAGCTAATATTGACATACTTTGTTGAGACAGTTATCGAAAAGGGATGTTTGTACCATGGTTGACCGCATGGCAGCGGGACTTTTTTTCAGTTTTTTTTGCTTTTACGAACTTTGTTGCACTGTGATACTTTGCATTGTCGTGGTCGCCATTATCGTAGTACCACGCCTTGTGGTCTTTATCGACATTTACCATGTACAGTAGGGGGATGGCAGAAAGCGTCTTTAAACTATGCCACCGCCTTTTACACTAAATACATTGCTGCAAGATAAAATAACCAATGTCGACGAAGCTTGCAGCTATAACCCTAACGACACCAGTGAGAACTACTAGTGACAACGCCAGCAAGAATAAAAGCAACGCAGCTATAGCAACAGCACCGACAACGACGAAAGTAAACCGGGATAACAACAAAACAAGTACGATATCAACAACAACAACCACAACAACAATTACGACACCACGACCACCAACAACATTTACGACACCACGACTACCACCAACACCAACAACAACAGCGACATGATTGCATGTGTTTGAAACAAATTGAACAATGGGGCGGATGGCGTGTGAGTGTGTCTATGGGTACCAATATACGATGTGTGCAGAGGATGGGCACGAAAAGCACGGAGCGTGTTGTCCGTCACAAGTGTGGCGTTGGCCGCCCACACACACCACAGAGTTTAGCGTTTTGTTCGCCTCTCCATCAACTCGTTGGTTCGTTCCTCCGTGCGCCCGTCCGCCCGTTGGCTTGCCCCAAGTTGCTTCGAGTGGTGGCGACTGGCGGCGACTGGCGGCGGTGGCATCGGCATCGTCGTTTCTGGCGTGCATCGATCCGTTAAACTCATTGCTGCACGGAAGATTAAGACAGCAGGATAATGGCTCTCTCAGCTCATGCTCATAAAGAGACCTCCCCTTCTCACTGACGGGCGAGAAACTAGACCAGCCGCAGCAGCGGCGGCCTCAACCGCACCGGTTGTTCGATGGGGTCACTCTCCGCCCCCCCCCCGCCCCCCTCCGCTATTGCGGGCCGATTTTTAATGCCGTACTGCCTAGACCTCCAAGGTCGCTACTAAAGAAATCGTTACATCAAGCCTCAAAGGTCAAATGTCAAAACACACGCCTCGTTTCCAGGTCAACTGTCTGAAATGAACAAATCGGCGTGCAGAGAGAGTGGCTACAGGAATTCCTTGGAATGGCCGATGGCCTACAAACGATACCCACCTCTGTGTATATACATATGAATTTATAGTAATCCGTCTAGCAGATGACACTATCAGTTGATTTTTTTTAATTTAGCACAAAATGTGACTTTTTCGTTGCATTAAAGGTGTTTGTTCGAATAAACATAATTGATATCAAAGGATATGTCTACATAAGTGTTACCGCACATAGAGCATTTTGTTATTTAGCAGATATTCGGGTGTAGGCCCTCGTTTTTACTCTGTTTCTTTAATTCTAGTAGTTTCCGTGAAGAGGGTAGTGACCATCGGTCTGGCCTTCACACGCATGATCAGCCATCGGCCTGGATCAACGCGGAAACGTCAATACGTTAATGCAGCACACAACGCAAAAGCGAGCCTTTAAGCTCCATGCGTCGTTAGAGAGATAAAGCCGTTATCGGCCCGCTCGTTCTAGATCTCCGCTATTATGGTGTCACCAAAGATAACACAAACACTTCGTAAGTGTGTCGAACCGGTTTCTCAACAAACCTCATCTACATAAACGTATTACATACAAATAATGTCATTGTTGTTGTTGGCGGTAATCAGTTGAACGTTGAACTATGCCGCTCGACAAGCCTTTCAACTTACTTCTTCGAAGATTTTTAGCGTGGCTGCTCAAGAACTGTTTACTATATTTTTTTACATTTTTCAACCATTTCATCCAAACCACCCGCAGTAGGTGGCAGCTTTATTAGTTATTTGGAAGCTACAGTGTTTATAGACCTGTCTCGTTCCACTCTTCAGATACGGTTCTCTCTCGTACCTGTTTAATTTGACTCATAGCAAGTGCGGGATGTCTTGCTACACCAGGGCACCGCAAACGTGCAACGTGCAATTTCACGCCAGGTTTCAGATCAAAGCAAATCGGCACGTCAAAACGTTAGCGAAGCCGCAAGACAGCGGCCAAACGTGGCGCACGTATACAAGAATATGTAATCACAATGGTACTAAGAACACTAGCGCACATAAAATTACACATTTGAAGGTGGAGAAAGACGACTACGTCTCTTAGCGTCCACGCCAAAAACCTATTATATATATACTATTTGTGAGCCGCCTAAATTCCTCCTACACAGAGGCTGATATTCTCGACCATGTGAATTGTTTTATAGTAATGCTACAGATATCAAAGTGACAAAAGAGCCAAAAATAACAGCTTCCACAAAAAGATGAATCAAGAAAACTTCTCTGCTGCACAGGACCTTACAGTATGGCCAGAAAGATATCGTTGTAAGCTTTAGGAGACAGCTTAAGTCCAATAGGGTACATGCGGTCTCGACGTGCCCCCTTGGGTCGGAGGAGCACAGGCGAGGCGTATAGAGCACTAGAGAGGTGAGACTCCTCCCTCACGGTGTCGAAGAAATGACACGCAACTTCGAGCCTGAGAGGGCCAGAAAGAATGCAGGCTTAGTGGGTTCGTGAAACCCCCACTAGTTGCTGAACTGCCTGCGATGCATGTACAATATGCATTATCAAAACCGCTCATTAAAAAATAAAAATAAAAAAGCGGACGTGCTGCACAAATTTCAGCAACCGGAAATAATAAACGACTCACGTCTGACGCTGATGACATGGCAACAGACCATTCAGGTACTGTCTGACAAGCGTATGAAAATAAATTACCATGTTGCCGGACAGTATATAATTGCTTTTGTAGAATGTTGAAGGACTCCACACCTTCTAAGTTTCCCCTATTGAAGCTCTTCGCGAAATATATTCGATAAAGATGGCGTCATGTTTTACCTGTCACGTTTGTCCACAAAATGTTTATTTATGCCTCATAAAATATATCATGAAAGAGCACGTACGTGTCCAGGGGTAGATTTAAATACGGCGTGGCCATTGCGGTACGGTTGACCGAATTGACAAAGGGCCTTAACAGTCTTTACAGTCAGGTCAGTAATCGTTGAATTAAGTAGCTATTACCAGATTTGCCCTTATAGTTCCCTGAATATGGAAGTCTCTAGCATTCTCCATGCTCCAAGTCGAAACAACTGATAATCGGCGGCGACACTTGCTGCTAATATCTAATACCTATCTAGTATCTAATATCTAATACAGATAAGCAGCCGAAGGCTAGCGTATTTGAAATGCTAAAGAGACATAGAACTATTGATAGAAAATAATCATGAGAACACAAAGCACGTATCTCAAAGGGTGAAAGCGATATACACCGTGTAATATGTGTAACCATACGAGCTGGACTATGCGTACAGAATGTACAACGAACAACGCCAGCGTACCGAACACATCTACAAATAACATTTATTTTTACTTAAGAAACCTACTCCGAGAGAGCAGACATAAATATTGACATATATCATAAGTTGAATACGCATAAACTGAACCACCTGGCGCTTTACCTTACGCCGTCTGTCGACTATGTTATTATTCATATGAGAACGCTTTTACAGTCTTTTCAAGAAGATTATAGAGCAACTACAAAAAAAGCCGACAAGTGATTCTCAAGAAAGGCCAGAAGAAGCTATCGAAAAACAAATCCCTAGGCCCCGACACGAATCATCCATACACAGCTTAGTAGTGCAATAACGGACACAGTATCCGCACTACAAACTCTGTTTAAGAATTGTATAGAACCAACGAAGGATCCCTGTAAATTAGCTTATAGACGTATCATACTATTCGACTTTTAATTCACGCGAAGCCCTGCAGACCCACCGAATGCAAGAGGCATCGCGCTAGGCAGTACCCAGCAGAACAGCACGGTTCTGTCAAGGAGATCGATAAACTCAACTTTAAAATGCTTTATACGCTACTTATAATAGGACAGCCTTTATTGACTGCGTTCCACGCGATCGCTTTCTAGGCGAGTTTAATCTCCTCCAAAGCATTTTATCATGCAACTTCATCCTCGTCAAGAATGAAGAACACCGGATAGACAACAGGATACAGCTAACGGTGGGCGTAGCTTTAGGAAACACAACTGTTCCGTTTTTACTCATACTGTATGTTGTTAGATTAAGTAAGGCCAATAAATCGAAAATCCGCGCACATAATAGCGAATTATCGAATTATCTTTAATAATGGATAGATCAAGAATCTAAATTAATTGCACGCGTGATGCAGGAATAACAGACTCAGTATAACCATGATAAGACCAACGTTCTGCTATTTGGACGGGGCGGATATGCGATTGAGCGCAATGAGCGCTTTCAAATTGACAACGGAAACTTGGCATTTCTCCATCATTTTAAATACCTAGGACTAACGCTAACACCACGGTTGGCGTTCGCACGACACTTAACGAACAGAGATTGATAACATTATTTGGGGGAGGCAGATATCAAGAGCGCTATAATATCTTTTTAGTATCAAAGTTTTTTTGTGTCAAAAATGTTTAAAAAGGCACCCGTTGGTGGCTTATTGCCTAATACTACTAAATTTAAATAATATTTATAAGAAGAAGGGTTTTCTCTCAGACGGGTCATCGGATTGCCGCAAAAGGCCCCGACGACGGTCATTTCAGGGCCCGCATTCAGAACATACCGATGTACAGCGAGTTTTAAAATAACAGATACTACTAGGCACAACTACAGTGCATGGATACTACCAGTACATGTGCTTGATGAGACATTGTTTCGATAAATAACTGGCTATGCAAAAATGATGGAAAATACAACATTGGCTGATATTCTATACTGTTATGTACAGGACTTAGACACAATCTCTCTCACAACTTTTCTACTAACCGTATGGTGACTAAATACAGGCGATATAAATAACATCAGTCAAGTGGCTTCAACAGTGAGGCATTGAAATGCCTCACAGAATACCCGATAAAAGATGAATGTTTTATCTTGTAACAATATTTAGCCTTTGCAATACGGGTAAGTCTTTCCATGAGTTTGCTGGTAGTATATTTGTTTGATAATAACCTTGGTTTACCTCAACCGTTGTGAAAGCAGCAGGCTCTTTAAGAGCGATGCTTATAACAAGTAATGTAAATGATCATTTTAGAGGGGGGGGGGGTAATGACGGTACATAATTTAAATTAGACATTTGCGTTTCCCGTTTTTATGTGCTCATTTATTCTATTGCAATCAATCGTACTTCTCACCGGCATTCATCACATGTAAATTAAAAGCCATAATGAGAGCAGTCGCTTCTTTAGGATTTGAACCCACTTCATTTTGAATGCAAAGCAATGCAACCCACATAACATATCTCTGTGTTTCTTACCTAGCAATTTTATGTGCTTGTCAACTTTAGCAATTTTTACAACAAATTAACTTGCTCTCGACAGCAGCAGATGGGAGGTAATAACGGAACGTTAAGCTGGATCAACTCGTAGACGAGGTCCAGCAAAGACAATAACGATGGCAAAAGCGGTTGGCAGCAAGCAGGCGACCGGGATATCGAAATAAAAAGGCCCACTTCAAATCGATATTAGTAATCAGCGGAATTTCTGCCAGCTCGAGATGCTTGACTCTTGGTAATAGTGCAGTTAACATGCACCGAGTCTTCGCCGTTGAAAGCCTTTGTCAATATTATTTAAGCACCTCTCTCTCTTGTTCTCATGTTACTCCTGTGCTTTACTAATATTCTCGCTAGTTCCCTTGCCTTTTTGCTTTCTCTCCTTGAGCACCTCTAGACGCCTAGACTCTTTTCCGAGAGTCTTTGTTTTCATTGTCTTGGTCAGACACGATGCCACGGTAAAGGCGGATAGGGCACAAACCGCGCCCAGTGGACGACCAGAGGAGCGGTAACTGAAGATGCAAAGGACAAAAGAAAGAACATGAACGGTGATGGCCGTACGACCGTGGTCCACCAAATCCATATGGGAGACATATTGATGATGGGGAAACGAAAAATATGGAGAAAGCTAGAGAATGAGGCAGCCGGCTTGAAACAGAGAAATATGGTTGAAGGATAGAGAACAACTGGAAGGTAGCGAGAGAAATGAGGCTAGAAATGTAGCAAACAAGGAAATAAGAAGATGCTTGAGATAGCCTGAGAAGAAAGGTCTACCATCTGCTGTGTCTGACTGTTTTGCGTCCTGCGCATTTGCTGGTTGGCTCTGTACGTGCTCCCGTCGCGCATCATCGCTGCCTCTAGACGACTGGCTTGGAGGATGCTCCAGGTAGAGGGGCAGATTTTCCCTGTCCGAGTTCCACCTAGGCTTCGCACACCACTGGCCAGTCATTTCATCCCGGCGTCCCCGTCCGACCACCCGATGCCTCCGACCGACCGAGCCCTCGACTAACCCCTCGCTCGCGTCTCGACTTCTTTTCCCCACACAATGGTGGATGGAACTGATTGGCACGTATTTTTCTTCCTCTTCGTCGTCATTGCTTTTGCTGTTGTTGTTGTCGTAGCCGTCATTATCGGCGGCTGGGACGAACATGGCGATGGTAAAGACGGAGAGTTGGGCCGGGTCCCTGACAGTCCCTCGCAGTTTGCTCGCAGACATACCACCAACGCGCCGGGGATGTGGGGGCGACGAAATATAAGCGCAGGTTATTTACCTTCCTTCAGGGGCACCAGAAGCAGCGAGAGTCATCGTCGTCATCCTTGTTCACTGCTGTGAACGAGGAACTCCTAGCTAATGTTGTCGCTGCTGCTGCTGCTCCTGTCGACTGCGAACGACGGATGCCTCTACCACTTCCGCTACCACCATCGCAGCTACGATCGTCGTGGTCTTCATGATGATGATGGTGGTGGTGGTGGTGAAGGTGGTGGTGGTGGTGAAGGTGGTGGTGGTGGTGAAGGTGGTGGTGGTGGTAAAGATGGTGGTGGTCGGAGAACGCTATTGGAGTCTCCTCACTTTCTTACGCCATAGAAGGTAGAAGCAGGCAAAGTAGATGCATTGTCCAGTTTAGCGTTTGCTGCTCTTATCGTAGGCAAACAACATTTTCTGCCAGCCGGCCAGACAGCCGTCCTTCCACTGCCACCACCGCTGCCACACGAAACGAAGACTACAATGGCAGCGACACCAAGTAGTACTTTAAGGCTGAGCGCCGGAAATGTCGTCTGATGCAACAGCAGCAGTATGACCCTTATTTAGTTGTCATTCTCCAACAGCCGCCGCCAACAATACCGGCATTGCTGCATACGTTAATATCGCATGCCGAGTGCTCGATCGTAATACAAAGGAGATACCAAGGAACATAGATGATGATAGCGCGCCCATCGGTTCAGATTTGCCCACCCGAGGCTTGGGCTGAGCGTAGTGCGCTTGGATTGGGGAGCTTTGGCCAATTGGGACATTCAGTTACACTGCGTTTAGCTTAATAACTATAACACTATCGAGCAGAGTGGCAAAAATCAGTGTCTTGCATTCAGGGGATTGTGGGTTTAAATTGAGGACTGACCACTCTTGAATGAATGTTCATCGTTTCCAATTTAGGTAGGCTGCAATCCCCAGGCGAACTGTAATCAATCATGCCTGAAAATTAAAGAAAAACGGAAGGCACAGGCTTCAATAAAAGACGGTGTATTACTATCATCCCAATTATGTTATTTATAAAAATGAACTTTCCCGTTTTGAGAGAAACGTACCAATTCAGCCGACATGATTTAGGACAGATTCTGAACCATGCTGGCGGTGCACTACCATGGCCAAAGTTGAAACAAAAAACAACAATTGCCCTCATTTGCATTTTGATTTAACGCCGTGCAAGCATATCGAATAAAAACACAGTAATGAACAATAGTAATGCAGCGAAGCCACGGATTACAGCTTACTCAAAATACACGTTTATCACAACTTTGTCCTGCGGCTTGTTCCCTCTCAGATCTGCCTTTCCTTAAATATATTTGACAGGCAGCTATAACGCCACTGCTAGGACAATTGTGGAATGTACTTTGGGTTGCCCGTCCCAAAAGATGCGCACTAGCCCCTAGAAATATATGTCACTGAATGCAATATATGGCCACACACTACATCACAGAATGCAATATATGTCTCCGCTAGGCACATTCATATACTCATAAACCATTTTTACGTCAATAGCTAACTGGAGTTCAATTACGTTTAAACACCCTAGTACCCTTATAGCCAGGTAAGTACTGAAACTTAGTAGTCTTTCTTTGAGCACAAACATCTAACAATAAAAGGATCCGAATCTGCACTAAGCTGCAAAAAAGAACAGGAGCGTTTGGGGCAGCGCAATGCGAGTGGCGTATGGTGCCCATTAGGGCTTTTAGCCATTATTGACGAGGCTTCGGTAGTGCACAGCAGATGACGTGGAACTAAGAACGAATTGCACCACGGTGACGCAGGTTTTCGTCTTGGTAGAGAATCTCGACGACATTAGTCGTGGTCTTCTGGCAGACCGGGCACGGACTGTACTAATAATGATATTTTCCTCCTCGTATGGGTGGCTTCTTCTCTTAGCGGCGCGCTCAGCTAGCTGCTTCGTTCATATGTATTTCAATAGCAATCGGGTATTTATGCAAGGTATGCGAGGTATGCAAGGTGGTGAAGGGTCGTGGCAGGCCGCTGTCGTAGACGTCGTCGTCGTAGCACGTTGCTTTGTGGGCAAACGCAAACCACGAAGTCTCTACCGCCGCTGCCATTGTCGTCGGCACTGACAGGGGCGGCGCCGCCGCCGCCGTTACAGCCACCACTGTGCAGTCATGATCTAAGCTGAGGCAACACGCAATCACTTAGCGGAGCGCACCCACGAGCCCAACCGCCTTGCCAGACAGGGCTGACTGGTGGAGCTGTATTAAATTTATGCCATGCGCAATGGGCGTCTTGACACGAACGATTCGGATAAGTAGTAGTATGTCGTCGTCGTCGGGAAGGGAGGGGCGGGCAGATGGCATCAACCCAAGGCAAGGCAAGGGCCGAAGCGACCAAGGCCGCACGAGAAATTAGGCTATGGAGGAGGGAGGTGAAGAAGCAGTCGGGAAAGAGATGAAGGAATAAACCTAGCCCACAAAAGCAGAATTGAAAAAGAAGGCACGGAGCCGGAAGGCACGGAGAGCGACCGCACACGGTAAGATAACGTGCAATAAAAACAACGAGAGAGTGGTCGAGAAAGCCATGTAGAAATGCCTGCACATGAGGCACATGATGTGTTCCGTTCGGAGCAAAGCACGTAAAATAGGGCAACACGAGGGGAAGAACATATCAATAATAAGAGCGAAACAAAAACCAGCAAATAGAGAGAGAAGAAGTGAAGAATGAGAGGGAGAAAAAAACGAGACAAGAGTACACAATGATAAGGGGTAGGAGAAGAGAGCGTCGGTATGCAGGAGCGAGCGACAGCGAAGAGGCAGAGACAGAACATAGCGAGGGTAGAACACTGCGCATCGTCGCATTGACTGTATGCATAATCTGCCTACGGGATGATGATGATCATTGTCGAGCTGCGACATCATCCCGTAGGCAGACGGGCGCGAGAAGCAAATAGCGCGAAGATTGTAGCAGGAGAGAGCGGGGTTGGCCGCTTACCAAGCAGCCGCCAACTAGTGGATCAGTGAGTGGATAGACAACAGCACTCAGCCAGCGAATGGCCTATGGGCCTATGACCAGGCCCCAACCATTCTCCCCTGACATTAGGGACGGGCCGGCGGTCATGCGAACGACCGAGGTAGGAAGACGGGCGGGCGGGCTGGGGACGCTATAAGGGAAATGTCTGATAGGGGCGCTCCGGGCGTGCCAGATGAACCCCGACTTAGAGGTGACCCCTCGGCACGATTGCGCGCTCACTCGTTGGTCGGAGGGTTAGCGGTCACTGCGTCTAGCCAGCCAACGATCATCAACACAACAGCAGAATACAGCACGACAATATCTTGGGAGAAGAGACGCGTTAAGTACTGTAGTAGTGGCGATACTAGTAGTAGTAGTAGTAGTAGCAGTAGTCGTAGTAGTCGTAACAGTAATCGTCATGCTTGTAGCCGACACGGTCGTTGTCGTTGTGGCCGTAGCCCGACCAACGTGTCAAGTGTGTGGGGTAGTCGTCGGTGTTGTCAGACGCTCTCAGACTGCTGAATACGGGTAACTACTACGGGTAAAGTAGGCGAGCTTTTGATGAGCTGCTGCTGCTGCGCTGTCAGTCTGCAGTCTCCACTGAGGCTGCCCTCTGACCGGCCATAAGCACACACATACACAAAATGACGTGTATACACAGACGCGGGCATCTTGTGCATTTGTTTCGTTTCGTTTGTACTAAGTTCGTCAGCAAACGCCTGCAGCACACACCATCCAACGGCAACTCCGTAGACAACTGCTGTTGCGCCTGCTGACTTCCATCAATGAGTTTTCCACTTAGCCGTATGTGGTATTCTTGTTGTTAGTCTTGCTCTGCTATAATGCCATGTTAAAGCAGCAGAGACATCTTGGGCAAAGTAGAAAAACAATACTTCTAGCTCAACAGATGACCAGCTGATGCCCTCAACTAGCGACGCACTCATTTAAAATTTTGCTGCTAACTATCGCCGGAGATTGTGTGATAATGTTTCTGCCTCGTATCTGCTGCCAACGTGCAGCAGCTGTTTCGACTATCTTTTGGCAATCCCGTCGACACTTATCCGGGCAGGCCAACTTAAGTGAGCCAGCAAACGAGAACATTCTCTCTCTCTCTCACACTCCTTTTTGTTTTATCCCTGTATCTTGTCAGAGATCCTAGAGCTATGGGACACACACAAGGGACTTTCCAGACCAGAACATCTAAGCAACGCCAAACTGTTACGAAATCCTCGGCCAACTGCCTGTCGTATTGTATCGATAAGCAGACACAGACTTGAACACACTCGCAAGGCAAGCAAGTGTCCAGACCTACAGGCGCGCTCACAGAACTCACAAGCTTGACGTCGTTCTTGGATGCACTTTCAGCCGTACTTAGCGCACACATAGATAGACACCTGAGAGTAAGTCGGGAGGCGCCGTCATTTGCAGAAGAGTGCAGTGTTGCCGGAACGGCGGTGAAAAAGATATACCGTCACGCTTGCCCCCCCCCCTCCCTCCCTAGCCTGTTTAGACCCAGAAACACCCATAAAGCTTGCTTGCTTGAAGAGCTAGATTGTTCTTGGCCGCGGTTGCTGCCGCTGTTGCACACTTGCTTAGACCGCGTCAACTTCCTCGTCTCTCACCATTGTTCACCACTGTTGAAGAATGCAACACATGGCCAAGCCCTTGTTGAATCGTCGTAAACTGTCCTGTGAAAGAGAAGAAAGACGAGCACAAGGTACAGGACCGAGGAGTCAGCCAGCGAGTGGTAGTAGAACCGGCCGACTGGCATGACTCAGCTACACCGGAGACGAGCACTGAGAAGAAGGATTTGACGACAACGGTCCAAAGACCGACGACAGGGGAAGCAGCAGCAGCCAAAAGAAACAGAGGTTGAGGCGTAGATGGGGAGAACGGCGCAAAGGAACAAGAAAGAAACCGATCTGCCCGCACTGAAGTAGGCTCGTCGACGAGCAGGAAACGAACGGGTTAGGCCGGTTCGAATTGACGACGCTAAGCGGCTGGAAAAACAAGATGGTAGAGCTCCCGTTCAATGTCTCAAAGGGACCGCTGATCCAAGTGGGCCTGAGCGACGCCAGCTCTCCTCAAGGCCAATTCGCTCACTCACTCTCGTACCCCTGAGTTGAGGCCGTTTGGTCAGCACGGCAGTCAACAACGACGATCGTCGACAATGATCGAAAGACGGCAGTAGCAGACAAGGGAGCTTTCTTTTCTTTTCTTACAACCCGCCCGTTCGTTGTTCGGTGTGTAGTAGTAGTAGTACATCTTACTAGCTTGGCGCGTGCGCTGCCAATACTAAACATAGCCGAGATTAAGGAATGACATTTGTTGACGATGACGGCGATGATTACAGGCCGACGAAACGAGATCTATCTAAGATTGTTGCTATTTGCCGTGCTGCAATCTAACGGCTACATATATATATATATATATATATATATATATATGGGGCAATATTAAGCAATATATATATATTATTTTATATGATCAGCAAAACCTTAAACTTTTACAAATTTACGATGTAAAGTTTCGCTACATGTGTGCACTACATATGACACGAATAATATAAAAATACCTTTATTTTGATTAATATATTAGTATACGCTACAATTTATCATGGTCATACATATATATTTTACAGTGTACGTACTCCTGCAAGGAAAACGTAACTATGCGCCCAATAAGTGGGTACTATCTATATTTGCATGCGCCCATTTAGCCATCTGCCAAGTAAGCAAGCCGTTTATAAACTCAAATCGAGCCACGATCGATTTGGAGTGATAAATCGCTCGCTCACTAGGTTACTGGAGTATACATTAAAAAAAATGTCTTAGCAGTCACATTTTGTGAGCAGACGGTAAGCGGATACGTCACATTGCTCGAGGAGTAAAACTATCCTTGGAACAACGTCAGCCGTTACGCTTTGAGGACATCTGAACCGCCGGCGCCGCAGAAACCTGTTTTAAACGCCTCCCACTAATTTTCTATAATAGACCAGATAGGGTTTCCGGGGTAGCAATATGTGTATTTAAGAAATACAAAATACTAATCGGCGAATGTACACAAGTTATGTTATTAACGGTTCGCTCCCAATTATGTATGACCACGATGACTAGCGCACTAGCCCCTAGAAATATATGTCACAAAATGCAATGTAACATTGGTAAGACGCAGTCGTTTATTTTAAACTCAAAGTCATGCGCGCCACGTTTTAGTTCGAAGCATTTGGAGGGTGAGATAATCATTAAATATTCAGAATACCATCAGCCACGCCGTCGACGGCCAATTGCGGAGTAGCATGGGACAACGTTGAGCAAACGGGAGTATAATAAAGTCACCGCTAAACACGCCTTTTTGGTCAAAATAGACGCTTTGAAATGTTTTTCTAGCGTCTATGAACATGGCCCAGTCTTGGGTCATCTCCAAAAACCGCGCACATGTTGACCGATGGGTGGTCAATCTGTGCTGTATATATATATATATATACGATCGTATATATATATGTGTGTGTGTGTTTGTGTACATATATCTATAACGAGCATCGAAAGTGACCTGTGGCCATAGCCAGCCATATTGGAAAGCGTTATTTTGCCATCATGTGGGGGTGCGGCGTCGCTCTCTAAAAATCAAACATTGATGGCTGAACGAAACACGTCGCGCTGCTGTGTCACGTCCGGCCTTGGCGGCAGCGGTCGGTGGTGAAGTGCGGCGCAGATGGCTAATGATCGACTTCATTGGAGAGTGGAACGGCAGACCGGCCACTGGCCTACAGCGGCGGCGGCGGCGGCGATGATGATGATGATGATGAGGACGATGAGGACAACAACGACAAACTTGTAGCCCCCTCTCGACGCCATCGGCGATTACGGTGACGCAGATAGCGATGAGCCAACGAGGACTCCTCGCTACTCACCTTCTCTTCGTCGACTTCTTTGCCGTAGCCACCGTTGCGGTCGCCCTGCTCGTCGCCGGATCTTGTAGACTCCCATAGTATACGAAGTTCGTGAAAGCCAGAAAACGCAGACGAACGGGTCGGCGGTCGAGACCGTGGGCATCAATTAGGTTCACCCTACGACAGCCCGCCAGTCATCATCCATCAAAGCTTGGTACATACAGCGGCCCTATACGTAGGCCTTCATCGGGAGCGCGCCAGCCCGTCATCGAACCAGGGCCTTACCTAACTGTCCCTTGCCTCACTGACGAGGCGGGCGGCGGCGGCGCACGTACGTGTGCACGTACATATCCACCTTCGTGGCAAGAACTACAAACCACTACCACCTCTACCTCAGGGTAGTTTCGAAGTTACGGGACCCGCGTGTGGTTGTATATGCATATATGTATGTATATATATATATATATATATATATATATCATGCAAATTTAGAGCGGCATAATATATATATATATATATATATATATATATATATATAATATATATATATATATATATATAATATATATATATATATATAGATAGATAGATATATATTTATATATTTATTTATATATATATATAGGGTGTCCGGATTTTTGGGCCAAAACTCTGGTTCATGGTCAAGCTCCGTGAGAAAATGATTTTTTTCCATTGGAAAGGGAGAGCGGAAATGCTTCGTATAGGAGTGAGATGATTTTTAAATGAATTTTTCTGAATTGTGATTTTATGGGTGGCTGTCCCGACATACGTTTACAAAATGCACGATTGTGAGAGAACGCATTCCTCAATTAAAAAACCGAGCATACCGGCGCATTCGGGAGAAAATGCATACAATGGCCCGGCCTTAGCTAGCGCAGAAACTATCGTGATATTAAGAAGAGTTTGCAAATTTATAATTTTACTTTGGCATGTTTGAACGTTCACGCCCACGTTCATTACGCGTGCACAACCAATACGTCCAGACGAACGTACATCTTAAGTCAATCATTTTGGTACCAAATCGGTTGGCTGACGTCTGTGGTTGCAAAGTAACTCAAATCTCCCTATGGCCATATCGGGTGTGAGGACAAGCAGCTACTATGTGTGCCTTCTTTGTCAATCAAGTCACTCGTAAATCCTGTAGAAGCTCAGAAAAAATATTAATTTTACTTAAAACATTGCTCGAAGGAATGACCGTCAGCCAATAAGCGCACTAAGCCTTGTGTCTGTGCCTTCGTTAAGCATCGCGGGAATAGATAGCGCCGGTTGGAGGCAATGGCGAAGCAAGCTAAAGGCATGGCGGGAAATAGAAGATGCCGCCACCCCAGTAACGAAGACGCGGAAAGTCACTAAATGTACGGGCAATCTGTGATATGTCGGGGTCAACCAAGCATCCAATCCAACACACCGCGACGACCAAAGAACCAGACACAATCCCGAATGTTCGGGAAGATTCGACTCCATTGCTTAATATTATACGAGCGCTACGGCGTCCCTTGAGCCAATAAATAGACCGAGGAATCAAGGCCTAACATTCATTCTTCGCTTGGCTGCGCTACGCGCTGGACGTACGTTTTGTGTTGTCGTTCATCGTTCGTAAGTCTCTCGTGTTGTAGTAATCGTCTAGCTGACTCCCACGTGAATCGTGATCGACCAATTTACAAATGCCGAGAAAACTGACATGCATTTTATGTATGGTAAAGCAGACGGTGACGCGAGTCTTGCACACCGGTTGCACGCAGAGCGTTTTCCACACCGACGGATACCTGGCAGGAAAATGTATTCGAGACTTCATCGTTTGCTCTGCGAAACTGGATCATTTCAAGGCCTGTCTTACGAAGCCGGATGACCGCGGAGAGTGAGAAGCCCAATTACGGAGAAACACATTGTTGAGCAAGTAATCGCGCGTCTTTTTGCAAGCATTAAGCAGGTGGCTAGAAGTGTCGGTGTAAGGCGTACCACTGTCCACGAGGTGCTAAATGAATCAGGGCTACATCCATACCGGTTGCAGCGAGTTCAAGCCTTGCGGGATTCTGATTACCACCCACGCATTCATTACTGTCGCTGGTTTCTGCAACAAGCAGCGGCCAATGTGGAATTTCCTGCTCTTGTTCCCTTCACGGACGAAGCGTCGTTCACACAAGATGGTGGGTTCAACGCACACAATGCTCATTGGTGGGCTACGGAAAACCCGCATATGATCCGGCCGCATGCACACCAGCGTCGCTTCTCCGTGAGTGTCTGAGCTGTCATAGTGGGCAACTATCTTTGAGAGATAAAAGCCGAGAATGTGGCTCCAGCACGATGGTGCCTCAGCACACAACGCTCTTTTGGTACGAAATCATTTGGATGAGACCTTCGTCAATCGCTAGATTGGACGAGGCGGTCCACAAGCTTGGCCGCCGCGATCGCCCGATCTGTCCAGTCTTTACTTTTTCGTTTGGTAGCCACCTAAAGGATCTAGTCTACGCAACCCCCGTAGAGTCTCCTATGAATCTGATCGGCAGAATAGTTACTGCAGGAGGAACTAATCGGGAGACGACTGGTATCTTTGAACGCGTGCAACGATTGCTTTGCTATCGCTACCGAATGTGCTTATTGGCTGGCAGGCATTCGTTCGAGCAAGATTTGAAAAAAAAAAAAATTTCTGAGCTTCTACAGGTTTGACGAGTGACTTGATTGATAAAGAAAGCGAACGTAATAGCTGCATGATGCACTCACACCCGATATATAGGCCATAGGTAGATTTGAGTTACTATGCAACCGCAGACGTCAGCTCTACTAATTTGGTACCAACATGATTCACATAAGATGTACGTTCGTCTGGACGAATTGGTTGTGTACGCGTAATGGAATCATTTTAAGAACTTGGGCGTGAAAGTTCAAACATGCAAAACTAAAATTATAACTTTGCGAACTCTTCTTTGTATCACAATATTTTCTGCACTAGCCAAGGCCGGGTATAATTCTAACAATGTACTCGTAGAATTCCCGAATGCGTCGGTATGCTATGTTTTTCAATTAAGGAATGCGTTCTCTCACAATCGTGCATTTTGTAAACGTATATCGAAACAGCCACCCCTAAAATCACAATTCAGAAAAAAAAGCATTTAAAAAAAAATCGTTTTACTCCTATACGAAGTATTTCTGCTCTTTCTTTATATTGGCAACAATTATCTTCTCACCAAACTTGACCATACCCCATATATATATATATATATATATATATATCCATATCGCCAAAATATCTTCGTACAGAGCCTTTCACTGTGACAACTTATTGTTGTAATATTGTCATTTCTAACATTTGCCTATGGCATTTCTAACAACAAGCTAGGGCTTTTTACAGGTCTATATCTCTGATCCCCCTCCCCTAAAAATGAACATTCTTTTACAATGTGTTGAAATGACTCATTATCTAACTCACAGACTCGCCATCATATACTTCCCTTTCCATATATTTTGCGCGTTTATTAAATCAGCACTCCTACCCTGGCGCCTGCTAATGACTTCAACCTAATCTCTTGCCTTTCCTTTCCTTTATATATATATATATATATATATATATATATATATATATATATATATATATATATGTAGCCATTTGCCCTATAGCCAATTCCTGTTTGTCCGTATATCTTTGGCCTCGATTTCACTATTCCTTCCGATACCTACCTCTAACTGCAAATAATTTTACTCTGCAATCCCACTTGGTTTTCCCCTCACCACCTACGTCAGTTAACTCATATTTTGTTCGCGACAATATTATTCCTGATACTAAACCTTGACTTGCTTTGTACTTCCCGTTCTATACATTTTGACATCCCTTCTCCCCCTCAAGAAACATTCTGGCGCAATTAAAACGGCAAATTATATTACTTATTTTTGCACTCCTCATAACTTTCTCTCAGACCCCGTGCGCATCAGAGCGTCATTTACAAATGTTAATCCTGGTATATACATGTTCTATCTTAAATTCCATGTTACTATGTATATATTAAAATTCCAGAGACCCTTGAAAGACCACCTTACTATTTTTTTTCTTTCTTAAGCCTTCTTCCCCCAAAATATATTTTCTTCTTCTCAATAATCACCCCTGTGGTCACTGCCACTCCAAGATGTTTGTACTGCCTTAGCCTACTTCCCTTCCCTAAAATACTAGCATTCTTCCCCCCTAGCCCCACTAAATGCTAAAGTTGCGCTTTTTTGTGTAGAAGCACAACATTTGTTTTTCATACTTCAACCTGCCTTACTTGATGCGAAACTAACGATTGAAATTGTTAGAAATTCTCCCATTCACACACATGACAAGCTTTCTTCAGTCTATTGACAGATGACTAGCTTTGACAAAATTCTGTACATTTTATCAATGTTTTCACCTCATGTGTAAGTATTCTGACTGGTGAGTACGAGAATTTTCTTGGGAAGTCTAGGTAGTCGTGGAGTGTACCCGAGAGCACAATGATATATCTTTCTCTAATATTTACTTCATGATGATGTAACTTTAAACAGTTGTAAGAAAACCAGCTACCGGGTACCGGTACAGGCTTAAAGGTAAGCACTCTTTTACTTAAAGGAAAGCACACCCAAAAGGCCTCCTTTTCTTGTTTAGATCTATATTGATGGGCTTTTTCTGTTTGGACAAATCTTGGTAAATGTACTACCGTAGCATGACCCCAAGGCCTTGCCTTATGACAACAATTACATAGTTGCCAACATTTTCATTCATGTATCTTCTATCGTGTGCTGATGTAATGATTGTCGTGGTGGTTGTAACTCAGTTCCATCACAAACGCCAAGGCGCGAATAGAAGGAGACATTCAAACTACATACTGGGCTGTCCAATCGTTGCTCATGGTGCTCGTGGTGTAGAGCCTTCGCAGCATTAAAATGGTTCGTGCTCCAGGTGCTGTGTTCTATAAACAGGAATATAGGATGATGCAATGAGGCGTCGCATGGCCCTGTTCATGCTAGAACCTGGAGTAGGCCCCAAAATCGGCCAGCCATAGGGGCGCCTACGACCCCGTGGAATACATCCCATCCCTTACTCTCTTATAGTTCGGTTTATCGAGGTTACGCCAGGACCGCGCTTCCGCTACAAGGCTGTGTCGTATGTCCGCAAAAGTAATCTCTTACCTACTATACATGTAGTATGATTACTAGTCCGCGTGACTTCATGATGATGATAGTGAAATAGATAGCAAATATCCGACAAGGGGCAAGAGGGAGGGAACACGGTGGGCAGGGTGAATACTACAAATTCTCTACTGAGAGGGTGACCTCGGTGAATCAGCACGATGCTGTTTTAGCCCCTGTGTCCCTATGCCCAAAGTATGCCTTTCAATGTGTCACCATGACGCCGAGTCGTTTGCTGCCGTAACCACCATCAACAGCAAGAGAAGCACCAACAGTAACCCTTTGCTTGCGGTCCTAGCGTCCTGTAGTAGTACTTAAACTGACTGTACGTATCAAATCTGAGCCTGCGTGCGGCAGGTAGATGAGCTAGTGGGGGCGCATTTCATCCACGCTTTTTCGTTCGATTGGTGGCGGCGATGCGCCTCACCGAGGGAGGCAGCTGGGGGGGAGGGGGTCTTCCGTTTTGAATAAATAACCCATTTAGCTGTCAATAGCAAATACCCCGGGGGTTGGCCTTTCCCCTACGATACCCTCAATTTCCCTCGGTCGCGCTGCGTGCACAGATGTTCCCCCCTGTTGGAGAGATGGCTTCGGCGTGTCTGGCGGCTCAGTGAAGCAAGCCAATCAGCCAGCGGGAGCCATAACAGGCGCGTTGTGCTTTTGTATGCCTATGTGCAGTTACGTGGCTGCGTGTATAGACTCATATGAGGCTTGTGTAAGAGTGTGCGCGATACACAGTAACACAACTGTGCGTATGGACTCACGTGTGCGCGGGGACCAGTAGGTGTGTATATGTGTGTCACTATTTGAATCGTTTTTGCCGGTGCCTTCCTGTAAGTGAAGTGTATATGCTGCCAAAGAGGCCGATAACATCCCGCTTTTCGCGGTCCACGATGTAATATGTGTGTATTGTCGTACTCGCCGAGGCACGGAACGATGTTAAATAATAAGCAAAACAGACGACATTAATGGCAATGTCGGTATCAACAAACGGGTATAATTGTGACAGCGGTAGTCGTATGAGTTAACGTATTAGCGTGCGTAACCTGAATACAGTGCAACTTTCGGCAAAGGTCGTTTGACTGATCTTCGTCCACAATTTCCAATCTGTCTTCTCTCATTCACCAGCGAGGCGCATTCATGCTAGCGACCCTTCCGGAATTCTCGCAACTTTAGCCAGACGGCCCCCGACAAAACTGGCCTGGAAACGGGAAAGAGCTAATGAGAGATATTAATCTCTGCTTGCCCATGACCGGAGTAATGATGTGCCGCAACCCCACTTCGATAATCTCACTTAACCGCCTGTTGCAAGAGGTTGTTCTTCCGTAAGATCGGTTAATTATCTGGGTGCCGCGGGAAAAAAAGGCTTAAAGGTGTATTGCAACCTATATTGTTGACACGTGAACGGCCAGTAAGTAGTGCTCTTACAGCTAGCCCTATGTAAGACCTAAAGGCAGGTGTTCATAGAGTCAATGCTCTTCTCCTCTTTTCCCTCTCTCTTCGCGGACCCCTCGTCGGTTGTTAATTCAGTATGCCGTAAGCCCATGGCGATCACACGCCGTAATTGACGTAGGATAGGGGGCGCTAGACACGAGAGACCTGATAATCAGCTTAGTTGTATCGAGGTCGACGACGAAAACTCCTAGCGGACCGCCGTACAAATGATTCAACTGCTAACAGAGCAGTTGTTCCTTATAGCGTGAGCATCAAAGACGACAACTATTAAGTAATTCGTTTGTCCCTACAGCCCACATACTAGTGAATGACAATGTGCTCTACTACTATTGTAATCAGTATTTCTCGTCGCCGAATTGTTCCTAATCAAACCGTTTTGATGTCCGTTTTGAAACCGGATTCTAATCACAAGTCTCAAATAATAACCAGCTAGTAACATGGCGACAAGGCTGCACATATTGACACACGTATCGACCTATGGCCATAGCACGCAATCACTACGTGACGTATCCAAATAGCAGCAACATGATTTCCAAACAAAGTTAAAGTACGTCAACAATATTGATTATCGTGTAAGTACTTCAGTACATTTTTACGTTGTGTCAGGAGAAGGGTACTCTGAGGAGCTGCGCCGTAAAGAGGCAAACTTAACCCTCCTCTCTTATCTATACTTGTACACTTGTTTGAGCTATGCCTGCTTTCAAGTTTAGCGTCTTACTTAGTCACGATCTGCGCAGACAGACTAATCATTGAAGCTGAACTACAAGTGACGATCTCACCTCAAGACTCAACGCTAAGAGTGGTAAGATTTTCTCACGGAGGGAACAGCTATAGACTTTGAAAGTAATATGGGCTGTTACGAAGACAATGATCATCTATGTGTATACTCTAAAATGTATTTTGCCAACAGACATCAAGAAACGGCTACAGAAGGAGCAAGCAAAGTTAACAGCATTAGCGTAAATTTAATTGTCTAAACATGAACGACCCAGCTGACTCACTAACTGGAGGGCGCAGTGCGTCACCACAACACATCACGGGGAACTGATGTCTCGCTCGCAGAGTGTAAGGGGTGGTCTAATGACGTCCTCTCACGCAATCGTTCCATCGCAATCATGGTCCCACAACCGACGAACCCGCGGTTTAGCGCCAACAGATCTTGTCAGGCAAACTGAGCGAGCACCCTTATAACGCAAACTAGAGGCTATCAATGCTGCAACTATCGCCAAGTTCAAATAACGCCACCATGTCTGGTAGTCCTAGGCGCTGTATTTGATGCTAGCAAAAAACACTACAACGTTGCTATTATTTATAGTAACTATTTACGTAATTGTTTATATCACTACGAAATTACCCATGCCAGCGTTTAAATATTACACAGAGATCGTAGTAGTAGCAGTAGCTAACACAGCCTACCGACTGAATAATCTCTAGGCACGGATCCCAGATCGAAAAGTTGGACTGGGAGTTAAAATAGATCGATAGATATCTCAGGAGATACGAAAGCAAACACACGGAGAAAGGAGAGAAGAAAGACAGTAAACAATGATGAGAGAGAGAGATAAATCGGAAAAGGGGGTCGGGTGTTTGGAATGTCGGTGCTCACCCCACTCCGTAGCAGCCTATGTGAGCGCGCACGTTAGTCTGCCACGGGAGACGGGAGACCATTTATTCATCCAGTCAAAGCTGCGTAACGAGCAACTCGACGCCCAAATAAATGATCTCTACATAGGAGGAAACCTACCGCCGCTGCTGATGCTGCTGCTGCTCGTGTGGCATCTACCTACTACTACTACTACTACTACTACTATCTTAATCTACCTCCATGGGGCTCGCTAGCTGTGGAGGCAGGGCACGACCTCCTCTTCCCCCTTGTCGACGCACGATCGGTCGGTTGGTCGGTCGGCCGTGCAGGGCCTTAGCCCTCGCTGCTCGGAAGGATCGGAAGTGCCCGATTTCTCACGCGGCAACCCGCCAGGCCCTGACTCCGACCGCCGCACGGCGACGGTGACGACGAGGACAGCGTCTGGGGCTGCGCCTACTGCTGCCTCTGACCCAATCCCTTGCGCTAGGCCCCCTGCACGAGTATAGGCCCCAGCCATCCTTAACGGCTACGCTGTTCCTCTTCTCGTTCTCGGACGCCAGGCATCGGTGGCATCATCTCCGGCTATTGTGTTTCGCTCGACGGCCTACTTACTTTCTGCACCCCCCATGCACACCCACCACACTTACAGAGGCAGCCGGACCGATGCGCACAACAATTCGGTGACCAACTTGATTACATTGGCCTCTATTGGGTAGTAAACAATACCAACAATGCCATCGTATCGACTCATGCTAGCCGCCATGCTACCAGCCACTCATGAACCAGTCGCAGCGGCTGCACTGGCCGCAGAGGCATCCAGCATCCCAGCAATAGACTCATTGCAGAGGCCAACAATGGCGCGAAATTGCGCCCATCCACCCAGCCGTTCTCCAGCAGCGATCGTCAACGATCGTCGACGATCGACAGGGAAGCGTCCAAAAGTATCTCTATAGAAGCGGGCTCTTTGTGCCAAAATTTGGCCAACGCTACTATAGTAATATTTTGCTATGGAAATTAGCGCACTGCCGTTTTTTTGTCGCTTGTACTCATCTTTTTCGTTGATATGTTGATAAATTGACAGCGTGTCGTTTGATGAGACGCCAATTCCCTTTATCCGTGTTATTTGATCGAGTATAATGTCAAAGCTCTTTACTAGGGACCTATTTTTGCTACTAGCAACCTGCAGTCGCTGATAGAGGTCTTATATTCCAGCCAGGACAAAAGAATGAGTCTGCTTTTAAGCCCGCAAAGATAGCAAGATCTACTATGATTAAACGGCAAGCACGCGTTTTAGAAGGGCGACCTCAGCTCATGAAATCCGCCGAGTTAGGTCGTAACAACTCGCGAAATAATTGGCGTGATCTTCATATCTAATATGGCGCCAATGACTCTTCTTTATTCAAAAAACAGGTACCCGAGGTCCCTTGTGGGCGTCTGATGACGTACTCCGATACGAGCATCTATTGAAATGGGCAGACAAATTTTACACCCAAACTGCGTAAAACTACTAACACGCGTCAAAACTTGCCTTCCTAGCCGAAACTCGCCAGTATTCGTTTCTCATATTGGCTGCGCTTTGCTGATATTAATCAGGTATGCTTCAAGTGACGCGCAAGGAGCCACTGATGTTAACGCTTGCTGAAAACGCAAGCGGTTGTCCTGTAGGGAACGATGTCACATAGGAGAAGACGAATGCTTCGATCAAGCCCCATAATATCGGCCAGCAGGTCGCCAAGAGAGGCAGAATATGAGGACGCTCAAATTATTTTGCGGAAACGAAGCCTGTGGCTTGCTTCGACTCGGGATACCCGGGATAGCCATAATCCACCTTTATTCATATCCCACCTGATTTTTGTGCAGGAGACTAATCGCTATCCCAAGGAGCATATTAGGTACATCAGAGCACACGCGATGTCGGCGCCTCTAGTCTCCTAACACACTGAGAACATCCTAGTACCACTATTAACTACTAGTACTCATGTCTGTACATGCTTATTGCTCAAACGGCGGACACGGCAAGCTGAGCGAGTACTTCTGTTTAATTGAAATATATGCTAGTGCTCTGTATTTTCGATTTTATACGCCAACTATGATACGAGGTATTATGAGCTAATGATAGAGCAGCTTTAGCTGTAGTTCAGTATCTCAAGTTTTCTCTATAACTCCCTACTACGCTTCTAACGTGTGAATATAAAATATCCACTCTATTCAAAGACACTCATTAGATTTCGCTGTCCTGCATGAAATCGATACGGCTGATGGAATTATCCCTTGTATGACCGTCAGATCTTACCACCCTTAGAGTTGGCAATTTTTTATACGCACACTATTGTTTGAATAGGCATGATGTTTGGCATTTTACCCACCACTTTTTGAAAAGTTTGAGCGCGAAATTATTGACTCCAAAGATTTTACTATGTTGCTGGTCATAGTAAAATCTAAAGTATATACTGCTTATCACACACTCTCATTGGTTGCCTTTGCACTGCACTGCTATGCATGCTTTTCTCTGTTTGTTTAACATTTCTGTATATTTCTTAGCACCTATATGCTTGGCTTTAATCCTGGCACTTTCTACTGGCGCGATCTCAGTACTCTGAATGTAAATCTATTTTATCCCTATATGCTGTTACACAGTTCATTGCTCACAGACCTCCGTCAGGTAATCTTACAACGGGCACGGCGGCCAATATTATAGCCACTAAAAGGTGGTCGATAATAAATTGCTAAGGACAGAGCAACATAACAGATAGAAACTTCCGTAATTCCCCAAGATTGGTCCTCCCCACAGCAAACTGATAGCGTGAATCCTCTAACGTGTCGTGTAGAACATTAGTCGCTCCCTTTTCTTAGCTGCGACTGTTGCGAGGTCACGTAATTACGAAACAAAAGTAAGCAAGGTGCGTGTTGTGAATGCATTGATCGTTCAACCTCGTATGGATGGATCTAGTGAAGTCCAACCTCCTATGGATCATTCACGGCGCTTTTGCTCTCAGCTCGACCTAACTCTGAGTCACAATTTGCAGCGACAATAGTGAGCTGGCTTCTGTTGGCTTAACGTTCCGATTAGATCTGAGATACCCGTCGAGCCCGGTGGCGTGGTGGGTGTATTCGCACGTGCCTTGCGATCGGAGGAAACACATAGGTGCACGGGTTTGAGCCCTACCGTTACACATTTATATTTATAGGGTGCGTCTTACGAAGCAATGCTATGGCGAACATTTAACCCGTGTACGTTAAATGCTGGCTGAGGGTGTCCCAAAAAGTTTTTTCTAATATCTGAGGTACTCAGCTGTTTCAGCTAGTCACAAGTGCGTTGCTCTGGTATCAGTGGTGGCGATAATCAGCGATTAGCAACGAGTTCATCTTTGCCGGTAGTGACACTATTTGGCACTAGCTGTTCACTATAACACTGGCAAGTTTGACTAAACATCTATACGACTTCACACACCATATATACATATATGCATGCGCCAAACATGTCGAATACCAATTAATGTTTATCAGTAATTATTACCCTGTATCTTGCTACATCTGCCATTCATTTCACCTGTCTATTACAAGCTCCGTCAGTTAACTTATGATTATATAGACAGCCAGGTACTAAGTAACTTCGTTGACCAACAACAACTACGTCAGATTAAATATCTTAGAAGTTCAGCTCAATCGAATGTGGGCAAATGAGGCTCACACGTGTGCGGTCTCTGTGGCAAATGAATAATAAATATCGCGTGGCCGGCAGTTAGACAAAAGCCGATACTACATTACTACGGCTACGATAGCAGTCATTATTAGTTCTAATATTACTTTTACTAATGTTAATATTACTGAAGTTGTTGTTGCTGCTGCTGCCGCTGCCATTAGCGCTGCAATTTCAGTTCCTCCCGCTACATTTGGAAAATCGCTCAGCATTTGTACAGATGTCTATACAGATGCGTGCACGTGTTCCCACGCTGTTCCTTTGGGTTGTTTTTGTTAGATTTTCCGTAAGGCTAATGCTCGTGTACGGTTTTTTCGTGCCATGGCAAATATTTTATCCACTCCGGCATTTACCTTGTCTAAATAGGAAATCATGCAAACCAATTTAAGAGTGACCGGTCTGGGTCTCGAACCCAGTCCTCCCAAATGCAAGGCAAATACTTGTCACTAAGCCATCTTGCTCAATGCGGTTGTTTGTGCACTGTAAGTGCACATTCAGTGGCCACATCATTTTGATGCGTACCTTTACAGGAGAATGTATGTATTTAGGGTGTTTGAACGATATTCTGAGGTCTTTGAAGTAAAATCTGTAATTAAAACATTATTTTAAGCAGGTTGTTTTTAATTCTAGACTATTCTCCGCCCAACTGGCTTGAAACTCGCCGTGAGGCATATCTTTAATGTTCCGAGGGCCGAAAATAATGAGATATCTCAAATTTCCCCAACAGTCCTGGTGGCAGGGCGGCCGCTGACTATCAGCGATATATGATTTTACCATATACCCTTAATAAGCATCGCTCAAAGAAAATTCGACCAACAACAGGGATCAAACCTGCGACACCCCAGTAGATGATAATCATGACTAGCGCATTAGTCCCCTAGGCCACACCGCCATTTGAAGTAATATCTAAATAAGACTGTTTAAAATATTTAATTTTTATTTTACACATATTTACTTATATTATATATATGTTTTTTTTATATAAGTGCGTTTTATTAATAACATGTGCAATGACCATGACTTAATTTGTTTTTCCGTAAGGCTAATGCCCGTGTACGGTTTTGCACTGATACATCCAAGCATCATTGTCAAAGGAAGAAAATATTGTGTGTAGACACACGTACCTCGCATGTTTCTACCTAAATATACCTAAGAAAGCCAAAATTGTAACATATAAATTAAATTGTCAGAAGTCTCATATTATGCTAACCCCAATAATAAATTAATAATAAAACATTTTTGTACTTATTTTATTTATCTAGTGTGTAATAATACGTTTTTTTTTCAAATGTGCAACATTTGCTCTTCATCCAATGTGCTAACAAACAACATCTAGTTTCATTATACAGATATAATACAAATGCTTATGAAATGCAGCAGTTCGCTAAATGGTCGTTTACACTATCTTCTTCAAAAACCCCACAGGAACAGTCTATTAAATTGCAAGATCTTGAAGGCCAGTGAATGTGCCTATTACGCGACATTACTTCATCTTTAAAAAGGTGAACTGTCTCGCCGTCTGATTGACTTATGGCACATTTTGATGGAATCAAAGCTTGTTAGCCGGTCAAAGATATTTGAAGTCCATGCTGCGAAAACGCTCGCTATTCACCGCTGAGTGAACAGCAAGCGTTTTATTTCACGAAATTGGGGTTTAATGATTCCTCTGAACCAGACTGTCACATATGGTACATGCAATGGCTCTTCGTGAGTAACGTGAGAGTTTTCGATTACCCAAATACGATAGTCTTGTTTATTTTTATTTCCGCTGAGATGTACATGTGCTTAGTTGGAAACAATCATTTTCTTTATAAAATCGGTAGATATCACGTTACTACCATGCATACACAGAGCTACTATTGTCATGATTTAGAAGCTCTATGTTGTTCTATTTACAAAAAGAGCAGATCGCGACAATCGTAGGCTGAATGCGGCAACTTCTAAAAGAGGGAACTTGATCCATTGGACACCCTATGTATCTAGGTATACATACATATTTGTGCAATGTGTGTTCATGGGAATATATATATATATATATAAAGACAGAGAGCGAGAGAAAACCAGGGCAGCACCTGTTTTTCTAGTTGGCTGGCTTACGGATGCAGCTGCGTAAAAGATGAAGAGACGCCAAAAACCCGGCCAATCAAACTGAGTTTTGAGAATAGATTGAAAGCACAACAAGAAGTCTGGAGGGGAACAACAACTATCATCTCCTCCAGAAATTGGGGGCTGACCCACCGTACAGCCGCGGATGAAAGCCAGGCCGGGTATGTCCGCTACCGCTGCTGCCTTCGCACGGTCTTCATTTAGACGGTTCCGGTCACTCGGCTGACCATTCCGACGTCAACTGCCTTCCGCCGCCTGTTCACAGATTTTTGTCCGGCTTTGCTTCTGTCTCCGTTACGATTTCATCCCAATTTCGCCCTGTCTTGCTCTTCTGCTCTGTTTTCTATAGAGAATCGTTAACTTAAAACGGGTCTTTAGGTAGGTTTCTGCGGACATTCAAACGTGTTTACATGCCACCATGTGGAGGTACAAGCCGAGCCCAGGCAGACGGTGTCGTCTAATTAAGTATATGTGCACATGCGGCAATGCCTGGAGTTTGACAAGTGACTGTTTAAGTGCGAGCGCGTTAATATTTGCTGTTACTTATCGAGACCCCGACATTCATAAGCTTCTGTCCAAAACTGCATAGGCATTAAAATGACACTTTAACAAGGTTCTACTGCGGAATGAGCTCTAGTCTCGATAGGGGGAGGCTGATTTTGCTCGGGCCGGCGGCAGGACTGTTGTTCGCATGTTGATTGCCGTCGGGATTCTGCACGCTTTGACTTTGTTCAGCCTCTCCAATGATGGCATTGTCGAGGACAGTAACTGTGGTGCAGATCTTCAACATGGAGGTCATTTTTTTCATATATATACATACATATATAGCTATTGATTTAGAAGATGACTTTACAGAAGATTGGCAAACGAATTGAACTCACGACGGGGGACAAAAGAGCTTTCGACTTTCTACTCCAGCGGCTATCTCTGGCGGTTCAGCGCGGCAATGCGGCAGCAATTATGGGTACTATGAGGGGCTGCCTCGAGGATAAGCTCGATTGGTAGCACCCCTCACAAGCCCAAGAGTAGTTAGATATTCATATTCCACTGTAACTTCAAAATGAAATAAAACCATTGAGGAGATATCTACCGCACTAAATGCTATTGATTTATCTCGAGTTTATTTCTCCTTGTTTGCCCTTACTTTCTCTCCATAAGCAGCTTTGTCTTTTAAGCTGGCGTCAGTTGCGACGAGACCGCTTGCAGTCCGGCACCACAAGGAACGGCAGTTTCTGTCCTCGAGGGACTCGTTTAGTGGATGGAAAAAAGTGTGTTTGCTTAAGCGGTTGGAAATGACGCCGAAATGGATAGCAGGTGTTTGTCAGCCTGATTCCGCCTCTCTCTCACCTTCAGAACGCTTCGCTCGTTTGGTGCGTTTAGTCGCGCCCTGGTTCCGTTATATTATTATTATGATTATTGTTGTTGAATGGTAACCTCTCTTACTGTTGTGCTTGATACACAAGTAGGTGCTACAAATAGTATACCATTAATCGCCATAATGCATTTTGGTTAAATAAATAATAAATATAATAAAACATATTTTAAAAATATACATTCGAGCTTAGATCAGCAATAAGTACCACCGTTTGCATTTACCTTGCTTCTTACACTCGCAAGTCTTAAGAGACAGCCATTCATTAGGCAGAAGGCCGTAGCACGTACGTAACTTACTACCGGGTGGTTTGCCTGGCGAGTGGCCAAATGGCCACTTGCAAATCCCAATCGATACTGCCTCTTCGACGTCTAACAAGCGCCATATGTTAGAAATGAGGTGAGTACGCTTGCTGGCACACAGCCATTGTTACTGCCGATTGAATAACCTCACATCAAAACCATTGTAAGACACACCTTTTTTTGTAATACTAAAGGCGCGTTTTATGTTTATAAGTGGGAAAACGAATGAGAACGGTAGACCGTCCCGTTGTTTTTTTGTGATTAACACCTGCCACTATACCTGGTATATATATCCCCGACAAATGTCTGAAACTGACGCAGATAGTTGCCTCAGAAAGTTTTTACAGACCGAATAAAGCAATAGGAGCTCCGTCCCGTGAAAAAAAGTATATAAGCTTTACAAATATATATATATATATATATATAAAGATTCATCTTGAAATCAAAAATGCACTCTATACGTTACCATGCTATCGTCCGCTTTAAGATTGTTCCTCGCTGCTTGCCTGACGGTATACACTTGCTTGTTCGGACAGTGCTATTATTGCAACTACCGCTTGGATACATGCGACTACTGTCACTTTAACGACTCAAAACAAACTGCCGTATGGCATGCATTATATCGACTATATGGCCGACGTATTGCATCGACAATTCGTCTTGATGTTCGCTCTGAAAGGCAGCAACAACAACAACATCAACAACAGCAACAACAACAACAACGACCGGGGGGGGGGGGGGGGGCTTTGAAAACGGTCATACGGGGAATCCGTGTCATTGTGGCTGTGTCATTCCTGCACAAAATAGGACCTCGCTATAGCTGCAATTATCGATTAGTGGCCAAATATCAATCGACGATGACGACGATGGCGACGATGACGACGAACAACAGAACAAGGAGAAGATCACCGTATCGACGTATTGTCAGATCGGACCGCCGGCATGTCGTCTTCGGCGGCGGCGGCATCGATAGACGACATCGGCGACCGGTGGGTGTGCGATGCGAACATCGAGAAGCGAACGCAGCAGGAATCTCTCGTTTCCTGCTTCTTTCGGTCGACACCACTATTCTCCGCACAACCGCACCACCTTCTTTCATGCTTGACGAGAACGACGACGACGACGACAACAACAACAACAGCAACAACGTATTCGCCACTACAGCCGTGTCGCAGGACTCCTCATCATCGCCGGCCGGGGCGATGATCGCTACAGGACCAAGCCGGTCTCTACGTCCGGTCAACATGTCAAAGCAAAGCGTCGATCCAGACACAATAATTCGAGTCATCTGGCTTTTGTTGGCCTTTGAATCTACGTACACAAGCAACTAGTTTTACACACTCACCTACGCATCCGTAGAACAATCTCTACCTCTAGGTCATATCGGAAACACACACCAACACACATACAAACATACACACATTCGTTCATACAAACATACATTAATATAAACATGTGTGCACATACGCCCACACACACACACACACACACAGACACAGATAGACGCACGCGTGCTGAAACCTACAGCAAAGAAGGCAGCGTAGCGGATGTGGCGATCGCTGAGAAATGATCAAACTCTACGGCAGACGACGGTTGGCTCGAGTCTCGTCGGCAAAGTCTTGTGTGCACTAAAACAAAGCCGCATACAGCGGCGGGCTACGGTCACGGATTGTGCCTAACGTTCATCATATGGCCTATAGGCCGGCTTCCTTCGGTGCGTCTCCAAGCCAAGCTATTGTTAGTGTTGCCTACACTCGTGCAAGTAAGTGCTCTTACATAGTTGGTATAGCCTTCTGCCATCTCACACTCATCGTAGGTGTGAAATGAAAACAACTTCTTTGGGAGAACTATTTGTTACTGAGAAATAAAGATTCGAACATATTTTGAACCTGCTAACAAGAAGACGTCCGGCAACAAAAGCAAAAAAACACTTGCGTCAAGAGACGAGTCCACCTTTGTTGGACAAAAAAAATATAACACTCTTAACTGCCGTCCATAGTACAAAGAAGTTCTGAATAAGCTGAAATTTCACGCAAGGTTATATCAAACGCCTCCAATGCTAAAACTACTATACTAGTCTGCTGTAGAGCGTTTAGATCTTACATAAGGTCATTACCCTACCGAAAACCACCTGCAGTTGTTTCATTAGGATTGTTACACTAGGATTTACATAATTAGCCGTAAGGATTTTATAAGCATAATTAATAACATCCTATCGAATAGACTACCTGATAGTGGTGGTTTAGTTGATATGCAAAACTCTTACCAAAAACTAGTGCTGTGTATTGATGTCGATAAAAATGCAAGTTGTGTGATTTAAAAAGATGCCTACGGTTGATTTTTTGTACGTAAATGTGCTGTAGCACAAGTATATATATATATATATATATATATATATATATATATATATATATATATACTTGTGCTACAGCACATTTACGTACAAAAAATCAACCGTAGGCATCTTTTTAAATCACACAACTTGCATAATAATTTGCAGATACGGCCACTAGCCTTTCTGCAAAATGCCCTCAGTTTTTACAGTTGCTGGAAATGTGTAATTATAGAAATTTTTAATTTTAATAAATAGGAAATTGCGGAAGTTGAATAAATTTGCTATATACATATATATATATATATATATATATATATATATATAAATAAACAAGATGTGTACTATTTAAACGTTATTTTTAGAATGTCTTTTACTTTGCGCTTGAGAGGCTATACTTCGTTAGATGCCTCTGTTGCTAAGATCACCAACTAATCAGAGCGTGACCGTACGCCAAAAGATCGAAATAGTACGCATTATTTTTTCTGCCAGAGCCTGCAGCATCAGAGTTGACTTAAGTTTCTATGCAAAGGCTTCTAAGTTTCCAAGGCTCCACAATAACATCTAGCGCATTATTCTGACATTATGAAAATGTATGCTGGCAACTTGAAAATGTCTGCGATAGAGGGTAACTAGCCATCTAAGCTCCAAATTACTAGTAATTCATTATCAGTATGAGCACCGCTGAGCTGGATATGTATCCGAACCGCCTTATAATACTTTATTTTTAATGTTAACCCAAATGCGAACATTTTGAGAAAGGTAGTTCTGAAATGGCATGTGCCGTACCTAAATTGACCTCGAGTGCTAATGCCACCGACCATCTCCTTCACTTCGTCCTGCCGACCACATACAGTATGGCTAAGGATTTACAATATTTTGTTGTTATTAAAATCATATTTTGCACTTTGTTTGGCTAGTAATTTGCGAGAATAACGTCGGGCCACTTAAATAAAATTTGAATACGAAAATGCTCTACACAGTAATATTTTAAAATACTACTACGCTCCCAGGCGTCAGCAGGTACCAGAGGCAGGTTGGTGTTGTCGATTTAAAGCAACTTGTACAGAAAGCATAGCACAGCAAGGCTTCCTGGGGTACAACCAAACGACGTGCGAAGCCAAGAGGTTACTTCCCCATCTAGGTAGCAAATAATGACATGATTCGTAATAGCATCTTTAAAAAGCTTGCTCGACATGTTCAAGGAATAATGTTCGCTTCCTAGCAGGGTGTTCCCTCCTAACACAAAAAGAGATCTTCCAATTTATCGAATGTGCACGCGTATATGAGCATATTTAGGCGGTGCATATAACACGTTGGCGATCCTTGAACGATACGTAAAATGCTTGAACGGTTTGCGCATATGCCGGAACAAATGGGGGCTCCTTCAAAAGCGTGTTTCTGCTCTATCGGCCCACCACACGTCCTCTTATTTCTGATAGCACAGCGAA
The DNA here is from genome assembly GCA_003439945.1 of Dermanyssus gallinae. Lineage (NCBI taxonomy): Eukaryota > Metazoa > Arthropoda > Arachnida > Mesostigmata > Dermanyssidae > Dermanyssus > Dermanyssus gallinae. The sequence continues at coordinate 1,384,511 of QVRM01007094.1, read as the reverse complement.
ATCAGGCAAGGTCAAAACATATCTTGCTTGCTATTTATCTGTGCATATATATATATATATATATATATATATGTAGGATATTCGACACTATCGCGTTTTCACATGATCAAGTACAACGCCGAACAACACCTTGCGATATACTTGCTGACGCATCTTTGACCTTTTAAGACCCTGCAAAGGTGCACGATCTCGTGCGACCCGTTTATTTTCTAGTAAGTTGTAAGACGTAGATCATTATTTTACCGAATAAATTCAATACTTGGCAAATTTAAGCAAGAACATACCTAATAATATATAGAAAATAGCCACAACTACAATAACCATGACTCCAACAACATCTCGTTCATGCTAAATGGTTCGTAACAAACATAACAGCAGCTGTCGCAGCACGCAGAACACTTCCAGTAATCAATATTATTATGGCAACATGACATACATAACACCAGCAATAACAGCGACACTGGTGACAAAGCCTAATAATAATAATATTATTTTTATTTAATTATTATTACTATTATTATTATATCGTCTGCTTATAAATCTAAAAAATGCTAAAATAAAATATTCGGTTGCCGGGAGCAGCCACGTTCGGATCGAGGTGCTAAAAAGTGTGTGATTTTTATGAACAAATCCAGTGTTGTGATTGGTGTGAAGTGCCTACAAAGATCTTCTAGACTAACTGATCCCAACTGGGCGCGAGAACTAGCATAAAGTCATTGTGAAAACGTTTTATGTGAAAACAAAATTTTCCCGTTACCGATTTGAGCGGAACAAATTATTTACCGCAGTCACCCCGCGCGTCATCACCCATGTTAGGCTGCAAAGCTGGCAGATGAACAGGTGATAAGAATTATAGGTCACAGGCTAAATGCCACAGGCTGACGACGTCGTCAAGGGAAATTGCAGCAGTAAGAGAGCGCTAGCGCCGAGAAGCCGGGCTATCGGAGAGGATAGGTAGAGCGACGGGAAATCACTACATTGGTGAAGAGAGCAAGTGTGGCAACGAGCCGCCTTCAACAATTGGCAGTACGTCTTACGGTACTGGAGATGACGATGAATGAAGCCAAGTTCCAATGCGGTAAGAGAAGGCGGCGAGAAAGCACCAAAGAAAGTTGCTAAAAAGACTGCGTCTGTTGTTATTCGGAGTTCACAAAAGGCTACTACTATTACGGAGACCCAGCCGGAAATATGGTTCAACTGCACAAATAACCTCCCCGAAGTACTAATATCTCGTAGTGTTATTAAGATTTTTTAGGGCGCCCGAATCACAACGCAAGGGATATTGGCGGTTTCCCTAAAAGACCTAAACCTCGTGCGAACAGCGAACGGGCTGGACAACGTGTGTGGTATGAGAATACAACAGAGTCCAGATATAACTGCATTATGAGGTTGACTCCGAGTTAACATCTCAGTTCATCCAAGAAAATATTTTAGACTGCCTTAAAGGTAACGGCGTTCATGCAGATAAACGAGACGTATACGCCATCGCGACACGAGGTGACAACGGGGACGCAACAAAGGCGTGAAGAAATTCAGCCAGAGCCGTTTCCGTTTTGGCTTTATGCTTGTCCCAGAAGTGCGCATGGCAGGTGAGTTCTTTAAGGTCACATTGTGCCTAGGATCCCTGCTGCAGTGTTTACGGTGACATAAGCATAGGCGCAAGGCGTCTCATGGTGTCAAAAACGAAATGACCTCGTCTGTAGGAAATGCGATTGTCTCGGACACAAAATGTGGGAATATCAAAATAAAACTCATTTAGGGTAACTGCGGACTTTCCCGCGCATCAAGTGACAACAATTTCGGAGTGAGGAACGTATACAGAAAGGCCTAAAGAGTTAAACTCTACGCAAAGGACTCCCCTTGTCCTCCTGTTGTAGACGATTTTTCATCGCTGGTAAAACAACAACATCATGCCTGTCAAAAGACAGAACTCTTACCCGCGCAAATATTTAATCAGGTATTGCACAAAGATCGCGATACAGTACTCTGCAATCTCCCACCGCTCATTGCACCAAAAATACCGATAGCTAAAACAAACAAAAAACAGATTTCGGAGAGGATGGCTGTAAAATCGCACGCGGAAAGCAAGAACAGATCATCAACGACTCTTCACATATTGTCACTGTTCTAAGAATAGGAAAGAGGATGAAACCCGTGCTATCTACACGGCTCGACAAAAACCCAGTCGGCAAAAGCTCCTTATCCTATGTCGAGTCTGAGATTGGCATCGCTTGTATGAAGGCTATTCTAGTCGGTACTGAGGATCTGAGGCTACCGGTACTTCCGAGAGCTGGTGATTGCAGTTTTACCTAAATAAAAGTATTAAATGACCAGCTAACAATCACACAACACCAGTAAATCCCCTGATGACAACCATTCTTCCAACACGGCTTTTCCTCTTTCTCACATCCTATCTGTTTGCACGCAGTATGGTCTTCGTGTAAGGACTCTGAAGGACTGAAAGCCCACATCAGTTGCTTCCAGTCCCCAATTCCGCTTTCTGGTCAGCCTGCGGGTAAACTGGGACTAGATAATCGCACACCTTTCACTTCAGGCCCTGACCTTCAATTTGATCCGACTTAATTAGTATAGGTTCTGACACGTGCCCGAAATAATCTAAAACTTGCCAGAGTTATACCTTGTAGAGCAAGAGAATTGTGCGCCGCAAGTCCTGATCCACTCAAGCCTTGATCTCAAGAGCTAAAACCATCTAATAACGCACCCGTCCCTAAAGTTTGCATTACCTCGTCAAAAAGTTCAAGACGTGATGCTGCCCAAAATAGTTATAAACATTTTTCTGAATTAGACCACATGACTCTTCAAGGTGTCGTTGACTCTAATGCGTTCAGCACAATCGAGATGCGTAAAACTACGTCGCGTAAATAAGAATGAAATCGTGTACGTCAAGTGGAGATGGAATAAGCAGAGGCTAATATTAGTTTTGCCGTCCGAGCCCTGCTGTCTTTAGACATTACACCCGCCGCACTATGCGACACAGGATAGTGTCTCGGGATAATGTATATTATCAATTTTGGGGGGGTATTTCTGGGGCGCAACGCGGAAGTGCGCGGTGATCGCGTTTAATCGTAGGGTAGGAGTAGTGTGGCACCCCCCTTCTGAACCTCGATCGGGAGGGGGATCTGCTGGCCTGTCAATTCGGTCTGGCGACGCTCCTGCCATCTGCCAACGCGTAACCTCCGTTAGCGGCGGGAGTGTAAGTATCTCTTTTATTTGGAGAGTTACTTACACCCCAAGGCGCATCTAACGCAAGGGCGAAGAAGACAAACTGCGTCCGTGTTCCCCAACCGGTTGCCATAAGCAGGTAAGTCTCGGTTCACCAAGATTAAACTGCATGTTACCAGCATCCCGGACTTTAAAATATACCATTAACCAAGCTGTTTGCGACAAAACTACTAGGATTATTCTAGACGAAATGTTAAACATTAGTGTAGAAGGAAATTATTCTGAAAAGAGTAGGTTTCTCAAGGCCCTTCAGGGGTTTTTGTCTTAGAAGTATTACGGACCTTGCTGGAGCCTAATCTAATGCATCATTGAATCATTTTAATTTTCTGCCTAAATCATTTGTTATTAGAGATGCAAACATATGATTAAAAAACACGCGAAGACGCGACGGTTAAGAGACAACTTGATCCCGGCCTCCTGAAAAAGCACGTGAACCAAAATTTCCTCGATGCTTGTAAAAGTAAAAAATCAACAAGGAAGTCATCAATGAGCTCAAATAAATAAAAGGACGGGCCGATTTTAGCGACTCAGAGTTCCTTTAGCGGGGGATGACTTCAAGCCCTGCCCTCCTGTTAGCTTGGCACCATGCTGGATCCTAACATTATCCGCACAGTACCGGCTACTAGGATAGGCGTCCCCGTTTGTGAGCCGTCCTTATGCGTGTTGTGTCGTGGACTAAGCAATAAATCTGACGGTCTACAGCCATTGAACTGCCTAGAAAACCCTGGCAGGCTAACAATACACGCGGAGCTCAATAGAATAGTGAGAAGAGCAGGAATACCGTCCGCACTCACGCCCAAAGACCTGAACGGAAGCAATGAGAAACGACCTGATGGTTTAACCATACCTCTATAATCACATTGCAAAAGCCTTGTCTGGGATGTAACTGTCTCATGCAAAGCGGTGTCCTCATACCTTTGGTACATCTCTGTCAAGTGTGGATAGGTCGCACAACACGCAGATGCAAAAAAAGTAATTCGAGCTCTTAAGAAGCTACAACTTCATGTCTATTGCTTTGGAGATCCTGGAACCTATTAGTGTCAGCACCGCGTTTTTGAGGAATATAGCAAAAACGTACGGGGCATGTACGAACGACCGACGCAAAGCGGTGCATCTGAGGCAGAAGATGTAATTGGCTGTTTGTAGAGGGGACGTAGCTTCTATTTATGGCGCAATTAACTGGGACACAATTAAAGGATTATAATTGAAAAACGTCTATTTAACACAAATGTAAAAATTAAACATTTATAAAAAATAGTAATAATAATAAGCTGTGCTCACCAGTGCATACAATACCGGCATGCTTACTACTACAGATGCGAATATGACTGTTAGTAATGCTCTTTTTATGATATTATTTCGATTCCCCATTGTAATCCCCTACAGCAATGCTGAACGCATAACGAAAAAAGCGACAATCGCAGCAGTGTTGGGGAACGATACTGTACGATAAATTTAAAGATGTAGACATCATGACCCTCAACGTCAACCCAATCATAACCCAATGAAGAGACCATCGTTCACGAATCGGATGGCCTGATGGACGGACGGTAGACAACAATAACAACGGCAGTGGGTGAACCGGTAGAGAGTGCCACCACCACTAGCATTCTCTACACCACTCGACCGCTCGGCTACTAACAAGACTTGACGTTACAACTTTTGCGACTGCTACAACAATTACTTGCTGCTGCTGCTCCCGCCACTGCTGGGCCCTACAGTGCAAACAATCGTCGTGTGTCGTTACTCTCACCAGTACCCTGCTGGCGGACGACAAGTGTGCCGCCTGTTTCTGCGCCCCCACTTCACAATGCTACAACACAATAACTTGGAACTTGGAACCCCACCACTTGTACCACTACCATACCAGCAACAACAATAACAACAACAACCTTAAAAACAATGACTGCAAATGATGTGACAACAGCGACGGCGACTGCGACAGTGCTGCTAGAACCATCACTCGTACGGGATATATGACTAGTAACTACACTCGCCTGCAGAGTGCAGGAATTGCTCCGTTACAAGGAGTGCTTAAACACTTAAGATTAATTAATCAACTTAAGATTGTATATCACCCTATTTGGAGAATACAGAACGCAATTGCTTGCTTTCAGTTTGTTCTGCTATTTCTATTACGACTAATTACTGGCCTCTTGTCAATAGCCCGTGGCACGTTGCGCCTTTATGTGTCACTAAGCCTCTTTGCACGACTTTTCTTCAATCCAAAACAGGTATTCGGTTTTGTGCGCCGGCACATGCTGCATGTAGAGTTGGCACCAATCGTTTACGCAAGGTGTATGGAATGCATGCACGCCCAATTGACGGTCTTTTAAAAAATATGTTACAATCTAGCTTGCTTGTAGCATAGACAGGCATTTCGAATAAGTGCTTCGCCACTGTTATCATTACCAGCATCATTACCGTCAAAGTTGTTGTCGTTAGATGTAATACAAGTAAGGAGTCACTCGTTGATACCGACGTCACATCCTGACGGTGGGGGGGGGGGGGGGGCGAGGTGTGGGGAAAGGGGCAACATGCAAATGCATCGATGAATACGCACAAACGTATATACATGCATGCATGCATGCATTCATATATGCAAGCATCGTGTGGCGCAGCAATGTGGGCTCTAATGAGAATGTGGGTCGTCCAATGACAATGCCTCTACTACCGCGTGGTGGTCTTGTTACTTCTGCTGCTATTGCTGCTGCTGCTGCTGATAACTGCACAGATTTTGTAATTCGTTGTTGTCATCATTGGCCGCGGCTGCACCATCGTCATACTCCGATCACTCGCTGCTCCCCTGCTGCCGCTGTACAACTGCTCATGCTTTTGGCATCGATGTTCCTCGGGTTGTTACGTGGCGCCATCAGAAACAGCGTCGTTGTAGTATCAGCAGCGCCGTTGTAGCATCATCATCGACATCATCATCATGATCATCATCATCGCCGTAATCATAATCAGTAGCAGAAGCACCAGCAACAGCAAGAACAACACTAACAACTGCTGTTGCACTGGAAGCGGGGGCGGCCAGTGAGCGACTCAATGACATGGCGACCGGCAGCCATGTCGATGGAGAAGACGATTGGCCGAAGGCTGGGAACGAAGTCACCGTATGAATCGACGGTCGGCTGCCTGGCTGACTGCGTGAGTGAGTGGATGGGTGGGTCTATGGTATGCAGTGAGGTGGCTTTTTATGCCCTTCGGCCCTCGAGGACGTCGTTGTTGGGTTGGCGGCCCTGCTCCCCTCCCTGCTCTGTTTCCCATCCCCACGTTGTGGCAGGCCCAATGCCAGCCGGCTGTGGAGATGACGGCAAGGCCTCGGTGGACGAATGACGCCGAATCAAAATGTTTTCCACGGGCACGTTCCCCGCCCGGCGGCGTTCTCCGCGTTCCTTCACTCTATCTGCCGCGCGCTCACGGGACCTGTTCATCTGCCATAGCCCCCACAAACACATACCCCCCCCCCCCCCGACCCTAGGTTCCCACTAACCCTTCCCAATGTTCCCCCTTCTCTCGTATCGCCCTCGCTCCCGCTCGAAATTATTTCCTTTCTCAGGTTTCTTGCTATGCTCTCGTTGTGTAACGTTTTTCTCTCTCTCACTCGCTCTCGGCTGTTCGGCCCCGTGCGCCTCCGGAGAACAGTTGTTTTCTTCTCCGGTTTTTGTGCATGGCCGGCCGACTAGTCTCCAAACTCAGCGACGATCATCATTACAATTATCGTTAGTGCACATTAAAGGAAACGCAAACTGCACTAAATAAATCGCAATCACCGTTTGACAGACACATGTTGAATGACTAGTGCAATCTGTGCAATAAAGACAGCAGACGTAGCTCTTACTACTAAAAAGATAGACAAATACGTCAAAGCGCTAATTTTTGCTAGCAACATATAAGCCGAATGTCAGAAATGCTTAAAGTAAGGTCATGTTTCTGTAATATCTAAATGACGCGTAACTGATCCAGCAGATGTACGCTAAGCAATGAAAAAATATTCAAACGGAAACTCAAACTTGCACGGAGTCCCTGAAGGCCTCTTTCGTCCACGTTCGTTTAACCGGCCGCCCTATGAGGCGGTTTGCAGAGGAACAGGAAATGGTTAATATTAAAGCTCTAAACGCATATATATATATATATATATATATATATATATATATATATATAATTTTAAGATTGCGGGGCTCATATATATATATATATATATATATGTATATAGGGAGAGCGAGAAAGAGAGACTGTCATTCGAAATTCAGCGAGGAAATGCAGCATCTGTTTAGGGCACATTGTTGAACTATGTTAATTCTTGGTTAGAAAGCCCGTGACCACACGTTCGCGCGAAGACAATTATTCACTAACACAAGATAATAACATAAGAAAGTTAGTCCAATAAATTCACATATATATATATATATATATATATATATATATATATATATATATATATATATATATATATATATATATATATATTTATATGTGCACTATTCTTTTCAGCGCTTAGTCAGGTAGACAGCTTGTGCTGTGGAAGGGAAGTACGCGTGTATGCCTATTTTTAGTAGATGTTTGTCAGAAGATAGGATTGGACTGCACTGAGCTGTCAAATAATAACGTTCAGGTCAGCGATGTTAACCGATGTTGCCAGAGTACCTCGCAGCGCTGTACTGCCTCTCACATCTGCGGCACACGCTCAGATGCCAGGGTTTTGCTTAAGTTTCTTAAGCTGCCAATGCCTAAGCTAATATTGAGCCCTGAGTCACTGCACAGTGCTGTGTGCCTGGCCTTGTCAACTGTCGCCTTCAATAACGTGACGGAAGCTGCATCGATCTAGCCTGGCTAGTTTCTGCAACAAAGACAAATGTTCGGGCTAGACCAAGCATGAGCCAACGTCAAAGGCATTAGAACGGATGAGAACTGGATCACAAATGTGAGCCTAGTCGGTTTTAAGTCACGCGTGTCGTTAGGTCAAATTTAATTTTACATATATATATATATATATATATATCTATGATTTTCAATGCCGGGTTCACATAAGCCAAGAAGTCGTCTTTTTTTTTTCGCATGCGCCCAGCGCACAGCTAAGGGCCGCGACAATGTTTTAAATGGCAACGGCAGCAGCCGCAAGGTGCTCCTCCTAACGCTTCAATTGACATCGAGCACAGCAACAACAGCAATAGCTGCACCAGCAGTAACCCTAAGAGAAACCGGAGTCGACCGAGTTTGCCGCGTAGCTAGTTGTACTCGGTTACGGCCGAGGCGAACGAAAGGAAGAAACGTCCAGTAATAGTCGCACGCAGCGTCGTAGGAGCTTACACATGTCTATGATGATGATGATGACGATGATGAGGCAGGCTGGTTCATTCTGATAGCTAACGTTCGAATAGGCTGCTTTGGTAGACCGGTCCTGCCGGCGATGCTCGATGCAGGCGATGCGGCTGGCCTGCTTTAGTCGCCGCCGCCGCCGCCGCCACCGCTTAACACCACCGTCGTCGCGAGGCGCTCGTCGCGCACCGTAGCGCGAGCACGTCATTGACTACCGTGAGTTGGCTACAGTCTTTCTCGTTCCTCTTCCGTTCCGCCGCACCTCTGTCTTTCTGCTGTCTCTTTGTCACTCTCCATGCCATGGACATGTCTTCCAGCGAACGCTTCCTGTCAGTTGGTGGTGCTGATCTCTGCACTGCCCGTGCTGGGGGGTGTCTACGCGGGAGCTTATTCGTACGAAAGCGGGAACGGATAAGTGGATAGCTGGCTCGCTGGCTGGATGGACAGATGAACGTCGTGACACCGCCTCGTACTAGTAGTAGTAGTAGTAAAGTAGTAGTTGAGAGTACTCAGAGTAGTTGTGGCTGTGCTTGTGGTACTTCTACGAACTGATTAATCGGTCACTCACTGACGCATCTAGCCTTCTGCACGAAGGAGAGCCGCCAGACGACGAAACCGTCCCACCAACCAGACGAAACGACTCAGCTGACATTCCACACACACATACTCACATCACTCATCTCTTTTGGCATCGCACATGGCAGGAAGTCTGAACTATGCTTCTCACCTTTCTCTTGCCTCGTATATACTGTATATATATACACAGACACACATGCGTCTTTCTGTCCATACACTTGGAAGATGCGCGGTGTCAGTGCAGCTACTACATGCGCACATGTTGGTTGTCGCACTCACACTGTTCGTCATTGAAGAGAAAACGCGAATGCTTGGATGATCCCCGTTCTCGGTGTGCAGTGCTCAACGGTGCAGACTCTCATCATGCTTCGGCAGTTATGGAGCAAAACTAGCGATGTGAAACGGGTGAAAGCTGCGGATGCTGTTCAAGCAACAAAAAGGTTCAGCTGCTCTTGAAACCTGGATATTTAGGCAGTCGCCGACGCTAAATGGCAGAAAAACTTTATCACACACCATTTAAAACGTCGTGATAATAATCCGCCCTCGATCTCGATGTTTTATTACGATACCGTAACTTTTGTTCATTTTACACAACACTACTACTCCGCCATGTGTTTCTTTAGGGACGCAGAAAACTGCCAGCGCCCGCTCTGCATTTGTAAGTTGTTGTCTGGCTGCTCACAAACAGCGTTCGAGCAAACAGTGTTGCACATAGAAAGCACATTTTTACGTTCACGCCTATGCAAAGGCTACTGTTTGCAGCTGTTCATCGTCATGCCAATTTTTGGACAGTTAAACAACTCTTTCAGGACCAGACACGACCGAATAGGTGAGCATAAACGAAATAGCACCGAAAATTGCAGATCTGAGAACAGCAACTCGGCGATGCGACGTAAACAGATCAGACCCGTCTCTCTCTTCCTCTCTTGTGGTCCTTATCAAACGGGAGCAGAGTTCAGGCTATGCTTGCCTTGTGAGCCTGCCGTCAAAGCAGGTTTGAAGCGGCGCCTATCGTTGTCGACGACCGCAAGAAGAGATAACTTCGACGTCCTGTCAACCTCGCATGGAATTCGTGCCCGTTCGGACGGATGAACGTTCGCCCCACCAATGCTTACACTCAGTGATACGCAGCATCACAGGCAGTGGCATACACACATGCACGTACCACCAATGCCAGGCAACTGCAGGCAGTAGGGCAAAGGTCGAGTCAAAACATAACGTCATCATCTATCAAATGATAACAACATACAACTATTAATCAAAATTAGCTCTTATTCGCCAAAACTACAATGAAGATCTATGTATGTAACTATGGATATCCATATATATATATATATATATATATATATATATATATACATACGTAAACTGGGACTCTCATGAGGTTCCGTGTAGACAGAGAAGGGGGCACGTCAGCGGCTGCTAGATTTAGACCGTACAAAAGCTGTTAACAACCTTCCTCTGTTCTTGACCGTACCTGACTAAGTTTTCCAGTTAATAAACGTGAAAGTTAGCGTGGCTATTTGCTTTTTCAGAGTCAGCTTGAGCATCATTTGAAGGCCGCTGAAATTTCGGCCGCAATAGTGCCTTTTGTGAATCTATGTCTGACTATTCACATCAGTATAACAGACTATCGTAGTTTCAGAAATTTCGAAAATGATTCTGCAACAAGTTCTGCCACCACTTAAATGTTTAGTACGCATGTTTCTTTAACATAGCATATACATCACTATTGTCACATTATTTTTGTCTTTAAAAATACAATTGTCTTGTAAGAACGTTTCAAATTATTATACAAATATTAAAAGTGGTTAAAGCTAACCTCCTGTGCGTCCGCACCTTGTCTGCGCCGAGTCGCATCTGATAGGCTATTCAACCACGGTACCGCAGCACACGATGCCGCGTGGTACCTGGGGCATCTTTTACCACATCTTATACAGATACATGTATCTGCAGATGCATGAAACCTCCTCCCCCCCCCCCCCCCGTCCCGCATAAAACGTGATGAAAGTCATGAACAGCAAAGCGCGTGAGAACGTGTCGGTTCATTCGTCCGGCCTGTTACCATGTTTCAGAGGTAATCGCACCCGTGCTATAGAAATCAGGATAAATCTCCGCGATTTTCCCTCCCAAGTGCTGATAAATTGTGCGTAGGTCGAAGTGGAAGGGAGTTTGAATCCAGGCTTTAGGTCCTCTATAAGCAACGGCGTGTCACATACTTGATACATTTAATTTAGGAACACAAACTATATATATATATATACAGGCGACAGAGGAGAAAATAGCTCTTGACTATAACTGGCGGTACAGAGCGGCAATGCGGCAGCAATAACAGGCAAAATGTAGGGCTGGTAACGCTCCTCACATGCCCTTGTCTGGTGAAATAATCGTATATCCCAGTGAGCTCACATTTAAATAATAAAAATGCTCTATCTCTCTCTCTCTCTCTATCTCTCACTCTCTCTCTCTATATATATATATATATATATATATATAAAATATATATATTGCGCATGTTCTCCATGGTCAGTGTTACATACTGTGACAACCTGTCAAATGTTAAATCAAAATCATATCAATGAGCTGAATGAGTTCAAGTGGCTGCCGCCGCTACGTCAATTATATCAATGAGATGAATGATTTCGAGTGACTGGCGCCGTTACGTCGATAAGTAGGCCTCGTTTGACAAATTTGCTTTTCTACCTTCTTCCTGGTACGCCTTTTAGCCTTCCTGGTTTAGCAATGGCCCGTTGAGTGGCACCGATCATGACGCCGATAACAGCGGAAAGATGACGCAGTCAAGCGAACAGATCTCAGAAATCCTCTTGGGTGAATTGTGAAGACAAATGAAACGCGACCAGGGAAGAATAAGCGTCTCGGCAAACAAAAATACGGCTGATGCACAAATATGAGAAATGCAATGTACCAGCGATGCAATAATATTTATACAATATGTATATACAAATATATACACATATAAATACGTAAATCAAGACTTGTATGCAATGTTGATGCAGTCTACATGTCTCACTAAAGGCTCATGTCTTATTTTAATCACACTTAAAAGTGTGCTAAATAAACGGTAAACAAAGTCAAAACCATTCCCGAGGGGTCACAATACTGCTATGTTAATCGTACGCGGGTGCATTCGCCTATAATAGAACACGAAATCTCTTTATTATAAAAGGAATTTAAACGTATCATATACTTTATTACCGTCACGTGCGGCGCACGCGAAAGCATTATTGACAACCTCAGCATTGGCTACTTCGAGTGCGTGGATAGTTACGTCACTCGGTAAGCCGTTCTAACTTGCAGTAAAATACACTAAGAGTCAAATTACTATTTATAAGCGGTCGTTTTAAAAATACGACGGTCAACCCGTCGTATTAAAAAGATCGTTGGTACTCCTCTACACAAAATAGTGCAATTCGGCACAAGCAGTAATGCAGCGCCACATCCTTAAGGAGAAACGTATGCACAATACGTTTGATACAACTATCGTTTTGTACAGTCTTATATAAATTGCGAACTTTTGTAAGATATACATCCTAAGAAATAAATAGCGCAGTCGAGTCCATGCTATCGCTGTTTTAACAATATTCTGACGAAACCTGAGTTGGCGATCGAGCGTTTTTTCCAGGTCCTTCGCATCATTGATAACGTCTCAACTCAGGAAGTACCTAGCGTCATCAGGAGTAGCTTTTAAAATTGCGCATTTCGAAACGGAGACCTCCATCTGGTGAACTGGACCAGCTTTATATAGAATTGACCGCTTTCTGGGGCTTTGTTCAACCATGGTCTCTGTGTACTTCAGTGTAAACCTTAAGGACATGAGCACACATTTTGTATGTTACAATAAAAACGCTGAGAGGGCAACCCAGATCACTGGAAAAAATCGCGAACATTAATTGTCCCACACATACAAGAGCCTTAAGTCTTGGATGGCCACTTGACTAATTCCAAATGGCGTCATGTCACGTTTCAGGGCGACATATGTACGTCACATGAACACAAGAGTCTAAATGCTTCAACAAAATACATCAATAAATGTACGAGCATTGCCATGATATTTTAGTGGAAACAGCAAATCTGCGCACGTAAGCTCAAATCAGTCATTTGTACAAAAACGACTACAACCGTTCAACCTTGTTGCCAATTATATAATTTCCGTTATTCTTTCTAACTGCATCATTGTACATATACCATCAGAGTGCTTGTATTGCTAGGCTGGAGTCGTGTGTCGACGACAACAGACAAACCAGGGGCGATACGCAGCAAAAATTATTATTCTCCAGGCACCAGCAGCGGCAGTGATGAATTAGCTTGACAGCGACTTAGACCTAAGGTGTTTCCCACTAATTCAGCCCAGATGCGACTTTGAATCAAGAGAGCAGCTTGGACCTGAACTAGGGTGTCACCGGTGTTCCGTATTACAATGATGGCCTTGTTCTTTCCACATATCTGCGACCGACCGAACACACTGTGCGAGTTCCCTACAGGAGAAGCAATCATTAAACATAGAAGAAGAGACGGCGAACGTCGAAGCTTCTCCGGAGGACGCGTGCGGTTTGTGGACCCAGCTATTCGATCAGAGATGAAAATGATTACGATGACGACTCATAGATAATCGCTTTTTACTCACAGCGCGCTAAATGTTTACCTGCAAATGCCCCGAAAACGATTGCGAATTAAAACAATCAAGCGAAAAGAGCAGCGCACAGGCAGGCTAGATGTTCTCTGAGCATGGAAACATCAAAAGGAAACGAAGAGAGGTGGAGATATATAGACAAAAATCTCGCTCTTATTTCTTGTCCCCGTTGATGACCGTTGGCGGACGCAGGTTGAGTAGTGACGAGGGCCATATTACAACCGTTTGCTCTTCGGTCATTCCATTGTGACGTCGTTGGCAGGCCTTGCAGACGTCGTGGAAGAACGTCGAATTTCTTTTTAGAGGATGCGACAACGGCAACCGTAGCAAACGTATCAAAAAATCAACGCCGAAAACCTGAGGTACAAGAAAGGGGAAAGGGAGAGAGAGCGCGCGAATCTGCGATGTCTTGTCGTCATTGTTTTTCTGATGTCGTGTGCTCACGAAGAACAGGAACGAAGTTCACTCGCTCAAATCCAGCCAGATTGCCACGGCTGTTGGCTTCTTTTTCAGTTGCCATCCTCATCTGGTGGATCAACAACAGCAGTTGCAAGCTACGAGAACAGAGCTACACGACTGCAAGCTGGCAAATAAGAAAGCGAAAGAAGAGATAAAAATGCATCAGCAGATTAAATACTAAGAGCAAATACCCAACAGCACAACGAACAACATCAGTTAGCGATAGAATAGAAACAACACAAGAACGATGAGAGGAGAGTCGAAAAGGCGAGTAAAAGCGATATGACAAACGCCGTTGCCAGTTGCCCTTACCACAATAATGTTTGTTCTACTCATAATAGAAATTGCATCCTCGAACACCGAACGATACAGAGTCATCATAAGAAACTATCACTTTTTGAGCAAATGAACAAAATACCCTGTTTTATTCTAGCTCTAATATTAATTAGGCAGTTTTCTCCTTTGGCTCTTCATTTCCCCTCTTTGCGCGCTTTCTTGCCACATTCCCCTATTTCTCTCTTCCCTCTCTCGTACGGTGACACTAAGTCTTTGCCATTAGACGTTTCTTGTTCTAAATCAATGTATCTTGCTCTCTAGTGTGTTTCTTTCTTACTCTTTCATTCTGCTCTCGTTTCCAGTATGATTTGTTCCTCTTTTTCTCCTCCACTCGTTCTTCTCTACGAGAACAAGACAAAGTCGAGTTTATTTTTCAGATGGATGAAACTGACTGTCTGTCTGTTCGTCTGTCTGCCTGTATGTCTACAAATGCCACTGGCACAGCGGCGACTATTGCTTCACTTCCTCTGATACTTCTAGTTCTACTGGCTTAGTTGTCGTAGCAGAGTCTAAGAGAGGGAGAGAGAGAGATCAACAGCGAGAACGGACTGGTGTCAGTGTGGAGACGATCGTGTCCACGAACGGAACAAAAGCACTTTTATATCCACCCGTTTTCCACAACGCCTCACAATACAGGGACATGTCGTTGATCGTGGTGAATCGCAGATTAAACCTTAGAAATATCAATGAAATACAAAGTATTACGATGACGATTAATTTAGTAATAATTGTAACGCATGCGCTTTTACAATGCACAGCAAAAGGGGTTACAATTTAATAATAATAATAATAATAATAATAAATAAATATATTATTATTATTATTATTATTATTATTATTATTGCTTTATTATTATTCAGTTATAACAATTGTGAGGTATGAACGTTTAAACCAGGCCTGCTTTGTTCTCTTGTCAGTTCATTGCGCCTATGATTGAAGCCACGTTCCCTCTACAAACGGCCAAAGACATCATCTGTCTCAAAAACATGGCCTCGCGTCGATCACCCGTAACGTCTTCTATGCGTTTTCCGATATCTTTCAAGTGTTTCGCTGTACCTGAGCTGATGGGGCCATGTGTCTCCAATGCAATGGGCACAAAGTGGTAACTTCTTGATAGCTCGAGATACTTCCTTCGTTTTTCAGAATCCGCGCGCTCTGCTACCCATCCAGATTCGATTGCGCTGTGACAAAAATACGACGAGGCCGCTGTGCAAGAAACCGTGACATCCCATACAAGGCTTTTTCCGTGTGACCATAGCGGGATGGTGACCCCGTCAGTCGCAGCTCATTGCTGCCATTAAGACCCTTCGGCTCGGGTGTAGATGGTATCCCTACATCTGGTATCCCTGCCCTTCTAAGAGCTCTTCGTACTATCGCGTTGAGTTCAGCGTGTCTTGTGAGTCTGCCGGGACTTTTCAGACAGCTTAACGGGTGTAGACCGTCAGAGTCGACAGGTTGGCCGCATGGCAGGCAAGAAAAGGGCTGGCAGACGGGGGCGCCTATCCTAAGGGCTGACACCATGCGGAAGGAGTTTGGGTCCAGCATGGTGCCAAGCTGACGGGAGGGCAGCGCTTAAAGCCAGCCCCCGCTGAAGGGATCTTGAGCCGCTATAAAGACGGCACGCTCTCTTGCTAATGTGAGGCTATTTGTTATATCTCGTGCCGACTTCTTAGTTTTGTAAGCGTCAAGAAGTTTTTGACTCACGTGCTCTCTCAAAGGTCCGGGATCGAGTTGGATCCTGATTGCTGTGTCTGCAGCCATAGTTGCCTTTTTTAGTTCAAGCTTTGCTTTCTCGCCAATGAGTGATTCCGCCAGGGAGCCGAATTGATTCAGGGAAGCAGCGTAGCACACTGCAGCTAGATCCGTAGCTCTTATACCAAGACCTCCGTTGCCGATGGGGAGGCTAGCTCTCTGCCACATGCTTCCTTCTAAGTTAATGTTTAGTATCTCACTTAGAATTTCTCTAGTGGTCTCGTCGTAGGCTGCAAGACCTTCCATATATTTCATAGTCTGACATGTTCGTAGCATGTAAACGAATCTTGGTGAACCAAGACTGTGTCTCCATAGGCACAGAGCCACCTGCGGGTACATACTTGTCAGTCGTGGGCGGATATTTAGCAGGGTTTCTCGTTTAGCGTCGAGAGCGCGTGGAATTCCTTCGGGCAATACGGGAGAACCTAGAACATCTAGGTTACCCTTAGTTATACGAGATATCCCGGGAAGTGCTTCCATGATTGCTCGTATAGCTTGCGCTTGATCTTGACGGGTACCTCCGACAGCTAAGACTTCGCATTTGGCCGCGTTGAGGGTCAGTCCTCCCGCTTCCTTAAAATTCAATATAGTCTGCAAACCTCTTGCCACGACATTCGCGGGACCTCCCAAGACAGCGTCGTCTAGATACCAGACATTAAAAGGGCTCCGTAGGCTTGATACAAGATCAGAAATGCCGAGGCAGAACAGAGCTGGTCCCAATGGGTCTCCTTGCTGAATGCCAGTTTGCGACTCTATGGTCACGTCTGCGCTCCATGCAAGGATTGAGAAAAATTTATAACCCTGCCATATCATCGGATAGAGTCGTGGAACTTTTCTCTTCACTTCGTCGAAAACTTTGTCCCTTCTTATTGTGTTAAACGCGTTTCGGAAGTCTAGTTTGACTAGTACTTTTGTCAGACCTTCTGATTCCAGAAAAGCGCGTGTGGCGTGTACAGTAGCCTCTGCTCCTCCTCTAATAGCAACACCCATTTGATGGGGTGAAACCGCAGCAACAATGGCCCGTTTGTTCATAGCCATCGCGATCTTTGAAGCCATTCTTCGTAGAGTTAGTCCGCATGCTATGGGCCTAATGGTATTTTCCTTCTTTCGGAGGGCTGTTAAACTTGCACCGTAGAAGACGCGCTGGCAGAACGATGGCAAAGCCCCATTGAGCACTCTAGCCATAAAAATGCCCAGTTTGTCCAGTAGACGCTCTGAAGATGGGATCGTCTGGCTAAGCATGTCCCGAAGATGTCGAGGCCGTAGGCCGTCTAAACCGGCTCCACTTGCAAAAGGGAAAGATCGAATGGTCTCAAGAACGAGAGATCCTTCCATTCTATCCAGGTCTAGAATGGCAGGTTGTTGCAGGAGGTCTAAGTGTTCTTGACACCCGGGTGGAGTGACTGGGTGTTTGCTCCGTAGCTCAGACTCCGTATGTTTATCGCGTGGTGCCAATGTGTCTGAAGACAGTAGCGCCCGAGCAGCAGAACGAATATCGCCCTCTGCTAATTTCATCTCTGCTTGGCGCACGCTGTGTTGGTCGTTGGTGAAATGAAACCTCTTGCCGGTCGTAGGTATGGTCGAGTCAGCAAGATTCTGGCAAGTCTTAAGCTTCTACGAGCATGTGATAAAACTTGTACTAATAATTTCGAGTCATCGCTGTTAGATGTAATGATTGCCTGGTTACTCGGCCCCGGAACATTATCCCGACGAGGGCTTCGACTAGGAGCTAGGGAGTGTTTACGTGTTATATGTATTTTCATACCCTTAGAAGATCGTACAGCTAAACCACAGTGGTTGCAGACATATGGTGTCTGGGAAAGGGGTAAAGCCATTTCCGAGTCATCTTCGGTGGAGTCTCGAGTATTGTGGTATTGTTGGCTAGTCATTTAAAGTATGTTTCGTGGAACTCTGATCAGCAGTTCCCGGCAAAACTGATAGTTGTGGGTCATCAGTACCGTCTAGAACGGTCTTTAAAAAGGCAATCCCAATCTCGGATTCGAGATATAACAGGACAGCCTTGATAACTGGATTTTTATCTAGCCAATTAGAGAGCATGGGTTTAATTTTCTTCCATATTTTTATGATTGCGATGACAATATGTGGAGATTCATTTGATAATTTGTTCTTCTTTCCTGCATGTGACTTCATAAGCGTCTTTTCTGAACTCTGTTTTTATTATTGTTGTTATTATTATTATTATTATTATTATTATTATTATTATTATTATTATTATTATTATTATTATTATTATTATTATTATTATTATTATTATTATTATTATTATTATTATTATTATTATTATTATTATTATTATTATTATTATTTCTTACGATTGTGTTAAATTAACGTGTTTACTGTATATCAGTTAATTTCGTATCAGTCCATGGCGTCTACAATAGAAACCGCATTTCCTCCACAAACAATTGACACCATCTTCCGCGGAAACATCGATTTGCGTCGGTCGTTCGTAATATCCTCCGTCCGTTTTCCGATATCCCTCAAAAACTTCGCGACGCCGATACTTATAGGACCCAATGTCTCCAAAGCAATAGGCATGAAGTAGTAGCTCCTTGACAGCTTGAGATTCTTTCTTCGATTTCCGAATTCCGAACCTATGCACACTCGACAGAGCCGACAGAGCTATAGCTGTGGCGAAGGTATGATAACGCCATCGTGCATGATAATGATAATACTAATAAAAACATCACGACCAATTCACACGAGCTCGATTGACAACTAAAGGTACAACGAGGTATAACGATAGCTGCGACGTTGATACTATTTACCGATGGACATACCGTATTTGTGCAAACGGACAAATGATTAAATAGTACTATACTTTTTACTAAAATGCAAAAATGGCAATAGCAACTCGAAAAAGGCACTTAGAAGAGCGAGTTAGAAGGATTCCAGTCCACTAATTGTGAATGACAAAAAATATAAGGTATAATTGCGAGGTTATTATATTATCATAACTTCATTGCTACTTGCCCAGCTATGCATCACGTAATATATAGGTTCCGGGTAGTTATAATATTTTATAAACTCACTAGCTATAATCACGCTATGCATTAACCATAATCTTGTATTCTTGAACTAGGTGTGTGTATATGCAGTTGCACGAGTAATTGTATGCAGGAGAATTGACGCTGCTTTATTTTTATTGCAGCTACTCTATCTGCACACACCATCCACGTAAATGTAGCGAACGAAAACGTGGCTCTACTAATAGAAACTGTAAATAAACGCGAGGATGACCGAGGTAATGAGATTTCGGCAAGGCGCAAAAGAGCTTTTTTATAGAAGAATATACCCCGTAGAGTTTGCAAATTCCTTTAGGAATTCGGAGTTTTTATCTACTTTACGGCATAGCAATTGCCAATACAAGGCCGACTGGCGCGTAAAGCATGGGCTTATGGTACATGGTAGCCAGCGCTATTATTGTAGAGATTGCAACCAGTATGAACTATTCGACAATTATATCTGCCTCATTTAATAGAATGTACTGCTATCTTAGAGATATCACTGTATAGACCAGATAACTACTTTGCATGAGGTTCAGGATGTGTACAGTTGTGCTCCAAAAATATATATACGAAGAAACAAAATTATATATACATATATGGAGAATATATATATATATATATATATATATATATATATATATATATATATATATATATATATATAAATTATCGCTTATCTCTGCCACAGGCCAGATGAGAAACCGATAGACCTTTGAAATGAATAGAACTTTAAAATATAAAAGTAAATTTTCATACACGAACTAATAATTTAATGAAAATCAGATACTCAAACGAAGCATGTCAGTATATGTTAGCACGGAGGCCCAATATTAATTAGTAAAAAACTAATTGTATTAAGTATATATCGAGTGAAATGCCTGATAATTTCCAACAAGCTAATTAAGGGTGAAATTGTATGATACGTAGATACGTTAATTGTATGATAGCATAGATACGTTAATTTGCCTGATTCAGAATCGTGGGTGGCCGAAGATCATTCACGAAATAATGGACATATTAGGAGCAAAGGTATAGATTATTCTTAACGAAGTACGCATGCAAGGACATATATATATATATATATAATAATTGCGTAAATACGACGGCGGGAATGGCAGGACTGAGGGACCAGATGGAGGCGGGGGATGATGAGTGGGGGGGTGTTAGGGGGTGACGGGGGTGCTAGGGGTGACGGGGGTGCTGGAGTGACGGGGGTGCTAGGGGTGACGGGGGTGCTAGGGGTGACGGGGGTGTTAGGGGTGACGGGGGTGACGGGGGTGCTAGGGGTGACGGGGGTGCTAGGGGTGACGGGGGTGCTAGGGGTGACGGGGGTGCTAGGGGTGACGGGGGTGCTAGGGGTGACGGGGTGCTAGGGGTGACGGGGGTGCTAGGGGTGACGGGGGTGTTAGGGGTGACGGGGGTGCTAGGGGTGACGGGGGTGCTAGGGGTGACGGGGGTGCTAGGGGTGACGGGGGTGCTAGGGGTGACGGGGGTGCTAGGGGTGACGGGGGTGCTAGGGGTGACGGGGGTGCTAGGGGTGACGGGGGTGCTAGTGGTGACGGGGGTGCTAGGGGTGACGGGGGTGCTAGGGGTGACGGGGGTGCTAGGGGTGACGGGGGTGCTAGGGGTGACGGGGGTGCTAGGGGTGACGGGGGTGCTAGGGGTGACGGGGGTGCTAGGGGTGACGGGGGTGCTAGTGGTGACGGGGGTGCTAGTGGTGACGGGGGTGCTAGGGGTGACGGGGGTGCTGGAAGTGACGGGGGTGCTGGAAGTGACGGGGGTGCTGGAAGTGACGGGGGTGCTGGAAGTGACAGGGGGTGCTGGAAGTGACGGGGGTGCTGGAAGTGACGGGGGTGCTGGCAGTGACGGGGGTGCTGGGCTCAAGGCTTCCGCGGCTCAAGACCTCTCGAGTTTTCGCGCACGTGGCACCGTTCGAGTTGCTGCACGCGGCGGTGTTTCGGATTGTACGTGGCGGCCATTCGATATGCACGTAACGGCGTTCGGATTGCCGCACGTGGTGTCTTTCGAATTGCCGCCTGCTAAACTAAGTATTTGAGAGTACGAAGTTGGAAGTTTCTCACCCGAGGAGTCGCTGCTGTCATGGGTGAGCAGTTTGCAACTCGGTGCTGGCCTGAGTTGTAGGGGGAAGTAGTCGCGTTTGCCGCAGAGGCGACAGGCTCCCAGTATCACCCTTTATCACGAAGCACTCACAAAACACGTCCGTACGCTACGGCCGTCGAGTCAGTTTTAGCAAGGTAAGAAAACATAAAACAACGAGATAAAACGTTGCGAGAAACTAACCCAATTGGCTTGATCCTTGCAGGTCATCGATTACGACATCTTCATCATAATTTTTAGCATGTCGTTTTAGCGCGTGGAACTAAGAAAAATGAAATCTATTTTTCTGCAGAATCGGAACATCCTGACAATCGAGGGAGTTAAAAACACTCCAGCCTCAACATGGGCACTCTGCGCACGGATGATCCCGAAAACGAAAACGAGTGCTCTATGCAGATCCTAAGAGAGGCAGCGACAAATCTCTGCAGTTTCCTTAGGACTAGAGACATCCAGGCAGCGGCAGTGGCCATCCTGGCAACAGCCGATATCACTCTCATGAGGAAAGTATTAGAACAAGCCATCGCGAAATACTCAGAAATGACCATGGAGATCCAAGTTAAAGGCCGAAAAATAGAAGAGGCTCACGACAAAATAAAAAAAGAAGAAGCCCGACGCTACCTTCGCAGTTGTCGTGAAATCAGAAAATGCATCCTATGCTGGCGCTCTACGTGCACTCCGGAACAACAATGGCCCAGCGACAGCTGGAGTAAACGTCAAAAGAGTTTCAAGAATAGCTACAGGCGAAATCCGACTGATTGTGCTAGGTACTACTTCTTCAGCAAATAAAGGAGAAGGCGTCTTTGGAAGCGACAGCCCAAGAGGTCTCACAGACCAAAGCTGTGATAATCTGAGACTTAGATGAGTCTATCGAGCCGAAGGACATCCTCAAAGCGCTTACCAAGGACGGAGCACCGAAAATGGTTATCACTCTAGGTCCGCTAAAGAAAACCCGGGCAGGCGACTGCTCGTGCATTGCTGAAATGCCACCAGAGAAAGCTCAACGGCTTTTACGACGGAAACATATACACCTTGGTTGGACTCGGTACCGCAGTACTCACTGTGTCTGAGCTTTAACCACACGGCCAGGGACTGTACTGCAGCCCGACCAACCCAACCTCGCTGCTTCAAATGAGGAGGACAAACTCATGTCGCAAAGGGCTGCTCGGCCAATGTTAG
Source organism: Dermanyssus gallinae (assembly GCA_003439945.1). NCBI lineage: Eukaryota > Metazoa > Arthropoda > Arachnida > Mesostigmata > Dermanyssidae > Dermanyssus > Dermanyssus gallinae. The sequence goes on along the minus strand of QVRM01007094.1, from coordinate 1,361,849 downwards.
GTTCTATGTATGCAACATTGATGAACACTACGCCACTACGACGCAATGCCCAGCATACAGACAACGGGCTACAAACCTCCGAAGGGGACTTTAACGCGGCCCCCAGTCTGTGGGTAGGCAGGCCCTCATTAAAGAAGGGAGAGATCCTTTTATAGGGTCTACAAAAAAGTCTCTTCGGATTGGCGCTTGCGCGGCTTTCACAGCGCCCGCCCCGGCGCCTAGGCATAGATCATTGGCTCACTCTTTGTTGTTTTTATGTGAAAATAAGCGGGGAATCTGGTAGTCTCAACCATTTTGCAAATCTGTTTAGCCGTTTGTTCGTAAAAGTGCTGCAAAATGGAGGTAGAAAAATGCCAAATTCGGGCGATTCTACTCCATGAGTTTAAAAGTGGACTGAGGGCAACGCAGGCTCACAAAAAATCGTTTGGAGATGCCTGTTGTACAGACAAAACGTGCCAACAGTGGTTTGAAAAGTTCCAAAAAGAAAAAAAAAGTTTTATTGTGTATTAAGTGGAATGTGGGCGGAATAGTGCACTATGAACTTTTACCGCGTAACCAGACGATAAATACGGCCGTGTATTGTCAACCTCGAAAAGGTTCACGAAAAATTAAAGCAGTCGTACCCTGCACTAATTTCAAGGAAGGGTGTCCTCTTCCACCAAGACAACGCAAGGCCCCACGTGAGTAGAGAGACCCTTTCGAAAATTTCTCAGCTAAAATAAGAACTTTTGGAACATCCACCGTATTCCCCCGACTTAGCACCATCTGATTACTACCTATTCAGATCGATGCCATTTTTTTAAGTGGTAAAAATTTACTTATATCAAACACGTGCGCTCTGGACTAGAAGAATATTTTAGATTTTTTTGGAATTTTGGAAGATTATTTAGGAATCGAAAACCTTGTAAATCGTTGGGCAGAGGTTGTATCTTCCGGCCGAGAATATATAAATCAATAAATAAGATTTCCTGTGTCTCCTATATATGTGTTTTCTTTAAAGCGCCAAAACCAAAAAGACTTTTTTGTAGCAACTCAGGCTGATCTACAACTCGTGAACACCCCAGGATACACCCTCGATAATGGCAGACACTGACCAACATTAGATTTGACATTTGCATCAGAGAGACTATCTCATCGAATAACCGGTTGGAGGATCCACAGAAACCCTACCCGATCATCTCTACGCAACTTTGTCCGGCAATCTAGTTTTTTCCCAGCCTATACCCCCTACACAACGGCAACGCTTTCCCAGGGCTAAATTATCTCCGCCTACAAAAAGCATTGAAAAGGAAAGTACCTAATCTCACTGAATGCTCGGCAGCAGAAATATCTGCACTACTAGAGAAAGACTGCCTCGACTCCAGCTCCCTGCCCACATTTTAAGATGCCAATCGTCCACCGTGCTACTGGTGAAATAGTCAGATCACCGAAAACTAAAGGACCTGCCGCCGCCTATGACGAGTATGCACGCGCCGCAAAACAAGACACAGACCAGAACTCTCCCATTTATAGGAAGAATACAAAGAAGCACGAAGAGCGCTACAAAAGGCAATTAAGAGTAGTACAAAAGACCTGGGGCAAATGATCGGGCGGAACAAAATGCGCCACGCACAGCCGCCTTTACCAGTAGAAGTGGCGCGACCGAGTCTAAATGCGCTCTTTCCACAAAGACCCCCACCGGATCCGGTACTCTTTGAAGAAACTTCAGACTCACCTTCGAGCCAATCTCAATCCAAGTTTTCAGAATCGTCGCTAAACGCATACGGCCAAGAAAAGCACCGGGCCCAGATGCTGTCCTCCCTCAAGCAGTACGCTTACTCCTAAAAAAACATCCAAAGGTATTCAAACGCATGATGGAGACAATTCTCACCAGCGGAGGTTATCTTAAGCCTTGAAAAGCGGCTCTTATCCCGAAACCCGGCAATCCACAACGAGACCCCTCAGCATAAGCACCGCCCTATAAGCATGTTCTCCTGCCTATCCAAAGCAGCTGAGCACATAATCAACGGGAGACTAGTTACAGAATTAGAAGACAAGAGGGCGCTGTCGGAAAATCAGCATGGTTTCCGCTGGACACTCCACACATTCGGCTACCAGCAAAATTCTAAACATACCTGAAGCACAAAGAAATTCACCTATAGCAAACCGGGTGCACGGTCTGACCGTCCTTATTGACGTCAAAAACGCGTTTAATACGCTTCCGTGGGACGCCATAAACCAAGCACTTGGAAACAGAGGCGTGTCTTTCTACCTACGACGTATTCTAGCGTCGTATTTAAAGGACCGCGCATCTACATACGGCGGCGTGGTCTATGCCGTCACTGCCGGGGTTCCTCGAGGATCTGTACTGGGGCCAACCCTGTGGAATATAACCTATGATGGAGTACTCAGACTACCGCATCCCCGGGAGTCTATTCCATCGCCTACGCAGACGATCTGGCACTGATCGATACCGCCAGTGACGAAGATTTGCTCAAAGGAACAGTCATCGGAGCCTTGGCGGACACCCGGCAACACCTCCGCATGCTAATCCTCAAACTGGCTTCACAAAAAAAGGAAGCAATTCTTCTAAATAGTCTAAAGCGTCCTCCACGAAATCTAAATGTACACCTGAAAGGTCATCCAGTAACACCCACGCCCATGGTCAAGTATCTGGGCGTGATCCTGGACAGAGCTCTCACAGGAGCACCTCACGTGCGCTAAGCAGCAAAAAAAACAGCCAAAGTCTCAACAGAGCTACGGAAAATCCTGACCAGAGGAGTAACCGATTCTCGGCGCCGCCTTTTAGCATCAGTAATAGACAACATCATGTTAGATGCCGCATCCTTATGGGCGCACGACTGCAAGAGCTACAATACGTCGCCTCCTCAACGAGACCTATGGCGCTTAACATAGCACACGCAAGTCGCACGGCTTTCACAGCAGCCGTACAGGTCCTCTCCAGACAAATTCCCTGGGATCTAAGAGTTAAAGAACTGGCATCAAGAAACCCTTTAATCAACGGCCTGACAGAGGTAACACGATGGGAAGCAAACCAGCCGGGTAGTCCTAGATATTGAACAAGATCAATACTTCCTGACCTCAAAAATGGTACAGCCTTAAACACGGCTCGCTTACCTACCCGCTCGCGCAACTGCTAACAGGCCATGGTGGCTGTTTTCAGCAAAACCTACACCGAGTTGGTAAAACTGACTTTCCTGTATGCCGTATGTGCAACTTGGGGGAGGCGGACGGTGTAAAGCACTGCTATAAACTTCTTGAAGCCTTCTTCGACACTGAGCGAGAGCTACTGTCCCGGAACCTACGACTGCAGAACCCCTAGACATGCCAAGCCCTCGTAGAGGCGCTCCTCAAAGATCACAAGTCCTGGATTATGGTAAAAAGATTTGCAGAAAGTATCTCCGAGGCGAAGATAACCGCCGCACAAAGTCGAGCAGCCTGAATAGCAATAAGAGTGGCCAGGTGAAGTAATCTCGAGAAGACAGTACTGCGACCACCCCCCGACAAGGGGAAAGAGGACGACTGGATTTTAGTTGGTGCAAGTTCCACACTACCGTATAGCGGTGATATATATATATATATATATATATATATATATATATATATAATTATATATATATATATATATATATATATATATATATATATATATATATATATATATAATTATATATATATCACCGTCATCTAATTTCGAAAGGGCCCGGCAATGGATATTTCATTCCATATGGTATAGGAGATGCCGAAACTTAGTCTTACATTATTGAGCCAAGATTCACGCGTTACCTATAGGATAATACCGCTTGGTTCTCTGCCGAGCCAGTATGAGTTCTGTATCAGAAAGTACTGGCTCTGTAATGAGCCAGTATAGACCCCATCCACGTCAGCTGGGCCATTGATTCAGATATAGTGGCATATGTCATCCTCGAATGCAACGATGGCGAAAGGGCAGCTGGTGACACTTCTAGGCTATAATATATATATATATATACATATTTATATATATATATATATATATATATATATATATATATATATATATATATATATATATATATATATATTATTTATGTGTATCAAGGTATACATTTGTGATGTAAGAACATGTGCACAGCCCGCTCGGGGCATAACTCAAGGCGTTAGGTCCAGGCTTGGGCTGGTCCACCTAGCCAGGGTGCCTCTCACCGAAGCGGCATTCCCTCTCTGAACATCCAATGACAGACGTTGCTGTAAATATTCCCCCGCCCTCTTGTCTCCTGGAGCAAGCATCAATCTTCTTCCGACATCGTTAAGCAGTTTCTCCGTTAACAGCCCAGGCCCCCCCAACGTCTCAAACGCAAGGGGTGAGAACATGTGTGGGTAAGCGACGCTTGAATACTTTCGGCACTTGGCTGCCTCCGCTAGGGCTACCGCGTGTCTAGGGCGGGCTGCGCCCGCACCGACCATTGGAGGGGCTAAAGAGTCGGTTACGGTCGCATTCCACACCAGCATTTGCCCCCGCTCGAAGGGAGTTAGGGTCATGCCATCAGGTCTCTTCCCATAGTCTCTGACTAAACCGGGAGGCTCCAAAATGCATGGGTAGCCCGCCGACCGTAGCCCTCTGCTAAATGTTTCATTCAAAGCTGAGTGGCGTGCGATTCTGCCTGAACTCTGCGGACATGAAAGTCCATGGTGACCTAGGGAGTCGACCTCGTCACCGCATTTGCACTGGTGTGGGGACACTAGCTCAACTCCTAACCTCAACCCGACTAGTATTCGTGTAGACTCATCGTCGAGCAGGGTATCCAGCTGAGGGCTCGGCAGAGCGTGTAGCCATGCACCTGCACCGGGCAAGGAAAGTGCCTGTAACCTCGCCTTGCTAGCGGCCGTAGTTATTCGGTCTTACAGGCCGCTTCCATCGGCCGTCGTTTGCCAGTTCTGACCACGCGCGCTGAAAAGAGGGAGTCTCCGGTAGAGACCCGCAGAATGCGATGGCGTCATCGTGAGTCTGTTCAAGCGTGGCCTGGAAGTTTGCAATCGTCCGGGAGTCCAGGATAGACTCAACAGCACTAGTCGCCAAATGTAAAGAGGCGATGTGTGCTGCGACTGAAAGAGAAACAGCTTCAGGCAGGCCCAGTCCGCCTCTGGCTACCGGTAAGAAGGCCTGAACTAGGGAATCGTCTCGCAGCCGCAGGTTGAGTATAGATTCCAACGCTAAGCCCATCTTCGAGTTAATTTCCTCCAACTGGGCCGAGAAGGCTGAACTGTTGATTCCCCTAAACAGGTAGTTCAGCCTCGACGCAGAAAAGCACGAACGCAGGAGGTACAACCCCCGGTGGGCGCCTAGCTGGGGAAGACGAGTAAAACCAACCTCCAGTTTTTCCATCCCACGTTCGATTGTCGGTACAAGGTGGCGAGAAAACAGGGGTACGTCAAGAATATCCAGATCGTCGCCTGTTACGCGGCAACCTGGAAGTAGGTTCTGTATGGCGGAGATTTCAGCTGTACCTGAGCCGATTATGTGAACCTCAGACCGTACTGATGTTACCTCCAATTACCCCGTCGTCCAAGTACCAAAGATTGAGAGGACTTTTGAGTGAGTTAACCAAGTCTTTAACGGCAAGACAAAACAGAGGGGGCGCGAGGGCATCTCCCTGTTGAACCCCTACAGCCAAAGTGAGCAGTGCCGAGGGCAGGACCAAGTGCGATGGATCGCCGTAGGCCAATTTTACTTGGTGATAAATGGCAGGGGTCTCGTCTCCAACCACCTTCAACAAGTGATCCCTCCTGACGGTGTTGAACGCGTTCTTAAAGTCAAGTTTGACAATGCACGGATGGATCGAGCCGAGAATCAATAAAAGCCCTGGTAGCGTGAATCATTATTTCAGCACCTCCCTCGGTGGAGAAACCTAGCTGGTTCGATCCAATCGCTAGGCTGATGACTTCTCTAGAGTCCCTTACTGCCAATTTCGCCGCGATTCTGCGTAGTACCGATGAACAGGCGATAGGTCTAAACGAGCCGTCCTTCTTCTTTAGTGCAAACAGCCTCGCTCCGAAGATAAGAGGACACCACCTCGGATGCGGAGCACCCCATCGCAGTAGATCGATTACTTTTGCTAGGGCTTTGCCAAGTCCTTCGCATGAGCAGCCGAGAGTCGGTGAGAGCAGGTCCTGAAGAAGTCGAGGTCTGATGAAATCTAGACCGGCGCTCGAGCTCTTTGAAAATGATCCCACCGTCTATCGAACATCCTTGACCGAGGTTGAAGAAGGTAAAAGTTGTGAAGGGGAAGGAGACGGCCAGCATAGGTCTGGTTGCGCGGGGGGGGTGTTTTTCCCGTAGCGACGCTGCGGCGGCTGGTTCATCGACCATGACGTCGTCTGACAGAAGAAGGCGGGCGGCCCCCGACACGTCTCCGTCCGACAGTTTGGCCGACACGGCCCGCGTGATCAAATGGTTTCGCTCAGCATTACCACCCGACTCGCCCGCAGTATGCAGGAGAGCCAGATCTGTAAGTCGAGCACCGCGTCGGAACTCCACCAAGTTCTTCCTAATGACCACTGCCTACCGGTAACCTTAGCACAACTGGAGCGAAGGAGAAAAGTCCAAGCCAGGCGGCGTCGTCGTTGTCCAAAGCTACCTTTAAGCACACCTCTGACAGTGCGTCAGCCACCGACTTCCTGACCACCTTCGGCAGGATGCGAACCAACTTTCCATTTTTGATGTAGGCACTCCGTGAGATCGGGATTGATTTCGTTCGAGGGCCCGTTATGAAGTGGTATGGCGTCTCCGCCCCCATGTTTGACTGTGACATGTCTACGGAGGCCTTGCCTAACAAAGGTCTGGCCGCATAGGTGACATGTTACCTTGTTGGGCCACAGGGAGTTCTGTATAGACGTAAAGCTTGGGCCGACTCCTTCTGAAGGATCCGACGAAGTGACCAGTGTGGGTTCTGTCACCGTTCTGCCTATGTTGTGATCGTCCGTTACTATGATTGCCTGAGATCGCTAGCAACCGTCAAAAGCGCCAATAATGGTTGTAGCGCATTCGTGATTGACGTAATCATTTTCGACAACTCGGATTTTACAGATATTAAGTCCCGGACTAATCCGGACGAGCCGTGAGCCACTGGCTTGCGAGGTCCCCGGAGACGAGTGCGTGTCACCTTCGTTCGTGGCTTGGCTCGGGGACGCTGTTTCGGTGCCGCCCTAGGCCTGGGTAGAAGGAGCTGCGGAGTGGTGTCTTCACCAACCGCGATGCCACGAACCACCGAGGCATATGTCACCCCGGCCGTGGAGGCAGTAAGTGGTCCAGCGACATTAGAGCCCTGTAAAGAGGGTGCAGGAACTGCCAAGGCTTCGTTAATTGATGCATCCGGATGAGTAGCACGAACCTGGTGCAGGGTTCTGGCTTCCATCAAAATACGATTCCTTTCTTTCAGGTAAAATAGTCTTGGGCAGCTGGGTGACTTTGCATCGTGGGGTCACCCGCAGTTGACACATTTAGGCGGGTTCAAACAATCTGCCGCAAGGTGGCCTCCTTTGCCACAGTTGCGACAAGCCTTAGGAAGTGAACAGTTAGCCGCCATATGGCCAACCCTGGAACAGTTGAAGCAGACTCTGAGCTGGTCCGGTTCTAGAACCACCGCATGCTAGCAGCGATAACCCAAGAACACTGACGTCGGTGGTTGACGGTCAAAAGTCAAGATGACTTTTGGCAGAGGCCTCTTTTGATCGCCGGAAGAAACGATCAGTCTTCGGGCAGCTGTGACGCCAACGTTTGTCAGCTCCGTTACGATCTCTTCCTCCGTTAGCGAGGTGCATACACCTTGAATCCTGGCTTTAAACGATGCCAAGCCCGGGCAAGTGGCGGTCACCGGGATGTCATCTACACACGTTAGGCGTGACAGCTTCTGGGCCACATCGATGGAGGTGACATTAATAAATATACTGCTCTTGTTGCCTGAGATACGACCCTCTGGCACCAGACTGTGAATTGCCTTAAATAGCCGTAACATAGAGCCTTCTTTGAAGTCGACGAAACTCCCGTCAGGATTCTCCTTGTGTCTGAGGCGAACCCTGAATGCTCCAAATGTTCCTGAGCTGTCTTCATTTTTCAGCCGGTCTAGCTGCCTCTGCTCCCGTATCACGGTCTTTTTTTCCCTCGCGCTTGTGACAACGGTAAAACCATCGTGACCCGAGGGCTCATCAACCACCGAGTCAGCATCGACACCCTGCCTTCTTCGCTTAACACCCGCGGATTTGTTACTCATGGCGCTAGTGGGCCCTCGATATATCATCTCCGGCTGTAGGTGCGTCGGCGCGAATGTTCGCTATGCCCAGGCTAGCCGGAGGTACAACCGGCAGGGCAGGGGCATTTGGGCCCATGATGAGGGCGTTTCACATTCACAGTCGATGCCTCGTATATCACCAAGTATACACCAATATAGTTATATCACCAAGTATATGTATATATGTCACCAATGTTTATATGTATGTATATATATATATATATATATATATATATATATATATATATATATATATATATATATATATGTATTTATATATATATATATATATATATATATATATATGTCACCAATGTCTTGTATATGTCACCTTCTGTATATATGTCACCAGTGCCTTGTATATATGTCACCGAGGCAGAGTGATTGTTTACAAACAGTCGCACTGGCGTCAAATGTAGGCGCGTGCACGCACGCGGAATCAGCAGGTTGCCAAAGCGGCTCCACCGTCTTAATTGACGGAACGAGAGCCGTGTTATGCCATGGCTGTTATGGCGCAAGAGCAATAAAAAGTACACTACACAGGAGGACCGGTGAACTGAGCGGCACCTCACGGTTAACCAGTGAAACACTTTAGAGTTTTGGACGAAGCGCAAGGTGAAGGGGATTCGACTGGGTCACTGCCAGGTCAGGCCGTGGCAAATGAGCCAGGTAACACTCCACTGTTTGTTAGCCACCGAAAACACGTCCGCACACCTCGACGTTCGAACGCCGAAAAAAGTATATATATATATATATATATATATATATATATATATATATATATTATATATATATATATACATACATATATATAAATATATTTACTAGCCTAGGATAATAAGAAACAATGAAAGCCATGATACTATTTACATGGTACGGGAACTACTAATATATACTATAATACAATGAACAATAACCATAGTAAGAGTAAAATAATTATAATATTATTGACAACAATAAACGTACTAAATTATGGTAGTGTGTGTCTGCAGGCAAGGTTGTTGGCGGCATAATGCGTGTAGTTGTCTTCCTAATAGGTCGATACAAGACAAAAAGAGGTCAGGGCATTGTCATTTAGCTTGCGGTCACCCCTTTGCCCCTTTAGCCACGACCTAACAAGTGAAGCCAATTTATCTATTGTATAAATGAACACAAAGAGGCCAGGTAAAGTGGGGCGTATTGCATAGTTATGACGCTACAACTTTAAACTAAATATCTCATTTAAAGCAAATCTGCACCCCAGGTTTTATGTATATGCAGTCTTGAGGCGTAAATATCTAGTTACCGCTTTCTCAGTTCTCAATTTTGTTATGCCCACTTCTAAGGAGCAAATATATCGTTCAGGATAACGGTGATAGGAGATATATATATCCTTATAGTTTTCACGCCACGCGTTCAGGATCTTGCATGCTACGCAGTTGCACTTTATGTGTTACGCCTGACAATCCTTTATACAGCTAGCTATTGACCACGTCGAGATTGAATGAGCGTATATTTTATTTATATATATATATATATATATTTATATATGTTCCCGAGATTGCCGTATGTGTGTCGTGGGCTAATTAACAACTGGATATTAACTGATATAAAACTCGTATACAATCGCTAGGAAAAGAGCAAACAATGGCCATCGTATCAAAGTAGACGCGTCTTAATGATAAACGGACAACAAAAATCGCTTCTGATAAGCCCTCGTGGGTTGTGATGGCTAGGAAGGCTCATGGTCAACTCATACGTTTCCCGACAGGATTACGTAGTGTTTTCTTCGCTAGACTACCATCCTAAACAGCAGTAAAACCAAACACAAGATAGGGGCGTGTGCGTGGTGTTTTGAGTTTAGTTGAAATCAATCGAGTCCAGCAATGTTGTCAAGCGAAGTTCTTGTTTGTATATGTTGGCTCTTTTTTGTTTAGTCCGTGTGAGAAAAACAGCAGCTTAGATAAGCGGAAATGGCTTTTGATTTTCTCTCTCTCTCTATATATATATATCCGAAAATGGTGGAGATATTTTAACAAGCTACAACAGCATTGGATTTTTTTTGGAATTCGTACAGCAAAAGACTCATGAATGTGCACTTTTACATTAACCATTTCTCTGCGTTCTCGAAAAGCAACTATGTTTTGGCGCCAAGGTAAAGCCTACCGGCCTTAGCAGTAATGGCCGCTCTATCATAAACGAATCACTGTTAACCGTGCTGATGGAACTGCGTATATATATATATATATATATATAACCCAGCCAGCGGCTCGTTAATTAAATTCGAGCGAAATGAGAGATTATTTTCTAGGCTAAAGGGCAGAAAGGGTTTTCTTGGCACGATCGACAGTTTTACCAGAACTTCCTATCACATCATTCCTTATGCAGACAGCAACGTTGCCAATCACCAGGACCATTGCAGCAGCAGCAGTCGAGAACAGACGGTAGACTTTTCCGCTTCCCACCCGCCTGGCAAAGCCCGGTGTGTCCACTCGCCGATGCAAACACGGGCGTTTTGTGGGCCGTCTGGAGAAGCGGTTAGTGACTAGATCTTCTCTCGCTTCCCTCACTTCTCCTTGCTCGGTCGCCGGACAAAGTAGACGCCCGTCAAGACCGATGGCATTGCTGTAGCGTACGGCTGTAGCCGCTTCTCGTCAGAAGTCTAGCCTTCTGATTGTCATAAAAACTGTTAAAGACAGATACACAAATGGAGAGATTGCCGGTAGGGGAAGGCACGGTATTACATGTGGTAACGAACGGAGAGAGGGAAATAACTATAAATAACGAGCGAGAACGAAAAACATAAAGAAAAATAGAGAAAAAGAACAATTCTGAGCCCCGGTGTTTCGATGGCTCGTGACATTGTCGTAGAGGATCGAGCCTTCTGCTAACGCGTGGACGTATACATCAGGCATCGTTGAAGGAAGTATCACATATGGTCGACGTTGCGTGTAAACCACACGCCCTGAACAAACAAAACTGAGCGTGAAATAAATGGGAAGGAAGGACCGATATATTGAGAACGGATATAAATACGGCGTAGCAGCACCATGATTCATACGTTGTAATACTATCGCACTAGGAAGGTATTGCAGGGTGCAAAGAAAAGTAATGTTAATTATTTGGCTAACTTGGATTATCTTGCCCGTTTGGCGGGAGCAAGCTATGTAGTACAGAAACATTTCACAAAACCAAATATTCCACAGCATATTATGTTAGATATATATATATATATATAGTAACTATTTAAGGTCTTTATTGGCTACTCTGAATTGCCATCTTGACGAGGTAGCTTTTCCTTACCCTTCATTTATTTTCACAGTTAACTTGCTTTCTGCGCCTAAAAGATGACGAATTGCAAGATAATATTTAGGATTATTCTATCTTTCAGAGGACAAATACATTTGGAGGCAAACTGCAAGGTACATATATGTAAGTAAAACATACTTCAGTTAAAATTTTGAGCAGTATGCAAGACTAGTGGTGCACGAAAATATTCCGGGATGGACGTGGCGTCATATAACCATGTTGAGTTTTTATAGAAGAAATACCAGCAGATTAGGTTTGACAATAAATAACGGTCAAGAGGTGTCTGGGCTTTCATAAAGAGCAAGACGTGTACAGGATTTCAGTGAAATCACTACTGTGCATAGCATCGTTAGTTGATTAACAATGACGCAACGTCAACTGTAGCATGCACCATATGAAGCAACAACAAGCTTGCATTTGCACTGAGTTCCTAACCTAAGCTACTAGTTTGCTGTTACGTATATGCAGTGCTCTGCCCAGAAGTAGCTAACTACGCTAGTCATTGACGCTAGCCATACAGCCAATGCTCTCGCTAACAACATTTGCATGGTCTATGCCAAAATAAATCAATCTACTGCAATATTCTTTGGAACGTATGCAACGTAATAATACAGATGCTTTATTACGTCACTTACGTCCGTAGAAGTAGAGAAGACCTGTAATAATTCAAAATAAATATACTTCTAAATTCCACACAAACGATGTTGTCAACCGAATTGTCGTAGACGAATTGAGCCTATCTCTATTCTACAACGACGAAAATGTCGCATCCCAATAGGCTCTTACAGGAGTATTGTTTACTCATTTATACTATGTTTCTTTTTCTTCTTGTTCAAATGCCGCAGTTCACTGACTCTTATAGTATGAAAATTACATATTATAAAAGTAAGTGGACTGTGTGTGAAGTACATTCGTATCAGCAAAGCAATATTCAAAAATAATCTACCACAGGAATGCTCTCTGCCAGCCACCAGCTTTAAAGTTTCTTTACAAAACAATATGAAATTGTCTGCAGAAGAAATCGTAACTTAGTGCCGTACACAATTGGAGTTGAGTCGTTATTGCGTCCCTGCCGTAACTTCACATATCACTATGTAATCGGGCAAGCTTGGCATTTAGGGAACCTCTGCTTGAACTAATACATAGCTGTGTCGTGTTGTGCGTTGAAAAAAATTGGCAATAGATGTAAGACGCGAGAGTCTCGTACTCCCAACCGTGAGCGAGTACCAAATGCAAGTTGACGTGAGATTTTTTAAACAACTAATCTGAAGTAATACATTTAGTACTTTTTTCACATAATCACGTCATAAAACACGTCCAAATAATTTACGTAGTGGTGTGTCAATTACTCCACCGGAAGTTGCTAATGTCGAAGTTGTGAATAATGCGTTTGCATGGAGTGTTTCGCGATGTGCCCATGAGTGTAAAGACTATTATGTGATTTTAACATCCCTTTTTCAATAAAGGAGACATTGTATTGTATAGATGTTCAGGTGCTGCCCATTGCAGTCTATCAGGGCCGCTTTCAGCCTACAAGACACTACCTCGCTTCCGTCTCTTTCCTTTTGGCGTCATCTTTTCAGCTGCATCGTCCTTAAAAATAATTTATTGAAGAAAGATGTTCAAGCCGAAGGGACTAGAGCAACACTGCATAGTGAAATTGATGGCGTATGATACTCAATAAAAATCAAAATGTTTAACAAATGTTTAGGACTCTTATAGTACCCTCGACAAGTAGCTGGAACAAAGGACAACCCTCGGAAGTAGTCTTCCTGTAGAGACTAACTATGGAGGTTCACCGTGGAAACGCCGCGAAGGTTCTTGTATTACTGTTCGTGGGTGAACTCAGAGCGATCGAGCCCTCAGGCTCATTCAAACGCCTAACGTGTGCATGACAATGTGAAATTGAATTAAAATACCATTTAAGTTTGATGCATTAGAATGTTGGTAGCGATGGCGTTGGGAACTATATACCTAGCGCAGCGTTGAACTTAATGCGCCTTGAAAATTATAACATATTTAGGAAAAGGTACGTAGAAAGACTTAGTTTTACTTCGAGGTGTTACCTGGCTCCTTCTTGAACATTTACTTTTTAGTTTTGGTTTAGCTCAGTAAGGTTCACTTTTAGCTTAGCTCACTAAGGCTTTCTAAATTAAGTTAGAATAGATGGAAACCCACATGGAGCGCGAGTATTTTACTTTGACGTAGGCAAAATGAAATGTTTATATGTAGAAGCGGAAGCCATTACATTGTTTGTTATAAATCAGTCTGCTCTAAATAGTCATTGTACCTCGCCATTGGTGTTACGTCTAAATTCCGTCGGTTTGTCAGCGATTATATGAATTAAGTTGACGTCGTTAACGTGACAATGCAACCATTAGTAATAGTAGTACTTAGCACCTTAGATAATTTAAGATGGCGACGCGATACAGCTAATAGCCTAACAGACGGCTGCACTGTACACAAGGGCCTCCTAGATTGGTAATGGGTGTGTGCATCGACAGGATAAAGAATATTGTGCGATGTTCGAGATACTAGACGACCTACCATCGACTTCGCCTGTCTCTTGTCCCCCTATCGACGTCCTGCTCCTGTGTTTTCTCCATAGCTATAACTCGGCGAAAAGAATCTCTACTCTTTAGCGAGCCTGACGGCATTGTTCCTGCAGGAGAATGCCGTCCATTTACTTCTGCTGCCGAGTCTTCGGGGGTTGATGCTGCTGCTGCCAGATAGGTCCCTTGTTGTTCCTATCGGCGCTCGGTGCTCAGGCGCCCTTTTCGTTCACCTGTGGACGACGCGCCTGTATGATGGCGAAGTCGTTGGCATCGCCTCGCTCTCTACAGTTTTTATTTTGTCCTGCCTTTCCATTTTTTCTCCACTTCTCTCTCCGTTTTTCTCACTGTCTCTCGCTTCCTCTATATATCCTCAGTTCTTACCATTGTCGTTTCTTCCTAGTGCATTAACTCGGTGGACCAGACCAACCAGTGAGGCGGGCAACGAAGCCAAGCTTTGCCTAGCGAAAAAAAAACGCGTACCTGAGTAGAGCTGCTTCGACGTTTCCTTAACCGTCGGTCAACTTTCATCTACAAGGCTTCTGGCAGCAGCCACGGTCTTAGTGAGTGAGAAGACCGACCAGAATGCGAAACGCTGGAGGAAGGGCCAAAAGAGGCGAATAGGCTGAACGACTCTAACTGTATTTAACGTTACCGAAAGCGATTCTATGACACCGTTGGCGTTTATTGCTTTGTAATAGATGAGAGAGAACAACATATATATAAATATATATACAACCGGAGACAAGAGATCTGCGGCTTTCTTGAGGCAACGCTTCGAAAACCAACGCGGGAACGCGGCGTCTGGGGCACGCTGCCGAAGTGGTCCTAGCCTACTCTGTACGAAAAAGAGTAATATTTCCATTGCACACGTTCTCAGGAGACACTTGTCGCTCCACTTGTATTCTTCATAAAAGTATTAAATGATATATAAATCTAATAAGCATCACCCAAAGAAAATTCGATTAACAACAAGGAACACAATTCATTATTTACCTCTGAATGCGTCTGCCTATTAAGCTCACGCACTTCTCTTACTTTGTACACCCTCTGGCTCCTCTGGTAAAAGTCTTTTCCGTCTTTGGCACGGGCGTCACACCCTGCAGAATGATTCAATCCAAGTCATACACTTAAAATTGAACTTTAATTTATTATAAGCATACAATATTCTTCGATTACTACGTCGACCGAAGGGCTGGACTAAGATCAAAAACTGCTTCACAGTAATTGCGTTGTTCATTACTTTTTACTCGAAATCATGAAAAGGACATTTGACATGGCTGCGTTACACAGTAAGGCTGCCAAACGTACGTTTGTAAAACACATACTGCACAGTGTAGACTTTTGTATATATATATATACATATATCAGGACAAGTAAACTACATGTCGCTAAAGCTATGAGCATTTTAGTACTACATTATCTTGTTATTATTACAATCACATAGATGTTATTATCGCCTGTTTTATAGAAAAGCTTTAACTACTACGCCGAAGCTTGATTAGGAATAACCAATTTAAGCAACGGTTAACATATATATATATATATATATATATATATATATATAAATTTTAACTCTATCTGCAAGTTTTAATGATAGTATCGAACAGGTTTGTGGCACGCCGGATCAAACCCGCCGCTCCTATTACTCCTTCATATATATATATATATATACAGTTTAACAACAACAAATGTTGTTTGAACCGATGTGGGTTACCGTATATCACTCCACAAAATGTGTGGTTGAGAATGAACTATGCTGTTTGATCGAAAAGTTAAATACCAGTGAGCGTGGAATAAAATTCTGCTACGTCCGAGTGATATCTAAACAATTAGTCGTATTAACTACCTTAACAAAAATTGAAAATGTTGCCGTGAAGCTAATACTGTCAGGGAATTCGCAGTGGTTTAATTCGTACTATTTTCGTGATGATTCGGTACTATCGTACGCCGGTTTCTCCGCCTCCGAAATCAAATCCCGATAAAGACCTATGGTAACAAATGTTAATTGTTGCAAACGCGAATGGCAGTTAGAACTAGATGACCATACATATATGCCGTGTGCGTTTTCACTTAATTTAGCATCAGTTAATCCGCCGATCCTCAAAGACAGCTTCTAAATAAGCCTGAACCGAAGCGTCGTTTTATGCTGGTGCTTCATCGCGCTGTACAATGCTGAAATATCCACTAGCAGTTCTGGTAAGATCGTATTAAGAGATCTGTGGCACGTTTCTCCATTTAACCTTTCCCAGCTTCACAAGGGCTTATAAGATAGTTTTTTTGAATGCCGGCCTAGAAATTCGCGGAAAAGTGATCCTGACTTGCACGCAGACGAGCCACATGCGGGTTCTCGTTGGCACATCAATGAGAACTGTGTGCATTAAGTGTGCCCTCTTTTGTAAACGAAGCTTCGTTACTCAAAGAGCTTGAGTGCAGGGAACTCAGCCCTGGTTATTTTCCTTTGCAAAAACTAGCGACACAAGCCAACACGTGCCTGGTAATCGGACTACAGGGCTTAAAAAGCGCCGAAATCGGTACGTATGCAGTTTTTCTTTGATTTCTGCATAAGAAAGAAACACAGGCTGGGTTCCTTGCATTTGTCCTCCCCACAGATAGAGCTTTGTTCACACAAGAGGGCATATGCACGCAATTCTTGTTAGTGAGCCAACGGAAGCCCGCATATGGCCCGCCCGCATGCACGCCGCTTACTCGTCCTTTAGTATTTTGACTGGCTTTTTTTTTCTGGGAGGTTTCAGGAATGCATGATGCACATGCGCCACTAGCAGCCTGCGTGACTAGTGTGAGACTCGCAAACCCACTAAACCCGGATTCCTCCCCACTCCCCCAGGCTCGGTATTACTTTGGCATTACATCGAATGACTGGCTTGGCAAACAATTTCTTGTAGGTCCTCCTGAAACATTAAAAAAATAAATGTACCACACGTTTTCGAGTAAAAATGCACCAAAAATGACACAGGATCTCGATCTGCGAACTTATTTAGTATGACTAGTTGCCTTCCATTGTCCGGCGTTGGATATCATTTAGACCAGGCCAGCCACGTCAGTACAACAACAGTACATGACGAATTTGGCTGTCACTCCTAAATATGGCATTTTTGGCTCTCGTTGCTTTTAGAAAAAAATCTTATTACTAAATCTACACACCTTTATTCGACCCAACTTAGACTCAATTTGAATACATATGAATTTGCATGCTAGAGGTGAACAAAATACATACCTTTCACCTTACTTGAGCGCTAGATAGCATCTGTCCTTGCATATAATACTGCAGTATTATTGTCACAAATTGACAGGCAACATACTGCTGCTTTGGTCTTTGCTGTCATTATAAAACTAGATTGGTTAACGTCGTACAAAACGAACTATTTATCGCACTTGCCTTTAGCATTCATGCCCTTGCAATTCTTTAATCCTTATGCGTATGCCGCCCCGATATGTAGGCTAGTCCATGACGATAGTATACTAAAGGCCGCCATCAAGTGTGTCAGATAGGCTCTGTCTTGTCTTGCTATTGAACAATGCCATACAAACAAAGACGACAAATCGGAGTTCAATATATTGCTATGTACTTTTCTCAGAAAGGGAGAGAGAGTGAGAACAAGAACACTCTGCAAACAACAACGACCTGCCAAGAGTCATCATACAAATATAATAACGCCGACAAATAAAACCTTGTCTGGCAACATTAAAAACAATAGCAGCAACTCTGATCAGTTCCATTACGCAAACACTGTGCCGGCCAAATCTTCGTTCGTCTCTTCTCAAACGGCGAGACAAGGCTACGCAGGCCTGTTTTCATTTGCTCTGCGGTTGATTCAACGGGGTTGCCGATCGCCCCGCGCCTCGACGTTCTAAGGAGCGAGGCAAAGCTCCGCAGACTTCTTTTCTACGGCTTCTCTTGTCGTTGTCTCTGCTCATGCTACTGTTGGCTTGCTGCCGTCTTCGCATTGTTCTTTGTGGTTGTTCTTCAGCTTTTGAATTGCTTTTCCGTCGTCAAACACTGATGTCCCGCCGGCGTCCGTCGTTTTCTCGACTGGAAGGTTAAAGAAACCTCACTGTGCGCTCGACTATCGCCTTTGCTATTCTCCGCTAAACCGCAGCTTAGGTAGAGAATCTCAACAATTTGTTACAGACTCAGCGAGCGGTAGCAGCAGTGCTACTAATATTAGCAGGACGACGGGATATCGAAGACGCGCAAGCCGCTGGAACACACTAGAGACAAATGGAAGGTAACGTATTGGGAGCATAGCTTAGAAACTCTAGTGGCTGAGTCGGACTACTTCGAAAAGCTAACGAAGGACACCACAAATACAAAAATGGAGATAAGAAAGAGCGAGAGAACTTTGAGGAGGACTACAACCGTCCAGTCCTAGCCAAAGCAAGTATATACTGGAGACTAAGCCAAAGCAACTTAAAGAGCAGGTGAAAAAAAACATGGCCACACTAAATGAAGTCGACATACGGCACGCTCTGCTGGTGCAAAGGCTGCAGGTGGCGCAGTTCCCCTTATATCAAGAGCAAATATGCACCGAGTCATAGGTGGGGGAGCTAAGGATCGACAACGTGATACAGATGTAAGGGCGACTCTTGTGCAAAACAGCTGTACCAAGGACAAGTTAATGTTGCAGAACTTGTTGACTTCATGAAGCGGACCCCACAGCCACTATGCTGGAAACATTGCAGATGGGAAAATGGCCACGGCAAGCATCTCTAGCTTCTTCCACGACTACTTGTAATTGATAAGAAACGCCGACCAACTGATGAGCTTATAGACGTCATTGAGCGAGTGGCCCAGACACAGCGACATTCTATGCCAACATGGTCGGAGGCCACACCGAGTGAAAAGAGCAGACAGAGGAATAAAAAGTCCACACCAAGAAGCACTGTTA
Organism: Dermanyssus gallinae; assembly: GCA_003439945.1. Classification (NCBI taxonomy): domain Eukaryota; kingdom Metazoa; phylum Arthropoda; class Arachnida; order Mesostigmata; family Dermanyssidae; genus Dermanyssus; species Dermanyssus gallinae. The sequence goes on along the minus strand of QVRM01007094.1, from coordinate 1,342,832 downwards.
CCACCACCACTAGTGAGACAAACGGTTTGTCTTTTGCCGGTACGCTTAAGAAAATAAGATCAAGTGTCCAACCGGATAAGCTAGGTTAGACTCAGAGTTAGAAGATTAGAAAATGAGAAGGGCGACCAGATCCTTTAGATAAAGGAAGTCAACGCGGGTGGACGCCAGGCATTTGCCAATTACCTAACGAAAAAGGCAAACGTCGTAACACAAGTGAAGACTTAAAGCTTTGTTGTTGAGGTACTGACCAGAGATCCTGACGAGACTGTTACGGCAGAAAGGTTCAAACTAGCATTAGATGAGTAAGTACTATGACTGTTGGGATTCCAAAGGCTTGTTGCTGAGAGAAGAACCAGGATCAGACAATTGAGCTGCCGCGTTAGAGAATGGATCAGCCTACCAGGTTACTTCAACTGTAAAGAAAATTGGTCGTATGGCAAGAAAGTGCAAAGAGAAGAAAAGCGACTTTAAAAGATGCCATTAATGCTGTGGCACCAAGCACATCACTTAAGAGTGTGACTCGAAAACTGAGTGGTGTTTTACTTGCCAGACAGGTGGGTACGCAGCTAACATGATGGCTGAAACTGAGGATAAGAAAATCGAGTAGCAGAAAGTTGAAAAGGGAGGATTAGAGACCCCGGTGGAATAATGCATGGTAGTTCATAAACGCTTGAGAGCGCAGTCGACAAATGTACTCTGCGTATTCCTCGTGGAGGTTTGTATTCGACCAGACCATGTGATGAAAGCCATGAACTATGTATCTGGTATAGACGTGGCGGTTCTTACATGCAAGACCAAACCAGAGGTGAGAGACACTGAAAATATCCAGGTCCCCAACCTCCCATCGGACTTATGCAACTTTAGTTTCGCGTCTCGAGACAGTGCTTTCGACTGTACGCCGCCTTTTCAATCTAAATAGAATTACCTTAACAGACGGTGTCTTACCCGCAAAACATCATGCTATCATTATTACTCTGTACCAGTAAGGTATCCACATCAAATGAGTTCAAAATTACGTTCTAAAGTGAGCTACCAGCCCTTGCGTGCCCTGTTAGTCCTTCTCCTAGCATTTGTCCTCTTTTCATGATCTTGTTAGAGAAATCACAAGCTTTCCAAGAGGGGCTCCGACTGCACCCACTGCTCGTATATGCTCGAGTATATGTGGTCTGGCCCCGCCCTCTTCCCTGTTTCAATGTGAGCGCTCAATCATTGAAGCCGGGTGTATCATTTCAGAGTTATACAGAAGACATGTTACATAAATCGTTACCTATTCGACGCTGAGCAGATGTTCACTCCTCTACGAGGCCGCACAATGTAGGCTAAAGGCTTTCGTTCTCCTCTTTCAAGCTGTCGAATCTCCTCTCGCCTAGCTTTATGTAGGCTTTTCTACTGTTATAGTAGTCAAGCCTGCCTCTGGCTAGCAGCTGCGGTGATGCCTTTACTTTCGCTTGGCTCAAGAGGTTGAGCACTCTCACTTGGCTCCAGAGGTCGAGCACTGTACAGTGGGCGAGATAGCAAGCCTCAGACGACCACTGCCGTGATCTCCTCTGCCCGGGTCTCTTCTACTTGACTGAACTTTTCATAGTTCTCTCTAGCAGATCACAGCAAGTGACCACATCACGGCCCACCTTGAGGCAATCAAAACTTTTTTTTTGCTTTGACAACCACATCAAGAAAAAATAAAACAAATCATATGTATTGGATGTTCCAGTGCTGCGTACACGGGCTTTCAGCCTTACGAACTACACGAGTATAATGTTGTGATACACATAAGATATTATAAATAATAATAATAATAATAATAATAATAATAATAATAATAATAATAATAATAAAACGCATTTAAAAACAAATTAGACGCTCGTAATGGGCTAAGTTGCCTCTGGCACGATACCGTCATCGCGTTTTCGTTACTGAATTTATATAGACTTTCTTCAGCAAAGGTATGTCATAGCAGGAAAGTGACAACCACATTCAACATATACGACCAACAAGACCGGGGCTTGAACTTGCGATTATTTTGCTAACCATGGTTACCATGGCAACGCCCTATTTCGAACATTGTGTCAGCCGCCTAAGCTACGGTCGATCGTAGTGAACGGGCGAAACAACTCATGGCAATCAAATGTAGACCGCGTCGCTGTTTCTCTCGAATATAAGGAATATTTACAACTACTGATACCAATAGGGGTTACCCTACAGCCACATCGAGAACAATTAAGCGTTTAACTTCGCGATCGATAAGGCTGAGAAATAGTAGACCAATGTTGTATCCCATCGATGGAAGAAGGAAGAGCGCCTCTGTTTTGTCGTTAGTAGCCCCGCCATCAATACGGTCACCAAGGTCGCCTGACTCATCACAATTGACCATCTTAGCGACCACTGCCGAGCTAAAATTTGAGGGGACGTGGGAGATCAATACGTTCACCCTCATAGCCGAGAGACCCACACAGAAATAATTCTTCCTCACACGTTGCGCGATCCACGCGCCGATTTACCACGGCCTTCTACAGGTAGAACTGCCAGCTTGGAGTCCTCACATTTTACCGATATCAGTTCCTCCTGCTGGCAAATCTCCGGCAGAAGTGCAACGTCTACCGATATAAGCTTGTCAACTGGCGCTAGGCCTATTGTTTTTTTAAGTTCCTCACAGTTCTAAAAAAACAACTGCAGAGGCCTGGTAGTCTCCGCGTAAGCATTACCGCATGACCGGACCGCCAGGTACTGTAGATTTTAAAGACAAAAAGGCACCTTCTATGACTCTTTTTTCGTAAGGTGCACCTACGATGCAACCATGAAACAGAATATCCTTAAGCCAGAATTCACTCTGCGAATACTTTGCGTCGTCGCCGTCACCCAGCACTGCACAGAAAACGGCATCATCACTGCGACTGAATTTTGAAAACCGCCTTGTTAACAACAATGCATCAAAATTCGAGGAATCGGAGGAAGGGAAGGTGGGCTGCCAAAACTACCGAAAAATCCTTATAGAAAAGAAAAATCGAGCATCTCATGTCAAAACAGCTGGCTTTTGAAATATAATCTATGTGGGGAAATCCAAATGACTTGCCTATCACCGCTTAGGAGGTCGGAGAATGGTTAATGAGCTTGAGGATACGGCGCCTTTTCAGACAGCCAAGAAAGCTTCCAGGAGGGGCGGTCCACCATACCATGCCCCGGAAAGTGCTTGAGATTGCCAAACGGATTAAGACCTCTGAGACGCGAAAAATTGGTAGTGATATTGAAAGTAAAAGTGTGTTCAAAAGCATCCGCTGGAGAATCAATCTGGAAGCACCTGAGAACGAAGGGAATAATATATAATATTCATTGAATAATATCCACCTGCCTGCACATTTGCAGCACTCGCAAAGGCAGCTGATTCTATTGTCCTCTATGCTGCCCCAATGTAGAGATTCACGGTACTGAGGAGTAAGCTAATTATAAGATTACTACAATTATTGGTGCAATTGGTGTCCAACACAACGGCGCTTACAATCAGGAAGAGTGTGTAAACCCATTCGAAGCCTTGGCGCGTCAAAGCGACAGAACCTAACAAACTCCGGTAGGAACACTTTAACAAAAACCTTGCCGGATGAGGCCCTGCAAAGTGTGTTTGCATATGCGTCAACTGATGTTAGCATGGATGACAATGTGGCAGAGCTGTGCCTCCAATAATTCGAGTGTCCAAGGGGCACAACATAAGTAGTATCTGGAACCACTTATCTAAAACACTGTAGTATCTGGAATAGGCCCTTTTCTTGTAAGCGAGGTTTAGGGCTTTAAGTACTTTAAGAAAAAAATAAAACAAAACAAATAAACAAGGATTTGTTTTTTTTTTTGTTTTATTTTTTTTTTATATATTATTATTATTTTATATATTTTATTATTTTTTATATATTTATATAAGTTTTAACAAGGATTTTAAGCTAGAACTGATAAAACCAATGAGTGGCGTATAGCCCTATGTCACTGAAATGAAGCGGCTATATTACCATTTCTTCTATAGTAGCATCTTCGATAATCGCTGCACTTTCATGGCTTCCGTTGCCCGGGTTGATATTGTGGACCATCCGGCAAAAGGTGGGTCTATCTGGGACTATAAAACGAGGCCTTTTGGGGTTCCGTATCGATAAGCATGAGTTAGGTGCTGTGGAACCGCTGTGAACACGATATTAACCCTTGTCTCCTCCCATTCGTTTTTTCGCTGTGCTCTTAGCTGACCTTGACACCTCTAGTATAGCAGCCATCTTGCCAGAACAACCTGCGCCAATACGACGGCCGATTACAACCACATTTATCATCTCGATCGGACACAACAGCCTTCCACTAGATGGGTAAATCCATTCGAACGAGGGCGGTGATAATGAAACAAAGGGATCAGTATGCCTCTAGTACGACTTGCGATAGACGTCCTTGCAGTGGGTCGGTCGAGGGTAACGCGGCCACACAGTATTGTAAATACTCTAAAAATGCTCCAGGGCTAAGAAATACGATGCAGCATCGGCTGCCGGTTAAAGTCAATTGTGTCAAGTCAATTTACCATATAGATAGTTTATAGAAATCATCCGATTTAATCGTGTGTGGGTGAGACGGCAAACCACGTTGTCGGTGGTATAACTAATATTTATCTGTTTCATTCGGACTAAGTGTATGCGTTGAATCATTCACATGTATGTTGTACTTCATTCACGAACGCCCCATTGGAAGAGAACGTGCAGTGTACTCTCCGCGGAAGTCTTTACGGGAACTAACGAGGTAGTGGAATCCGTGTACCTTCTGGTAGTGTATACATGGCAATCGGCGAAGGCCGCGCCGGCTCACAGCCATGAAGAACGAAGTTATATTAAGAGTATCTTCGCCGCTCCCGCTTCTCGGTTTTGGTATTCAGTTGCCGATCGGCGTCTGTAGCCACCGTTGCACTAAAACCAACTCCGAGCTTCTGCAAGCTGAGTTAGCGTCGGATTACCGTTATAATCAAGTATGACAATAGGACGCCAACTTCAATGTTTTTTTTCTATTTTCTCTTCCCGCGCATGCTCCCGTTTAGCATCATCTCTCTTTCCATTTGCCTCTTTTTCTCAATCTCTCGCTCTCTCGTGTGTAGGGTTTCCTCATGAGAAAGCAAAATAAATAGGAAGGCAAGAAAGAGAGAGAGAAGAAAGAAGGCAAGTATGGCGGGAGAGAAAGTGATAGTGTTTCTGTTGTTGTGTCTGAAGACATCCGTCGTCGATCTATGGCTCCTGCAAGGGCAACCGTTGAAGTTCGCTGAAGTAAGCAGATACTACGCGCATGCTCATCCTCAACCGACGACTGGGGAAGTGACGAACGTTGGGAAACAGCGGCGCCGAAATCGATCAGGCTGGTCGACGCGCAGATCGCAGGCAAACTACAGCCAGTCTGGACACGGCGTGACAGGCTTTTCCTTTGGGGCTGGGAAGCTGCGTGGAAGTGCCCATGTGCTCAGCGTCGTCTGTATCGCAGGCGTGTGCGTGTTTGTGTGCGGTCGGCGAAAACATTCGCTCTCGTCTCTCATCAAATTACCTGCTCTGGAGAAGCAGCAGCAATAGCAGCGGCAGCGGCAAATTGTATTCTCTGGTTCCACCGTCACCGCTCAACTGTCGCTGGATTCCGTCGGCGACAAACTGGCAAACTTCAGGTAGTCAACGGCAGATGACATCCTGCATGCAGTAAACGAACAACAAGCGATTCCAGTGGCGGCCGCAACGAGTCGCTCAGCTCGAGCCGACCGTTACAAAATAAGAAATAGGAGGAGGAGGAGCAGGAGGACAAAAATCTATGTGAGATGGTTATCTGTCGAAAAATAAGCTGTTATTTGCCGACTGATAGGGCTGTTTTGTTTCGCATTTCCTGCGGATGTGTATTTCACGCAATTTCCATCAGACGTGCAGAGTGGGCAAAATCTTACTAAATTGCGCGACTTCAAGGCTAAGCTGATTCAACGACCCGGAAAACTGCTGTTAGGCCATTTTGTTGCATCGTACCAAAGCCATCTTGTATCTAGCGGGCTTTTCCAAAAGTGCTGCGTACCACTGCTCTCTGGGCACGTCAGTCCGCAAAGTAAAAACCAGACTGCCTTGGTGGCGACAATTCGTACTACGGACGGACGTGGTTGTGTGCTATTGTACCGGAATGTGGTGGTTTGATCGTCTTCGTAGTAGAGATTTTGATGTTACAGACCTCGGACGGTCGATACAAATCAAATATTTTTTTTGTAGATTGTAACATACCGCACGTATTAGTTTTTGCGCCTCTAACTGATTTAGCGCTTAGGATAACTAAAAATGAGTCGAAGAATTGCCTGAACACCTAAGCTTGTTTTCTTGAAAAAATCGAAAATCATACTTCCCTAAGGTGTGTGTCCCTTGTGTAGCAGCGATAAGCAGGTATTTACATTAAGAAGACCGCGGGTGGGATTGAAGAGGCACGTTGCACTCTAAACTTCTGCAACTTGATCGTTTCAAAGGCATGCCATTGTTCAAAAAATGGCCAGACTATGCAATCGTAGATGCGTGGTATTGTATTACAGCAATGCCAGCCCGCAAATATCTGTGACAAACTCAGAATGGTGGAATTCTCATTAAACATTCTCCTAATCATACTCCTTCGGATTATTATTTGTTCTGCTAACTTCAGAATTCCTTGAGACTAGAAAGTTTTAAACGTTTGGAGGGACTCAAAAGCCACCTTAACCGTATGTTTTTAATTAAAAAGACATTAAATTTTAAAAAGGTCGAAATTTCTTATTACGAGAGCATTAAACAGTGGTTATAAAAAGTCAAGTCAAAAGCATATTTTTAATGCCAAATGAAAATGCAAGAAGTGAGGCGTATGTCACTGACTAAAAGGACACTGCGTAATTTGTTTTTCTCAAAATTTTCCTTGCCAACCACAAACAAGCGACTATGGACTTCAAAGGATAATGATGATGATCATAGCTGGTGAGTACTGATATGACTGATGAGGTGCAAGTCAATTCCAAGGAGGCCCAAGTGAGCTGGAAAACGTGATGCCCACGTGCTTCGTAATGACTTCTTCGTGCATGGCATGCTTCCATTCCCAACCCTGCATACGACACCGCAATTGCAAAAAGAGCAAATAACTGGTATGTATATATATATATATATAAGACGATGACGCTGTTCTGGAGGCCTTTAGTGAATTTCCCCGCGGACCACATCGGAGGCCGACGAGCAGCTCTGAGGGAAGAGTGCGGGCCGACTGACAAAGGAAACAGTACAAGAAATAGGATAAGGATAGGGTTGATCGCAGGGATAGACGGGCGGAAAAGGGCAAAATAAGGCCAAATACTACCGCAAATGTCGAATGGAACCTAACCCGTCGTGTCCTAGCTAAACGAGAGAGACAGACGTAGGCCACGGACATCCGCCGTGAAGTGCCTTGGTCAGCACAACGAACTTCGCCGCTGTTTTTGAGCAGGTCGACTTCTACAAACATCGGCCAGCCCCCCGTTCCTGCCCCCGACGCCTACCAAGCAGGCGTAAAACGACGGGCGCCGTTACAACACGCCGGAGTATGGACTTTCTCCGTAACAGCGCGTCCTCGTGCACGAAGCGGTTTCATGCGAAGGCAGGCATCGTCTGGGAATGGTGGAGGCGGCGGCGGCGGCAACGTGGTGTTGGCGTTTTGGGCCCGGGAAATGGGCAGTGTGAGGGGCAGCGGTAGAACACTGTTCCTCCTCCTAACCTCCCAATGTCGTTTGCCTGCTCCATAGTCAGCTATATCTAGCAAGCGACTTCTAGGATGGCCGCGGATGACGGCCGCGAGGAAAAAGTGGCGCAGCGACGAAAACGGCTGCTACTCCGTGATGATTACATACAAGAGCACGTCATCTACTATCGCACGACGACGACGATGACGACGCGCGCGACCAAAAACAAATGAAGACTCGTTGCCTATGGCGCTTTTATGCAAATACGGGCAGGCCGTGCAGCCGTCAGACCAACTGTCTTTTCTAGAGTGACGGGGTTAGCCACCGCTAATGGTCAACGGTCGGCGTTTACAGATACCTTTGCACACTGCCAGAGCTACACGCTGGAAAAAAGACGGGAAACCACGAGAACTGCTAAGGATGACTGACGCTGCTTAGATCAAGGCCGCCACCGGGTCAAAGCAAACAGCACGAAAGCGCCAATGGAGCTGGACTTAAAACCTTTAACGCAGACGACTAGTCCACGACAACATCATGTCCATCCAGTATATTATCAATATATGAAATAAAATAGAACATATTATATATATATATATATATATATATATATATATATATATATATATATATATATATATATATAGTATTAAACTGTATGTTTGATTATCACTACTCCTTTTAGCATTATGACCATAGGTCTGAAAATAACATGAAATATAGGGACCATCCGTGTTGATGACCAAAGGCCATACTTTCTCGGAACGTTTGCAATGTATCACTGACATCTAAATTATTCCCACAGAAAGAGAGCAGTTTTCAATTTTCGTTTGTTGTTAAAACGCTCTTATAAAAACGTAACAATTCCGAAGCTGGAGAAGTTCCACAAAAAGAGCCAAAAAGAGAGCGAGACACAGTGGGCTCTGGAACAAATAGCTTAGAAAGTCATATATAGGCAAAATCCGGAAAAATCCTCTTTTGTCCTCTGAAGTGCTTCCCTGAGGTGCAGTTCCGGAGGTGCGGGGAGGGGTGTGCACGCTGGGGAGAAGAAAGAAAACAAAGACTGTATAAGCTAGGCAGACATCACCCTGTGCAGTAGAGGTGCCCTACTTGAGTTCGTGCCAAAACATCTTTACTTTGTTGTTATTACTATTGCTGTCATTGCGATCACTGCTGCTGTCACTTCGACTGGTACGACTGCTTCTACGGCTACCATTTGTTTCAGAACGATATGCCGACGGGGTCATTTGGCCCAGGCTGCTTCCGTAAATAAACTCACCTCTCACGGTTTGACCAATGTAAGACAAAGATAGTATTGTTTATTTGGAGAGATTTTTCGGAACACCTACGCAGCCAAAAATCACCAGTTTGTGCTAGTGACGGACATTCGCTAGCAGTGACTGGTTATATATTGTCATCATTCATATAAGCTGGATGAGTACTGTTGTACTCTAGTGGAAGGGGTCGTCTAATTCGATCTACGTACGAGAGAAACGAAGAGCTGCCAACCAACGCTGCCAACGCAAGACGTCTACGACTAACGTCACGAAGGATCTAATCCTACTATGCCTGAATGTTCCGTATTTAGGCCATGTTCTGCTGTCTAACTTACGACTTTATCACTTACAACGAGAATAATAGCGGTACGGACAAAAAAAAACAAAGCAACTACGTTGAGTAGTTGACGGCACCCCAATAAACTCGCCAGAATGGTAAAAATCGGCGTCACATCCGCAGCCTTCGGAAGGCGTACCAAGCAGACCGACGCCTACTGCCGACGCGTGTGTAGCGCACTCAACAGCTGGAACAATCGATCGGGCATGACCTTTTCCCCCTCTCTCCCCTGTCTCTCTCTCTCTCTCTCTTTCCTGACATACTCGTTCGAGGTCTCAGCCTGCCGAATGTTGTTGTTTAGGTAGCAAGTTGTCAGAGTCGGACTGCTATTGCCGGTGATGGTGGTGGTGGTGCTGCTGCTGCGGCTGCTTCGATCGCCGCTGTCTCTGCTGCTTCAAAGGTAAATGCAATGCCAACAAACTCGTGTTTTCTCTCTGCAACCGCTGCTAACGAACAACAACCACATAAGTAACAACGTGCAATATTGTACGTTGCTAGTTACGGTCATAACCGTAGGGCGTCCGTCATAGCTTGAGGTGGAAACGGGCGCCAGAGGCGGGCCGTCAGAGATTGGTACGGGCACAGCCACAATAGACGGCACAAAAAGTAGCTGGCACGAATGGAAAAGCTGTTTGTATGCTCTACGCTTGCTATGCGTCGAGGTTGGGCCCCGGGGCGTTGAGAGCTGGGCTCCGTTAGAGCGACCTCGCCGCTACCTCCGATCGAGAGCGAGAGTTTGGGAATGCGACAGCAGGAAGGCGTCTGAATGAGTGAGGTCGACGAATGTTATAGCTGCTGCTGCTATAGTTTCATATGAAGGCCCAGCCGATATTTGCAGACATCACGAGTACTTTTCGATTAGAGACTGATACATACGAGAGCACTGGTAGACTCGGCGAACACTCGAAGCAGCGCGATAGAGCAGCGGTTGCAAGCGCGCTGCTTGCAACGGAAAGTCAGTCGCAGCAAGCTAGACGGTTATAGGACGTCAATAGGTCTGGTTCATTTCATCGTTTTTGGCTGACGGGGAAACGAAAGTGGGAAAGGGGAACAACGGGCTACGTTGAGGATGTTGACTTAGTAGTATGGCCTCTCCATCCACCCACCCACCAACCCAGTCACTCACTCATCCATCCATCCATACATTCCATCCATGCGTCCGGCCGCCAACGACAACGTGGTGGCGCAAGGATCAAAACCAACCAGACAGACAGATAGAGCCGCTAGCTGTGGCCGTTGTTGGCCTGCTGCGCAGGTTGTTCGTTGAAGAGTAGTGGTAGTAGTAGTAGTAGTAGTAGTAGTAGTAATAGTACGCTGTGCCGAAATGTGGCCCCATGGGGAAAGAAAGAAGGCGCGAAGTAGCTGGTGGCTGTGGAAGGCCGCTAACAATTTTTGGAACATTTTTCTCGAAGGTACCCTTTTCTCTCTCTCTCTCTCTCTGTCTCTATCTGCCTGCTTATCTTGTTTTCCCTCTCTTCCTCCCATACACGCAATTTGCTTCTTCCCTCGCGCTCTTACTTTCAATTTCTCTCGCTTCTTCGACGCGTTTACGCCTCCTTCCAAAGGTGATATTGGCTCGCTCGACGTTTTCTCTTCCCGTTCCGGGCTGTGCTGTTTGTTGGTCGAAGCCGTGGCAGCAGCGAGTGTTGTCGTGCCGAACGAACCGAGCCGAGCCGAGGGTTTGATGTGCGTCGCCTTTGCGTTGAGCGCACGGAAAAGGGGGAGGCGTCGGTGGCGACAACGAGTTCAACTTCGCAAAGTAAGTGAGGAGTGGGAAATGTGGGAGCCAGCCAGAAGGACGTTGTACCTGGCTCGAGTACATGTTCTCTCTAACGATGATGCCGTTCTCTTCGGCAGTCGTCCCCTCTCCTTACTGCTTGGTTTGTGTCGGAACAACATCCTAGCACCTGGCTGTGTGTCCTCCGCCACCCAGGTCCAGCCGATTTCTCTAGTGGCCTGTATAGCCGGTTGGGCCTATGGGCGCGTACGTACGGACGCGTTCTGGCTGCGGCTAGGTTGGTGACCCGCGACAAAATGCGGCGACGTCATAGAAATTAGAACGTGTGTTGTGTGAATAACAGACGTGTTAAGCCCGGCGCCAGTGAGTGACCTAAGCAGCTAATGTCACGTTGTTTGCTAGATCTTGTCACTAAATGATTGATGCGGATAACAATAACATTACGCCAAAGCGACTGCTGTTTGTACAAATCATGAGCTCATACTAGAGACGCCCGGTACAAAACAACGTTGGCAATACTGCGACGAACGACATCGATAGCAATAACAACTCTACAATCAACAATTATAGCGCTCGACGGCAATAATAAGGACAAAAAAGGAAGAAAAAGCTGAAAAACAACAACAATAACAACAAATGACGAAGGATACCCAATTTCGTATTCTATTACATTGTCTGTTGGTTTGTTGAGTTCTTCGATCTGTGCGTTACAAGGGCAGCTATTCCGATTTAGCAAAGCTTATATTTTAAAACCTACTACATTATTTTGAGGTACAAATGAGTTTGATTGTACGTAGCGGTTGCTTAACAAAAGATGTAGGCATATTGCAGAAAAATTACATAACCCAACCTTAAAACAGTCATTTCTTGTTATGTTAAATTATTAAGTTAAGATGTATAACGTTATTCAAGGATGTGATTTTTACTCTTTATTTTGGCTATCGTTATTTGTCTCTCGAGTATTATTAATGTTTATATATGTGTATATTTATATACGTACATTTATGAGAATATCGTAGTATTTTAACTAAGATATATATATATATATACAACCAATCATGCTCTAGTTTTTTTCGCCACCCACGACGATCACGCTTGCATCTCCTGTTCTGCCGCTCCACTTGTTGTCGGCTTTAAGGCTGAGTCCGCTAAATGGTCTCCTAAGAGGTGCCGACGAATTTCTTGGTCTTGATGGTCCCTCTGTATGTACAAATATACACTGTGACAACGCCCATGAGCTTTTTGTTTTATTGCGGTCGTACATGAACTGGTGAATGGACTCCACTCTACTCGATTCTGATATATGCGGGCGTTTGTTGCCAGCAAGTGTTGTCCGCCATTGTTATAATCTGTTTCTTAGCGAATCAATAGATAAGGAACGTTTCTCAAGTCCACAGCGCTGTGCTTCTTCATAGGTAAAACAAACTGCGTCAATTTTTACGAAATGATGCTTTTTCGCTAACTCGAAGGGTTTAGTTCGACTGCCTCGGTGGCCAATATTTGGAATGTCTACAGACTAAAACGGTTAGCAATCGTACCGCAATGCCTTGGTTCAAATCCTTTCGTAGTAGAGATTTTGATGTAGCAGGTCGACCACTGACGACAGGCCTCCAATAATGGACACAAGTGAAACAATTTATTAGAGAATGTAATACTATAGTCAAGACCGCACACACACAAAAAAGCGCATTGCATGAATCATTCGCTTCTAACTAGCCGTGGCTACGTCAAACGTGTAGATGTACGGGTCTTGCATACGCTCACTGAAAACGACATAATAATCCGCCTGAACACCTGCGCTCTTTTTAAAAAAGAACAAAGAACATCCTTGTCGGCGAAACTTGATTACCGGCAATGTAAAATTGATCGCCTACAACGAGGTAACTCGTACAAGGTCATGGTCAAAGTACGGCATCGAGCTCAAAACCGTTGCGGAAGCGAACCTTCGCGCCAAGAAGACCACGTTATGTGTTTAGTAGGATTGGAAAGGCGTGACGCAGTAATGACAAGGTAATGATGAACAGCGGAAAAAAAACTGCCATTAATTAACTCGATAGTTTGGAGCAAGCCATCGAAACGTGCTTCGTACTATGCTATTGTATTTGTATCGTACTCAAAACAACTCTCGCCTGCAAACATTGTGGCGACATGCTACAGGTTGCGTGAATTCCCATGGGATTGTTTTCCACATCGATGTTATAGTCCCGAACTTGCTTTTTTCGACGATTGTATTCTACTTACTCTCTTCGAGAACTATTTGAGGAAAAATAGCAATTCTGAAACGGGGACTTTTTTGAAAGAGGAGACCTCTGTACCTACATAGAAATATATGTATGTGAGGAAGCTACAAAAAGGTGTAGCATTGGGCTTGGGCGCACATTTCTAAGCAATTGGAGTGTTACCATGCATGGGATCGAATTCTTATTGGGTGGAATAATTTATTTTGTCTAGATTGCGAATCTGGTTGAGCATTGTCGTGCGATATTTCTTTGCTAGGGGGAGGGCCCTGAAAACTAAGCACAACACAGTTTGGCTAAAAGCAGGAACGAAGTGACGCATTATAGTTGTCTTCCACCAGCCAAAACTAGAAAGAAGCTAGCTCTATAACAGGTACAGTTGCTGATAGGTTCCCCGATTTGTAATTCTACTATAACGAGGTAGTGCATGTATAAATGCTTAATTGATCGTATATATGATTTACATTTGTGAATTTGGTATAGGAATCCGATAAAACTCTCTCACACTATATATATATATATATATATATATATATATATATATATACTCACTACAACCATCATCATCAACTTTATCATCGACATCGCCGCTGCCATCATCCCCGTTACGGTCACCAGCATTTTTACATCGAAAGAAAATACAGCCTAGCCTGCGTTCGCCAAACAAACAACAAAACAAACAATATCTGATTTGTAAACAGGCGCGGCGCAGCAGCTGGTCATGCGCGTGCAACGAACGCCGACGAAATGGCAAGAGAAGGAACCGCTGGAACAACGTGCATTGCTGCACGTAGATTGTGCGGCGCCGACAGATGAATGCACTGCTGAAGCAGTCAGTCGTGCGGGCGACCCAGCTTGTCGTCCTTAAGGAGCGGGAGGCGGACCGCATGAGGCCATGCAGAAGATGTTCGTAGGAAAGGCATGCGTGTATCGTAAACTGAATCTCACCTGGCAAGAAGCATTGAGGGTGCCAGCCAAGCAACCGAGGAAACTCGTAATGGTGAGGAACCTCAGAAATGTTTCAAGTTTACCACGGTGATCCGGTTTAAGGGCACTCGTAGTCCGAACGTGGTTGTACCGCCAAGAGTAACATTTGACAGACAGGAAGCCGTAATCATGTCCGCGGCTGACAACGCTTTTAAGCTCCACTTAGCAGAGATCTGCGGCGACATTGCGATTGTCATCGAGGGGAAAATGGAGGAGCCTCGCTGCGAAAAACGGCAAACCTAATATGGTGGTGGTAAGAGAAGACGACAGAGCGACATTACTCTCGCTATCGGGGTTAGCGGAAGTTAAAGTGAAGAACAGGGTCACCGGGGTTCATACTTCTATCTCAGAATCAGCATGCTATTGAAACTACAGTCCCCCGGAGTTACATGAGTGACTCGGGTTGAAGCAAAGTATCCGGAAACTAATAGCAACAAAGCACGTTATCCTGACATTCGCCGGCAACAGCTTTCCGGCTGAGGTGCTACAAGTGTTATAGAGCCCCAAAACGTAAATGTCGGAAACACGGCTCTATGGAGCACCTCAGAAAAGACTGCAACGCTAAAACCCGCTGTTGTTTGTGCAACGGGGAATAAGGCTACGTGGGCAGCATGCCCGCAGAGGATGCTACGCATGGAACAACTAAAGAGAGCCTCACGATGTATAGTACAGAAGCAGCACGACGCCCTGTCAGTCCCAGTCTGCATACTAGTATCCAACGTTCAGGCATCTGACAATTTTACAAAGCAAAGCTGGTCTTCGGTCGTAAAGAATGAGGTGAAAGATGTTGACGGCAGGGTTCGTATCCCCACGTCCACGACGCACATACGCTGACCATATCGAACCAAAGCCGGCAGCCTCGTCACATTAGCCAAACCTATCGGCACAACCATTAACACATAGTGTTGTAGCAGAAGTACTCTACAGACTATCTCCGATTATAAAGGACACGATACCGATTATTATTTTAAATGTTTTGAGATCCGTACTGCATGTCGTCATGCGCCCAGTAAGCGAGGCAATGGCACATCCACAGAAGGGCTCAGTAGACGCAATCTCGCTGGCCGAGTCCATCCAGCTAGCTTTCTGTGGCAATTCCAAATAAACTGCGGCACCCCCAATGAATAAAAATGACTGCGATAGCGACAGCATTACGGTCTGTGGATCAAAGACTCAGTGACGGCCGAAAAAGGCTAGGCTCAAAAACTAGAACATTTCTATACGTGCGCCGAACACAAAATTAGACCCCGCGGGAAGAGCGTAAGAAAATGGAGGAATAGCAATCGAGAAACGCTTACACAGGTTATCGAAGTAGTGCTGTGGAGCTGTGAAGGGCATGGCGTATTAGAACTGTTAAGTGCGGAAGCACTTCGATAAGTGGATCTTTCTATTTTAACGGAAACTTGGGCTGTTAAACCTTTCACTTTGGGGAGCGTCTACGAATATATCGCACTAGTAGATAAAGGTGAGGGATGGGACAAACCAAGTGAGGTCGTTTAGAAAGGCAGATCTACAGTTACTAAATAGAAGTAGATTTTTCTTTATGAAATTGGTTTTGGAAATAGCCAATTCATGTAGGAATAAAATAGTTCATATTCTAGAAGTTGGACTCTAATGGCATACGAACTACAACTACGACGGTGGTTTACCTAGGACGAGAGCGTTTGAGGCCTATGAAGTGGACGGAGACAATAAAGGAAATCGAATATAGGAAAATACGCTACAATAGCGGTGGGAAGTACGGCCTGGCGAGCAGCCGGATAAAAGAGTGATCATCTAACTACGGTGTTTGCAGCCCACGAGTTTCATCACATGGATTGCAGGACAGAAGAATTCCACGATCCTCAGGAGTGTTAGAGGTGTGCAAACTGCGTTGGACAGTGCGACAGATAACACGCCGCAGCATGTCCAACAGTTCTGTCAATAGCTGAACTAGCAAGATGAACGAATATCCAGTGAACTCGTTGTGTCTGATGTACAATTTTATAATTTACCCAAGTTTAGTAACTATATATATATGTTGGCTACTCGAAAGTGAACAGTCGTATTGAGAACAGTTTGCAGAAATCGGGTACTTATGATAGTTCACACTATATATAAATGGGATATCCCATTTACAAACTTTTGCTTTTTATAACTGTGAAATCTACTATTACGCTCAAAATCAATTGAAAACACAAGCCCGGCATCGGGGACCGGGGAAAAAGGCTTACAGTAATCGTCGCGAATCGAACCACCACCTAATTGGCACCAAAATTATCTCCTGACAACTGACGCTATTAACTCGTTCCCTCTAGCCAGCGTTAAATTTTCTTCAAGCAAAGCAACATTTTCTTTCGAACACGGTATGTTCCTTTTCGCAATCGACCATTTCGTTCTCAATCGCCATATATGTATTCTTACAACGAAAAACTTTGAGTTCCTTTGCTGACCCCCGGCTTTGGCTTAGACAGCACAACAGATCATTTGCTCACGCACTGTCACAGCTACTAACTGGCAACGGGTCTCTTATATAGTATTTGTAACGTACCAAAGAAGGGCTCCCACCAAACCAAAAGCAGCAACGATTGATTAAAGTAAGACCTAAGGTGACGTTTATTGGGGAATACTGAGGTCTCACCGTTATGGGGTAATAGACGAGAAGTTTTAGTATGTAGTCAGCTATATTGGATTCCACACTGCCTTACTTAAAATGATTGCGTGCATGCGTTATTCACGTATTTTTATTAAACAAAAACTCTCAACAAAAAAATGAAAATATATATACTTTTATACTATATAACTATTGGAGGGCAAGTTTGGTGCCAGCAGCCGCGGTAATTCCAGCTCCAATAGCGTATATTAAAATTTTTACGTCAAAAAAACTCCTGCCAGTAGTCATATGCTTGTCTTAAAAGTAAGCCATGCATGTTTAAGTTCATACCTTTGAATGGTAAGACCGCGGATATATACTTTTATATGTTCAGTAATATATATGTATATATTTATATATATATATATATGTATATATATATATATATATATATATATATATATATATATATATATATATATATATATATATATATATATATATATGTATATATATATATATATATATATGTATATATATACATAATGGATGTACATATATAAAAAGGATGTTCAGATACTCAGTAAACTTATTTTAGAGGGTCCTAGATGTCGTTACGTAAGCATTTTTCGCAATCGAATGGGAGAACGTAAATATCTTGTTTAGTTACGTTACTAATATTTACTAATTCGAAGTGGCTGAGCGAACATAGCTAATCGAGATCCTGTGAAGTCTAATTGTGAGTTGTAGATTGTGATTCGATTCGTGGTGGCGAAGTTATGCATTTTTACCCATGTAAATATCAAATATGAGTGCCCACACAAGTAATGTTTTGGAACATTATCAAATGAATTGCCCGTGGTCATTTTGCGCCGAATGTAATTGTTTATTATTTTTTGAGAAATGCTTGATAGAGCGACCGGTCTCTACACATACCCTGTATATTGCATTTTTGTAAATCCTCCCGCCACTTTAGTAGGGAGCGAACGGTAGAGAAAATAATCGGCCGCAGCAAAGTAACAACCACACAAATGCAAACAACTCTCCTTTTGATCAACAGGTCTTCAAGAGATTGGACCTAGGTGTGTATTCAAATGTCGCTCTATTGCAATGTGCGGCGTACAAGTTCACGAAGGCCTATATATATATATATATATATATATAGTTGTAATATAAAGCTCTTGGAATAACACAATAGTATATAAATATTTATTATAACGCTCTGCAATAATATTTGAATAGGGGCATTCGGCAAGTATATACGGCAGGCTGTCTTCGAGGTCAAGTGCAGCGAAGCTTGCTCGAACAAACATAAATTATACCCGGGTGCCTCTCTACACACTGGCAAACTATAAGTAAACATTTCCTTGAAGTCTTTGGCATAGTGTACAGATGACGAGTCTTAAAACACCTGGACCTATTCCTGGCTTGCCCAATAGCGGTCCCTATATCCTCCCTTATCGATATATATGCGATAAAGAAATATACACAGCGTTGAACGGCTTTTGCGTGATGCGGTTGTGAGTTTGAGCAGATATTATATATCACCAGCGTGTAGGATGAGCGAGCTTGAAAGGGACGTTATTGGGCCTACAACAAACATGCATCGTGTACGACGACGGATCGTCTCCTCTCTGTGATGCCGAAAACGCACTGTTTCCCTTCCTCCTCCTGGACTATGCATAACCGCGGGCTTGATCGATAGCCGCAGCAAAATATCAAATGTTTAAAATTCTTCATACACTGCGTCGCCAGCGTCACTCGAGCTCCGATGAGTCAGCAAAAACCTGGCATCTCTAGCAATTCGCTCTGATCACTGTAAGGCAAGGCTGGTACACTCCGTCAATCAGCAGTCGCTGTTTAGCTTAAAGGGATCTGTATGACAAAAAGGGCGGGCAAATGCTTAAACGATTGGATCTTTGAATACGTGTCTTGACGCCACATAGGTAAATATGTATATATATATATATATATATATATATATATATATATATATATATATGCCAGTAGTTGTAATACTAAACGCTTTATGCATATACAGCATCACCGCCATTGAGCGTCAGCCATTCCCAGAAGCAAATACGCACAACAGAACGTAAAGAAAAAAACTACTTTGTTCACAAGATTCACTGCTATCCGGGTGGCATATGGACACATGCGCGAAATTGATGCCTAAAACGAGCCCCATTTGTCTACAGACACGTTTGCCTGTCTTTATAAGTTTACTCGCCTGTGAGCGGACAACTTCTTTATTAAAAAAAAAGCCTACCAAAGGCGGTGCATACTTCTAGTCACAATGTCGCCTTTAGCGACACAGCAATACGAACAGTAGCATCATGCAGCCTCAGGAGTTGCAAGTTCGCAAAACCCGTGTTGCATACTTTTCACTTTTTCTCTGACTAATAACTCAGAATTTTGGGAGTACCTCTAGTTAAATGTTACATTATTCCGTGCACTAGAATATAATCGACTCCCACTCTCTCTCTCTCTTGCAAATTGGTTAGCAACATGGTGTGGCACTATTCCTCTCTCTCACTCTTGTCCCACTCGCGGCGTCATGGGGAGACCCGAAAGAAGGGAACACAGTGCTACTTTAGCGGCGATGATTATCCTCCTCGTAAGAGCAAGCCTGTGTTGTCTTCCTTCTCTTCAGATCAACACCATCACCATCATCACTACCCGTTCGTATCGCAGGACCCTTTTTCAATGCCGACCACACTTGGGTACCGGCCAACATAATCCCCCCCCCCCCAACCTTTCGCCGTTGTTACCTTCCAGCAGACACCGTTCTAGGACTAGGCTCGCGCCCGCTTACATTGCCGTCAAGTTCGTCGTTGCTCGTAGATGCCGGTAAACGAGAGTTCAGCACGATCATCGCCAGGACCGAGCTGAGAGAACAAGCAGCGTTCGCAACACGGTTAGCAGTTCTGGACCTTCCTCAATCTTCCACATCGCTTGCTTTCTAGGTCTTCCTTGTCCTGCTCTTTTTCATCTTCTTACTTGCCGCTGTCGTCGTCGTTGTTGGCCCACTACGACCACTATCACTATGACCACCACTATATCGTCTCTCTCTCGTTTCTGACGAGCTTTCACTGCCTTGAGCCTCGTGTGCAACTCCGTGAGAGAGAAGTAGAAAGGGAGAGACAGATATATCCTTTCCTAAGGCCGAGTATAAAGCCAGAGAGCTCCTGCCAAGACAGCCGCCAACCAAAGGTGGTACAAGTTTAGTGACGACGATGACCTGGTGCCATCGCAAATGGTGCATGGCGATTTTGCCCGCCGCTGTCGGCCCGCTATCAATGTTTGTCGAAACGTACGTCAAATGACAAAAGCAGCGCCGTTTGGTGTATACAAAGGCCTGGTGCATTCTTCACGATAAAGCACGCTCGTAAGAAGGAAAGGTGGTGGTGGTGGAGGAGGAAGAGGAGTAGGAGAAGAATGACAGAGTTGTTATCGGCTCGCAACCTTTGCGATGCACCCTAGTGCCTCGTGTAGGGCAGAGGCAAAAGTAACTATGCAAGAGGCAGCATAGTTAGATCGGCCGGCCGGCCAGCAGGCCGGCACGGTGGCATCGATGTGTAACCGCAACGTGTAAAGAAAATCTGATTACTAAATAGACACCGCTACTACTACTGAATAAAAGTAGACGAAGCAGTTGAAAATGTGCGGCTATCGCTTTGAAAATAGGCGGGTCGAAAACACGTTCAAGACTTAAGCTGAAGTTGCAAAGCTCCTGTGGGACTTCACGACATTCTGACGCGCAGCTAGAGGCTCAGCCTGAAGTACACCTATATTTAGAAACAAGTTACAGACGGTTATATATTAATGGAACGTACTGCGCGTCATTAAAACTCCTATCACCAGTCACAATGACATTTTCTCTTGCAGTGTCTGGGAATCCGTTTTTACAGGAAACAATTCTGTCTGTCATGCAAAAATGGAAACAGTATGAAGGTATTTCATAGGAAATTAGTATCATACACCATTGATATTGAGCTATAAGCAGGCTATATTTGTTTTGATCAAAAGTTTATATTTCTAGTGCGGCCAACCAAAATATTATGAGGAATCGAATTCCGCGCATGTCGGCCCACTTGTGAAAAGACTTTAACGTTATATCTCGTTTACCGATTATGTCTGTAATCGGACACACTTATACATACAGGCACAAGTCATTTGATATTAGAATATCAAGTGTTCTTAATTAAATTTTTAATGTGTATCTTACTTTGCGTATGTTTGCACATAGTGGATGTTTTAAGTAGCCTATCATCACTACTATTAATTCCTCTATCACACACATATATATATATATATATATATATATATATATATATATATATATATATATAAATATACCATGATGCGTGGGAAAGACTATACAATTTATACTTGTTTCTTTGTTTTCCTTCCATCTAAATTTAAATGTGCCACTCCAACTACAAGAACATGTTTTTCGTATAAAAATACATTTTTTCACATGCACAGATTCGCGCTAAAGTGTGCATACATTTGTTGATTGCGCCGTTCTTGTCTCTAACATTTATATCATCGCAGCGGACGTGCACAAAGCGTGTTGATTCGCCGATCCGGCGGTCCATACTGAAACATAGAGAAGCTGTGCAGCTCGGCTGCATTGCTCTTTTTGCTTGACAGAGCGGTGGGCAATCGCTCTAGCTCTGGCATCAGCTGATGATCGTTTGCTCGTTGCGTGATATCCGGCAATCCAGTATTGGCTTCTATGCCTTTCTTTCCTCCCTCACCCCCTCTTCCCACATCTATCCTGTCTTCATCTGTCCTTGCGGTTCTTATAAGAATGACTCGCTGACAGGCTCCTATCACAATGTGTGCGTAGGTCAACATTAAGGTCGCGTCCCAGAGACTTCACCGTAGACCGTCAAACTTCAAAGCCGATCGGAAGGTTCTCCCAAGGAGGTAACATCGAATCAGTGCTGATTGAGTTCACAGCTTGTGGATTTTTTTGACTGTGCCAAATGCGCTTGTAATAGTAATATTTTACTTTTAAGCTCTATAGAGGCAGGCTACTTAGATTATCAACTAGGTGAAAACATACACATATTAAGACACACAGAAGGAATTAAATGGAATCAAAATAACTTAAAACCCTATTATCAAAGAGAGACGCCGACCAAGCGTGACAGAAAATTGCATGGCCATGTTCCTGAAGTGGGCATTCATCGCGACTATCATGATGACTTCCGCCAGGTCACTCCAGCAATTGTCCAACAACGGGAGCTCGAAACAGCCATTGATTGAACGTAGATCGCTCACCTGGAATAGAAACAGAAGACTGAATATTATTACCGTGAAATCAAGAGCTCCTCCAGAATTTCAAACTAGCGCATGTCTACACACATATGCACGCCACTAAACAAGCCATAGCAAGTATCCAATTAGATATATCCTGTTATATGTAAACCAAGCTTTAGTTCATAAAGCTCTGTATTTGCGTATAGATGAATGCATATATACTCGTATACAGGGCGCCGTACGAACCACTTGAGGGTTTTTAACACTTTAACATAAAACGCAAAGTAGACTAGGTAGGGCGACATTTCGTTTTTATTAATTCGGTTTTATTAGAAAGTATATTACATTCCGTTATGTCTGAAATACCATGTCAGGAAGAAGGCCGGCCCAGGATTTGATGGTAGCGGGCTCACTGCCAGCCACTTTGATATGGCGGCAAAATTGAAAAACCCTCAATTGACTCTTGTTCTATATATATAGGGTATTCCAGAATTCCTCTAACAGACGTCGGGGTCTAGTGTCACTCGGCAAAAATGTTCTTTATTCAATGGAACAAGAGGGCGCAAATGTCTTCTTTTGGAGTAATAGTGATATTACCAAAGTGGTTGTATCAAGCTTTTTATCCTGACATATCTTCACTAAATATGTGATTGCAAAAGCTCCAGTCATCAAAAATCGATAAACCAATCATACCCTCGTGTTTGGAGGAACATTTTTGATCTGTTAATACGCATTTTACGTTAGCTCAAGTCAGAACAAATGTCGTATTAAAAATAATTGTCAAGACAATTCTTCACAATTCTTATATTTTGGTTTTCGCGTTTAAATACCTATTTTTAAAAGACATGTTTGCTTTTTGCTCCATTGGAAAAACATTTTTTTGCGGAGTTGTACCAGACCTCAACATTTTTGGACGAACTCTGGGAGATCATATATATATATATATATATATATATATATATATATATATATATATATATATGTATTAGTGTTAGGCAGGGAGATCCTCTGTCCCCCCTTTTATTTAATCTAGTTCTCGACGACAATCTTTCAAAATTAGACAAAACTAATATCGGGTACCAACTTACTGATGACTTCCGCCTTATGGGCTTAGCCTTTGCGGAGGATCTCATCCTCCTAGCGTCCACGAAATCTACTCTTCAACGGCTCCTTAATATTGTGGACCCGCTTTTGAAATCCCGAGGCCTTGAAATTAATACTAATAAAAGCGTTACTATCGCCCACATATTTAATAGGAAGGAAGGTAAAGGTTTTATCAATACCGTACCAGAATTTAACGTTGGAGATCGGCAATTGCCAGCTAAAGGTATGAGCGATCGTTGGAGATATCTTGGAGTCGACTTTGACAGCAATGGCAGAGTTGACGCCACCAAGGATATACTCCTTAATTCACTCAACAGACTCACGACAGCTCCCCTAAAACCCCACCAAAGACTCATATTTTTGAAATACTTTCTCATTCCCCGTCTCCTATATAAACTGGTCTCCGGTCCCAGACCATCTTAGGCACTCCTTAGCGACCTAGATAAAGAGATCAGAAAGGTTGTTAAGTCGAAATGGCTTAAGCTCGAAAACTCGGTGTCGAACGCCTACCTGTACACGCACACAGCACACGGCGGTCTGGACATCCCCTGCCTCCAAACATTCATTCCCAGACTCTGCCTCTCCCGCCTGACAGCACTACAACACTCCACGCACCTTGGGGTCCAATGGATGCTAACCACTGAGCACTTCAAAAAAGATGTTGCGAAAACAAGACTTCTTTGCTAGCGCTTGGGAACCTCCATTGAGACCGCTACATAAGAGACCGATTACTGGTCTCAACAACTACACAACACGTTCGATCGGGCACATTTTAAAAAACACACGAAACGCCCTTTGTACATTACTGGATTAAGGGTATGCCCTACCTATCTGGTAAGGAGTATTTAAACCTACTAAAGCTCAGGATCAACGCACTACCAACGCGTGCCAGATTGGCCAGGGGACGCCCGGGCTACAACAAACGTTGTAGGCACGGGTGTCATGCGCCTGAGACGTTGGCTCATGTCGCTCAGATGTGCGATACAACAGACAAACAAACCATAAAGAGACATGACGACGTCTGTGATCGCGTGGTGCGTCTTCTCCGCGAAAGGGGTCATGAGGTGGTTCGTGAGCGAGTACTCTGTCGACCGGGCGCACCGGGTCTAAAGCCCGACCTCGTAATAACAACACCTACCGAGGTCTGGGTTTTAGATGCCGAGGTTTGCGGCACGAACCGGGACCTGGCAAAAGCGCGGCAAGACAAGATCACCAAATATGACGTCGAGTTCCGACCCGCAAAAACCTCGCAGATTCGGATCCATCACTATCTCTATGAGCTGTGTATGGGACTCCGAATCTGCGAGGACGCTCTTGGGGCTCGGCGTCACGAAGAGGAATCTTATGGATATCACCGTTTTAACTTTGCAAGGAACCTTGAGAATATACCGCTCGCACCGGGTCCATAAGAGCGGGGGCTACCATCAAGCAAGGACACGGACAACTGATTCTTAACTTCACGTGACACCTTTTTACCACAACTTTTTTTAAGGCGAGCACTGCCGAGTGTGAAAACGTATTGTAAATGATTAATAAATCATCACAATGTTTTCTATATATATATATATATATATATATATATATATATATATATATATAATATGAAAATAGCGCCAGTTGCATCATACGGAATCCAGTTTGTGTGGGCAAAGCTAAGCTCGGCTCAACTTGGTGCACTCGATCGGGTAAAACCAGCTTATTTTAAACGGATACTAGGGATACAAACGGTAGCATACAACCGACTCACGTATTTGCTGTGCGATGCTCCACTATTCGTGGAACGGATAAAAAAACAGTTTGCGCTTCCAGACACCTCGGCATACGGCGAGTTCGTACGGCGATATGAAGAGAAAATGGCAGAGATCGACCCACATTTTTATATGACAGATGCAATGGTTAGGTCAGAACGGAAAGGCACAAGCAGGACAAACAGAAACATAATCGCCCGTTTTGTTGTGCATGGTTTTCGCCACCTCCTATGCCAGAAAGACGCTTGCCATGAACCCTGTGACACATGTGTTTGTAAATATTGCTATATATATATATATGTGTAAGATATCAAGGCAGTGAGTGCAATGCAATCTCCTCTCTAACAAAGCTGGCACTGTCCAGATTTTTAATATTCTTATCATTGCGAGGCTGTAGTGATATCGATCGTAATATTGTATATTTTACCCAGTTTGGTGTGTAAATAAATCATGTGTTATATATATATATATATATATATATATATATATATATATCAACATGTCCGCCTCAAGCGCCCCTGATGTAAAAGGGCACATACGAACTTAGTTATACATGTCAAGCGAAAAATGTATTAATTCATCTATTTATAACTATATGTCAATCACTTTTTTGCGCTATATAATAAAGTGGTTTTATATTAATTTCTCACACGTGAAGTGCGCCGTTCTTTCCAGTACTTTCTCGTCGCGCTTTTCCGACGACCAGCTTCTCAGGTGAGCGCTAGAAGAGGCGAGAACCGACGAGATAGAGCACGAATCAGTCTCGTGTGAAGTCCCAAGTCTTAGCAGGGAAACGGAATGGCTGAGGGTGTCAAACACACAGCGACCGTTCAGCGGCAACAAATCGCTGCACGCTGCTGGGAGAGCGGCTGCGCTGCCGTGCTAGTGTGTCATGTCGCTTGTCACGTTGCGACAACTATCTATTCCGTTGCCCCTTCTTCGCCTTAATAACCAATACGCTTATAAACACAAACAGATAAATAGAAGGAGAAAATGTAATACTTAAAAAAATGGCGTGCAGCTCGACAGACAAACCGGCAGCTCGTTTGAAATGAGCAACAACTAGAATACGACCAGCATCGTAGCGTACTCTGTGCTTATCAAAAGCGTTACTTTGTGATGTTGCCGCTGTAAGCTGCTAGCCGCGGCACCATTAGTGACCAGGCGATACGTTTTCCCACTGGCGCTTCACGTGCAGTGCCAACCAGGCTGGCCGGCAACAGCGGTCAATGTTCTCCTCGCTGCTAGCGATACACAGCAGCAGAAACAGCAACAATCGAGATCCGGCTTTACGCTGGTCGACACTGCTGCTGTTGTTATCTGTGTTGCATATAGTTTTTGTTTTAACGTATATATATATGTACTAGTATCGCCAATCATATGGTATAGGTATTAACCTCTGTTTTTATTATCCTCTTTTTCTCTTTTTATCCCCAAACCCTTGTACCACTTTTCATAACGAAAACTTAAGCATGTGAATGTATGCAGTTCCATAAATAAACCATGTCTAAGTTGAATATATATATATATATATATATATATACTACAAGAGAAGTAGGCCCAAGTGCCTGAACGCATATCACAGTCGGCTTTGAACTAAGTTGAAAGTGGTTGAGATGACCCAGCAGCAGTTGACGAGCTAGGCCAGGCAAGTAACCTAAAGGAGTAGGCGCGACTGAGAGCCGCGATCGATTCGATGAGTGGCAAATCGCTTTAGGCCATTCCCTTACCGCAGCTGGGGACGAAGCTAGACAATGCAACACTTCACATCGTCTCCAGTCTGCGTTTGAGAGAATCAGCCTGCTTTGCACATAATTGTGCTGGATGTGACAAACTGATTTCTCCAAACATGCTCTCTCCTCAGCAGGAAGTGCGCCAGTAGACAGTGTTGTTCAGCCCTGCAGGGAAATAGCCGGTTGGACTGTCATCAAACAGCCAACTTTAAAGCCGGATGGCCTGACTCTAGTTTCATGGAGTGACAGCCGCTGTCTCGTGTATGACGCTACCGTGTCTCGTACGTTGGCCGCATCGTATGCTCAGAAAATTGCAAACTGGTTGAATACCGCAAACTAGAGCAAAATTTCGCCGTTCAACCGGTCGTATTTGAGACATTGGGGGGGGGGGGGCAATGGGAAAAATCACACGAGATTTTCTGGCAGAGCCGGCGATAGAAGGGCAGTTTCTGCTAGGAGGGTAGGACGATATCGGCAGAAATTCAATGCAGAAAAGCTGCATCGATCATTGGCTCATTGCTCACGGGCAAAGGAATCGCCTTTCTGCCGTAGCCGAGCAAAGTCGGCGTTGGAAATTCATGTGTAACCGAATGACGAAGATATAGGGATTTGGATATATATATATATATATATATATATATATATATATATATATATATATTGCGCATTAAAGGATTTCGAAGAGCTTTATTCAATTGTTTGAGATGAAGCCATATCTCTGAGGAGTGTGCATTGATAGTACGAAAAAGTTCGAGCTGGATATTTCAATATCTATGACAACTCCCGGTCATACGGTGGAACACGTTTAAAAAATAGCTAGGATATAAGGAAAATATGGCCCGCATGAAGGCTGCGATTGACGAAAACTTAAACAAAACAAATAAATCGCAAGGGAAGGCTTTGGGCTTGAATGCTGTCACGTTGCTAGCAACCTGCTTAGGTATCTCCTGATTTGTCACGGGACGAAAGAGAGACGTGAGTCCTTCTGATTGAATTCCACGAGGGCCAATTTTGTTTGTTCTCTCAAGACTCGTTACAGGATTTGGGGCTTGGGGTACATTTTATTACCCTCGAGTCCCAGATTTTGCCATGGTCACGAGTTGGAGCCGACACCGACAAAAGCAAAGCGCTAATGGTCGGCTCCCAAAATGTTGGTTGCTATTTTCTCCGTGAGTGAGATTGTAGCAGTGGCCGAACTAAAAGAAGGTGGTACAGTGAGCAGTTGGTACTACACATGCCGACCAAAAGTTGATTAACGCGAATCAGTCCCTGAAACCGTCAAGGCCGAGCTGGAAAAAAATCAAAAAGTCCGATTTGAGGGTGTACATCGATACATCGGATCTGCTGTCTCATGAAATGCATAGAAGTGATTGATAATGACGTCAAAGTTTAAATAATGATTACACTTAAAAAAGCATCTTTTCTCTATCATAGAGATTGCAAACATATATATGTGACGGTGTGCTGGAAATGGCCCTATGGCTGTAATATTTCGCGAGTTCGGTCCGACACGGTGCATCATAGCCGGATGATGGAGACTTGTTGCTCGTCTAACATAATGACAATCTTCGACAAGGCTTATATGCAACAATGGGGCAATGGCGAAATGACTACAATACAATACAAAGCCTCCTTTATTAAAAAAGGGGTGTTAAAATGACCTTGTCGTCTTTGCACTCATGGGCACGTCGCGAAACTCTCCATGCAAACGCGTTATTCACCACATCGACATTAGCAACTTCCGGTGGGGTAATTGACACACCACTACGAAGACTATTTGGACGTAATGTGAAAAAATTACTAAATGTTTTACTCCGGATTAGTTGTTTAAAAAGTCTCACGTCAACTTGCATTTGGTATTCGCTCACGGTTGGGAGTACGAGGCTCTCGCGTCTTACATTGCAGCGCCATGTGACTCGTTTGACAAATTTATCCTGCACTCGCTGGAGCTAAGGAGAAATTTTTACATCTTTTCTATAAAAAGGCGCCCACACGTGTGAACAGTATGTCCACTTTGGTACAACAAGCGTATTATACAGTTTTATGTACATTGCAGGGTCATGCCCGATAAACGCTCTAAGAATGAGATTGCACAGCCGAGACGCAGATGTTACAACTTCTGCAATATGTGAAGTATACTTCATTTGGCAATCAAATGTAACACCTAGGTACTTGTATATTGACACTTCAGGTATACTATGGTCGTTCTACTAGTTTGCATTTCGTGGAAAACTTGATTTGACTTAATTGTCTTCCATTGTAGAATTGAGTCTCATGTTTGCGAATGTGGTTTAAGCAAACGCCAGATTGTCAATCACTCGTGACCTGGCACACCAACAACTGACGGCCAGCCGTCGCGGCATACATATACATTCTCCACATACGCGTGATGCACTCAGATTTTTAGGTGCCGTCGTCTTACAACTGTGCTTGTGCCACCTGACAACGTTATGACGACTTTGACGACTACAGGTGCTGTCAGTCAATCGGTGTCATCTCGTTGGATGGAGGAAGACGCCGACTGCAAAACAATAGCAAGATTGCATATATATATATATATATATATATATATATATATATATATATGTATATATATACATACATATATGTATGTATATATATATATATGGAGAGAGGGGGGAGGAGAGCCAACCAATGCAGAGGATATTTTATTCATCATCGTCGTCGTCGTCGTTGTTTGGGGCCGAGACGTTTGACTTTTGACGTGAACATTTCTCATAAACAAAGCAAAGCGCCGTCGTAGTAGCCATCTGGTGGCGACTGCTTCCTATACGAGCCTTGCCCCTCCTCCTCATCATTCTCATCTCCATCCACCATCGCTACTCGAAGAGAGTCGCAGCAACAGCAGTGTTTGCTGCTGCTGCGTAAATAGATGGATATATAGATGGATGAAGTAGTGCATGGATAGATTGATAAATGACGGTGTAGAGAACCCGGCTAGGTTGCGGCCACCGCCCGTTGGCGGTATATATATATATATATATACATGCATACACTTTGAGTTCATACGCATATCTCGCACACGTATGTTGTACGGCTACACATAGCCTGGCAATAGACGGCTGCATATGTATACAACGATAGCAACTTAGAGAATAAGAGGCAGACACAGGGCAGCATTGACGACAACAGAGCAGAACAGGATGTATATATATATATATATGCCGATTACTCATATTTATTTTACGCTTTGGGTAGCGATTTACATACCAATATGCCTGCAACTTTATAGTTGCACCCAGTCAAAAAAAAATCTGCGGTCACTGTTCAGCCTTCTGCCTTGACTTCGATTGTCGTAAAAAGCTCACCGCTGTTAATGAACAGACGACCATCACTTTATGCGGTCGACCACTGGCACTTCGTTCTCACCGAAGCGGGTGACGACTGACGTCTTAAAATGTGCTTAGTTCCCATATTCGATGGGATTCAATAGCGTTGCGCCTAAGCCAATGATGGGCAAAACAGAGTGTAAGAAATTATTTGCAGTCGATTTATCAGCAGCAGCAGCAGTAGACTCGATTTCGGTACGGGACAAACCAAACAAGATATGAATTTATGCAACTAATTAACTCTAAAAAGAGCAAACAGTGAAAAAGAGAAACTTGCTTCGAAGAAAATTATTAGGATACTCGCTTGATACTACCATTGTGCGAGTTGATGTCGTTTACAAAAATGCAATTTTTCCGCATTAGTTTACCTCTTGAAGTAATATGTGTGTGTCTATGCTCTGCGATTTCGGGTTCGTTCTTACAAGGCTGTATTCCTTTTCAGGAGCCCTATAGATATTACGTATTTTTAATATTTAAAAAAACTATAAGCATTTTACCAATCAATACACATCCACATCCACCAATAAATGTATATATATATATATATATATATATATAATTAAAAGACCATCTTTCTGGTCGTTGTGTGAGGTGCAGTGGTTCATCGTAGCGTGGGCTTGTTGTTGCGCACGACAATGTGTGAGTCAAGAGCGGCTGCGCGCTGACTCGCAGCAGTTGTAGCGTTGTTCGCTCTACGTGGTCATCGAGAGCCCATTAAGTTGTCTCGAACAGTCGCAACCGGCGTCTCCACAACGGGCCACTGCCGCCATCGCCGTTATTACCATCATCATCATCATCACAAAAGCCCTGTGGCGGCCTGTGGCCCCGCGCTCGTGCCCAGCGCCCAGTAACAACAGTGACCGCAACGGACAGAGAAGCTGCAACCCGCTGCTACAGTTTCCGCGCTTTGCCTGTTGGCTCGTCATTGCTGTTATTGCTGCTGCTGCTGCTGTTGTTGTCGTCGTTGTCGCCCTGTGGCTCGAAGAAATTACAGTCCTGCTGTGCAGCAGGGTGTTATTGTTGTTGTTGTTGTGTTGTTGTTGTTGTTGTTGTCATTGTTGTTGTTGTTGCCGTCGTCGTCGTAATTGTTATTGTTGTTGTCGCCGCTTGCTCTCCAATCAACGCAATATTTGTATCACCCACTTAACAGATCACTGCGATCGTTTCTGCTCTTCTGTTCGAACATACTGTTGCTACTACCGACCATGCCAAGTTCCTCGCCGCTCTGCGAATCTCGGCTCTCGACAAAAAAAGGGACACAAACTAAGGAAAAAGGACAAAGGAGAGACAAACGACCAAACATACAAAAGCGACGAAAAAGACAATGCAAATCAATCAGGGATCCTTATCTCCAGTCGGGATGTGACATTCTCGCTAATCGTTCAGCGGCGAGCTCGAGCTCTATTAGATTTGCAGACTCGCTCAATAGCAACGGGCGAGTCCGGACAGCGGCGGTGAACCGAGTAAGAAGACACATCAGGCCTACCGAAAGAAATGTCGTTGTACTGCAATGTTGTGACTGGACACGCACCGCATTATATGTACAGCCGTGGTAACACATGATAATTCGACAGTTGTATCTGGTTAACATATCAGTATATGAACAGACAGGCGATTCTTAGCTCTCCAGCCGTCAGGGGCAACTTTCAACATAGAGTGGGCTGTATTTTTGCGCTTTCTGCGGTTGAAAATTGCAGTTACAAATTCTGAAATACACACAATGAAAACAGAGGAAGGAAGCCAGCCATTCAAAGCTGTTTACTTAGGCGTGTTCAACGTATCGTCACAAACAAACCTCGAGATAAATATTCTCAAAGATCTAGTGCAGATTACATGTCTTAGTTGAAAAAATATGTGCGTACAGTAACTTTCTCTGTCTTCAGTACTTTTCTGAGCGCGGCACAGGGTTCCTAAAAGAAAACTGTTGCAACAGTCACCCTTTTCCGGATATAATTTATTCTATATGTTGTAATATGGCATACCTAATTTTGGGTTTACTTTATTACGCACTGAAGTACACCACACAACGGTTACCTTAAGGCTACGCACGGCAGCAAGACCAAGATGTCTTTCGGAAGTACCCTATCTGTATTTTCCTACTCCTTTAGTACTGTACTCCGTCCCGGCTCTAATTTACTTTATACCACTAGTCTCCTATTTAGCTCGTCCAGGTGTTCCATTTGTTGACGAAAACGAGAGATCTTTCAGGTAATGAAACACCAAATCAAATCATGCATGACCCTATTACTGCTCATTTGTAATACTTTGTTTGTGGCTTTAATGTAATGTAAGAACGAAGCACATCAACAATATGTTCGCCTGGTGCGTGACCAGAGATTTTCACACCAGGACGACTGCACAGGTCCCGCCCGCAGCCAGTCCTTACCCTTTATTACATGATTAAAGGTGCTTGCTATTCTATTCTAATATCACGGAATTCGAAAAAGGAGTCTGTTTTTTGGTTTGTTAAGCAAAGCAAAAGTGATATGGATATGAGCACGCTAAAGAGTTCAGTCAAAACACACTGTCTATTTGTGTTGTCAATATTGCGTGTATAGTGTCTGCCCCGTATAGTGTAAGATTTAAGACACTATATCTTACGTTTAAGAGACTACAAGTCGCACAAAAATAAGGGGAGAGTAGGGGCAAACAAAAAAGTGTCTGCATCACTTTCGAAATGCTATCGGAAACGAGAGCGCTCACAGACGAAAGCCCAATATCACTGCCGCCTCTTCATTCTGCCGTCTCGCTTGTTTTGCTTCGATTCATCTTTGCATTCATTTTCGTGGTTGTCGTCTTCGTCGTCGTCACCATCATGTGTATTCTTCAGAGAAAACGTTTTTGTATCTCCAAAAAATAAATATTCAGTACCCCATAAATAGAGCGAACGAGCGCTCCCCTCTACAAGAAGTAGATGCCCATTAGTTTCCTCCTTCTCCCCCCTCCGCAGCGTGCCCGAGATTCAGGAGAAAACAGAAGAAGACAGAGACGTGGCCGTGAAAACGGCAGAATAGGAAATATTAGCCAGAGAAAGAGAGCGAGAGAGAGAGATGCAGATAAACATAGAGTAGCCGAATGGGAAACGAGGAAGAGGGGGGTAGACGAGCTCCGGCGCCCCGGAT
Source organism: Dermanyssus gallinae (assembly GCA_003439945.1). Classification (NCBI taxonomy): domain Eukaryota; kingdom Metazoa; phylum Arthropoda; class Arachnida; order Mesostigmata; family Dermanyssidae; genus Dermanyssus; species Dermanyssus gallinae. The sequence goes on along the minus strand of QVRM01007094.1, from coordinate 1,309,669 downwards.
GACAAACTGAGCCTAGACGCAAGCTGGCGGGTGGTCGTCTGTTTTGCGCTAATGTATTTGTTTTCCTTCGTTGGCGTAACTGATGGACGGCCACGGCCATTGGCGCCACGGCCTTCAAACGACCAGCTCCCGAGTCGGCTGACATCCAAACGCCAATTGGAGCTTTCTCCCTTTGCCGATCGTCTGACTGACTGACTGACTGACTAACTGGTTGAAATGAACACGGCGCTAAATCGCCAGCGGTGGATGCAGCAGCAACAGCAGCGGCGGCGAGCAAGGTAGTCACAGACGGTAGCAGCTAGAGCGACGCCCGCCTAGAAATCGAAAGCCGAGCGTCCGCTGGTGAAACCATTCGCGAGCGGCGCTCGTCGTCATCGAAGAGCTCGGCCACCGTGGAAGTGAGTCGGGCTTGTGTATTGGCCTGCCTGCTGCCTGTTTGCTTGTTTGTTTTGCTGATTAGCGTTTACGAGATCACCAACATCAAAACTTCCATGCCTCCTTGGTCGATATTCAGACCCGTCTTTCTCTTAAACGTTGGTGCAACTGTTGAACGCGGCCCAAGCAAAAGTATGAACAGTTAGAATTAGATAATAACAATATTAATCAAGCAAAATATGTATGTGTATATAATATATATATATATATATATATATATATATATATATTAGTCCATTGTTCCTCGCTAGAACAGCGCACTAACACACTAAAAATAACCAAAGCAGTATTTTGTTTATTCATTTTAAAAAGACCTACGTGCTGTCATCGCTTAGTGCCCATAACGTGTCGTGATATAGAAACAATAAAAAATGTCATCCTAAACATTGTGTTAGAATTTGAATTATACGGTACGCTATAAAACACATGCACAGTGATTGCAGATAAGTATAAACAACATTGAAAATTATTTTATAAGCAACATTGATTTGTTTTTGTTTATTTCACTCACATGTGAAATAAAAGAGTAATAAGTCAATTATTATTACAGCAACCTTATTGCAGCACATAAAACAACATCAAAGTAAATTAGCCAAACGTAGCCACCGGAGCTATTAGAAATTGTATGTGACTACATCGTGTGGTTGTAAGGCTACTTGATAAATGAACTTACATGATTGGGACATGCAGAATCGTAGCGTACTCACATCATTATTGGCGGGCACTGCATACATGTGTATATTCCTTTAGTTGGAGTGACGTAGTAACGGAGATGGCAGACGCCTCTGGCAGTAAAAGTCGTGTATTCAATCAATACCATATTTTTTAGCGTTTGCAGATAATAGTAATAACTGTTATATATATATATATATATATATATATATATATATATATATTTTTTTTTTTTTTTTTTTTTTTTTATATATATACAAATATATATATTTATTTGTCCATGTTGTCTGTTATCACAATGTGTTACATAACGCACTGAAAACTAACGACTCAAGCCTCTAGGTCCAAGATGGGGCTGGTCCACCTGGCCAAAGTTCCTCTCAGCGACGCAGCGTTCCCCCTCTGAACGTCTAACGACAAGCGCTGCAGTAAGTACTTCCCCCCGCTCCATAGAAATATAATTATATAATATATATATATATATATATATATATACAGAGACAGTTAATACGAGAAGCTAGAGAGAATTTCGATTTTTTGTGGCGTTATGTTGGTACTCATGTCTCTCACTTATGCCGACAAGCTCGGCCATTTTGAATGTTCACTTAATTGTTGACAGCTGCTTTGCTTGCACGTGTTTTGGATCGTCTTCGATTTTTACCTATTCAAAAAAATGGATCAAAGAACCTGTATCAAATTTTGTGTGAAAAACGAAATTAAGTGCGCGGATGCATTCCGAATGTTGACTGTGGCATACGGAGAAGCTACCTTGGACCGAAGCAACGTTTATCGGTGGTACAAAATGTTCTCAGAAGGCCGAGAAGATGTGAACGACGAAGAGCGTGCCGGACGCCCGAGCACTTCAACAACAGACGAAAAAATTAATGAAGTGGAGAAAATGGTATTGGCCAATCGTCGAATCACCGTTAGAGAAGTTGCTGAGGACCTAAACATATCGATTGGCTCGTGCCATTCGATTTTTATCAATGATTTGGGCATGAGACGGGTCGCCGCGAAATTCGTACCAAAATTGCTCAATTGCGACCAAAAACAGCATCGCATGAACATTGCTAATGAGATGTTGGACTCTGTCCGCGACGACCCAAATTTGCTCCAGAGGGTCATAACTGGTGACGAATCGTGGGTTTATGGTTATGACGTGGAAACCAAAGCTCAATCATCTCAATGGAAGCTGCCGCACGAACCAAGACCGAAAAAAGCGCGCCAAGTTCGGTCGAATGTGAAAGTTTTGCTGACAGTTTTCTTCGATTGCAGGGGCGTGGTGCATCATGAGTTCTTGCCACAGGGTAGAACGGTCAATAAGGAATATTACCTGCAAGTTATGCGCAATTTGCGCGAAGCAATCCGCCAGAAACGCCCGGATTTGTGGAAGAACAAAAATTGGCTTTTGCACCACGATAACGCCCCTGCTCACACATCGTTGCTTGTGCGCGAGTTTTTGGCCAAAAACAACACACTAATGATGCCGCAGCCACCGTATTCCCCAGATCTGGCCCCCTGTAACTTTTTCTTGTTCCCTAAACTGAAGAGGCCCATGAAAGGACGACGTTACGCTACGCTTGACGAGATAAAGACGGCATCGAAGGAGGAGCTGAACAAGATAAAAAAAATGGTTTTTTGAAGTGCTTCGAAGATTGGAAAAACCGTTGGCACAAGTGTATAATATCTCATGGGGATTACTCTGAAGGGGACAAAATAGATATTCATGAATAAATGAATAATTTTTGAAAAACACAAAAGTCGCGATACTTTTTGAACACACCTCGTATTATCAGCGGATTTAAATCTTACTTTGACTTAAACCAATTAAATAGAGCAGATGCTAACTAAATGGCCGCAATGATGCGAGTTGATGCAGTGCCTGTCTGCCGGTTCAAATAAAGCTTCCCATCAAATGATGACGCGTCCTCTGCACGGTCGGAAGGCGGGAGGCATGCCACTGTTGTCATCTCCCTGTTACTGTGAGCTCAACATCAGTCGTGCTGCTCGACTTAAATGCCAAAACATTAGCGGCATCTTCTCTCCCAGGCAATCATGATAATTTAGTGGATTTCGGCGTGATGTACATCGTAAACAGAAATGCCAAAAAATATCTTACTAAAAAAAAAAAATATATATATATATATATATATATATATATTGTATAGTACACACTCAATTTAAGCTTTTCGATCATCATCGGCAGGCATCGCATTGCTGCGACCTAGCCAACTTGAAACAATTAAATGTTAAGCATTCCCATTAGCCCCGTTCCGTCGCGTCCCGGTAGTGAGGTGTATGTTCTACAAAAATCAACCGATGCCATGTGAGGCGTGATGCCATATGCGGGAAAGATACGAAGTTGATAGAGTTACGCTTTGAAGTCTTGGCTCGGCGCCCAAATTCATTCAGGTGCCAGATCAACACAGAGGAGTAAAAAGTCCGCCTCCACGTTTCGAAAGTCGAACTCATGACTTCCTCTAAGTCACTGCTTGCAAGGCTCAGGAGGTGTGTGTGTCATCGTCGTCTCGCGCAACAGGATATCCTGCCAACGGCTGCCTAACGACACGCAACGAGAAGAAGCCAGATCACAAACAACACTGCATTGTCGGGTCAGCCAGTTGTCAGTGAAACGTCGGCGAGATAAAGTTGTTCGATGGTGAAGAACTGTACATCGCTGGACCCGCATGATAACAGCATGACGGCACAGGACAGATTCGGAGGCCCCTCATTGCACCCGATCCAGAGCTGATCTATACTCGAAGCGACGGCGCGTCACTAACGCCGTCGCCACTGTTGCTACTGCTGCTGCAGCTGCTGGGTCAGTCAATATGTCGGCACGTGTTGCCTGTACGTATCCCCTTCTTGGCGTTCGTTACACGCGCGTAATCAGTTGGCTACCGTTTGAATGACAACGACACATCCGTTCGTACAAAGATTACCGATTCAGTTGCGCCAGTAACAACAACAACAAGAACAACTACAACGCGATTAGCTCAATATCTCGTGAAGTGATTCATGGGTAACGGGCATCGTCTGCAGTGGTTCGCAGAAACTGGCAAGCGCTGCCAGGCTCGTTTGTATTTGTTGTGTTTGCGTCTGTATGTAAGAGCGTGACATCTGGCCTAAAGAGACAAACAAACAAGGGCAGATTTCGCCCACGGCTTTCGAGATCTCGACTATTACGAAAGTGGCCATGTGTAAGCGTGTGTGTGAGTGTACGTATATATATATATATATATATTATTATTTTTTTTATTTTAATATAATAGATATAGCTGCGTGAAGAGGAGTCTAACCGTCTCTCTTGTATTGTCTTTCTCTCGCAGTCTGCTCGGCGTGTCTGTATCGCGACGACGTGACCCGTAGACGGGCCATGTCTGAGCTCCCCCAGCCATCGCTGGCTAGAAACGTGGCAGCCTGCTATCAGCCTGCTGGCCGGGGTCTTCCTCCCCGTCTTCCATTCGGCAAAACCGCAGTGGTGGCTGTTGTTCGAACTGTGTTATATTTGTTTCAATAGATACTTGATTAGCTCGGCCCCGACGACAGAAGAATGTCATGATCTAGGAAGAAGGCAACAATCGAATTGATGATAAACTAAGCGGCCCGTACGACCACAATACAATTAGCCGACTTGAGGCAACGATTTCTTTCTTACGCCCAAAAAAAGTAGACGGAAAATCTCCTACGAAATGTTTTCATCGTGCCAAACGCCACATCGTTAGTGGTAGGCGTTTTAGCATGTTTGTGTGTTAACGAATAATTTGTTTTCGGAGCTGGCGGATCTCATTGGAGAATTACATGCGACAAGTGTGCATATTGACAATGTATCCAACAAGTGTTCGTCATTGATGTACAGCTATGCCAATAAGAAATTATATGCCTTAGAGAATTCGTTTCCCTTGAATGATAATTGCAAAAAATATATATATTTATATATATATATATATATATATATATATATATATATACATACATACAATACGGGCAGTATAAGCATTTAAATATATATATTTATATATATATACATACATACACATACGGGCAGTATAAGCATTTAACGTGTGTGCCCTATCTATCTCACTGGCATCCTACGAGTCATTGGTGTGCAGCTCAGCATATTGTTCGGATTTTTATTGCAACCGCGTCTGTCTTGGAGTGGCTATTTCTTGTTTTGCATTTCGACGTGCAAAAAAATCGGACACGTGATCTCACTAAATGGCACATCCCCACCGTCAGAAAACACCGGCTCTCTTTAGACGCCATTTACGAGCCTATTTATTTTTAGAGCGGTGTTACCTACTACAAACGATTATGGGAAATACCCATTATATACACGCCCACGGCCGCATATATATATCTATATATGCAAACACACACACACGTATACGTATATAGTGAGTGAGTGACATGTACACATATCTATATGGAGAGTGTTGGCGCGTGACGTGACGGCAATGCCGAGTGTGTGGCGGGTGGCGGCTCGCTGTCTCGCGGTCTCTAGTGAAACTAATTGCTTATCGTGGCCGTCATTGTCGTGCTCGTCTAGTTTTCTGTTTGAATGATGTTCGCAGCTGTCCGCAGCCCGCTACAACATTTAGTTGGGCTATTAAAGATCTAATCAGAAGTGGGCAACGAGCCTGTAATCCCGCTCCAGTCGCCCAAAAAACAACACGGCAAGGGCACAACGAGCAAACGAGAGCGGGAGAGAGATAGAGAGAGCGCGAGAGAGAGGGTGCTGGGGGAAGAGAGAGGGAGGGGGCAAGCAAGGTGTAAGCTGCGGACGCTCTGCCGCTGACGCAGACGATGGCAACACTAAAGCCCACAGCGACCGAGTGAAAATGAAGACAAATGAAGGCGTTGAGCGTGGCGCTGGTTCGTTCGGCCGGTCGGTCGGTCGGTGCGTCTATTTGTCTGTCCGTCGTCCACTGTGCAGCGAACGAGCGAGCAGCGCACGCTTCGATGCACGATGAACATCACATACTTATTTATGTTGGCCGCGCGCGCGCGCGACAGACGACCCGGCCGGCGGTGCGTCATGAATGACGGATAAAGCACGCCGCTGAGCACCGGCGGCCAGCGGTGGCCTAAACTACGAGCCTAGCCGGCCTAGGCAACGACGACAAACGATAACATCGAGATGATGGACCAATCCGACCCGTTATATATATACAAATATATCCGTATATATATATATATATATATATATATAGATATATATATATATATATATATATATATATATATATATATATATATATATATATATATATATATATATATATATACAAATATACCCGTATATATATACACGATGACCAATAGAGCTGCTAACACTTGTGTTACGACATGTATCAAGCATTACCACTGGTGGCCCGTCCGTGTATTATGTCACTGACAACACGATACTCACACGATTTTCGCACGTGAGATGCCGCCCCACTTAGTTTACCCTTTCATCTCCTCTCCCATGACCTCCCATGTCTATTCCGTTGTCGGTCGGGTTGGGACGTCTGTCCTCTGAATAGCAGCTCATAGACCTCGGCCGAGGAGGTTCGGTCAGTACCGGCACAGGCGGATAAGAGGCCGCGCCGGCAGGAGAGGAAAAGGGGCGCCCCGACGTCAGGAGAGGAAAAGGGGCGCCCCGACGACAGGAGAGGAAAAGGGGCGCCCCGGCGACAGGGGGAAAGATGTACGCCCACACTGCGCAGAGGTTGCGGGGGGGGGGGCACGTCTAGCCGACCGGAGGGGGGTCGGGTAACAGCAAACGGATCCTATCTTAAACATACACAAGTGCGACCACAACCAGTCGGTCGTCAGTCGCCGAGACGTCGAGATGAACCACGCGGCCAACCAGACCGACATACACCGACATCACCCCCCTCTAGCCATCATCACACAGTCTCCACACTTTTTCTGTCGGCCTCGTCTATTGCCGACGGCTTGCCCACATATCCGACAGCCCGGCTGGTTAGAAGCGACACCCCCGCGGCTGCCATCACCACCACCACCACCGCCGCCGCCGCAGACAGAGTCAAACTGGCCCCAAACCGCTAAACAATAAACTCCCATAGGACGTACATCACAGTGCCATTAACGTCGCACTTTTTCTTCTTCTCCTTCTTGTGTTCTTTGTTGTTGTCGCCGCCGCCGTCGTCATTTACTTTTTCTTCTCTGTCTGTTCGTTCTGAGCAGCAGAGGCGAGGACAGGATCAGAAGTAACGAATCAAATCCACCATCGTTTTGACTTCTCCTACCAGCAATTTGCGTAGGTTTTTTTCGAGTCCTTTCCTTTACAGACCCGTGTGTGTCTGCCTCTATCTACCACCTACTACCACTCACTCATAGTCCACCCGAGCTGCTGCTGCTGAGTAGTCATCTTGTCGATAATCCGTGTTGGTTCATCAGTACGAGTCACGAGCAGAACACTAATTGCTAATCCTGATTTGGGCTCATCGCAGCAGTGGCCAACAACAAGGCTCGCCGGTCCTTAGCCTTCTCGCCGGACGACATTCTCAACGAAAGGCTGACTACATACGGTAGATGGGCAAGGCACAAAGAAGCAAACGTCTTACGTGAACGAGGTCGTGAAGCTACACTAGTGGCATTTACTGCTCTTTTAATTATGATTACTATTTCCTATACGCGTTGTGTAGTATATCTTGATAAGAGCGCCTTGGGCGCTTAGAACTCGAGAGTCTCTACTTCTTTATTTGAACCCACGTCTGTTTTCTCGCTGTTTTGCAGCCTGTAGTAGAACTACTACCTCCCTAAATTGAATAGCTTGCAGTAACTAATCAGAAATAGCAGAAACTAGTATTCGGACTAAATACGCACTTCGAGGCCGCTGCGTACGCCGGCCTTAAAGTCTTCAACACTCTGAGCAATCTGTGGTGCTGTAATTGCGCATACTGGGAGCAGTAGTCACGACAACACTCGACAAGCAGAGGAGGTTCAAACAACTTGAAAGGGAAACAAAACCTGAAGTATCCGTTGACCTCATTGATGCAGCCCACAGCCGTTCAGTTTTTAATTAATTATTTTTATTTTTGACTTAGATATCCATCCATACTACTAACACACATTTTGTGAATACCAGTACGTGCTTATATAAGCCTCTACTATAGAATCGTAAGGCTCAAAGCGTAACGAGCTGATTAAGGGCTTAATGCTCAGTTTTTTGTGTCATCATATATATGTGATTTATAAACAATAAAAACAAATATATATATATATTTTATTTTTTATTTTTTTACGATTATTTTTTGTAAGATACTTAGCTTCTCGTGATCGTTGACTGGAATTGGTTTGGGCTTTTCGGGGTTTATTTGAAAGGTCAGGAGCCTTCTATTCGTGGATACTTGCCTAGCTGTAAATGTGTAGAACCGCCTTGATTCCGATAGTTCGACAGCAAAGCTCTTTATTGTAAGCGATCTATACAATTAATTTATCCATGGTTCACAAAAACGACTAACGAAATCCACAAGGAGTGTGTGATAAGCACATAGTTTGAGTTTTCCTTAAAGAGTACAATTTTATTCGATCGCTACGGGACGCTCTCCGCCAAACACAAAAATCCGGGTAATGATTTCCATTGTGCTACCTATTGACTCTAAAAGGTGAACATGTGAAGCTGTTTTTGTTAGCGCAATTTATTACTGTCGCTTCGAATATCTTTTAGAATAGAGCATCATATAGTAATTTAACAGGTGCATTGGCATTAGTTTGACCTGAGTTGGGAGATATCAAATATCTAGCTAGTCTAGTTCAGACAAGCATGCACACGTTAGCTTAATGCTTTTTAAATGAATTCTTTGCAGGAAAGCTTGAGCTGGAACGCTGGCGGTGCACACCCATGGTCGACCTCTGCACCTCATACCGCCATCCCGCTCATCGATAAATTTAATACTCGATTATAAAAAGTCCATCACATAAACCCATACGTCGCTACAACGAGGCTCGAATTCAGTCTGCTACTTTTTGGCTAGCGTTTTAGTTGATCTTGTAGAGCCGTACGTGTGTATATATATATATATATATATATTATATTTATATGTGTATATATATATATATATATATGTATATTAATATATATATATATATATATATATATATATATATACATACATATATATAATATATATATATATATATATATATATATATATATATATATATATATTGTTCGAAGAAGATAGATATAGCATAACTAGCAAAACGCTTGATTGTTGGTGTCTCGAAACAATTTGACGTAACCTTAACACATTATCATTTATATTTATATATATATATATATATATATATATATATATGTCGTGCTTATAAATATTTAGATTGTGTTGATGGGAAAGAAGCTTAGAATAAATGTACGCACATCAAATAACAGTTTGATTTACGATAAAGTCAATGCACATATTTAATTAAAAGGACATAGCATCCGAGCAATATTTGTATTTTTATAATGACTAGGTGTGAATGTATATATATATATATATATATATATATATATATATATATATATATATATGTATATATCTATTTTTTTTAATGTTTACTTGGTTGCCGCCATTCCGCTTACGGTATATAATGACAATTAGTTCCGCTGAGAGCAACGTGCCGATATCATTAAACGTTTGTAGAGCAAGAGAGATGGATATGTGCGATTGAGGAAGTTGTAGCCTTTAAAGTGCAATGTAAATCACGCTTGTATCGCTCGTGAGTGCTTCTTCGCGTTCGTTTTTAACAATGAAAAGTTGTGCTAGCACGCCAGACTCATATTGAGCTAGCGACAAAGAATAGTAGAAAGAGAATAAAAGAGCAAACGAAATACCAGCCGGTGAGGTAGCAACAGAGGAAGAGGAGGAAAGAAACTGGTCAATACATAATCGAAAAGGGAACGCAGATTAAAATAAATAATTTCGTGAGAAAAGTGGGATTATGTCAATACGACAAGCGATACGTTTTTTGCTGCAGTCGTCTTGTGTGTTAATGCTCTGTTGTGCGCATCCGTAAAGTGAAGGGAAAGCTAGACACGAGCAGACTCGGCAGGGCGGGTACGTAGGGAGGCAGGGAGGCAGACAGACAGATCGACAGACAGACAGAGCGGCTTGGTTAGGTTGGCCTCTCATCTTCTTCATCGCATCGACTCGCTGCTCGTAGAAAAGAAGCAGTGCAGTGACAACTAAACGCTGGAAAAAGCTAGGGTCGTGGTGCTGCTGGTGTTGCATCGGGCTAAATGCCCGTTCGGGCAGGTGACAATGCTGACCGCGGCGAGAGAGAGAGAGAGAGAGGGAGAGAGGGGGGGAGAGAGAGGGGGGGAGAGAGGGAGAGAGGTGGTGCTGTGCGCGAGGCTCACGGTTCTCATCACGGTCGTCCCCTTAACTCGAGTCGAGACTCTTCGTCGTTCAGCTCATCGACTGAACCAGCCCAGAAATTGGGACGATCGCTGACTACTAGGTTATACTACTACTGGCCGGCTAGCTGTGTATGTAAGACTAGGTAGGCTGTGCTGAAACAATGACGCTTCTTGCCACAGCAACGACAGCAACAACATCAACGACGACAACAGCGACAACCGTATAACAATACCGGCTACGGGAGGCCCTTTTAGAAGAAGAGGAAAAAGAAGAAGAAGACGAAAAAAAGAAGAAAAGTAGCAACAACAACAACAACAACAGTAACAACAACAACAACAACAACAACAACAGTAACAACAACAACAACACAGTAAGAAATGATAGTGACGACCGTGGCATCCACAGCAAGTCAGCAACAGCAGCAGCAGCAGCAGCAGCATGAACGGTCGCAATACTAACGACAACAAAGCAAAACAGTGGATGCTTAGCAACGAGAGGCGGCTAGCTGCAACAGCCGCAGTCTAAGAGTTACGGTGGTGGCAATCGCCACAGAATCGCAAGCATCACAACAGCGCATTCAGCGCAGCCAGCAACGAACGCGGCATCGCAGTTCGGCGAAAAGTGCTCGATTCATGTCGTACTAACCTATGTTCAGCAATCGTTCGGGTCGCCTCGCTCGTGTTTGCTTTACTCTGCGAGTGGCGAGTGCAGCTTTCGTCCGGCCGATTGTTCTTGTCCGTCAAGCCGGGATGACAGTCTAGCGAAGTCAACGCCGCTATTGCAGCTCAGCTAGCTCTAATTCTTTCTACTGCTGCTGCTGCTGCTGCTGCTTCTATTACTGATTCAATTGCTGTTAATATGTTTTTATTATATTTTTTTTACGGTAGTGGTGTCGATAAACCATGATTGACTATGATACGCTCTTTGTGGCAAGCCACGCGGCAGGCTTGATCGCGACTCGTAATTCCACTGCTTCGGCTTATGCCTGAATAGATATGCCGGCAAGCAGAGAGCGGAATGCTTGTATTCATCTCTCTCTCCCTCTCCCGCGCTCTCTCTCTCTTTCATACTCGCTGACTTACTTTCTCTCTCTGCTTTTTCCTTCCGCCTCTGACGTGCTCACATGCCATGAGCGTTAATTAAATAGGTGATCTCGAGGCTAAAGCAACTGGCAACGCTACAGCGTATGGTAATGTGTTCAAGCAATACACAGAGAAGCTCCATCTAGCTATTATTGGTTTGCAATGAGATATCAAATGTGACGCTTAGCCAAGTATTCAGTCGCAATCTTGTCAACTTTCGTTTTTATAAACAAAATAAGTTTATACCTTAATTAGGAGTACGGCCAGTACAAAGAGCACGAACGCTGGTGATTCATAAAAAGGTGATAAAAAGGTGATTCACGCTGAAATTCCTGAGACGCGGTTGCTCAATCGGCTATGCTTGGTGTTTGTTCAAATTCAACTTGAAACAGACTCTTAAACAGATGTCGATACTAATGATCGGATGACAGAATGTACAAAATCCAATAGGCCAAAACATACAATTTTATTTCCTCTGCTAGGATTGAATTGGCTACAATTGTGTTACTGTGTGGCGTTGTGGCACTCAGTTTAGTGCACTGTCGTTGCTCTGTAAGTTCGCGTTTTGCCGTATTTTTAAGCGATATTTGTTGAATAACTGAGCTACTTTATAGCGGTATGATTGGTGGCGAGGCAAACCTTGTAAACAGCGACAACGGCAACATTAATAGCAGCCCCCCTATCGAGCTGTATGTGTGGACTCTAGGCATTAGAAGCAATATATATATATATATATATATATATAAATCCACATTCAGAAATATAGGGATCATAAATTTCAAATGGCGAACTACCGGTCCACTAGCCCGACAGTAGATTCGGTTAAAGGGCAGCGGTTGTGGCCGGATCCCCGGTCCTGTGCTTCGAAGTCATTCGGGGAGCACACGCAGTACCCCACATATTCCCCCACTACCCCAACTGTCCCCTTCCATTCATCCATCCATGCACGCCTCTCTCTGTTTCTCTCTGCTGCGTCACTCTCTGCCGCTCACCGGCGGCTCCTGTCAAACGCTGCTGCCGCCGGAGTGGCCTTGCGTCGGAACTACTCCCCCCACTCCCTGACTGGTTGGTATTGCCCCCCGCCAGCCGAGACTGCTAGCACCACTACGACTACTGCCGAATTCGACCATTGGGGCTACAACAAACCCCCGTAGTGGATCGATACGCGATCGTAGCTGTCTGATGAAAAAGGCAACGAATGGGAGGGACGTCGCTGTTGTCTGGGTGGGGATCCCACGATGGCGGATGGCCTTCATCGTCGTGGCGAATGGCGGGCTACCAGGTAGTAGATTGAGCGGTCGATTTTTTTTTTGACTACATTACAGCATACAAATCCTGTAGCATGAATTAATCGAACAGACAACACGCAACGGTACGCTTCCTAATTTAGCTCTGTATTATTTTTACGTTAGCCTATGCGTCTGCCTCTATACGCGCCCATGTGCTAGAGTGACAAAGCGAGACGAAGAATTAAACACATTGTTGTAGTGATTGTCCTCATTAGAACAGTTTGCAAGATATATAGCCTGTACGCTCCGTTGTTGACTTAAGCTCTGCAAATATCGCTGTGTTGTTTTCAAAGCGGCTGAACGATCTCGGTGTCGAAGCTGCTGTTTGCGTTTGCTCTGCGCTGTGTGACATCGCTGGTGTTAAAGGCGCCCGATGTCTTCTAAACATTATTCAACGTTTATTGTCACCTTTGTGCGGTATGCTTTAAGTTACTACCTCCTAAGTAAGAGTACACTCGGATGCTTGTATGCACGAGTGTATACTTAGGTTCATCCAAATATTATTGTGTTGCTTAATTCCAACTAGAAACTCAACTATTTTTTTTCAATAAGAAAATTAACTTTTTTTTTGCAGCAATATGTCCTGAGTAGCAATTTGCCTGAATATGATTCAGCCATTTACCTAAATAAATTTGGTTTAGTCATTACTTGAATTGTGAAAACCTATATATATATATATATATATATATATATATATATACATTTGTAAAAAAAATATTTCAGATAAAGCCATTATATATTTTTTTATGTTTCATGTAGGTGGTAGGCATACAGCAAACGACGTTGGCCAAATTAGTCAGTCCTGGATTGACCCCATCTGGCGAATGATAGATAAATCATATACAAACAGTGCATTTATATAAATCTAAATTAAGAGGTGAACAATTCTCTCCGCGTGAACGTGTAGCAACGGGTTCTCTAACCCATAATAATTTGATATTTATGAATCAGCCTGTTTTAGCCAGTTGCTTATACCATATACCAAAATCTATAATATATTGGCTACATTGGTATGTCAGTGTAATTCTGCATTAGTTTTAGTGCATATATATATATATATATATATATATATACAGGTAGTTCTACAAGTTCTTAAAATGAGCTTTTCAGAATTCGAATTTTTTCGCGCTTTCACCGCTATTGGAAACGGCAACTTTTCGAATGCTAGCAGTCAAAATATTATGGTGATTGGCCGTTGCGATTTCGTTTGATCGCTTTTCCCGTGCAACGTATCGGCGTGATTTTGAAAAATTGAGAAAAAGGAGTTTCGAGTGGTTATCAAGCGTTTTTATTTCAAAAGTTGGAATGCGACCCAAGTGAAAACTGAGTTAGACGAGGTGTACGGTGACTCTGCGCCATGTTTTGCCACTGTTTCCAACCGGATTAATGAGTTAAGAAGAGGTCGCAGGAGCACCGAGGATGAACTACGTTCAGGACGCCCAAAAACGGCAACTGATGAGGAAAACGTGGAAAAAGTGCGGAAAATCGTTGCCGCAGATAAGCGAGTGAACATTAAGGAGATATCGGAGGCCTTGGGGATCAGTTTGGGTAGTGTGCATTTCATCCTGCACGAGAACTTGAAGATGAAAAAACTCAGAGCAAAATGAGTGCCGCATTTGCTCAACCAAGGCCAAACAGACGCGCGGGTTTCCGCTTCACAGCGAAATTTGGCCAAGATGTCGAAAAATCCGTCGGATTTTTGGCGCAGATTCGTGACCGTCGATGAAAGTCCATCACTACACTTCCGAGACCCAAGAAGCATCTCGCCAATCGTGTGCACCTGGTGAAGGACCTCCGAAGAGGGTGCGGACAACGGCATCGGCCGGAAAGATGATGGCTACGGTTTTTTGGGACCAACGTGGAATAATTCTGGTCGACTACCTTGAGAGCGGTAAAACGATCACGGGAGAATATTATGCAAGACTGTTGGACTGCCTGAAGCAAGAACTCATCGTGAAACGGCCCGCTTTGCAGAAGAAGGTTGTCCTGTTTCACCAGGACAATGCTCCCGCACACAAGTCGCGGCAAGCAACGGCAAAACTGGCCCAACTGAGGTTCGAACTTATTGAACAACCTTCCTATTCTCCAGACCTGGCCCCCTCTGATTATTTCCTCTTCAGACATTTGAAGAATCGTCTCGGTGGAAAGCGTTTTTCCAGCAATGAAGAGGTTACAACTGCTGTCAATGCCTATTTTCAGTCTAAAGACGCAGAATTTTACTCAAGAGGTATAAATGCTCTGAAATATCGGTGGGAAACGTGTATTGAGCTTCTCGGGGAGTACGTATATCGAATAAGAATAAATTAAAAACAAGATTTGGAAAATTCTTGGTTTTCATTTTAAGAACTTGTTGAACTACCTGTATACATATATAGCTAATTTGTTGTCGATATCCTGCGTTTATGCATTTAAAGCCAGCGTTTGACATATCACCAAGGATAGATGAAGAGCTGGCAAAATACGGGGTGCCGGGAGCAATTCTGAGGTTACTTATCAATATATTAAAACAAAACACGGTGCTGATTGATAACGGGGTCGGTATTGCGGGAGAGGTGGTTTGAACCACAGCTGTTGCGCAGTGCGATGGACTGGGCCCACTGCTGTTTTCCGTACCTTTCGATTCCGGTCGACTACCAGAGCGGATAAGGACGGGCTGGACTCGAGAGTCGGTCTGAATCTTAGTGTACAGATGATATGGTCATCTTGGGTTGCAGCTTTTTGAGGGTGAAACAAGTCATGGATTAGTTACATTCATGGAAGAGGGGAGCTTAAAGATTAATCGGGGAAGATAGTAGCTATGCAATTCCGGCGGCTGGATGGCCAGGAATGCCGTGTTTCAAAAAAAAAATGTGTGAACAAATGTGACGGACGGAAAAACTCGTTCAGGCACGACCAGTTGGAAACGGTGCCGATGCGTCCTTTTTCTAAATGGAGAATAATCTTGTGCCGAATAATTACCGTTGAAGGGAAGGAGGGAACGGCCCAAAGAAGAAAGTTTAGAACTTTTTTGCCAATGCGGAAATCAGGCTGAAAGCGACGCGTCTAAATAAGGAGAAAGGAGATCAATTAACACCCGGTGTCTAATAAAGTCCATCTTTGGCGGCGAGGCTCTTGGAGAAGCGTTTAATGGCGGCCTGAATTTCTTCCTTAGAAGTGACAAAAGGCAAAGGCGTTCTAGTCAGTGCCGGCCATTCTAAGTTCTCTGGCTAACTTACGTGTGTGTCTCCCGCAACGCCTAAACGGACAATGCAGGCATTCTATCGACACGGTACGTCTGGCAGCGCCAAAAACATGTCCTTCTAAAAGCTTTATAATACACTGGTGCATAATGAACTGGTGTTGTTCCTGATTGGTTTGAGAGCCGAGGCGTGACAATGAGAAGTGGCAGTCAGGTTTGACAGACGCATGCCTCGGAAGAAATCGCAAAGATTGTTGTGCATGATGACTGAGAGGGATGAAGCATCGTTGCGGGCGCAAGTGAGGCGAAGGGTCACCGGAGCAACGAGAAAAGACCATGTCCTGCCTTACCGCTATTATCGGATGCTTGGCTGATATATACTTTGTCAGGTTACGCCACGTATATCGCCCGTCGCACAGCGGGAATTTGATCGGAAGTGACTGCTCCGCTCTGGGCTGTGCGATCATGATCATTTATATTAGTACGGCCCATCGTAGATAGTCCAGTATCGATTCTGTCATATTCTACGAGCGGCTTCAAAAGCTCCAGAGTCTTGACTTTGGCCGACAAATCTGGGATGACGCCTCAAAGACGTATCTGAAGTAGTCCGGGGCAATTGCTATTAAAGCCGAGCACAGCCTCAGCCCTGTGAATTTTCTGCGTTTTCCGGTGAAGATTAATATGAGAGTAGCAGCTGTGGGATGAAGCCATCGGGTGATTGAGAGATCTCGCGGACGGCGCTAACATAAGGAGACTGGTTCGAAGCCTGCTGAGGCGTTGTGTCTACCGGCAGGGCTGACATGGGGATCACAACGGTAATCTCGGGCGTCGACAGTAGCAATTTCAACTGTTGCAGCGAGCGGGCTTCGATTATGACTCGGTTTCTTTTCTGAAGACAAGACAAGCGAGGACAGGCAGGTGAACCCGCCGCGTGAGCACCATAGCAGTTCACACATCTTGCTGTATTAGCGCTGCTACTTGCAGATCTGGAGTATGGTGCATATGGTCGGCGAAGTATCTTGGTCTCAGGCACTGGTGACATAAGTTAGGTTGGTCGGGTCTTGTGTCTGGTACCCAAAGAATACGGGCAGATAAGGTTGGCGTGCAAACGAAAAACTTACCTTACCGAGCATATTTCTCGCTGAGTTTTGCACGTAAAAGAATCTTTTCACGTGATTGACTCCAATTTACGAGTATATATATATATATATATAAACAGGCGAGAAAGTTGTGTTCATTAGTTAGCTGCACTCTATTCAGCGGATTTTGGTAAAGCAAGTTTGTAAACAGTACATTATAAATATTTATTGAATCAGTGTGCTCCTTTGCCTTGTATGTCGGTATCGCCAAAAATATGGTATAGGTATTATCTGCTGTTTTATCTTCTTCCTTTTCTCCTTTTATTCCCAAACCCTTGTACCACTTTTCATAACGAGAACTTAAGCATGTGAATGTATGCAGTTCCGTAAATAAACCACGTCTGAATTGAATTGAAATTGAATTATATATTAAGCCAGAGCTGCTCAGACTGCAACGACTCTCCAACAGTTGTTCACACCATAGCGTAAAAAGTTCATACACAGACAGATTAAATAGAAAAACATTTCATTTCGATTTTTAGTTTTAAATTATAATTAGATGAATTGGCCATCGATATTTAGGCAATGATGTTAAAGACCTTTAAACATACTCAATATGTACCAATTAAAATGCAGTAGCACGTTCAGGTTGAACCGTAGATTGGTGACCGTCATTGAACTAAAATGACGGCCATAACTAGACCACAAAACAAACTCAACGATGCGGTGACGATGATGCCGTCATCGCACACGTCATTCCTCTTGCGTTAAGAGTCAAACATTACTGCATTTGAATAGTTAATCCTAGCAGCGGCGCACATAGGAAATACACCATTAGTGGTAGTAGTAGCTGAGCGACGTCCACGGCAGAAAAAGACCGAAAGCTCATGAAAACAGTATTTGTCTTAGGGAGAATGAATACGTGAAAAATATGAGAAAGCGTCAGATAAAGTTTCCTGTAAAAAGAACGTCACCCTGTACAGGCAGTGATAAGTCCTCAACCGTGTTACCGCTTAAATGGATGAGTCTACAATAACATCAACAACAGCAATGGCGTAGACATATATGGGTTACGTAAACCTTTGGGAGAACACTTGAATGCTTCAGTTATCAATTGGAAGGGAGTGAAACAAGAAGCAGAGAATTATTTGAATTCATGTACCGAAGCGAACTAATAGTTGTTAATGAAGGACGCACGCCCGTGCAATTTAGACTCGAAGGGAGAACAGACTTCAATAATTGACCTGACAATTGCTTCAGGCAAGACATACTGTTCGAAAATGAAAAGAGGAGCAGATAGAAGACAGACGACGGCCGCAAGGTGGTAGTCGCTGAGTTTAGAGAAAATACATCTGCACTAACCGCAATAGGTACAGAAGGTGAAATGAAATTATGAGAAGAAGTCGAAGAACCTCTGGGGAACAAGAAAAATTCAAAGTGATGCAGAACCACTTAAGATCGGCGAAAGAGCAGGTAAGGCGTGTCATGGAGGACCTTTTTCGGAACGGCCAGGTATATCGACGGCAGAGTACGAATTATTCGTACAGCGGCCGGCCTAAGTTACGGCGGAAGAAGTGAGAAACGCAGCGCGCATAAAAAATGGCAAAGAGCTAGATCCCCCTGGCATACTACGTATTCCTACAATAAATATAATATTAGTTAAAATATACCTTTGTCACAGCTCTGTTGAGTGTGGATGGGCCACGCGGAAATCACGCGGACTCGGAAAAGCGAGGAGAGTATCTTAAGCTGTCAAGACACTACTACATCTTGTGTGTTCAAAACCACGAAGTTTTTGCGTGAGGAATATCGCTTGATATTGCGGATGACCGACGCGAAGCGGATGACGTCAGTAGCTGTTTAAAGAAAAAGCGTGGCTTGTATTATAGCTATATATTATGAGTTGACACAGAAAGTGTGTCCAGGCAAGCGCAGATGTGCGCGCAGCGTTCTACTATATGAGACGTCCGCTAGCTCACGCAATACGAGATGCTCTTGAATTTCTTACGCCTGAATCACTGCAAAACTTGTGCTACCGATAATCGCTGGAGGGAACTTGTATAAAAAGCTCACAACTAGTACTTTCTGTTAGTACTCAAAATCTAGTTCGTTGCGCCTCTGCTATATATATATATATATATACAAAATCTTCAAATTCTAAAAACAATGCTCTAAATGAGCATATGCTGGGCCGGAATCGACAAATACGACTTCTGGTACAAGACTCGCCGGTTTCCAGTATACTATATACGTGTGCATCTACGTGAGTACCTTCCATTGCTACTCGAAGTGACGTTTGCCAGTTGCGTATAAATCCGAGCTTCTATAATGTTAGCAAACCATTTAGGCCCGTTAGAAGTGTAGCTTAATATATATATATATATATACTTGACAGAGACTTCGTGACTCTAAAGTTATAAATCAGTCAAAGACCCCGGCACAACACATATGGGGAAATGCCAATAACTTGCTACTTATTTAATAACAGTAGTCCCGACGAATAACCAAATAAATACACATGCAAATGATCAGGAAGGTGGCTTAGTGACAAAGCCCTTGCCTTGCATTCGAGAGGCCTAGGTTCGAGATGCAGACCGGCCACTCCTTAATTGGTTTTCATGGCTCCCAATTTAGACAAGGTAAATGCCGGGGTGGATAAAAAAAATCGGTCATGGCAAGAAAAAACCGTACACGGGCATTAGCCCTACATAACAACAAAACGAATAGAAAAATACATATACATGCTTAATTAGGCATTCACCTGTGTCTAATTATAGTTCGGTTTGCTTATGTTTAAAACCACCCTAACAATGGCCACCGTTGCAATGGCAAAGGGGATTACATAAGGTACAGGCTAAAAAGAGTCACTTGCGTGTTAAACATGCGTTCTATTTATTGAATCAGCAATGATGGTATATTTGCTGATGGTGTCGTAGTCGTCAGTATCGAGAGTTATGCAAACAAGGGTTACAGGCACACAGTCATCCATAAAAACAACAAAATGAAACAAAACTGTTTATCTAAAAAAGTTTCTGAGGAACCGAGTTAACAGTTACAACAGTGTAACGATTAACGTGTCGACGAGAAAGGCTATAAAGTTCAGATCCGCCGCTTCCATCCTCAGTTTCATGGGATTGCACAGGTTCTATGCATTTGCATACCAACTGTACGCAAGCGCACCTCACATTTGTTTGAGGAGTAGTGTTTGAGTGAACTTAAGAATTCGATCATATATAATTTCTTTATATAACTTTTTATGTTAGCACCTTAAAGTGAACAACTGTAACCCAGGATTAGCCCAGTTCGACAATGTACCCCGAACAGATTCTGCGTTTCCGCATTGAATGTCGAGCGACAGCCTCTTACGCAAAAGCTCCGAATTTTTTCGAGACTCCCGTCGAAGGGTTAAGGCTTCTACCCCGCGCACTGAATCAACTTCAGTGTAAGCGGGCCTGGTCTTCCATTGTTTTGAAAGCCAACGGACACAATTGGTGTGGCGCGTTTGACTGTTTGAAATATTATTATTATTATTATCGTTGTCACTGTCCATTGTAAATGTAGATTTTCGTCGTAGTTCACTCGCTGCTAGTTTTATGTCATTTAGTATCTCCTGGAGATTTTGACAACGATAAATTGCTTATAGCGTCCATCAGGTTAGGACAAAATCCTTAGCAAAAATCTCAGCGCCTGCGCCCTTCAGGCGAGCAAATGAGTCGGCCAATCCGCGAGGCGACTTCAGGGGCGGCAGCCACAGGAGCGGGCGAGGGCACCGCTATCTGTCTGACTGTCGCGCTCTGCTTCTTGAGGTGAAGCAAGGCGAGGACATCGGCGGTCGTCGGACTCTAACGACCTCTCTGTCCGGACTCGCATACGTCGGCAGACGACAACAACGCTCTTGACATATGATGAGGTCGGAGAAAGAAAAGTGAATTAAAAATATGACGACAAGAATCAAGCGAGCAAACGCGGTGATGGTTGATCCAGCCCGAGACTTCGCCCACACGGGCCTTGCCCCGGTACGCGGACTGTACCACCCGTTTCCGACCCCAGCTTTCTATCGCAGGCTCTAGCTAAGGCAGAAGCCTACCTGGTCCTAGATAAACCTGTTTTCCGAACTCCTCCGCATACTGAGCCATGTCAGCGATTGCGGCTGTTATGAGAGTATGTGCATGTGTCTGTGTGAGTTTGACCGGGTTTGAATATATTTGAAAAAATGTATCTGGTAGCACGAAACACAAAACATTCTTGAAGAGCTTGTAGACGAAGTCATTTTGAATGGCAATGACATGCCTCACTGCCATATGCTTTCGCGTAGTTTGCGTTATTAAACTCTACACCAACGCTATAGAAGAATCCTTTTTTGGCTAGTTTTAGCCTAGAAGATTGCGCGGTTTGTTATTGCAACACCAGGAATAGCTTAATAAGAAAATATTAAAAAAAAACACAATAAAATGGCCTACACTAAAGCCGACTACAGCAGTCCGTTTAGTTTCACAGAATTGTTTTTCATCGGTAAGCCGCGCGCGTAGATATTATAATGGTAGGTTTATTGGACGTTTACCAGCTCCAAACGTTTTTAGGCAGTAAAATAATGGGTATAAAAAGTGCATGGTCCATATTTATGTTTGTAAAGCGTAAGCAGGTAGGCATTGTGCCACTCTGAATGGCCCAGTAAGACCACCTTGCCGTAGCGCATTTGCTTAGCGGCTCAATGCGTGGTGACGCTGACATCATAAAGGAAGCTGTACTTGTAAACTTTAACGTGAACTGCTACAATTGTCTCAACGTAGATCTCTGCTAATAACGCCGCTGATAGCGCTGCTACTTTTGATGCGACTATTACTTCCACTATAACAACGACAGCCGTTGTACTGATCCCACAACAGACGCTATTTTGTGCCCAATATGACATATTAAAACTACCGCTGTAGCCGACGTATATGCATGGAGGATGGTGGCAGAAAAGATCCTCATGCAAATCATGCTTGCTTAAAGGTTTAATTCCAAGCCGCCTTCTATGATGTGTCTGCGTTTCTGCTTCTCCAGAGGGCAGAGGGGAATGAAAACAGGCGAAGCGTTCTAGCTTTATGAATATTTATTTGTTCAGCTGGCATCCGTTCGTCTACGTTTAAGTTCAGCTGGCAGGACGTTGTTGTGGTTGTCGGCCAGTCAAAAGAGACGTGTAGCTTGGATGAATCAATGTCTCTCATCGTCGGCGGACAACAGCGTCGTCACATGAGTGGGAACGAGGTCAACAGTGTGCAGGATATGCGGGTGTTACGGGTCGTGGCGTAGCAGCAAGCCGACTTGTCAGGGGACAGGCTCAAACCTCTAAATGTCTCTCTCTCTCAACATTTGTGCCTTTCCACCCCATTTCGACCCCTTTGCAGGCATTCGATAAGGATTCAGTGTGGCAACCATCGATCGGACGAGACATGTCGTCAATAACTAACCTTACAACCAGTGTTAGACGTCCGCAATGGTTGGCCAAATTTCGACGACGACGCTCGAACTACAATGTCGGCTGTCCGGCCATGACGCCGGGGACGGAGTCCAATCTATTGTAGTATAATAACTAGCCCCTGGCGGCACTATGGCCTCTTTTTGGGCTGGTTGCCGTTCTCGCGCTCTCTCCTGTCTGACTTGAAGCCAATTGTTATCGTCGTGGTTTGCAACTAGCCTCTTTGGGCTTGACACCGAAACCGCTAAATGCAAAACTCGTTGGTTGCTGATGCGTCTAAGATACTATTACTGGTACACAAGCATCCTGCTATCACAATTAATACTGGTGGCGTTGCGACTTTTGACTATTACTTTCAAATAAGTTTCGAGCGACCCTCAGCCAAGATTAACGTCCACGGATTGTTTTCTGTTCACAACGGACCCCCATACAATGTGCACGTGGGCTGACCGCGCATCCTAATGTCCTCAGGGCAGGCGCAGGTCTAACACCACGCCACCGGCTGACCTATGCTGCTTTAATTACTAAATACCACTTGAAAACTGAATCTACCGAACTACTTGAAAACAATGCACTGTTCAACCGGTGATCAACTGCAGCAATGCTACGGTGACTAACTGATATGGAGGTCAACTGCTACAGCCGGGGATGTTGCAGTCGCGACAGCTTGCCTGCACTGCGTACATTTGGGTATAGGTACATCCTCAGATATGTGGATCTAAACGTGGATGGCAAAAGGAAAGGACGGTTGATATTGCTCTGCCTAGGCATGATTGTGGTCTCATCTGAGGGGTAGCAGAGGCGGAGATAGAGTCACCAGCGCCGGTAAAACTAAGAAGTATGGGTGTTAGTCTGCATGCGCGTGCAGCACTCCAGAACTTTTACGCGATGAAGGTATAGCCACCGCCCGTTCCCGCTGGGGCAGCTTCGCTGGACGTCTGGCGGAGAGTCTATGACGAAAGACAGGGAGGAGACTATCAATATTCGTGTTCGAGACGCTGATTGGACAGGCGACCACTCTGGTGATAGACTAGTCCATGTACAAGTCAAGGTATGGTCGCGGAACACTTCTTGAGAATGTCAGTTATATAGTCTCTAAAATCCGATATGTACACACAAGAACGGAACAAGTTTTACTCCTCTAATGTGTTAGGGAAATGCAGGGTTCCTTCCCCGAGTTGGAAAACGCACCAGTTGTTAAGAGGTATGGTTAATCCTGTTTCCCCCGTTCACCCGATATAGTATATAGCGGCATCTTGAAGAATCTTGTTTCCACGCGTTCTAAACTGTATATATATCTCAAGGCCTTCCATATATATTTCATAAACTCCCCGGAGAGGCCCAGTACACTTATTAACCGAGATTTTAGAGCACTGGTACCACCTGAGTAGAATTCCACGTCCTTAGACTGAAATTAGGCATTGACAGCAGTTTTAACCACTTCATTGAAAAAGTGCTTTACATTGATACAATTCTTCAAATGTTCAAAATGGAGAACATCACAAGAGGCCACGTCCGGGGAATAGGAATGCTTTAATAAGTTCGAACCTTAATTTGACAAGTTTTGCCGCGACAAGCCGGAACTTGTATGCAGGAGCATTGTCCTGTTGAAGTGGGACAACTTTCTTCTGTAAAGCTGGTCGTTTCTCAGTGAGTCCCTGCCGCAGGCAGTCCACCGGTTTTGTATAATATTATTTTGTGATAGTTTTACCGTTCTCAAGGTAGGCGGCGAGAATGATTTTACGATAGTCCCAAAAACCGCAGCCATTACCCTTTCCGGCCGACCGTTCACGGAGGATCTTCATCGGGTGCTTACCATTGACCCTAGCTTCTTGAGTCGTGGACGTGTAGTGATGGACGTAACTTTCATCGTCGGTCGCAAATCTGCGCCTAAAATCAGATAGATTTTTCGACATCTTGGCCAAATTTCGCTGAGAAGCGGAAACACGCGCGTCTTTTTGCCCTTGATTAGGCAAATGCGGCACTCTCTTTGTTCTGAGCACTTTCGTCTTTAAGTTATCGTGCAGGATAGAATGCACACTACCCAAAACCGATATCCAAGTCCTCCGTTATATCTCTAAGAGTTAACGTGCCATATTGTGCTTTAAAATCACGCCGATATGTTGCACGAAAAAAGCGGCCAAACAAAATTCTAACGTCCAATCAGGATAATATTTTGACTGCTAGTAGGCGAGGAGTTGTTATATCTAGTAGCGAATTCAAAGTAGCCTATTCTAAGAACTTTTTGAACTACCTAGCATTAGCCGGCAGACGCGACGTTTACCAGCTGAAAGCCGCCCACCCAGGGTAGCAAGTGAGGCCGAACAAGTTACCACAGCAAGACTGTTGTGACGAGAACAGCTGCCACACCTGCTTACTTGCTAGCAAAACTCTTTACTAGCATTCATACCTGTAGAGAATTCTCTCGGAAATGTTACCCCTGTTAATAAAGAACTAGAACGAAACAGAGCAAAGGAGAAATAGAAGACGTGGCTGTTCATGTATCACCCGACTATATATATATATATATATATATATAAGGAGTACAAAGAGAGTGAGCGGTTGGCTTTGACACCTTAGAGAAGCTGCCCCGTCGTATGTTAGGCTATTTAACTACGCCCAATCGGCGACGACAGCATTTTTGAGTTTTCTTTTACACGGGAGGGGACGGCCGTAAGCGCTGCATCCTTTAAGTATATAGACAGTGCGTCGAGCAGGTCTCTGCTCCTAGCTCGCGGCATAGCACGTAAAACACGATAATGACGGACCACTAATGGATGATTCTCCAGAAGCGGATGCTCTGTAGAGCTGCTCAAAGCTGCAAGCGTGTGCTTTAACTATCAGTAGGTATTCCTTAGTGTTGCAGCTCGATGCTCGGTAGCATAATTAAGTTATGTTCACTTTGATTTTTTTATACTAAATAGATGCCAGAAATGTGTCAATTTCGCTGGCAAGACAGCAAAATTAGCCAATCTTGATTGACTTATGGTGGGTAAATTGTTCTTGATAGAATTATTCATATTAATTATATTCCTTACTAGCACTGGATATATTGATTGAGTGACAGTTTTCTATACTTGATGCACTATTCGTGTCGAGCACAGTTTCGCTAGATAGAGTCGATGAAATAAGTCGCCATCCCAAAGGAAACGGTAGCGCAACACCTCGACAACGAACTATACAACAAAAAGAAGCAGATGAAAGGAAAATAATGGAAAATAACAAAGCAAAGATCAGAAGACCAAACAAGACATCGAGAACATACAACTTAACACGTCAACGAATCGTAGGCATTGTCAATGGTACGTATCAGAGAAAGAGTCCAGCTAAAACAGACAAAGTGTCTGCGAGATGAAATTCTACATCTTAGCGAAACTATCTCATCATATTATCGTCACTATCTTACAGCTACAGGTATGACTACTACAACAACAACTACTACTACTACTACTACTACACCGCAAGACGACTACATGTATTTGCGCTTGAACGGGTATGCAGAGTTTTGTTGCAAAAATGTTAAAGTTGTCTAGCCCGTTAGCTCTAACTACAATGTTCGGCGCCAAGAAAGCCCTCTATCTCTTTCGTCCTGTGCCTTTTTACGCTAGGCCAGGTAGCGTGGGTTGGCTGGCTGGATGGCGTGGGTTCGGTGCGAAAAGGGGTGGCAAAAAGTCCACTGAACTATATTTAGCGATTGAGATTAAGAGCTGCTGCACCTACTCAAATTATAGCCTTTGGTCAGCGGCGACAGCAGCGACCTCCTACTTTAGCGACGTAGAAAAGGTCGGACGATAACCGAAGAGATAGATGTTCGCGATGCCAGAGTGGCGGACTCAACACGAGCGCGGGGACGGGCACGTCGTGGTGCAGAGCACCTCATGAAGACGCCCTTGGTGTCGGAAACAAGGAACTCGTTCACTCATTTGATGAGGAGGCAGTGCTTATTCTCGTTAGTCTAATCACAGGAGACATGCATGCAAACATCCGCACTGTCAATCTCTTGAAAAGAGATAAGCAGCACTGTTTCGAACGATCAAAGATCGGATGGCGGCTTCTAGCTTGCCATGTTGGCCATGACGCGGATTACGGAACGTCGTTTCGAACTGTGTGTGTCCCGCTAGCAGTGTGAAACATACCTAATCGGTGCACGTTGGTCTAGCGCAGATTCTCTTCCTGCAATGTTGGTTACGTCTGCATGCACATGTACAGAGGTATAGAGGCACTGCGTTACGTGGTTGAACAATTAGCACATACATGCTAGTCGGCTCGCGAAGAAGACTGGAAAGGTAACACTAACAACGACGTTTGAGCGCTTAATGAAAGCTCTTGGTTAAAGACATATTGCACGATAACCGCGGGAGTACCTCTAACTAGATCCATGACATGAGCTTATATGGCGAGTTGGATTCGCGAAGTCCACAACCAGCCATTTTGAAATACGCAATTTTAAATGAAATACGCCGTGATTGAGCATTGCATACGCATTTGGCTACGTGTGTACCCCGTACAATTGTGCGTGTTGTAATATGTAGTATAATGAGAACGTTATGACTTTACGGTTACCAGTCCGTCAATGTGCCCTGTTGTAATTGTATACTTTTCATTTCATTTGTTTCCACACCATGTTGGGTAAAACAATACCTAATCTATACCTACATACAAACAAACACGTTGGCAACAAATAAGCCGTAACACACATATTTACAGCGGTAAGTTACCAGGAGCATTCGCCAATCGTGATAACGAGATGAAATATATACAGTGAGTGGCGTGATACTTTGAACATGGATTGCTACAATTTTTACAAACACAAGATTCATTCGGCTTATGGAATCCCACTGTGCGACACACGACGTGGTGATACCCGTGCACTGCAAATCGCGTAACAATAAGGCGGTTAGTCCTACCTACATCTTTCCATGAATCTGATGTCATTGCCCCAACTGTGTAAAATTCTGGATCAATTTCTGCCATTTTAACTTCGTATTCACTGATGAAACAATCGTAACGAGATTCAGTCGCCTCTTCAGGTCCTCTACGAACAGCGGGGTATCTGCCAGCAAGTACACGAGTCTATTCCGAGCTGAGCTGTGTACCCCAAGCACTCGCTTCAGAAACGCGGATTTAACTCCATTAAGGGTAGTCAGGTTAGCCGGCGTTAGCTTTGTCCAGGTGACCTCTATGCCGGACGAAGCAATTCGTGCGATCTTCAAGTCGAAGAGCGCAATAGCGGTGCGCACGGACATCACTTGTAGTTTTTTTTATCAAGGAACACGCAATCAAAGCCTTCCTAACGCGTTCGGAGATATGTCTGGCATACGATCTGCCTGTAGAGGAGATTGTTAGCCCGAGGTACGTAAAGTGATTAACATACGTGAGGATCTGCGCACCTAGACAAAGTTCGTCGGTCGCCGTCACGTTTCGATGACGATTCTTGATGTTAGCTGGAAGGTCGCTGATCAGAGTTGAGAACAGAAGGGGGGCTTAAGTTATCTCCCTGGGCAAAACCGGTGGTTTGCTCGAGTCCTGGATGCTCTGCTACTCCGTCGTCTATTGTTATCGAGTTTTCTGTAGGATGTCCATCATAACTCCGAGTATCCTAAAGGGCACCCCCCAGCTTCTCCAACACTAGTGATCTTGAACCTGGGTCGAACGCAGCCTTGAAGTCAACAAATACTGCGTAGAGAAATTGCTTTTTCCGCGCTAGTGTTTCTCCAATGTCTTCAAGGAGAATACTGCAGGCTGTCAGGGTACTTTTAGAAGCGCGAAACCCATGCTGCTCTTCGGGAATAGCTCCCTTGTACTCCAGAAATGTAGTTAGCCGCTGAGAAAGCAGTTTTGAGAAGAGCTTACACACACAACTTTTTTTTGCGATCCCTCTCCATGCCGAAGGGTCATGCGGACTTCCTCTACCTTTAGGTATTACAGTTAGCAAACAATCGCGCCACCCGTCTGGTACCCGACCCGCTCTGATGCACGCGTTGAACAAAGCGGTCCAGAACGGCACCAGTACCATTGACTGTTGGAGATGTTCGTTACGTACACCATCGGGGCCTGCCGCTTTGTTCATCAGCAGTCGATTAAAAAGCTCTACGACTTCACGAATGGATACGTCATTTGCCAGTTCTTGCTGCCACCGGGAGTCCTCTTCTGACCATGCTGCAAAGTATCTTGGAAGCGTTCGGGGAATAGAGTCGCTGCCACAAAGAATTTCGCACAAAGAATATCCGGTTCAATCGTACAAGTCTTTCTGAGAGGTGCGTTTCCTCGGAGCCAGAGGTAGGGTACTCTCTCTGTGCGTCGCAATAACACCTCTTCTGCTCTTTTTTCAAAGTTATGTTTTGCATTCCGCAGAACTCGCCTATACACGCTTTTTAGCCGCACACGTTCTGCCAAATCTGCGTTGACACTATGGGTATCCAACAAAACGCGTTTGGCTGTTGTGCAAGCGGTTGCCCACCAGTCTTTGCCCTTTTTCTTGATGACGGGTATCACGCTTGACGTTACGACAGCTGTAAGAAGCTCACTGTAGCAGTCGATGTCGGGTTGGTCAGGGCATGGCATTACCGTAGATAATTGCCTGTAGAGTTTGTAGAGATCAATATTCTTTCCCAATGACCGGCGACGTGGGGCTCCTGCAATATCGTCAGAGAGATAGATATCCACACCGATGGGGACGTGCCATGAAACATCGCCTCCTTCTTTCAGCTGATGCCTATCGTGCAAATAATGCACCCGGGTCGATGGGAGGTTCGTTGAGATGACGTCGATCGTCGAGCATCCCATTGGTCCACTAAATGTAGCTCGACCCGACTCATTTCCAATCCATAACCCGTAGTCATTGAGCGAGTCCACCAGCGCCGCTGTCCTTTCGTCGTTAGTCTATCCAGTCGAGCGTTGAAGTCGCCGGCGACGATAGTGGGTTTGTTGAGGTCGACCAGATCCAGACAACGGGTTAGCTTCTTTTTCAAATCGGAGGTGTTCTCTGATACGCTTGGACGTACATACATCGCTATAATATTCATCATGTCACTCTTTAACACGACGCAATTATCGGCTGCCAGGAGTGAAGTCATATTTCCGACATGCTCATTATATAAAATTGAGATCCCTCCACTCAGGACGGCCAACGTCACTTAGTCTCATGGCTGGGCAGCTGCTGATATAAAAATTTGGTATGTGAATATCGCTGGTGGCCCATGTCTCCACAAGAATGAGAACGTCAATCCCGGCGAGGCTCGCTGGGGGCAGCAACCGTAAAGTGGATTCAATTCCCTCTGAATTCCACTCCGCCAGCCTTAGTAAGGTCCCGTCTGTTCGTACGCCTGCCGGAGAACGCGGGCAATGAAGTCGTTGAGGTTCGGCTTGCGAGGAATGGGACTCTTGTATTCTCCCTTCTGCTGATGTTGTTGGACTCGGTTGTCTGTCTGGTTCCACCGTTTCCAGCGCCTGCCCGTACGATGATTCTGTCTGTGCAAGGAAAGAGTTTCGGGATGGCTCGGTGTCCGGCTCTGTTGCCATGCGTGATGTGATGGCTGCTGACGACGATGAGTCGTGTCGGAGTCCCGGTTGAGTCGTGTCGGAGTCCCGGTTGAGTCGTTTCGGATGTACATCTTTCTTCTCGGGCTGAACAGCGTTCTTTATTTCTACTGGCAACGAAAGACCCTTAGTTGTAGTGTAGCGGTTAAACTTTTACTTCTAAAAAAATTGCTGCCCGTCTGTCTATGACTTTAGATACGATCACCGCAGCTTCCTCGGCTTTTTTGTAAGAGTACACATTCTGGTAAACCAGACCTCGTTGTGGGTACGTCATATTGAGAACTGAGATACCCATCGCTCTTTGCTAGCAATAAGTTTCTCATTTACGTCCTTGCACTGTTGTGTAAACTGCGGGACAGTTACGCAGGCGAGGGTTGAGTTTGGTCGTTCAGTACTGAGTCGCCTAGCGAGCTGCTCGACCTGCTTCAGAAACTTGTCACCTTCGAGCTCCATGCACTCGTGGTAGCCGCCGTGCAGAATAACACTGACAGGACCATCTGATTTCTCAAGAAAAGTATCTACCTGCGCGACGATAGTGGCGATGTCTGGCGCTGGGCAGGTCTTCACCGTTACCGAAGTCTTCTTCGGCAACTGTGCCAAAGTCTTGCCTTTCAGTTGACGGATTGCACTGTCTCCAACCACTAGCACAGACTTTTTACGCTTCACCATACTATCATGTTTTCGCGTGTGATCTTGACTGTCATCCTCCATTCTCAAAGATGCAGCTTCTTGTAGGTTTGCCATGTCCGCCCCTAACTTGTTCATTCTATTAAGCAAATACAGCACTCCTCTCACGATCGGTGCTGTCAGATCTGACATTTTATCAACCTGCGACATGAACTGAGGCATATCGAACGACAGTCCTTCCGTGGCCTGGCAAATGCGGCAGCGCCACAAGGTACTAGGCTCCTCAGTCGGGTCTCGTTCGTCGTTAGCCCTGCATATCGCACGAAATTGTCGACAACACACACCGCACACCAGAAGAAGGCCGCCAAGGGGCTGCGCGCACCTTGTACAGGCTGCCATTACTGGTTGGTTGGGTACTTGTTGCGCTGCTGTCATCTGTCCGTGGGTCAGCTGTGTTGATGTCAGCGGATGCTGCTGAGGTTGTTGACAGCTGACTGCCAAGCATCGCTGCTTCTTGTTCGTTTCGACTGCTGGTAGGTCGCTTAGCTGCGGCAGGCTCTGCTGTGTTTACGTCTCCGAGTAGCGCACGGGACCGCTTCCGTCCTCTTACGCTGCTAACGTAATTTGACGGAGAGCTAGTCGAGCCGGTCGAAAGCTTCGAGTGCGGTTGTGCTGGATTAACACTTAAACCGGGATCCGGGCCGAATTTTTCGGCCTCCTGACGGCGGTATCTGTCGAGGTGCTCGAAGTCACCACCGAGTTCACCATACACAAGCCGTTGCCAAACACAGCAACTAACACATTCAACAAGAGTGATTTCACGGAGCTTCACTGGCGTGCATCCTGCTTCGAACACGTCAAGCAGACGACATGTTGTAATTGTATATGCAGCACGTTTTATCGGATTTACTGCATTCGTTAGGTTTTGCGAGTGATTATTCCTAATATTACCATCGAAATCATAACGAGTGTAGCTTGCCTTGCAAAAATATCTTAGGGAAAACTAAAAACGACGATACACAGACAGATAGTTTGCAGATGGCCGATGTACTACAAACAACAGTGTCTCGACGTCGGTAAATTCATTGTGTAATCTCGTTGTATTCTGGCTTAAATTCGTGCAGAAATTGTGTACCACGTTCTAGGATTCACCCTGCTCAAAACCGTCGGCAGTTGTTGCGTTTAAACTGGTTGATTCAATAATAATCTCCGCCGGAGACTGCCTCCCCGCACGAGAAAGCTTAACTATTTGGTAACGAGACTGCTACGGCTCGTACAACGGAAGGTCTTACCTTCGATCAACCCAATTCCTTTAGCTTGACGACCATCATTATCGTTATCACAACCAAGAATTGTTATTCGGTGTGGCCGTACACTTCGGCATTCGATATCCGCTTGTTGGCCCTTCGTCGAAAGCTCATTCGGTTAGTGAACCATTCAAACCACATGGTATTTCATTTGTCCCGCACGTCTGTTGATATTCGATCACGTGCTGGCTCTCAGCGTCGCCTGCTCTTTTTTAAATGGTCGTTTGTTGTTTCCACGACGCCTGGTTATTCTTTAGAAGTTATGTCCCACTATATGATTTAATTGATCGCCGCATCACAAGAGGCTCACTAAATGCATTTAGTTACTCCGTTGTGCTGATATTTTGCTTTTCGACGTGAACTCCGTACGGTTGTCACTATTCACCGTATTTCTTAAACATACGAACGTCAATAAAGGTCCCTGAGGTGGTAATTGGTAAAGATCTCAGCATCTAGCCTTCCGCAACTGTCATTGTCATAGCATCGGTCGCAATGAAAAGTCCAACAAGCAAACACACAATCATTTGACCAAACGTAGTGGCAACAACGTAACGTAATCATACTGTATATAATTAATATCTAAACTACAAGCCTAAGTAAGTGCGTTGAGAGAGTATGCTCATTGTGCTCGAAAATAGTGAAAGTCCCTAGAAAAGAAGTCGCCAGTCCAGTCACTAGGTCCTATCTTGCTGAGTTCGGCTTACAATATTGTCTCCAGTGGCGCAGGTCGTGCACTCACTCGCCCACGGCAAAAACAAGGCGAGGTGGCGGTATCACGAAGGTGATAAAGTGTTGTGACGAAGCCATATATTGTTTTCGGGTAGGAAACAATAAATTTGAAAAATGAAGGCTGTGCGCTGCATAGACCTGGTATATACATACACACTCACATATATACGAACATGACAGCATACCTATATACATATGTACATACATCGATAGCGTATACATAGGTACGTATATCGATACCTACACGCGCGCGTATCCGCGGAGAAGATCGGCGTACCCCACTCGAGGCAGCAATTCAGCGGCGTTCAACCAATACGATGGATCGAGGGAAGCTCAATGAGAACGCCCTTGGATGGCTGCAGCCACTGAACAGGTTTAAAGGGCATCGGATTTTCTGTGATCGTTTCCACGTCGTTCCAGCAGCCTGTCATGCATTGCTGTGTTCTCTATCTCTAAGCTTGTACAGGATGGTATGTTGCGCCTCCTACTCTTGAGGGCACAACAGACGGCCGTAGCACAGGAAAAACAAGACGAAATATCCTCGGGTTACTTAAATTACTCGCGTCACTGGCGGAAAGAATTGCTGCTTCGAGGATCGACAGCGATTTGTTATCGATTTCTCTAACACAACTTGCCTATCTTTAGATCATAGCTTTAATAACAGACAACGGCCCATTCAGCATTCTTAGCTTTTCAACATCTTTCAATCTTGAATTATTTTGCCATAGTGATAGATGCGTGCAACAATGAAACGACATATATGGACACCAACTGTCCAATTTCGTGCCACTGCCATAGAACAACGGCGATACCCTGATAATAACAAATAGCTCTAACAAAGGAATATACAATTTGATTATTAGAACAACTCGAGTGCTCGCAAATTACTAGTTGTCGACAAATTTTCAAGAACAGGCGGGGGACACCAACCTATTTATAAGGCCATTTGCGCGCGCGGGCATGTTTGACCTGAAGCACCTTTCTCCTGTGATAGTTTTGATAGCCATGCTGCTTATGCATGGCTATCGAGCACTCCAGGAAGGCTTCTGCGTGAGATAGATTCAAAATCAGAACGACTGACACATCTTTGAATCTGTTGTTTTAGTTAGATAGTAACTATA
This sequence comes from Dermanyssus gallinae, assembly GCA_003439945.1. Classification (NCBI taxonomy): domain Eukaryota; kingdom Metazoa; phylum Arthropoda; class Arachnida; order Mesostigmata; family Dermanyssidae; genus Dermanyssus; species Dermanyssus gallinae. Next base: position 1,275,794 of record QVRM01007094.1, on the reverse strand, counting down.
AGAGCACACTGGTATCTCCGTTGACCCGTGATATTTCACTGTATGAACATAATTAAAGTAATGCTTCTTCTCTTAGTCCAAATTTGCATAGCATAGCAGGCTAAAGGTAGCTGAATTAGAAGTTGATCAACAGACAAGTGATTCTAAAATGGCCGGGCAGTTGCAGGACCTATCTGATCTCTCCAATATCAATCTCCAGGCCGTTGCGTCTGCCTGCTGTGGCGCTTACCCAACGAAGGTTGACAATCTACGATCGGACTGGCAGCCGAAATGATAGCGGCGTATTGCTGCTGCTGCTGCAGCCCTTTTATTGGTTGGGCCATCTAACCGGCCGGGCAGCGTTCAAGCTTATGGCCAGCGGTGTCGCCTTCGTTGTAGCGCATCACACCACAGGTGGTGGTGGTGGTGCTGCTTTGTTGTTGTTGTTGTTGCTGCTGCTGCAGCGGCCGCTTCTGGGTGCGGCAGTTTTAAGCCTGTAACCAACCACCAGTAAGTAAGCGATTTAGCCAGCCAGCCAGTCAACCAACCTGCTTGTTTAGCGTCCATCTCAACGAGCCGTTCTGACGACGCTGAGGCCGGCCACTTAGCTGAGGGCCCATTCGCCCGACCAAAAGAATTGACTGACACGGAAGAAGAGCAGCCAAACGAAAACAAACGAAGAATGAATGGGCCAGCTGCAAAACGCTCGGGACAAACAATAGCACCGCCGCTGTGTTGTTCGGCGCTGGGCAGGCGTCGACAAGTGTCATCAGCGTCGACATCATCGGCTGCCTGCGGCCGATCGACTAATCAAGCACGACCCGAATCACGGAACGCTAGCTTCGTGCTGCAATCACCACTCCTGGACGCCTGCAGAGGCGGGAACGGCGGCTGCGGCGGCGGCGGGGGCCTTTATTGCTGCGAGAAGACGACGCCTCAATGCATCTAATGTATCATCTATATTTGTACTCATTGATACGACAAACCTACGTGCCTACGAGCCTACCTGCGTAGCTGGTTTCCGACAACGGCAAAATCCGCAACTGCACTCAGTGATCGCAGTAGAAACAGGTGTCTCCCACTATGCTTTTGCTATTTCTCCCTCTCAACTCTCATTCTTCACGCCTAGTTCTATTTCCCTTTTGGTGGTGATTTACAAGTGGTTGTGGTGGTGGTGGTGGTGGTATTGACGGTGCCGTCACACCGCTCCCACAACCGAGATCACGACCCCAGAGGCCTGGCGCAGGACTGGCGGACCCGAACGGGTGTGTGGCCTATGCGGGCGGTCGGTCGGTCGGTTGGTTGGTCGGCCTTTTGACCTATCTCCCAAGTGATGATGACCTTCTGCTCTGACCTACAACAGCTACTACTACTACTACTACTACTACTACCGCCATTATACTTTGAAAGGGTAGTGAAGATTGTCGGTCTTTTCAGTCAGCGGACAGCTAGCCAGCGGCCTGCTTCGACTTGGTCCGCTTGTCATAATACGCGAAGTGATCCACAATATAGGTTACCGATTGGTGCGGTAGCACATATATATATATATATATATATATATACTAGACCCCAAGCAAAAACATTATTAATAGCCTCAGTATTATATATCTCGTGTGAGTAGGATACTTACGCCAGTCCAGTAGGTTGTTCGACCTTACAGTAGAATACTCCGAAAGTCGATTTCACCTAGAGATCTGTTTAAGAATACGGCTCAGTAAATGGGGATTGCAGCCTATTTCTAGTTATATCCACTGCTGGCTTGCAGCCTTCTTACAGATACACGAATCTGCTCCGTGTCTAATGCGACAAGCCGATAACGCTGCATTCTGGAAAGCGTTTCTCTAGTTGTGCAAAACTTGCCATCGAGAGATGCCTCCAGATTCTATGCATTTTTACGCTCAAATAGTCCTACTGCAGCACTTAGACGCAGTATGCTCTCAAATGGATTCCAACCCGCCGTTGCTACTTATCTACAATAGCGAGTGCATGAGCAATATAGCAGCGTCAATACAGACGCTTAGTAAACCTATTTTACGCGCGTGGCAGCAGCGCCGCAAGTTTACCAGGCAAATGTGCCCATACGTGTGCACAATACGTTTATTTTAGCATAACTACTGCTTCGCACAGTCGTATATACATTTCATTGTAGATATGTACTGTCCTGAAATGCAATGTTATCGCGAAATAAGTAATATGTTTTATGTATACACATTGCAAGATTCTGTGGGATGAACGTATGAAAAAAGATTGCACGCCGAAGCCAGCGGATGCTATGATATGTTGACGAAGCTTAAGTTGGGGATCGAACGTCACTCCCAGGGTTATGTATGCATTCACTTCACCTATAATCTCTTCATTTAGGTAGTACCTGGTTGATTGACTTGTTTTCGCTTAAATGCACACGTCATCCTTAGATATTAGGGGCGCTAAGAACATACAGCATATATATTACCTACGCATCCATATGATTAATGTATCCTCCAACATCTGCTGAGTATGTGCCTTCCTGGAACAACCTCTTCTTTGTAATATCGACGTAGTCCTTTCTAACATTTGGTCTTAAAACTAGGGCCCCCGATAAGCATATATCTCTGTTTCCCCCCCAGGGCTGTACATTCTCTTACAGTATATTGACTCGTTGCCTTACCCTACGCGCTCGATATTCTGTACTTTCCCCCTCCCTAAATTTAGCTCGTTGTATCATTGTAACCAACATCTCTGCCCTGTCATCTGCCAATAACCCACTTGCTCTTGAATTATCGTATACTCATCCTACCCCGCCTTTTCATGCTTTTACTTTTCATATATACCTGCCAAACTGGATTCCATTGGCACTTTCCATTTGCCTATATATGACTCTTTTACCCTCAAGCTTACCATTTTTATCAATACCCTGGCTCTTGCCTATTTCTGACTATTGTACCCAATCTCCCTAGCTGCGAACTCTACTCTGCGATTCAACTTCGGTTTGATCCTTAGTGCCGTATTCACCAGCTGCATATGTTTAACCCATCTTTTGTTTGTGGCATTCTTATACATAATACTAAATCTTAGCTTACTTCGTACTTTCCTTTGTATACATTTTGAAATCCCCTCTTCCTCCTTAAGAAACTCCCTGGCGCAATTAAAACAGCAACCCAATGCAAATCGTATCACTTCTCTTTGTACTGTTTCTAACCTCTTTCTCAACTTCGCGCTATGAACTAGAGAGGCATTAGCACAAATTAATTCTGGTACATACATGGCTTTCCATATATTCCGTGTTACTATATATTTATTAAACCCCCAGAAGCCCTTACACCTTACTGTAATTCTTTCTCGTTCGGCCTTCTTTATCTGAATAATAGTATATCTTCTTCTTCTAATTAATAATTCCCTGAGTCATTGTTACCCCATTATACTTGTACTGATTGAGATAGTCCAATTCTCTCCCCTGTAATACAAGCTCCCCTTCCCCCCTAACTTCACAAAATACTAAAATTGCTCTATTTTTTTTATAATCAACACTTTCACCGAGCTGCAGCATATTTACTGCGCTCTGGAGCTTGGTTCAATCTCTGTGTACTTCGGTGCAAACTTTGAGATAATCAGCATACATTTTGCCTCCGTCCGCCAAATATCTCTGGATTTTATTTGGTCTCCACGTGCGCACAGCATGCTTTGAGAAACCTTCTTTCATCTTCGATTATCTTTGGCGTATATCAGTGAAAGCACGGTGTCGATGCTACGAACCGAGGCAACGATAGGTTGCCGGGCCATCCAAAGGAGCTTGCTAAGTTCGTCTTTAACCCGTTCAATTAAATAGGGGCGCCCAGACTTTGAGCAAATTGGAGTATACTAATACGTACAATATGTTTTGTTAATAGTATTATTGCATAGAATTTTTACTATATAAATATGATATTAGAGCAATTGACAGGAGTATCAGATCCGACACAGAATAGACATGCACAAAAGAGGGTGACATTTGGGCTTAAGCGGCGCGCCGTTGCCATGGTAGCCGTGGCGGTGCTAGCAAACGATAGCGTACCGTCGTCGTGGTGCCTAGTTCTAGGTAATTGATTGTAGTTGAGTTGAATCAAATTGCCCGTAACGGCATTATTATAGTTTACGTCGGTAATTCGTTTCTGTATTTGCTGTTGCTACCCCAATATGACGACAACTGTCAGAAGAGCTAGACCAGCGTGTCTAACGATAAATTTATTACGATGAGGCAGCACGGTACAGTCCACATGTAGCAAAAAAACGGGTTGAGTTCGGTGGTGAAAGAAGAGGGAGGATAAGGTTGAAGATGAGAAGAAAAATAGAGGTGATTTTTTTGTCTAATCTTTCCTTTGTCTGTTTTAACTCGACAATCTGCGGCGTCTTGCCTGTCTGCGCAGAAAGACGTATTCCACTTGTTCTCCAATCGTCAATTATACATACATAAAGCATATATATGTTACTCTTGACGACCTTTTGCTGGAGGAATTAGCCAGCCTGCTCACCAGCAGGACGTACGCTCGCGCGCTGGGAGGCGTCGCGTTCTTTTACGGCGAAGTTCTTCACGCCTACATACGCTTGCCGTCAGCGATAAACTAGACTAGGATGTTGCAAAGGAAGAGTGCTTACTATGTCATATCTGAGATCATTTTGTCTGAAAACAAGCGCACGGAGGTAGCGAGAAGCGAGAGAAAACACGGAACCCCCGGGTCAACAACAACTTCTCTAACCAAAGCTTATTTCCCAGTGGCACAAGTGGAATCGGCAGGGCGATGACAAGCAAGCAGAATAGATATTATGGAAAATGAAGAGAGAATGGAGAGATACACGGTGACGAAGGCATATCCAAATACAATCGGCCGTCGCGGTTGTCTTTTCGCGACACCACATGGATGAGCGAATAAGGGCGATTGGATGATTATGTAAAAGCTGCTATAGCCCGGGCCTGGGGCTTCAAAGACTTCAAAGGAATCATTACATAGCTTTCTATTTTACAGCTTCAATTAACGGTAATAACTCTTATGAGGCTAGTAATAATATAAATAATACTAGTGGTCATGAGAGTGCAGTAATAATCGCATAGTGGCAATGTCAACTTGTTCCGAACCGTTTTTCGTACGTGGTTGTTTGTATATTTGAACTCGCCACACTGCCACTATTATATTTGCTTGTTCTTCTACAGTATAAAGAGAGGCGATATGTTAGGTTATCTAAGGCGCATTTAAATGACAAACGTCAATAGTTGCAGTTTATTTTGTAAATATTTAAGATCAGTGAACTGTATTTGCATGAGCCCCTCTGGCAAGGAGATGGTATCCTTGAGGACTGTAAAAGCCCAACCATGGATACATAAAGAGCACCAGTGTTGTTTGGTGGACTAAAAACTGTGATACACATTAAGGTGCCTAGGCGCAACAGTACGGCGACGACAAAAACAACATGAACAAGTTTTTCAACCCCTTGCCCTACTATTTCGAACGTATGATAGAACGTGATAGGGTAACGTATAATCGAGTGCCATTTGGTATCTAGTAATCAGTGCCGCACGGAAAAACTAATAATCCGTACAGCGTGCGCGAAAACTGGAGAAATCATGACAAGAATATTAGGCTTCGGCGACGTTGAGGCCAACTCGAGCAACTTCAACTTTTTCTACGCGTCGTATATCACGACCAAAAAGAGCCTCACCTTGAGGCATCGCCGAGAACAAAGCAATAGGGTGGGAGCTAGCCAGACCAGAAAAGTGCGCGAAAGTAGAAGGAGATTCACGGGGAGAAGGCGAATGGTTCAGGCTGTATAGGCGGGTCTCATGAGGCCGTCAAGAAGCCCCCATCCATCGTGCGGGTGTGTTTTGCCAAGACGTGTCCGGGCAGATCTGGAACAGCTCAAAGCGGTTCCTGAGAGCCGAGACTCAGGCTGTCTGGTGGAGCCTCTGTTTAGATTCCAGAAGCAAGAGCTCACACACGAGTCGAGAGTGGGGGGCGGCTGATGCAGTAGCAGGTAATCCCTTAGTTAAATACACTAAACATGATCTATTGGGGCGGCTCCGTCGTGGAGGGACCGGCACGGGACGTAACCTCCTAAATCATTGTAATCTCTCTTTCAGCCTTGAAGTCGCCGGTCGCGGTCCGTAAGTGAGCCCTAAGGCGTTCACCTTCAAACTGTAGCTCCGCCTCTACGGAATCCTCTTCGTCGGAAGCACGTTCCTTCTATTATATCGCGCCACTAAAACCTCGTGCATACGCGATAATTTTCAAAGGCCCGTTCATGGTTTTCAAGTGAAAAGAGTGCCAATAATGACCGTTGACAAGTAGGCCAAATAATTGACATAAGGTTAAATGTGCATACTATACCTAGACATAAGATAGGGATCGAGAATAAGACAACATGTAATTGTGCTGCATCGTTTCTAATCTAAAATATTGTTGTTGCTTCCTTGGTACACTGACGAACCTATTCTATTTGCATGGATTCAACTTTCTAGATCACACGAACATTAACGGTCTCCTTTCTGTATGAACATGTTTCTTGTACTCCGAAGGCGCAATAAAAAAGCCTGTTTTAACACGGACTTAAAGGCATGTCAAGTATTGCTGCGTTGATAATAATCTTGGAATTTTCATTTGAATATGAATGAAGGAATGGTAAATAAAATTCACATATATATGAATTTTATTTACCATTCCTTGTGGAATCTCTTTTAAATCAGATGCGCTCGCCATGTAGTAGTTCATACAGCGTTCTGCTGACCTCGTATAGTTTTATATTATTATTATTATTATTATAACAAACACTCTGATCTGTCGTGTTTTCATATTATCAATTGGATTATCACGATTGTTATATTACTACCTAATTACAAATTAGTTTGGTTTAGCGAGGTGCTTCCGATTGGTTCCTTGCAATCTATGTAATTTTCCTAGCCTGCGTTTGGCTTCAGTTATCTATTTCCATAATGGTTTATCACCAAAACCTAATGCCTCGGCTAGGGACACTGTTCTCGCTCCTCCTAGCTCGTCGTATTTCAGCACAATATGTTCGATGAATTCTTCTTCTATATCACACGCCCTACACCGAATGCTCTTAGTTTCCGAGTATCTGGCCGCCTGCAGTCTGGTGTTGAGCATATCGGCCCAATAGTCAGCAAACAGCCCGAATGCTTACGAGTTTGAATATATAATATATTTTTTCGTCCGTATTCCTTTTTTTGTTGTCTGCATAATTGCAAGGATGTTTTTCTCTCCATATCCTCTTTCCATCTATCTTCGGCTGTTTTGTCAACTTTCTTCTTCACATCTTTCGCTATCTGTTTTATTTTTATCACCCCGTATTCTTCAAAATCCATCATATTGCACGCAAACTTGGGTTGGCACTGTAGTTTACGTGGTACAATATATAATATATGTTTAATTAATCCCTTATTTAGGCTGTTTTTATGGATTCCTGATTTAGGCTCTAGCCGTAAGGTTGACACTTATTAACTCAACCGATTTTAGCGGGTGCACTAGGCTAATATGGTCTGCAGCCAACGTTTGTTGTAGCCATATACTGTGTACTGGGCAATATATCTTCCCCAGAGCAGAATAGTCTTACTGAAGTAATCCTCTAGCCCGGTCTTCAGTGCTACACTCTGTACGTTGCCATATAAAACGATAGTTTTTTGCTCGGTTCAGTTCATGGCGCACACAACCCGAGGTTACATGTTGTCCACCTGCTCAAATTCAACTAGGTTGCGACGCATGTAAGGCAACTCCAATACGTGAGATAGTAACGTCCCATACTGAGTTTTTATCGCGTGACCATGTGGAGTAGTGACTCCTGCTACCAGCAACATTATTTGATTTAAGTGTGAAAGTATTTTGCCTTGCGTAGAGCTCTTCCGGCGATGCGGCATTAAGTTCTGCGCGTCTTGTCACTCTGCCTTGATTTTTAGAAAATTTAATTTAGGGGTGTGGCCTATCGGGGTTAACCGGTTCATCTGACGATACACTCGAAAAGGGCGCACAGATGGGATCTCTCATTTTGTTAGCCAAGATCATGCGGAAGGAGTTGGGATCCAGCATGGGGCCGAGCTGGCGTGGGACTTTAAGCCAGCCGCCGCCGCCGCAAAAAAGATGCTTGCTGTCGGTGACGTTCTTTTGGTGGCGTGAGGTGCTGTATGATCTGTCTTGGGTTCGTGTGTGTCAAACAAGTGTGGGGGCATTGCGTCTCCTTCAATCGACACAACACTTAGGACGTGCACGTTGGCAGGATGATTGGTTGTATGCACGATTGGTTCATCCTCAGGGTCCTTTGCGAGCCACCGGTCATTTTTTGGGTTATGTGTTTAGTCAGTCGGAGAAGAATCGAAGATATCCCGCCGTTTTGTGTCTCAAAGACGGAGGATGAGATGGCAGCAAACTATCATCTTGATTTTCGCGGCTTTAGACAACATCTGTCTGACTTTGAACGTGTAAGGTTTGTAGCGCAGTTCTTCCTTGATAATCCGACACATAGAACGGACACCTATATTGAATTTGATCGCTAAACGGCGCATCGATAGACTTGGATGCTTAAAAACGCACTCTCTGCCGAGCGTATGCTGATTCATATTTTATTTAGGGCGTTTACTGTTTCATTAATGTTTCATCGACGAGAGTTTCCGCTAACGAGCCAGACTGATTTGCGGCTAGATGATGACACCGATGATAAAATGACAATGTTGATGATTATTATAAGCGCACTTCTGCTATCGCATTAAAGGATGTGCGCCCACTATATGATGTTAACATACGTGCAGGCAGGAAATCGATAGTGTACGCCTCGCATCAGTTTCTTATATTTGGCGAGATGAGACCCCAGACCAGAGAACAGTATGCAGATAAATCCGTACACATTTTGTCGGGCTACCCTGCATAGGGGAAATGCATTAATTCATTTTGGTTTGCTTTATTGTGCTTAGTTTCTCTCTGCTTTTTTGCTCTCTCCTCCTCTCTCTCTTTATATATATATATATATATATATATAACACTTCTCGCTTTTGCGCGACACGATGACAATGTGTTTTAGTTCTATTCCCACAATAGAACAAAAACACATTGTCATCATGAACGGCCGGCGCAACCTGGGTCCAGAGTATGACCGAAGAACAACCGTTATCCAAATGCTTCTCGTCGGATTGAGCTTCTTGAACGATTTGACAATGGCTCTACGTAGCGCATCTGTGTTTATAAGTCGAGACTTGTTAGACTCTCGCTCAACAACGCCCCATACATAGAAGTTTAGGGGATTCAAGTCTGGACTGCTAGAGGACGTCTTGTCCTAGAACGCTGTCATGCTATCCCGCAGCCAATCCTCGACGAGGTTGCTAGTGTGGGCGGGAGCGCCGTCTTGTTTAAAGACATATTGTCTTCTTGGACACTTCATCAATCTATAATTTTACCACTCTTCACAGAACACGTAACTACACTTCCTTTGTTACGGTTTCGTGTTTGTCAAACAAGTGTGGGGGCATCGCGTCTTCTTATTCGACACAACACTTAAAACGTGCACTTGGAAGGATGATTGGTTCTATGCACGATTGGTTCATCCTCAGGGTCTTTTGCGAGCCACTGGTCATTTTTCGGGTTATGTATTTGGTCAGTCGATATGGCCAAGATCCGACCAGCCATATCTGCCATATCCAGGCCATATCTGCGACTCAGATATGGCCAAGATCCGACTGAAAGCTGTCTCCTCTGTGTGTGAAGGTGCACGACTCGACTCAGCTCGTGAACAACCATTTTGGCGCCGCTAGCCATTTTGGACTGAAGTGGCCCAGTCTAGGTTCAACTAAACTTGCAGGACTGACGCAAAGTCGTCGCAGTGACTTCAGCAATGATGTCCTCGGCCAAGCTTTCCAGCAGGCCGATTATAAAGTCACCCTCCCTCCCTAGCCACCTAAACACGGACCATCGACCGCGCCCTAATAGTCGGACATTTTCAGACTAGAAACGCAACAGGCCAATTGCATGGGACGTAACGGTTCCAAATATATATGCACTAGGGTACAGCCAGTGGGAATCTAAAGACGTTGGCCAGGTAAGGCTTCTCTCTGGTGAGGCGTGAGAGACAAGTGACGTGTCTACACACACAGACACTTGACCATGATCACATCTTTATGGCCGTCTGCCTGGAACTGTCAGGCATTTAGGGACGAGACGCTTGAAGTTAATGAGGCAACTGGCAAAAGGCTGTACGACCTTCCTACGAAGCCACATTCAACATCATCTGTGCGTCAACGGATAGCAATTTGACTGCAATGATGATGCTTGGGGGAAGATCCGCCCTTGTACAGAACAAGATCGGGTGTTACGAATACGTTATTTTAATATTTTGCTTGTTATTATTATAATGATAATATTAAAGCATATATGCATCTAAACATGCTATTTTACTTATATATATATATATATATATATATATATATATATATATATTCAAATGCTCTATAAAACATGCCTAGCGTCTTGAACATGAAGGTTAGTCATGTAGCTGGATAACACGTGGGCGGGTACGTTCACTATATTAACTTAAAAAAACAATAGTATCTATATTCTTACGCGATTCAATAAAGTGAGAAATAATATATTCAGCTGCAATCAAAACCACGCTGATGTGGCGATAAGCCGAACAGGCAGCATTTCTAAAGTGCCTGAGTCGTTTATACTAAAAGTACGTTTTAATAAATATACCGTACGCCAAAAGATTTAAGAGTAAGCTAAATTCGGTTTTACTTAATACGACATTAGGGTAGGGAGCTAAGACGTTTTAATTTTGAGAGGGAAATAAAATTTTATTACGTTCATAACCCTCACAAGCATTGCCTTTGAGAGCCAAGTTCTGCTATGTCCATAATTCTTTAGGCATAAGCCAGTTTAATGTCGGGTTATGCCAAGCTAACGGGCCGGACGTCATTAGCTTGTTGCTAAAGCTGGGAGCATCCTTAGTGTCACGACGAGGCTAGCTGACCTACGTAATAACTGCTGGAAGTGCTTGAATTAAACATTTTGTAGATCATTTTTAGACGTACACAATATAAAAATATAAATAATTATGGCAATATGTATTTCGGCGACCAGCCCATAGGCCTGCCGTACACACTCCCAGCTGCGCGTCATACACTTCAAGACAATTTCTACTGCCACCTTTTCTGTGTGCATAACCGCACACACAATGCAAATTTATTAAATAAATATCTATGTACGCAGGCTGCATTAGATGCTTTACTAGACATAATAAACTAGAATTATAGTAAATAGTACTCGACAGAAAAAAAATGTATTATCATAGATTGTGCCTCCGTACATGTAAGATAGGCTGAGAGTTTGCCGTTTGGCAGTTAATAAGCTTAAATAAAGTATTTATATCCTATACTAGCAGAACTTGGAGATCAAAATAGACCTGAATTGCTAGGTCACGTCTACAATGAGGCTCGCTTGTTTCAGAACACACGTTTTCTGGGGGCAATCAAAGTACACAACGTAAATAGAGAACCATAGCCATCCCAACAATGGCATGCCGCAAGTGAAAACAGTTCAGCAAGCAGCAGTCGTAGAATACAATCTGAAAATCTCCATCACGCTGTTTTTTCTACAAGAAAAAATCAGCGTGGTCATTAACTTTTGGGAGAAGGAGGGCTGGGGACCGGCGTAAAAGCAGGATAGGTGGCTGTGATGTGGCGGTGGTAAGCCAAATAACATTTCAAAGCAGTTTCAATTCCACAGCAATACATGCCGATGGAGTGCTTGTTCGATGGCCGGTTTCAATGGTTGGACGCATTGGAGACGGGCCTCATGTCCTCGCTTGATGCGACCCGGCTGGCTATACGAGGATTTGTTCACACAAGCTCGCACGCTCGACTTTGATCGCTTTACGATGGCACACAGCTGATCCTAGAATAAAACACATATTTAAGGAGGTTGTTTTTTATTCTCAATGAGCAGCGCTCAAAGAAGATTCAATCAGCATCATCAGCCGAACCGGGGACACACCAGAGTAGATGACAGCCATGACTAGCGCGCTAGTACCCTAGACCACGCCGCCACCCATAGCTGATCTGCCGGCCGCGTACGAACGCCATGTACTTTGCCAAAGAGCCAAGCTCATCGCCGTGATAGTGGCGGCTGTCACATTAATCTTATATATCATTATGCAATGATTATTAACAGCCAACTAGCTCTGAGGCGTTTAATTCGAAATGGCTGATGAAGACGCGGCAATCAAACACGGCCAATAAACACGGGGGTGGCTCGAGCAGCGAGAAAGATCGAAGCAGAAAAGAGTTCAAACGTCTGACTGTTGTCTGAGAACAAGGTGCAAAGTAAAACAGCTCTACAACACCACACCGAGGTGTCTGTTCAATCGTCGGCCGGAGCAACTGCGGTCGGAGATTTGTTCCCTACTCCGACGTATGCCGGCAAGACGGCAGACGGTTGACTCGGAAGGTCGGCGAGATGGTCGGCCTTCAGAATGGCAGCGCGGAGATCGAATAAGGGGACGACGACGACAACAACAACAACAACACCAATAGTAGCGATGACCATTAACCGTCATTTGTCGGCGGAAATCGGTCTGCAGAGTAGTTGTAGCAGCAGTCGACGTAACAACGCCGATGCCCGCAGGTAGAGAGCTGACGCGACACGCCGTGCCAATCGAAAAAGGGCCCGTTCGTGATCAAGTAAGCTGTGCGCCGGTATCCTCGAGACGAAGCGGGCGGATATATAGCAAAGGAAAACAAAGAAAAGTAATCGACGACTCGTAATTGGACCTAACAGACACCTACCCTTCAGGAACACACCTACATACATGCACACATACATGATGAGCACATTGCCCTGGTGCCCCATCATGGCGACTCGAGCTGTTTTCGATTGCAGAAACCGGCGGCAACCATTTGCTCGGGCTTTTCGAAATCAGAATTCCCGCCGATGGCGACAGAATGGGTGGGACCGCGCTGCCAGTCACCAATTGGGTCCTCATCCTGTGTATCCCTCACACTGTGGAGAGTCTGTCGTCAGAAGGATGTTTGGGCCTGGCGCAACGGACGGATTGCAAAGTCGCTCATCTTCTCTCTCATGTATAGACGCCCACGCTCGTTCCTTTTCGATGTTTCATCTCCCTTTGTTCCCATCGACCGCGACATTGGACACTGCTCCCTAGTGGCCCCAGGTAGCATTTCAGCAGTAACATCACACGCTGTTTCGCTCTCAGACTTCAAAGCGGTTCAGCGGTTAGTTCGCAGATCCACAGACAGAGCGACAGGCGGACAGTAACGAAAGTCCACCGTAAGATAAGCCGACCGCCTTGCCAAAATTTAAAAACGAAGTTTTGATGGTTGAGGTGCGAGTGTAAATACGCCCAATCGGGCTTACACCGCCTAAATCAATCTCTTAGCGTGAGCGAGGCCTTTCAGCGGACTTTCTTCTTTCGGTGCGCTGCTACACCTAGACGCCAACCTCGTTGATTTTATCTTTGTAGCCAAGAGACTACAAAATAATGATTGTTGCTGCAGAGTGCGCCAATAATCAGTGTGATTGTAGTGTGGGGCATCTAGTCGAAGAATACTTGGCCACTGTCACACCTTTATCGTGGCCTCATTTGTTACGTGATTCCAAAACTAAGGCAAATACAATTTATAGCCATGGTTAGAATTTACTAGAAAAGTAAGGTCACACAATTTGTAATCTAGTGACATTCAAATCTGTTCTTCTATGGAAAGCCAATGCACATGCGTTTTGATCGAACTATCGGTAATTCTCTGGTATGTTGTATATTATATCATTTATCTTACATATAATAGACATATACCGTACCAGTGAAAATATATATACATATATACGCGTTTACCTTCGACGACTGTCTGCTAATCAGCACGTAATATATGCGCTGTTTTGTTAAGCCAACTAGATTGAGACTATAGTTAGCCTTTCAATGCCAGCGTATGAACTCGACTGTTGAAAAAAACGCGATTGGCCTGCGGTGATATGTTAAAAATTTGTCTCCTTTTGTATCTTCGGTATTACGCCCGAAGTTACAAATTGCGTCTCAAGTTGTATCTTCGGCATTACGCTGGACAAAATGGTTACTTCTCTATGTCAATTCGCGTATTTCATATTGTCGTCGTCACTTTGGAGCAGACCATCGAAGCTTACTGCCGCTCCTACGAGGTTACGCGTACTGAGACCAGCACTGATAAGCCATTTGTTCATAGACAAAATATTTTTTTATATTTAGGCTGATGCACTCTAGGATTTCCCAGTCGCGCTCAAAAAAAGTAGTGCGGTTTATGGCAGCGTGATGAGTACGGTGGACGCGGCAGTAGTAGAAGAAAAGGTAGTCGTTGCATACGAGCTGCTCTACTCTACGCAGGTGTTCGTTTCAGGTAATGAGCACTTCCATACAATTGGCTCTTTCCCCTTTCAATTTTCCCTCTCCTTGTTTTGCGCACATTTCCAACAGGACCGTATTAGGCGCAGAGGTTGGAATCCGCAAGGGGAATTAACCGACCTTTCGAGTTTCCTTGGGTAGTGACGGTATCATGCACGACGGCAGTATCTCACTTGCGTCACAGCTCAGTCGAGCCGGGATGAGTGGCGGAACATGTGGAATCTGTGAAATTGACTAAGTATTCTGAACTGGCTAGGATACACATTTTCGCGCCTCACGCAATGGAGACTATATGGGACCCATTAGCAAGAAAACTGATTTTGTCGCCAAAAGTAGACGCATTCAAGAACTCTCAGGAGATCAACGCAATGCGTAGTTTCCGCAGCAGGTGTTATATTCAGCTGTCTGTAAGAAGAACGCAGCCTCCATTGTAGGCGCCATTGGCTGACCTAGTGAACAATAAAGGTCAATCAGACGTTCACACCTCGAAATTGTATTAATTGAGTTTTAATAATAATAATCACAAACTCAGTACATGATTGAGCAGCCTATAGCCAATGACAAGAGTTTTGACTAGGGATAAACAACTTGAACAACGGATGGATATCACGCTAAGTTAGCGTCACGATGTTAGCGCAACAATGAAAGTTCATGACGTATCGACAGCAGACGACGCACTGCATTATATAGGACATCTGATGTGGAATAGGCATAAAAATATAGCAACTGTTTCAGTGGGCAACGGGTTATGGCCATGTGCCTGTCGGCATCCCGCCGATCCAGTTTTTCTGTCGGCACCCCACCGATCCATTTCTCGCTTCGTTAGGTCGGGCCACGTAAATCTTGCTTGAGGTGTTATTGCTAATGCTGACTCAAACTGCACATTAAATAATATTGCTAAACATTGTTATCGTATATTAAGGGGTATAGTATTAAACTTATTGAGAAATTGCGGTGTCAGTATGCCTTTGTCATAGTAGAGAGTACACTGCAGCGAAGCTAAGCTCTACAACCTTTAGTTATTCTCTGTCATGCAAAGCTCTTAGTGTTTTTGTCTTATACAAAGGCCGGCACATAAAGCCTCGTCTCGATTGCCACCAGTGTGAGGGCAGCGTAGCTCACAAAAACAATTTGTGTCTTTTCCAACCACGCATAAATAATTATACGCACTAACGGCTATTGCAAATAATAATTAAACCGCGTTGAATGCACAGACCACGATTCAAGTATTAGGCAAGTAATCCACTTCCGTAAATAGCGCGTTTTGTAGTAGTACAGAACTGTTGCTCACCAGGCATTAAATAGGCATATAAAGTATATCTGGCCAGCAACTACATGACGTTCTTGTTTTATCGTCTCATTGGAATGTATCTTCACCCAATCAGCGAATATAAAACCGTCTTCTATTTGTTACCATAGGGGGCTGTTAGGGCCTTCAAACCAGCTGATCGGTTAGCAAATATTTGATTCGCTTGATGATTGACCTTGATAAACTGGTGTACATTATTGCTGGTGCTGACGGTAGTAAAGCATTACAGCGAATAACGGAGAGAGGAAACCGACTTAATTTATCGTGTGGGCCAAATCATCGGCGCGTTGAGGGCTGAAGCTAGATTTAAAACGGCAAACCTAACTTCGTTAACACATTTCCTGAGTACAACAATGTTCAATGGGGTACTATTTCGTCAACAATTTTTGTGACAACAATGTGTATTTCTAGCTGCACGTCCGTACGACATGCGACTAAGCTAAACAAATATATGGGTTGTTTAACCAGTTATCAAACTTCACTCTAATACTAATTGTGTCATCGTATATTTATCCATTTACAGAGCAGACCGGCATCTAGAGGACACGCAGTGTGCTAGAAGCTATACCATGATAACTCTCAAGAGAAGGCTTTGTTCTTGTCTCCAGTAGTTATTCGGTGCCGACATTGTTCTCTGCTGCAGCATCTTGTTCGGTATCATGCGAGACTGAGGCAGTGGAAAGCATACTGGCAATATTATTCTTAGCAGCAAAAGTGCGTAGCGTCGGATTCATTAGCAGCACTAAACCCGTCATGCACGATAGATCCAACGCACCGTATGCTTCAAAGTCCACTTAGATAGGATCAATAAACTGGGAACATGAGGTTTCTTGGGCGTATAGTGGCACTCGGTAGAGGTGTTAGGTAATTCTTGTATGGGCTTGTCCCAGTAAGTCACATAGACACACTCCTTGGCTTTGTTGTGGTGCCCGTCTTGTGCATGTTTGGGCACGTCAAGGAAGGCTGAATTCGAAGGGCGTTTTCCTGTTCGACGTATGCAGGGAATGGTAGTTGGGTATTCTCGCGGTTTAACATCGACTCTCCCTCTGGCGCTGTTGGCGCTAAGCGAAACTTGTCTAGATCAGGCAGGTGTGCCAGCTGGGAACGGGCGGCGAGCGCGTTTGCGCTTCTGCTGCTGCTGCTGTTGTTGTTGACGTTGTCGTCGCCGCCGCCGTCCGCACGAAACGCTATAAATTTGCCAGTAGCTCGCTGAAGCCGCGGGCTGCCCTCTCGTCTACGACGCCGCCCCATATTCTTCCGTGTATCGGTCCCTCCAGTTTTCACAGAAAGGCAAAGCACGATACGCCTAGTGGGGTAGGTTTAGGGGTAGCGGGCAGGGGTTGCGTAGCTAGGTGAGTAGTAATAGTAGTAGGTCGCTCAGAAGGCCGCTCAGAAAGCTGGTCCTAAAGGATCCCCAACGGATTGCCACTACCATCGTTGTCGCTGCCGCTGCCGCCGTCCGCGTCGACTGCCTGTCCCAACACGCGCTTAGCCTGGCCCTCCGCCTCAGCCATCTGCGGGCTGTTCTTCGTCATTCCGCCCATTCCAAGCTGTGCGCCCGACCAACCGACCGCCCGTCATGCCGTCGAAGCCAGGTTTCCTAGCTTCAACCCCTCTAGTACACTTGCACACACACGCGCACGCACGCACACATCCATCCATTCACCCATTCACCCCCATCGCCGTACCTCTCACCTGTGGGGCCCCTTCCTTCCTTCTTACTAGCTAGCTCGGCCTTCAGTGTTCGGCTGTGCGCCGACGCGACACGTCGGGGGTTGTTAGCCTACTGGAGCAAAGGGACGATGCTTCCAATACGATGCTAGCAGAGAGAGAGAGTTGCAACATTTTGTCGCCGCATGCCAGCCAACCAACAGCAGTAGCAAGGCGGCTGCCGAAAGGTTCGCCTACGTTCTTCGCATCCACATAGACTTCCCTCCCCTTTCCCCTTCCGATTCCCCTCAGCTATCCCTCCGACGGCTCGCTCTCAAGGCCGCCGATCTCTGTTACAGCTGCTGTTCTCTGCAACGTAGGAGCCAGCCGGTGGCAGTCCACTACTACTACTACTACTACTGTTACTATCACCACAACTGCAACCACTGCTGCTACTAGGACTTTTGCGGAAGGACTCGTGCACGAAGAAGGTAGTGCGGTCAAACCGCGGTCGCCGTCTGCTAAACCCGGAAGGAAAATTTGGCGCTGACAGCCGGAGGGGCATCGCCCCCTGACGTCTGATCCGGCTAGCACTCACCTGGACGCTCCATCCTATCTTATGTGGTCAGCAAAGCTCCCGCTTTTAAAGAGCGGAAGAGATTGTACAAAGCTGGTGGGCAGACGAGGAAAAGACGAGAAAAAACGGTGGCAGCCATGGTGGAAAAAGAACGCTAAGAACACTGTGGCGCAAAGCTAAAAATAACTAAATTCAACTATTTTTAACATATGCTTGGATAGGCCAGCGCGGCTGCCGCTGTTAGTGGTCTTTATATTCGATGACGTCATCGGTAGCGCAGACGGAATTAAAAAAGATGCCCTCTGCAGGGAACAGTCTGCTTGAGGTGGTCCGGGCAGTGTGACTTTTGAAAAGGAAAGTAGCAAAAAATAGTATAAAGGCACACACCTATATAGGCACGGAAACAGTATTTGCATTATAATAACAGTGTCATCTGTTGGAAAACCCATGATTATCTTACAGCACAAAAAAGCTCCCATTTCAAAGTAAGGCAGCTGCCTAAGGAAGATCATCATTATCACTATCTATCTATTTACCTAATTATAACTGTATAGACTGTCGTATATGTTACTTGCTAATGTTATGATTGCGACAATATTAGCATCCATAATCTGTCTTCATCATTGTCAGCACCGTTCGCGAACGAGATGGTGAGGTGCGCATAAGCTGTGAGGGACATACCAAATGCGCAAAGAAACACGCATAAGTCAAAACCGGAGTACCGGGCGTATTCCACGTTCACTAGGACTAATTTCTGAGCATTTGCCTACGTGTGCTCGTCAATGACCCCGTAATTGCGGCTGCCTTGTCGTGGTTCCCGCCTCACGGTTCTCTCTGTTCTGCTCTTTGCCGTTTGCTGTATCACGTCGTTTCATTCAAACTGCATTGCTCCTTTCCTCTGCCTCTTTACCTTCATCTGAGCGGAGGCGTTCACAGCCGAGCTTCGTTAGCGGCTTGCCTTCAAGTGGTGCTGCGACGGCGTCGGCTGATTCGTAAGATTGTGTAATTGAGCGAGATTTAATGTGCGAGTAGCTGATGGGGCTAGCCCACTTTTGACCCGACGTAAATGTGCAAGACGAAGAACATTGTACGGGCACGTGAAATGGACGAAGACCCCCCCCCCCCGCTCCCGTCTGTTCCTCGAACAGAGTGGGCAAAATCGACACGACGTCAATGGCAGCCGTCGTCACTCGCACCCACTGAACTGGTCGCCACAGTGTGAACCCTCGGTTTACGCCACACTCGGGGAGGTACGCCGAAGGCCGATGAAGGATTTCGGATTGTGGAGAATGGAAACGTGATCTGACGTTTACGTTCATTACCCACATACACACACACATATATGGATATATACGGAAATACACGCGTGCCCCGCCCCGTCATGATGGTCATTTAGATTTTGTTGTGGGGCGCGCCGCCACGGCCCAGAAGTTAAATTGGGCGACAGTACGAAATCGGAATATTTTTAAATTACTACTTACTTTAATTTGAGTTTTCAAATAATCTGGATTGTCGGGCAAGTCGGTTAGTATATTGATCAGAATTTATAACATTTATAAACAGCGTAGGCACAAAAGGCACGCGCATATATATATATATATATATATATATATATATATATATATATATATATGCATTTCATTCTGAAACTAACGAAAACCCTAAACTGGCTGTTCGTTTAGTACTGGCTACAATCTATGTACATAATCGACCTCTTACACGAAAACCCCAGCCATATGTTCCCAGCCGGTTGTGCGGGCACGTGTATCCCTGTGTAACCTTAGATTAACAAAGTATATATATATATGTGAGTTAGGTCATGTTCTATATTTTTCTCTAGTCTTTAGACTCCTTCTACTTAATTTTTTCATCGAAACTGTATAACGAGAAAGTAAAAGCGCATCGTTGAAGGAAGTATGTGCATTATACCATTTCAGCACCAAATCTACAGGTCGTAAAATCCAGTCGGCTTGTGCGCGTTAGCATACCGCGCGGTAAGTCGCTAGTCATCGCCGGATCGTTGGTACGATAAGGCGATGAGCTTACAACCGACACTGGACACAAACACAAATTATGTAGAGTAACACAACCGCGTGTTGGTTGTTAATAACATTTCGTGCTCACATGCGATCGGCGACTAGAGCTACATCAGTTTGCCTACTTTAGGTTTGCGGAGGATAGCTTGCGCGAGACTGAACGTTCTGTTGCTCGAACCTTAGTTGGGGTAGTTTACCTTCGCACTGGCTCGTCTCTTGTTCGGAACTTTGACAGATGATGATTTGATAGGTATTTTGACACATGATGACCTCTAGCTTCAAAATCGCAAAAGCCACAATGACGCTGCTGGACGCTGGGCACCGCACCGCCTTCGAACTAGCTCAGTCTCAGGATGGTCAGTATTTGGCCCTGCTCGACTGCAGATACCTTTGGTGGTCAGATGGTCCCTTATCAACAGGGCGTCCGGGTACCATTGTGTAGCAGCAACCTCTGCAGTAGCTGGGGTTGACGCTGGCTGGGCTTGGCATGACGGTGGTAGTGACCGTGGGCGAAGAATAGCTAACCTAATTGCGACTCAATCACTGTCCTTTCTTCCTTCTCCGTTTCTCTCGGCGGCTACTTTCGTTGTCTCATCTTCGTGGCTAAAGAAGACATATTCGTCTAGTAGTAAGAAACAAGTTTGTAGGCGCACCGCTGCAGCGAACCAAGCTAGTCGCCGTATGGCTGCTGACGTGGCGAACAAGGGGTTCTTTTTTTTTTCGGAAACGATGGTCGCACGTACGCTTGGCGGGAATGCTGCTGGCCCGGAATGAGTGCGACTGTAAACGCCCTTGGGAATACACTAGGTCGATGGAAATATCTTGCTGGTGCTGCCGTTGCCAAGAGATGATGCAAGCCAGACGACGGGTAGTGTAGGCTCAGGCGAGCTTGGCTGGCAGAGACAAAAAGGAGCCATACAAGTAAAAAAAAACACAAAAAAAACTTTGCGCAATGGGATTAAACGCGATGGCGGTGGACGTCATAGTTCTATTTACGTCGGGCGACGTTAAAGGCTTTGCATTTGTTTTTGCCGACATGCTACTGCAACTCTGGAGGTCGCGCGTCAACCTGTTTGTTTCCCAGATTAATCATAACAAGGTTACCGTCCGTAGCAGCAGCTGGGTCACCTCGGCAAACGTAAAAATGTGTGCGTTCTTGGTAAAACGGGGGACGTCAATCTAGCAAAAAGAAAGGAGCAACAAAGGAGAAGCAAAAAACAAAAACGGTACCAATTCTCTAAACGCTGCTTGTTTAAAAAAAAAAAGAAGAAAAACAAGACAACACAAGATGCCGTCTGTTGTGTCCCTCGTGCTCCGGTAGGCATCTCTGCTCCGTGGTCAGAATCTTGGAAGTCGCTGTTCTCTGTTGAAAGATAGGTAGTGGTCAATCCTCAATTGTTTTTCTCGGCAAGTGCACAGTTGCAGCGGCCGTTGCGACGGTGGCAAGACTGAAACGGATGAGTTCACTGAAACGGCTAGCCCTACCAGCTCTAGTAAATCAACTTTTTAATGCTATTATCTTCACCCTGGACGTAAACGGTGCGTCTCTGTCACAACAGACGGGCCGGGCCGCCTTTCAGCGACTTTGCCAATGCCTCGGCAAGCAGCTTTGAACAGCTGTGTTTCTGCACGCTGCTCGCTGCTGTCGCTGTCCCGTTGGCGGTGTTCGGCGGTCCTTAGGGAATAAAACCAGGCTAAAAGACGCCCAACCTTCCTGCACCTTACCTAGCGACGGCACAACGTTCCAGAGAGAGAGAGAGGAGAGAGAGAGAGAGAGACGAAGGCAAAAAGAGATAGGGCTGCCCAAATGGCTATGGCGGCTCCGACCGCAGCCTCGTTCAAAAGTCGCTTCGTCATCGAATACCAATGGTTGGTTCGTCGGTTGGAGACCAAGGTCTGCTGCCCCCGCTATACACTTTACGGGGTACAGGTCAGCTTGTCATGATGGGACCGCGCGGTAGTGCGGTTCTTGTCTATCCGCTAAAGTCGTCAGCAGTCGACGAAAAAGACAGGTCCGAGGAGTTCTATGCTTTCTCGTTCAGGCATTGGGCCAGATAGACCTGAGGAGACTAACGTAGAAGCTTGACTGATTCGACAGACAGCAACTCTCCAAGTCTACCTCGGGGCTACCTCTGCCGTCGGCGCACGGCCCTGCTTGTGGTACACTCTTGGTGCGTCGTCTCACCCCCGGTTGCCAGCCGCCGTTTACTGCCCGTTGCCCACCCGACAAAAGCAGCCGGCGTTAGGCCAATTGCAGTTCTGTGAAAGGACGGGCGAGCCCGGAGCGTGGAACGAAGCTTAGAATAGTAAAGAGAACCTCTTGAATGACTGAACGCCTCCTTATACACTAACATGTCGTCGGACCCTGCCTGCATATGAAGTCCGGCAATTGTGAAGCAACCGGCAGCAGTTGGTTGTGGTGACCAATGATGCTATCAAACCTGTTAAACCTGTGCTGCAAGCAAAATAATTTAAAAATACGTCCTGAATGTGATTCAGCACAATAAACGTACTTCTTGCTGGTCGCACATGCACTTAAATTCAGTTCTAGCTAATTTGCTGTCACTAATTGATGGATGGCCCAGATCTACCTTTCCTACTTTCCTGTAAAGGGCCGACGTGTTATTACGGATAACCTAGGGTTTTAAAACGCAGCTTTAAAAGCTGATTTTTAAAACCCTAGGTTTAAAAAAATCAGAACCGATGGCTCGCAAGGGGTTCTGGTTTTTTTTCTGTAGATATGCAGGAATAGTGCAAGCAAATAACGTCATTAGACATGTGAGGAGCCCACTCAGAATCGATGCAATGATAAGCCTGCTGCGCTCTAAAGAGATCATATTATCAACTCTAAGTGATTTCACAAATCTTTGGGCGGTTACAAAGCCGTATTTATGCCGTACCGAAAGACCTTAAGTGTTGGTTGATTAACGATAACCCTTAACAACCAACTTCCAAGGCCAACCAAGGCATCTTCATAAAACTTATACAGCAAAAACTAAATTTGGCCTCTTTTACTAAACATGTTTCAAGCTTTGATGAAATTTTAAAATCTTGGATGCAAAACTAGACATACGAAATATGTTAGGAAGATACAACCATGTACTGAGCAGTTTCTTTCCCTTGCTGATCTGCCCTATCAAGCTCTATAGACTGCAACAAGTGGATGCAAAATGGCAAATAACTTTTGCTTAAGTCAGACTCCCTATGACTATTCTATGGCCATGAGCAGTGACCCATTTACGTACCTGGACGTATGCCTGTCCCCTCAACAAAACTGTGCACATAATAGTCTACAATATTTGAACATGATAAAAGATTATTTTCTACGGGCCCTGTCTCTGAACTGGAGGTCTTTAGTTTTCTCCTTGTACTATGGAAACTGAGCAAAAATAACTAGAACCTGTCTACACTGTTGGAGAACCCCTCTACAATCTTGTTCCTTTTTCGCGCGAGCTCATGCTCATGCCCTATTAGAAGCTGCATGGCCTCCCGGCGGACTTCACTACGGTGTCCAAAACCCTTAGTGAATCTTCTTGGCATGGTGTTTTTTCCCTGTTGTTGAAGGAGTGGCGCGACATAACATCACCCGCATTGAAAGCGAGGCCCATAACGTGGAAGTTGGCTAAAAAGCTTGTTTTAGCTACTGCGGAAACGTGATTCGTATAGTGTGCAAGCCTATAGTCGCTGCAGTTTACTTTGCCATTGCGCTCTTTTTGTTTCAACAAGCCCACAGGCTACTCGCAGCGAGCGATTGCTTCTGTCTTAGCAGCCTCAAACGGCATTTGTGTACCTTGAGCACATAGGGAGTATATCTGGGATCTTTGTAAGCGATCTAACGCAACGCCCTCTCGCTTATCTTCCACGGACGCCAGCTTCTGGAGCAGTGCTCTTGGACTTTACAAATGAGCTTTTGGGCTTCTGCGCCATAAAACCATAGATGACAGACTGTTACCAATTTTTACTTGTAATATTTAATTTCAAATTGAAGATTTAAGCCCCCGTTACAAAGACGTTTCCCCCGATATACAGTTAATATTTTTATGTATATATATATATATATATATATATATATATATATATATATATATATATATAGTAGACAGTGTTTCAGTAAAGGCATTTTACAATGTGGTTTCCAACGGCTTCGATAGCATCACAAGAATAGCAGAGTCAATGCAATGTAACGAAAAGGGTTATACTGACGGGCATTACTAAGGGGAACCTTTCAGAGGCAAGCACTCTACTATTTCAACTGGTGGCCGTTCGGCGCAGAGAGCATTCAATAACAGCCGCTTTTGCCTACTATTCATGCGGTGCTTTCTTGGTCATGTTTCTTGACATGTGTCATGCATCTCAGAATGTAAAGAAACGTAGATAAAGCCAGCTGGCGGCAAAATGAATTCCTTTCAAGTTTGTTAAATATGTTTATATGCTGTGCATGATGTCATATTAGATGCTAGTGTATTATGAGACATGTCATATTGATGCTAGTATATTGACTCAACATTATTTTTTGGATGACGTTGCTATATATAGTTTTATTAATGGAGCCATGCATTTCGTATGTTAACAGTTCGGTAGTGAATAGTCTCTTAGTGTTCACCCGCAACAATGCGTCAGCTGAAATGAGTGGCAATGGCCGATGGCGATGCCGATGCCAACAACGATGTTGAAGGGCTGGTGCCTAGATACTCTAAAGTTACCTGCGTAACTCGGGCTCAGATTGCTGGCAAGTTTAATGCCCGTTTGTCTGTGTGTCCTTCTCTCTATGTGTGTGTGTGTGTGTCTGAGCGTGTGGGCACCGTTGGCTAGGTGAGCAGAAGAGTGAATTGGCAGCTGGGTGATTGAGTGAAAGCTGCGGCCATTTCTGGCCTCTCAAATTAGTGATGGCCGGCTGCCGATGATGCTACTGATGATAGCAACGGTGGGGGTGCCGCAACGATGATAACTACACGCACTTTACCCCCCGCGCCGTCTAGCAGTCGGCGTAGTCAGCCAGGCCATGTTTGGCCGTCCCCATTACCGCCCTAGGCGCGTTTGCCAGCCAGCCAGCCGGCGTATGCTGACGTTGGTTCTCGAACGGTGAGGACGTCGACGCCGACGGTGCGGGCGCTGAGAAAGTCAATCGATGCATTCGATTGCGCTCTTTCCCGCTCACGTTGAAGTCAATAAAATATATTTAATTCATAATACACGAGCGGCCGTACGAACTCATACAGGGACAGACACAGATATATACACACACACATATGCACCTATTTACATATATATATATATATATATATATATATATATATATATATATATATGTCCGGCCACCCTTACGTTGGCCTGTATAGCCAATTGTAGGCCACACAGAAAGGCCGAAACTACTCCAAATGGAGTTGAAGGGCCAAATACATTGTCGCCCTCACTTACTGCCAATGCATACACACAGACCAATAGGTATCGTGCGTGCATGCACAAAGAGAGCATTCCGCCCATTCCTTAACGGTGTTCTTGCTGTTATGTATATCGTTTAAATTTACTACATCAAATACTGAATTTACCTTTGTCTGGTACAGTCATAACTATTTAAAAAATGTAACGTATACAGAGAAAGTCAGGCGCGCGAATGGCTATTTAGTAAATCTACCCGTGGGCAGAGTGCTCCGTAGTGCCTGGGACAGAAGGCCTACAACGGCTTAACGCGCAGGTGTCAATGGGCTTGCGATACCCGTAAGTTAAGTAATAAACTTACAAGAACAGGGTGGAATATATTTAAGGCCATGCGAGTGACGATGTGTTTGTTGCTGCGACTGAAATCCTGCCAAACGTTGTTAGCGATTGTTCCAAACGGCGAAAACTCCAGTATTCACCCAGTTGCAAACATATTGCCAGTAAGTCTGGGTTTCCACGAGGAAGAACTCCTTTTGGATAACTTCCGGCTTTGTTGCTAGTGAGAGTGATGAGTGCACTAATGACCTCGCCAACAGGCATGTCTTCCGAAAGGTGAAAGACATGCGTGTCCTGGGCATATGCATGCCCCTAGGAACCTGCCCTCGGTGCATTAAAGGTATGCCTCACGGCGATTATAAGCCCGCAGGGGATGGAGGATGGGCTAGACTTAAAAACAATCTTCTTAAAAATATTTTTTATTCTAGGGCCTGCCAAAGAGCTGGCTCCGAGGTAGCACACACGAGTTAAGAGTATCACACAGTCTAGTGCTCCTCCACGTCGGGACTTAGATCCGAAGGGAGAACGCGCTACTATCTCCAGCAGATGACGGGCATTAAGCTGCCTGAAACGTGGCGGACGTCTTGGCGCTGCAATCGTATACCACGGGATACTGACGTTCAGTCCCACATAGACGTGCCGTTCAATTTGCTTGCCTTGTTGCAGTGGAATTCTGTCTTCAATATATTTAACATGATCGACAAGGATGTTAGTCGCAAATGCATCGGTTTCCATATATTTGTCGTTTGTAACCCTAGGGCCAAGGCTAGCGACCGTTTTAGGCATTAACTTGGTGTGGGCACAGTCGGGCTTATCCAATCTCGAGTTGAAATCTCCTGCTGTTACTTCGAGACAGTAGTTGTCTAAGGAGAGGTTGGAGACCTGGATATTTTTAGTGCCTCTCACCTCTGGTCTGGCCTTGCATGTGACAATCGCCACGTCTATATCAGATATATGGTTCATAGCTATTATGACCTGGTCTGTTCGAATACGAGTTTCCACGAGAAGGACAGGGCGTGCATCTGTCGACTGTGCTCGCAGGCGTGTACGAAGTTTCATGCGTCTGCCTGTCTGGCCCTTGCGAATACATCGCTGCACTGCCTCTCTCGAATAGCATCCCGTAAGTAGCTGACAACTGTTTATTTGTCAATGTTATATGCAGACTCGATATGAGTGCAATAAATATGATGATAACAGTAGTTGTCTAGGGCTTCAAAACAGCGTACGATTTTTTTTCACAATGACGATAAACTTCTCACTGCTTGCCGGGAGGGTAGAGACAGCAATGACGCAACCCAGACTCCTTCTCCGTTCCACTGAGCGATTCGTATTGTCTTGGGGTAAAGAGAGAGTTCGGCGTTTTCTAACGGGACCGGGTCCTGTTGACTGGGAGGCTTTCTGGCCCTCCACCGCCTTCTTGATGGCCTCGGCGATAACTTTCTGGAGGATGTCGCTGTTGGGTGGGGGAAAAGGGTACTCTAGAGTCCCTTGCGATCTCGTTGTTTCATTGGCACGCAGGCCGCCGCGCGTGAGATTCTTGCAATGGCGGCTCGGAGCAAATTGCCGGTGTTGCGCCTTGGTCACGTAGCGGCTCGTTCAAATTTGAAGTGGCGTTCTTGTTTTTTTATTTGTAAGTAGCTTGCGACTAGGCCTGCACGATTAGCGCATAGCTGTGGACCTAGCTAGGGAGATCGCATATGGCAAGCTTTTTTACACACATATTTATGCCTATATATATATATATATATATATATATATATATATAAGGGGTGAAATATTACTTATGAAGGTGTTAGGACTGAGAAGTTTTCTGACAAGTCGAGACCTCAAAAAAGCGCTTCTCAAGGGCGATGAGTCCTAGTTTATGGTAAGAAGATTCGCAGAATTTATTTTAAAAGCGAAATGAATTGCTGCACAATGACGAGCTGTAAAAGTCGAGCAGCCTTAATCGCAAGTTATTGTGCCCTGGTTACACAAATCATAAATTGACACACATTTTTGTGCATCTTATTTGAGAACTTAATTGCTTGCGATTATTTCACCTGTCCACAGCAACTTGCCATTAACGCTGCTCGACATTCACAGCTCGTCCTTGTCAGACGGTTAGCTTTGCTTTCGAGACAAATTCTGCAAATGTTCTTACATTAGACTAGGACTCATGACCCTTGAGAAGCGACTCGTGAGGGCTTGGCTTTTCAGGGAATTTACCAGTCTTAAAATTCAAATAAATAGTGTTGAATATATATATATATATATATATATATATATATATACGCTGTTGTGATGACTGACAGTATTGGGGATCCAAATCAACGTTACGTTGTCGTTGAATGTGCTGTTGTGCCGACTTCATTAGAAGCACTAGCAGCTAACAGGAGTCACAGTAACGAAAATGTCGCGCTGAGAAGGTCCCTTCAAATCAAAGCGGTGATAGCAAACGCAACAACAGCGGCAGCAATAGAAGCGGTTCTGATGCAGCACACTGATGACCTCATCGTCCATCGAGGTCGGCGAGGCTGGCGAACTTCCTCCCCCCCCACCCCCTCCCCCCTGCACTACGAGAGGGGAGATAGGGGCTCGAGTCGGCCGAATCGAGAGCAATAACCCAGACATGCTGACGTTTGCAATATCTGAAATATCTGAAACAGCTCCCGGTTGACGCTTCAACACTGCTACCGCTCCCCCTCGCCATCGCTCGCACTGCTTCCCTCTCTAACCAGGCGGCCGCCCCACGCACGACGATGGGTTCCCTCTTGGCCCTGCAACAGAGTGCAGGGCAAAAAAAATCCTTTGAGAGGCACTGTTCTACGCGAACACGAACGCCGGTGACAAAACGAACGAGGTACAAAGAGAGAGAGGGGAGAGGGGGTGATGGGGAGAGAGGGGGAGAGAACCAAAGAAAGAACGAGCGAAAAAAGAGATGTTGTCTAATGAGGCGGACGTTAGGCGGCAACGTCGATTGTTTGTTGCTCAACCTATTTCTCGGCTGTTTCTTGATTTTGCTGGCGCATCTACCTGCCTATGGTTACAGCTGTTAGTCGGTTGTCGTCGCGGTGTACGTTCATTCTTTTTGTCACTTGAACGAAAGGTTTTGGCCACTGCGTGCCGCGAATGCCTCTCCTTCATACTCTCTCTCTCCCTCTCGTGGTAACTCCAACTAGTCACTAAGACGGGGGAATATATATACATATATATAATATATATATATATATATATATATATATATATACCCCATGTCCGTCTTATAGGAATGTAGTATTTATTGTTCATATAATGTATTTCCTGTTGGCTGTAATCAAATCGATGATGGAGCTATTGTCGTCATTGAGAGAGCCAACTGTATCCTTACACTCTATACAGTTGGCTACAAACGCGGATAGAGCAATGAGTCAACGGACTTATATCTAAGCGATTGTTTGGCACTACCATAGACTCTTTCAACGTATGGTAGCGCGCATCTCAATGATACACCACGCAAACATAATTAATGACAGTAAACCTGTTTTCCGTCTGTAGTAATTGTATGCTAGTATGACTGAAGCAACCCCCAAGTACACACTTGCCGCTGCGTCTGCGAGTAATTCAAGTGCACTAACCTGGTTTACAAATCCTGTATGAGCGACTAATACACATTAATATATATATATATATATATATATATATATATATATATATTTATACCTACACATATTGAAAGAGAGAGAGGAAAGGCTTGTGGCACAAACTTACACACATATACACATATAAGTGATGTGCAAACAGTGTTTAACGACACAGCGCAAAGTGTGGCAAAACGTATTTTTTATGCGCGATCTTTCCCGTTCAGGACTTTTTGTTATCTCCTACCTCTTTACCTGTAGCACTTCCTAACTTAAGCAGGATTTCCGCTCGGGCCCGACGTTTGACGAAGCCACTTTACAGTCTACGTTTTGATCTCTTTCTCACTTGCCCTGTCTCTCTCCACTCTCTCTCTCTCTTTGTGTCTAACCGTTTTTCATCTCAAATGATATTTTGCAGAGCCATCCGTCGTTGGTTCGCGCTGCGTTCTCGTTGATGTTTCCTTTTCGCTGTCGGATCATCGCTGGATCTCTTGAACTCCTTGGCAGAACCGACAACGAAAAAGCAGCTGGGGCGACGACGGCGATTGCACCCGCTCCGCAAGTCCGGCCCGCTTTAGCATGATTGTATATAGTAGGCCAGCCAGGCAGGAATCTCCTGACTGAGCCGGCGCTAGGGAGACGGCCGCTGGTCGGTCAAATCAGGGCCAGCCCTACCAGGGATCCAATGTCTCAACATGGGCGACCGTCGCCGCATGTGAAACCACGACCACGACGACGACCAAAGTAAAAGAGATCGAGAGCGTCTGGATGAGAGAGAGAGAGAGAGCGAATCGAAGCCAGGGAGGGGCAGCAATGGTGCGTACGGGGTGGGGGTTAAGGTTGGGGGTTAGGGGTTGTCGGTTAGGGGTTGGGGGTGGGCTCTGTAGGCGGCGCCAACGATGGTCGTGATGGTGGCTGCACAGACGGGCCGGCAGGACTGGCTGGCTGGCTGTCTGTCCGTCCCCCAGTTGGCGGTAGCAGCGGACGCTTGCTACAACGAACGGGTTATCCGGACGTCCTACCGACCGACGGGTGACTCGGAACGCTGTGCGAAGGTGAGCCGTCGTAACAGTGGGCCCGTGAAAAGGCGGCGGGAAATGACGGGGGGTGTGAGGGGGAGAGAGGGAGGGAGATAGAGAGAGAGCGGCCAGGGGTGGTGGTGTTCAATGTTGGGCCGCCGCTGCTGCTGCTGCTTCTGTCTAACTGATTCGCTTGGAGGGCATCGATCTTCCGTCCAGTGACGTTGGCCGATCGCGGCTTCACTACTTCTTTCCGGTGTGTGGCGACCAACTTGGGCGGCGGCGACGCCGCTGTTGCTGCTGATGAACGCCCAGGACGTTCGGATCGCTCCTGTTCAGACAGCTATGCTGTTCGTGCTGATGGTTGCAGTAGCAGCAGTTGTAGTAGAAGCTTTTCGCCACAACGGTGGCGCCAATGAACACGACGACTACGACGATAACAACAACCGTAAGATCGACACGGGCTGGTGTTAGTAGCGGCGGTGAAGCTACTGCTGCTGCTGTTGCCTATAAAGCTAACGCGTGGCTAGTGGAAATACACACACACTACAGCCGACTACTTAACCTACCGGCCTTATACATATCAAACTGAGGCTGCCCTAATACTTGCACGTTTGTTCTTAAAGTTTGTATTGCATGGAGAGGATAAACCCATTCATGCTTACTTTATTATCAAATTCATTCCACCACGACAAAGGCAATCCTAATGCAGCCAATTTTGAGACAAAGAGGCACATGCCCCTTGCTTCATGAAAGCATGCGCAGTTGTTACGGTTTGTCGCAACTTAAATTTTAAATACAACAATTGTGCTGTGCACAGATGGGAACATAAACATGGCTTTCCAACATGATTAGGACATAATGGACAGGCGCCCACTTACTAATTTCTTCCCAGGCGAAGCGAGATAAAATCGCCGGTTTTCTCGAAATGGTTGCGAACTAACAGGGCGGATTTGCTTCTGGAAGTAGTGCCATACAGTTCCGAGCCGGAGGAAGTAAGGGGAGTTGGAGTTTCGTGGGTTAGCGAGTCCTACACTAGTGAATTTAAGCGATCATGAAAGCGGCCGCCCATACATGTCGCATTCCAATTAGAAACAGAGGCTGCATTAAAGTCACTCGTAGATACTCATATCGCGCACATATCATATCACACAACAATCCTCAATGGCTTGAGCACCGAAAAAAAGTATAATTAAAGGTGACGACTTTGATTGTGTCGCCGACAATATGTCGGATGACTTCGAGGCTGCGGTGTGTAACCACGACGTCGTCCGCATGCAATATGACAACTACGTGTACTAAGTTATCCCCTCAGTTAGCAATTTACAGGAGACACGACTCCTCTGCAGAAAGCGGTGGGACTCAGAAAACATGTACCGATCGGGTTTTGGATGAAAAGTAGCCTGATTGTTCAAGAGCGAGGGAGTCGGGAAGGCCCAGAGAAGATTAACGACTATGTCCTCTTACAAGGGCTTAGCAGAGTACACCCGGTGCCAGTGGCAATCCATGTAGAACGCTCTGGTGGGCTTATTAAGTTCTGCGGTACTGCCACCGCGAAGGACAAGCGGTAGACCTTGGATTGACGAGCGCTGCAAGCCGGTCAAGGAAGCATGTAAGACTAGATGTCGGTTCTCGTAGCTGCAGCCTTTTCTCGAATCCGACGTATTTGCCTTTCTTTCATGGAACAGCAGGCCTTTAAATATATATATATGTGAAATCGACGAACAAAAATAAATAAGGTAGACATCTAACTACGAGCTTTGCAGTCTACGGAAATAATTATGCTCTATGCAACGTGAAGGGTTTTCAGTCCATCGCAGAACTAGCAAAACGCTAGATTGATAGTGTTGTTTTAAAACGCTTTGACGCAACAATGAACATATTTATTCAGCCCGGGTGTTATTAACTATAATATACGCTCGGCCAATTTATACTTTACAGCTCGACATTCTTAGTGGTATTGATCGCTGACCACGACCGTGCACTAATCGATAGTCACAGCACCCCGTTCGAAGCCGATGTCAACTGGCTTGTAGGAATGCAAGGAATAAGGGTGCGCGGATCCCCATCTCTAGGTTGACCATAACCACTACCTTAATGCGGGATAGAATCCGAAGAGTTCGCTAATTGAACAGATGCCAGAGCCGGAGTTATATTATGGAAGCCTTTAAAAACTGAAATTAATTTATATTTACATAGAGCAAACGGTAATAACTTTCTTAAAACTAAAATGCAAGATAATTCAATGATGATGGCAAAAATACCCTAGCAATACTCATTATCGCTGCAGGGCTCGCGTCTCCCGCGTTAACTGGGATAGTACAGTAGCATATGGCGTAAGGATGTAATGCCGTTTAGTTCAAATAAGCTTCTATGCCATTGGTGTGGATAGCCACCGTCTGCGTTAACATTTGCCCGTGCACTATAGATATAATTTGTCACGTAGCCGTCATCCCTTGATGCAAGTTTTAGAGGAGCCATGTCGTGAGCAATATTAAAAATGTGTTTTCTCCCCAGACCCACGGGGGTTATCTTTAGCTCACCGTGCTCATATGTACATTATGTTCTGGGCGTTCTCTAGCGAAGAAGTGTAGCAGCAGGACAATGGTCAACCAGATTCACAGTCGAAGAAAAAATTGCAAATTTAAGACGGCAGTAACGAAAAGCGATGGGCCACAGTAAATTGCCATGGTAATGAGATGATTGACCCCACGAGCTAGGCCAACTTCAGTCTGTCTGCTGGCTTCCTGCTTTGTCG
Source organism: Dermanyssus gallinae (assembly GCA_003439945.1). Classification (NCBI taxonomy): domain Eukaryota; kingdom Metazoa; phylum Arthropoda; class Arachnida; order Mesostigmata; family Dermanyssidae; genus Dermanyssus; species Dermanyssus gallinae. The sequence continues at coordinate 1,242,764 of QVRM01007094.1, read as the reverse complement.
ACCTGCAGCGACCTGTCGACTGTTCGCACTCGTCAAGGCTTCACTACCGAGGGTTTCTAGCTTCGGGACAGTAAAGAGAGGTACAGCAAAGCATTTAGCCCGTAATAGAGCGACGCATGGCAAGAATAAATCAACAGTGATTCTCAAAACGCACGGGGATTGATTCCCGAACGGATACTCAAAACCAGTGCGACGACTTTGGTTTGGTAGGGAGGAAGCGAGGTGAAAAGGCTCGTTTAAGGAATGACACCCAGATGGTCGCCACAGTTCGGCGACCGACGAGGCTAAAGTAAGCCGGCTGTGGCGCGCCGGGTTCCTGCCGCTGCCAGCTGTCCATTCGGGCGTCGCCCTGTCGGTCCGGATTCCTATTGTCATGCTGATAGCTGACTGGCGTAGCTCGGCTGTTTGAACCGCCCATGTCCACTATTAGTGGCTCGACACCACTTAGAGACCACACGTTCATCGGCAGGTGCCCATTGACTGTTGCCGGCATTACTACAAAACTGCCGGCTGTCATACTTTCCAATATATATATATATATAAATATATATGTGTGTGTATATAGGGTCTTTCATAACAATATGTACATATTTTAAGGTTTGTTAGAACTCGGCAAGAAAATAACTCTTCCCGATGGGAAGACAGGACGGAAGCGTCTTATTTAGATGTGAGGATGAAATTTATAAAAGTCGTTATTCTGTCTGTTCTTCTCCTACATAGTTGTGCAATCTCTACGTTTGCGGGAAAACCAGTCAGCGCATGACGGAACCGATCATAGAGCGCGTGTTGAAAATTCTGCATAATCCGAATAACACCCGACGCAAGCTAGCGAAAGGCAAATAACCACTGCGTGACGCAGTTACCGAGTAACTAAGCTTTTTCGACAGCCATATCGAAAGCGAAGGACGCATACTTTCATAGGGTGTTTAAGAAAGTTAGGTACATATTTTTTGGTTTAGTAGAGCTCGGCAAGGAAATATTTGTTCTTAAGTGAAGGAAGGGGCGGAAACGACTTGGCAAAATTTCACGGTTCTGAAGAAAACTTCAAGATAAAACATAACAGCTATGGCTGTCGAACAAAAATTAGCTACTTGGCAGCTACGTCACGCAGCACTCTCACTTTGGTACAAAAATAATGGAAATTAAATTTGCTATTAGGCTCCTGGGGATAGTCATTTGGAGCATATTAGGCATCATATTTTCAGACTTTCTTTAATCTAGCTTTTCGCCTTTCGCTAACTTGTGTCCCGTGTCATTCACGAAAATAATAGGGCATTACATTTGTTATTGCTTGATGATAGCCTTTTGGGCGTACATGTTTGGTCGTAATGGCAACATTTTATGGTTATGCACGTGAAATCTTTAACGTAAGTCATAACAACATATCGACTTTTTTATGGCTTTTCTTAATATGGCAATTCGCAATGGTGGCACTTCTGGCGATGGCCGGGTCCAAATTTCCGTCTAGGAAACGCTTGTCTTTCTCGTCTGCAAGCAGGTCCTATGACAGCATCTAAGGCCAAGAGGGCTTTGGTCGAAACCGTCCGTTATGCGCGGCTTGCCCTGATCGCCAGCGTCCGTTGGGCTAACCTTGCTGCTGACGAGCGACCAAGTGCTTCTTAAATGTCTGCTGTCCGCAGTGCCATCTCCGCCCAGACCAAGGCCGCAAAGATTATCACCTTGACAACGCCAGTGCTCTGTATAATCGCAAAGTGCAGTTTATGCTTTCTTGCGACGCCTCGGTAAGATAAGCCTACAGACCCACCTTTCCTCTACGGGAAATGCACTGGTTTACAATTCCAATTAGCAGTTGTGACATTTTTATCGCCTGGTGAGCGCAGGGTGCATTGAGAATCGCTTGTCTGATATGTTCATTTATGATCAATTTGGGCCCCGGGGTCTTCCCGGACGGCGCTTTTATTATAGCGTCCACAAGTTCGAATACGCTAATAGGCCACGATAGAGCTTAACAGGCTTCACCAACGCGCTCACCTTACACGCGCGTTGGTAAAGCCCGCAAAATATTCTTTTATAGTCATAATCTAATATAAAAAGATCATCTTAGTATGGATTTTTATAGGTTGTATGCTTGACCCACACAATGTTTGCAAGAAGTTCACAGAAGAACCACCATATGGAGGCATAGTAGTAGTTGCTATTGTATCTGAAGGAGTTGAACTTATTGCAATCACGTTGATGATGTTTCCTGTAAAGACTACGCAGTGATCTTATTTGTAGCAGATTTTTACGCCAGGGAGCTTGCTATTATACAACGCAGGAACTCCCCCACAAGCTTTACACGGTCCCCCCTCTGTTTTTATACCTAGACATAAGCCAAAACTAGGGACGACCGTGGGTTCGGTATCCAAACTGCTCAGCTAAAACAAGATGTTGAAAATTTGATCTAATGACTTCAAAATTCCAATGAAATAATCTATTTTGAGTATGTTGCGCTTGTGTTAAAACGGATGTGTCGGTTCCTGCTGTACAAGCCGGTTGCGAGTCTCCCGAAGACTTGTAGCGTAAGAAAGCTTCAGTAGTGTCGCAAGGCTTTCCCAAAGGGAGTGGCTCCAGTGACTTTACCCGGCTCATTATTCATATCTTGTCCTGGTAAGCCGAAATAGCAGAGGGAGAAGAAACGCTTCAAATACACTGGCTACCGCTGCTTGAACCGTTTCTATGCTACAAGGAACGATTTTGTCTAGCAAACCTTGTACGAGATCTGCGACGATATTTACTAAGCTAACTACCTTTCTTGCCGTATTCCGCAAGCTTTGCACCTGGGTCAACTTCCTAAGTTTCCACCGCGGCAATACTCACTTTGATCCTCACAACAAGAGCCTCCAAATCAATCGAAACAAATAAAAGTTTCACCTTAGGGGTCACCTGACAGCCGCAAGCAAACATTATATATAAAGATCAAGATTTGGAGTTCGTAAACTTCTTCCTATACTTGGGCCTTGGGGACTATTATATGGGCATGACCTTTACGCAGCATATTGGTGACAGGTGCCGGGCTGCAATCTCCTCCATGCATTAGAGGTGAGGGACTTTAGGCTACTCTCACTACGTGTTGCTCTGGGACTTTTTGAGCTGATGATTTTGCCAATGCAGAATTACAGCCTCGGTAGAGTGTAAACACATGTGGCGACGTGGTCTAAGGGACTAGTGCGCTAGTCATAATTGTCATCTACCGGGCGTGTCGCCGGTTCGATCTCTGCATTTTCTTTAAGCGGTGCGTATTGGGAGTTATGAAAAACTATACCGCTGAGAGTCAGCGGCCATGCTGGCACAAGGACCGTTGAAGAAGCGCTAGATATCTCAGCATATATGGCCCTCGGTGCATTTAAGATATGCCTCTGGATAAGTTTGAAGCCCGTTGGAGACGGAGCATGGTTTCGAATTAAAAACAGCCTGCTTAATTGTTTTTTGTTTCTAGAGTGTAAACACATCTCTTGGTGGCAAACTTTGCTCAGCCGTAGAGATGTCATGCCACATATGTGAAGCGGGTCCTCTATCTTCTTCGAACGGCTCTGGACCAACCGTGAAAACAATACGAGCAGCGTTTACGGATTACTGAATCATTCCAGCACTTTGTGGAGGACTGACAGGGAATGCTTGCAAAAGCCTCGGCCAACATTAGACACCATGACATCTGTAGCTCTCGGTGTCTTTGGAAGGAGGCCGCATGCTATAGCCGTCACGAACACACAAGATATACCGTGCACGGCTTTCACCACCTGGTGTGTTCCACTTTAGGTTTTCACCAGCCATTTGACCAATGCCGATGCTGCTTGTAGGCGTTCAAATGCCTCAGCGAACCCTGCACTATTTCTCAACGTAAAACTGATACTAGCGTAGCATAAGGCATCTTTCGCTCTATATAGATATTTTGAAAATGCAATTGAGTTATGAAATAAATAGAAGGTTTATGTCCACTGAGCCTTACAATGGGTTATAGTATCGTATTTATATATATATATATATAGATATATATGTGCCGCGTTCCCGCGCGCCGCGTTCCCGCGTTGGACTTCGAGGTCGAGGCGCTGTCTCAAGAAAGCCGCAGATCTCTTGTCTTCGGTTGCGAGGTTCAGCTGCGTGCCGACTCTGTGGAGAAGTTTGCGAGTGAGGCTGCCTGGGCCGCCCAAGGTCTCGAACGCTAGCGGTTGCAACTCATGTGGGTAACCTATTGAGGCGTACTTTGCGAGCTTTCTCGTTTCGGCTAGATTACCGGCGTGGCCTGTCGAGATCGCCCCGCCACCGACCATTGAAGGTGCTAATGAGTCGGTGACAGTGGCATCTCAGACAAGCATCCTGCCCCTACTGAAGGGAGTAAGAGTCATCCCATCCGGGCGCTTGCCATCGTCGGCGGAGAGACCCTGGGGCTCTAGAATGCAAGGGAAAACGCTTGACCGAAGCGCTCGGCCGAAGGTGTCGTTAATAGCGGCATGCCTGGCCCGCCGTCCCGCACTTATGATGCACGATTCCCCGTAATGGGCTAATTCGTCTACGGGGTAGCCACATTTACACTGATGAGGGGAGACTAGGTCACATCCGAGACGAAGGCCCACCCCGATTCGGGTTGTTTCGTCGTCCAGGAGGGTGCCCAATGGGGCACTTGGAAGTGCATGTAGCCAGGCTCCAGATCCTTTAGCAGCGACCGCTCGAAGGCGAGCCTTTGTGGAGTCGTTGATAGCGCCCGCGAGTAAGCCGCTATACGCTTCGTCGTATAAAAATGTGCTCCAGTCATGTTGGCTTAAAGGGTTATCCGGGGCGTCCCTGCAAACTATCTTTAGTACCTCGTACAGGCGTCTCTGGTGTTCCTTGTACTGACAGATGCCGGCCTCGTCTAATAGTGCGATGGCGTTGTTCTCGGATCGGAAAAGGGAGGACACTATCGCTGGCCCTGCAGAGACGAGCACATCCGGGACTCCCAGACCCCCCTTTGTGATCGGTAGTTGTGCCTGTTTTCGAGCGGAAGGCGCCAGCTATAGATTAAGGAGGGGCGTTTAGAGTTAAATCGTTCAATGGACGCAGATTGTCCAACCGCCCTGTTAGATCAGCTCCGCGAAGAAGGTGGGTGACCTTCGTAGCTGAGAACGACGATCGAAGTAAAAAGAGCGCGCGGTGGGCGCCGAGTGGCGCGAAGCTGTTTGCGACGTCTCTCAGCTTGTTCTGCCATCTTTCAAGTGCGTGCGCGAGTCCTTTGGGTCGGAGAGGGACTTCCAAAAGACTGTAACATAGATCTCGCATTTCCTGGGATTTAGCTCCAAACCCGAGGTCTCACGAAAATCCAGCACGCGCCGAATGTCGTCGGCAACCACGTCCACATCGCCCCCCAGGACGCCGTCATCCAGATACCAAATGCTTAGTGGGCTTTTAAGAGAGTCAACTGGCTCTTTGATGCTCAGGCAAGAGGGGGGGGGGGGCAAAGGATCACCCTGTTGTAGCCCCGTGGCCGAAGCTATAAGATCATTTTGTAAGGCCAGGTAAGAAGCGGTGCGGTACGCTTGATTGACGTAGTGCGTCAGCTGTGGGCAGTGTGTCCCGACCGCCTTTAAGAGGTGATCTCGTCTTACAGTATTGAATGCATTCTTGAAATCAAGCTTCACGAGGACCCCAGGAAGCGTGTTCGAATCGATGTAAGCACGAGCGGTATGCACCGCGGCCTCAGCCCCGGCTGGTATGGCAAAGCCAAGCTGGTGAGGGCCCGTCTTCTCGCCAATCCTAACTCTGGTCCGATTACATGCAATCTTTGCGGCTAGCCTGCGTAAGGTGGAGGAACAAGCAATCGGCCTCACTGACCCGTCTTTCTTCAGTAAGGCGAAAAGCCTCGCTCCAATGATTATAGGCAGCAGTTGCGATGGAGGGGCGCCCCACAGAAGTAAGTCGACGACTTTAGCCAGTGCGCCCGCCAGCCGACCGGCTGTATCCCCCAGAGTCGGAGATAGTAAATCCATTAGCAGTCGGGGTCGTATAAAGTCAAGACCCCCGGCGGAACTCCTTAAAAAACTCTTGACTGCGGCCACAACTTCTTCCCCTGATGTGGTGCAAGAAAGTGGAAGGCTGGGAGGGACTGGCCAGTCTAGGTCTGCTGGGGCGAGCGTCCCCTTGTTTGTGTAGGATCTTCCCGAGCGTTTCTTGGGCTTCTTGGCGGGGAGTGGCCTCGGTGCAGGCAGTAGCAGCTGCGGGTCAGGGTCCTCGGGCGACTGTGAAATACCGCGGACGACGTTGGCGTTCTCTAGCCTCGAGAAATAATCTGTTTCTCTCTTTGAGATAGAGCAGAAGGGGGCAGGATGGCGACCCGGACGGGTGAGCTACCCGGCAGTTGATACACCGCGTTTAATTTGTGCAACTTGCGGCAAGGTGGCCTGGGTTGCCGCATTTTCTGCAGACCTGCTATTGCGTGCACCGTTCCGCGAAGTGTCCAGGCCGTAGGTATTTGTGGCACAACTTAGGCTGGTCGGGTTCGAGCACGACTTGATGCGACTAAAATCCCAAGAATATTGATGTGGGGGGTTGTTGGGCAAACAACAGAATACCCAGAGGGGCCCTAGCCCCAGACTGAAGCCGCGTAAGGCGCTTTACATGGGTGACCCCAAGCGGCGCTAATTCCTTTAACATTTCTTCCTCTGTGAGGCAAGTTGGGACTCCCTGAATCGTCGCCCGAAATGATGTTAATGACGGGCAGTGAGTCGACATTGCAAAGTCTCCAAGGTTGGTGACTGGTAATAGCTTCTGGGTGGATTCTATATCAGGAAGTCACACTATAATCGACTTTCTGTCCCCGGATATCTTTGATTTGGGTGACAAGGCAAAGATGTGTTTGTAAATGGATAGCAGTGAACCCTCGGGGAAATCAGTTTTAGCACCTTCCGTCGTCTCTTTTCTTCTAATGATTACTTTGAACGCACCCACCGATCCCTTCGATAAATCTTCTTTAAGTTTCTTCAGGTTTCGTTGTTCTTTCGAAAGGGCCTTTCTTTCCCTTCGGGATGTCACCGTCACAAATCCATCATTCGCTGTCTTTTCCTGAGTTTCGGCTTTGCTTTCTGGCGGCGAAGCTGGCTTTTTCCGCTTGGCGCCAATGCTAGGCTTGTGTACCGGACTCGTCTCACATGGAACATACGTGTCCATCGTCGAGGTCGATTCGACGTTCTCGGTCGTTCCCTCTGGTGGATGTTTGTTGGACGCCGGCACGGAGGACGCGCACTGTTGCAGGCGATCTATATCCAAAGTAGGTGGAGGCGACGGCCCTCCCGAACTGCCGGACGGCATCTTAGGAGCTTTCCGCAGAGAGTTCTTGCAGAAAACAACTAACTTAACAGAGTTGTACTCACTGGTGCGTTCCCACTAGCGTAAATAAAAAAATCAATAAAAATAGGGAAATAAACACACACTGTGCGGGTTTCGAACCGAGGCCGCTAGGCTGGTGAACGCCTGCGCTACCACCTCGGCTATGTTGCCTGTTGCCAACACCGCCCGCCTTACTATATATTAAGCACCGACGACTGTTGCCGTATGTAAACAAAGATGAGCTGCAAGTTTGATATCAGAACGGACACGTAAGCCCTGTGCGTTAAAGGAGGTTACGACTCCCGAGCACGCTTCGAGGCCTGTAAAGCACAGCACTCGAAACTCAGTTGTACCGGTAATCACTGTAGCAGATAACACCGTAAACGAGACACTCAAACTGGTTAAATTCGACCAATTTTGAAGAGCGATTTGATAGCACGTCCGCTCTCGACAAATCGAACGCGAGCTTCATCGTATTTATATTTAACTTTACTAACATCTAAATTAATTTTATTAATATCATTGTAGCACAAAGATAAAAGCCACGGCCAACTGTTTTAATATTGAAGAATGTATTTGTAGCTTTTGTGGACTGTGCCATATTGGACGATATCATATACTTGTGTGTGCAGAAATTTGCGGAATGTTCTTATTGTCCAAAGTTGAATACATATTGTGAGACTGAAGTGTCACATCGTGACACCTTGTGAAACGTGAATCAACTGTCTACCAATTTTGTAGTGAAATAAATACAGAAATGAATTGAATAAAAATAAATGGATATTCATATAAATACAGTTAGAGCTGTAGCCAAACTTAACACAATTTATTTACATACATATTTGTTCTAAGGGCAGCAATAATATCCACAATGGAATACATGCCGAGTTCCACCGATATCATCATTGGTTCTTCTCACTGAAAAGTCACAAGCATTGATAATTACAATCAAAGAGTATTTAAAGGCCTTTACAAATAGCGTGCCATTTGTGATGTTTAGCCTTGATAGCAGAACATTGATAGGTGGCGCTGTCCAGCAGATGTTTGCGACGTAAGCCTGTCACTTCATTGATGTAGTTAAGAACATAGATCTTGTGCAAACCTTCAGTATTCCCAGTTATGAAACTCTTTTTGTTTTATCAGTAATATCATATTCGTTTACTCTTGCTTTATTCATTAGCAAATATAGCAGAGAAACTCTGGAACTATAAAGTGCCATGAAAAATGTTTTTTTCAGGCCACAAGGCATAATGTCAGTAGACGATCATGTTCAACAGATCGATATTAGTTTAAGACTCAAGTCTTGCAATCAGGGCATTTGTTCGGAAAATCTGTCCGAGGCCTCGGAATAATTCGCTTGAAGTAGCAACACTTGAGTTATGCAGCTCATACCAGCTATCTCACTTTCATTACCGGTAATGTTAGTGGGATTTCCAGGTTGGCTGTCAGACGTCTGATGCCTCACTTGGCTACCCAAAATGGCTCTAATGCTCTATATAGGCGGCAATAACCAGTGATTTTCTTGGCAGAGTTGGCTTGCCTTTAGATGACAGAAATAGGATTACCGGGGGGGGGGGACATTTTGTACGTAATGTACGCATATTGCAGTTGTAAGCCGCGATCTGTCGGAGATTCTGTCGCCATTTCTGCATGGCAAAATAGAGCAATGCCGTTGTAGTGTGTGAAGTTGCACGTCTGAGTTTGTTCATTCGATCAGGTGTGAGGACACACCCCTGTATCCAGATGAATGCGCGACGCGTGCCGACAGTCATGACAAAAAGTAAGATCCGGTACTTGACTTGTCTACAATTTATGCAAACAAACGAATGAGCTAAATGCAATCCTACGGATGTATTACTTTGGAGTGAGGTTACGAGTCTATGATTAGATGGACAAGCTTAATTGGGAATACGCCTGTGAAGGCTAGTACTCACACTGAGAGGATTACCAGAGCTTAGTACATGCAAGGCAGTAGTTATCCAGCATACGGGCGAGGCAGCGGATAACAAATGGAGGACGTCAATGGGGACACAACCCGACATGAGACACTGCAGTAGATACGAAGTCGATTAAGGGATACCGGAGTACATCTATGATAATAGCCAAGCGTCTGCATAACTATGTCGGCCAGGTATGCTTCCGATAAAGACACGGAGGCTCAGCTCTCACTCGGTTTAAAATTAAACGTGCATGATACGATGGCACATGCCATCTTTGCGTTCACTGAGCTTCAAATGATTTTTAATGTGGGTTGATTTGCAAACAACCGAAAAACTAGAGCACCCTCTCCATGCTAAACACTACTCAGAGTGCAAACCCTGCCTGACTGCTTGATGCTTCATAAAACATAATTATGTTAGAATTATCGTAAACAAGCGCACGTTTTTGATATTGCATAGCGCGCCTTAAAAGACAGGCAAATGCATGAAAAGTTATTCGCCTACCATGCGGTGCAATGCTATCCAGTGAAGACAAACGTTCATGCTTAGCTCTCTGTATATCTTAACGACTATAGTTGCCATTATTTAAACTTATATTTCTATATAGAACTCAATGCATAGTATATATGTCAAAAACGATATTACGCATTTTAGGTAATTCCGTAAGCTGATTACGCCAATCCTCTAAACAGCTGAATTATTCACAACCTGGAAAAGCCTAACCTTGGGCGCTTCTATTGCCGCCGGAGGGTCAGATCTGCCTAGATGGGAGTCGCATACAAGGCTATAGATTCCGCAACTAAAGCTAGGAGGCGGTGCTTCCTTTCGGACGCCTCTCCCCCGTCCCGAGGAGAAATCCTTGCGAGATTTTAGGACACCTCGCCAATCTTTTCGTATATGCACGCCATGTGCGCCACCCTCAAATACTTGACTCGCCTTTTAATTGCGATGGAGTCCTGCGAGCTCCAGTCGCATTTCATTTTCATTCTTGTGCATTGCCAGCTGATGATGATTGTCCTGCGCCCAGACACGAATATTTTTGAAAGCCGTGTTTGTGGCTGTTTTCAGACAAGTCTCCCGCGGGCGCAGACTGACAATGCCATTTATTTCGCATTTGCCTGTGTCTCAACTCCTTCTGGCATGGTACCAAGTCGTACAACTCCATGATACGCAAAGCGGAAGTCCCAATCGATGCTTGGCCTACCTTGTAGGTGTCGTCTCTTAGCAGAAACCTCCAATAGTCGAGATAGGAAAATATAATGCGTCAAAGGTAGGGGAAAATCTGCTGATCGCAGAGCAGAACATAGCTGCTCTGCAATCAGCATGCAACTTATATATAATTAATTATGACGTTTAATTATGACACCTTTGCTAAGTACATTGTAACTTATATATATATATATATATATATATATATATATATATATATAGTTACTATATGTACCTATATATATAGGTACATTGCTCTTTAGCAGAGACGGGGCATATGCCGCGGCAGACCACCACGTTAAAAGTAACGGACAATCTCTTGAACTTGTCAGCCACTTTACTTACCTTGGAGTCACTATAACCCCAAAACTCTCCTTCAATCGACATTTTGAGGAGATGCGGGCCAAAGCCATACCTGCAATAATTCTGCTTGGTGACCTCCGTGACGTAGACTTGAAAACCGGCATGAATGTTTTTCGTATGAAAATACTACCAATAGTAAGTTACTGCTTGCCCGTAGTCGCAACACACTTGACCCTAAGTGATATGATAAGTCTAGATAAAATAAAGGCTTGGTATATAAAACGAATATTGGGCTTACCAAAGAACGCGTCAGCAGCACTCGCAATGGAGCTAGTGTAGAGAACAAACATTAACAGAAGAGTTGGTACTGAACAAGCTACCGTTCAGTCCACAAGTGTTAGACGTCTACAGAGATTTTCGAGAGACTAAGAACATGCAATTCGTTATGAATAATTATACCGAGGGACCAGCTTTCGCGTCCCAGAAATGGAAAGGAGCGTCCACAAAGTAATCGTACAACCACTTGTCGAACCACGTGACATGGATACCACAATTATATTTTATGAAACCTAACTGTTTCAGTATTGAATATTGTGTATGTCTAGTTTTTGTGGAGAATGTGACATCGGGCGCTACCACATACTCGAATGTACTAAAATTGAAAAGGAGCCTGTTACCTCGCGAGTGAAATATGTACTGTCCTAAATCGTTGTATTGTTCCTAATCTACCAACTTATGGTGAAATAAAAGCTTGATTGTTTAAACTGTAATATGTGCAAATGTGCATAGTATGCTTTTTAATGTACTACTAGTAATGTATGTTAGTTTTTTAGAGCACACCGACTTTGTGTTGTTCAGTAGAATATAGATAGGTTAAGATTAAATAGAAGTAAAATATAAGCTATGTGTGAGAAATGCATGGTGTTAGAACGTGAGACCGTTACGTGCTAAACACGTTCATACATTTACGTCTTAGACTATACTGCGCGTTTAGGCTAAAGTAGTCTAATAAAAAAAAAGTTAGAAAGCTAAAAATTCGTATGTAAAACAACTTGAGTCAATGAAATATGATATTATGCATCCGACTTAAAGAAAACAAATATACTACAAAAGGCGGTTTACATTCGTAAAAATGCTAATCTACTGAATATTCTGTGCTCATTTCTGCTATCAGTCCGGCATTTGCAGCTGCTAAAATGTTTTCGGACTTCCAAAAGCCTCCGGCCAACTGGAAGGAAAGATCGATGTTTGGGTGCGACCTGTGGTAAATGTTAGTTCTCTTACCCGCGTCCGCAATACCACTCAAGAAAGAACCAAACATTAGGCAGCTTTAATCCAGGTCTGCTTGTCTCTCACTCTGGCTTTGCGGACCGAGGCCGATCGCCAGTGACGCCGTCTACAATTAATCCTAATAAATGTAGGCCTCATTCCAGAGATCGGTTCTTTCTTCTTGAACGCGACAGAAAAAGAATGCCGCTTAGGGTGGGATAGGACAGAACACGGCTGGCGACAAGGCGAGGAGCCAGCAAAACCAGACACACACGCGTCGTTCACGGCTTAGATCTGCACTTGGATCAGTTACATCTACCGTACCGTAGAAGGCTTTGGTCTTGTCCGATGTATCTGCTGGAACCTATCGACCGGAGAAACGGCAAAGAAAAGAGATGCCAGTGCGTGCTACTACTAGATACTACGTTAGAACGAAGAACGGACACCGCAAGTAGGTGAGTAACACCCCACCACCACAGAGCGATAGATGCATTCGTGTTGTCCTGTACACAGCGGGAAATGAACAGAAGAGGATGTCCCCAGTAGCATAACGGAACCCCTAGATGGTTATGGGACGGCTCGAACGAAGTAGTGTTGGGAACGCTGCTCTCAGAGCGAGCGTATGTCCTGTTCTCTTGCTCGTCTTTTTTTCTCGTGCCTAGCACCCAGGGCGACTGCTGGCTTCTCGTTTGCTCGCCTCAACTGATAGACCGCCGCACTACTTTCGCGACAGTCTTCCACCACAGCTGGCCATGCATATCATACCGCCTCCGGTCAGCATATGACGTCCCGATAACACCCACTTTACATGGCGCGGTGACCGCTGCACGAGCCGTTCCGGGAGCGGCAGTCTCGTTCGGCCAGCATGTAATAGCCGGAAGGCCGCTTCGTCATTGAGAAGCCAAGGCAGTTGTTGGCCAAAGCTAGCATGGCTGTTGTCGTTGTCGTTGTTGTTGTTGTTGTCGTCGTCGTCGTCGTCGTCGTTGTCGTTGTTGTTGTGGTCGTCGTCGTCGTCGATAACGACGACCATCACCGCCGGCGGCTCTGCGCAGGAGAGCTCGTGAAAAGGGCAGAAGCAGCGGCGCTGTCCTTGCGCCGCTATGGGGATTAAACTAGGATCCATTTACGCTTATAGGATTAATCTGCAACAGCAGACGTTGCTGTCTGCTTGTTACTGATTAGCCTACGAATCTTTTATAGGGGCCCGACTGCCCTTTGTGAGAGCCGATAGTAGCAGTGGTTGTACTAATAGTGATCGAACTGCCCCTGCTGCTTTGCCTCTGATCTGTTCTGCCACGTGATCTACATAATGGCGCATCCAATGGACAACTGAGATAGTATCCAAAGGATTGACTAAACTGTCTATGCCTTTTCCCCACAAAAGCCACCCTTCGTTTTCGGCACTTCAAAGCGATTGACACGACGCGTCGATTGCTTCGTGGCGATACTTGCCAGCGTACAGCATATGTTGTGCTCTTTTTGCCGTCTATGTACGCTTGATCTGGTGAAACAGAGGTGGTAGTAGTAACGAGCTGCTAGTATACTAAAAAAAGTATACTAAAAAGGTTGGCTGTTCGAAACGACAAAAGAAAGAAGGGAAAAGGAAGGTTAAAAATACAATAGACTCGTTACTCATTCCGACAGGTCGGTCGCGTGAGGAACGTCGTCGCGACTCCACCTCTGGACTTGCATCACCTCACCATTGCCACCTCCGTCCTCACCACCGCAACCACCGCACTTTAGCCTTCACTAGTTGGCATGGTATATTACCGACCAGCCGACTGCGGCGAAACAGCCCACTGCCTCGTTCGCCCCGCTGCAGGTCATTCAAAGGTAGCTTTGCACAAATCAGTTCTAGCATCGACAAGCGCTCAACACAGAGAGAGTAGTTCGCGATGGGATGGTGCATTCGTGGCGGCAAAGGTCGGTGCTTGCATAAGGATAATGTCGGGGGGGGGGGATAGACAGGTGCAGTAAAAAGGGCAGAGAGTGTAAAGCCAGGCTGCTCGGCACGGCCCTGGTCCTTGCCACACCAGCAGCATATGAGCTGTAAAATTGGCGGCCTGCAGACAGCAGCAAACCGAGGACAGAGCACAATTACACGCTGATATACCATGCGCATTTTCATTATCAGTACGGCTGTCTTTCGATTATCTTTCTTTCTCTTTCTCGCTTTCCATTCTTCACATATGTGCATACACCCTATCTACCTAGTTGCTCTTGTACGACGGCCAAGCCAAAGCATGGACGGAGTGTGAAATGACATGGGCACGATATGAGAACGGGGAATTATTGACTCGTCGTAAATTCTTTGATTGACGAGCTCATTGTCAGGGATAGACTTTGCCTGGTGAACATTTTGCGTGCGCGTAAATTACGCGTCCGACTAGCGCATGTGACTAGCGATCAACTATGGTTTGGTTTCACCAGCAAAGTAGTTACGAGGAGCTAGCGTTTAGCATTCCTCGATGTTTCGGTCCGAGGTCCGGTTGGAGGTTACGCCCTGTGCGCCGACTCACGACGAGTTCGTTCCTTAGGATCGCAATATAGTCGACGAATTTCTCTTCCTACGCCTGGATTGGGACTGCTGGCAAACTGTTGTGAAGCAAGACAATTGTGAAAAATGCCCTGCATATACACACTAGGAAGCTTTACGCAAATATAGCTCTGTAGAAAGTTCCATTACGACATTATATGCACAGTTAATTTATCTTTTTTTCTAACTATTTGTGTGAGGAATTGCGTCGATTGCATACGTATGTACTTACACGCCGCGTGTATCTGTTTTAATTTGCGTACGCTGCTATGACATTTCTCGCAACAGTAGTGATCAAAAACATAAGCGGCCTATGTTCTCGATCAAAACAGGCATAACACTTGCAAGTTTGATAGGGGTCACCTATAGATTTAGTACCGGTTGATTTTCCGTTGTAAATTTAGTTCTGGGTTACTGGCCGCAAGCCAAAAATGACCAAAAAGTACAATTCCATAAGCTAAGGCTCTTATCGCCTCACTTAACAAGCTATTAACGTTTAGATCTCCTGCCTTCCTCTTCTCATTTCTGGTGGAGAAGCGTAGACCACTAGACTGGACTTGTGTGAGCTTCTTGTGTGCTAAAACGCCAATCAACAGAGCTAATCCGATTGGAAGCCAATTTGCCGGATGATAGCGCGTTTGTGTTTTTACTGAGATTAAAAATCTAAATATGAGCGCCCCTACAGTTAACTACAGATACACGAATATAGATTCAAACATGCTGTCTTGGCGAATTTTGAACGTTAGTTATGCTCTCGGTGAACTCGGTATACTTGCTTTCAATGGCCTCAAGTTTAAGGATCATGTCTCGAAAGCCGTATGATCGTCCTATTTAACGTGTAACCTAGCACTTAGATCCCTTACTGTTAGGTAATATCACTTCTATAAAAGATGTTGTTTGTTGTACCAATTGTCAGCTGCCTATCCACACAGTAGCCTTGTTTGTTCCGCAATTTATCCTGTTGAGGACCTTCTGGGAAGTTTTGTCAGGCATGCAAACGTAGGCTATGATGTTCTCTTTTATTTTACCATTCCAGCACATAGGGCTTGGCTCTGTAGCGTGCCCGCAAATTACTGTTTGCCTGGTCAAACAGCATGCTTTGCAATATTGTAAATAGTAATGTAAGTGCCAGGTTTTCTGTACATCCAAGCATGTTGAATTCGTTGTATTGTAAACGACATCTTTTTCAGCGTAATTCCGTTCAGACCCTACTGTCTGATAAGAGGCCACTCAATTGGATTTAAAAATAATATTTACTTGGACATAGGTTGTTCATAGATCTCGCTAAGAAAAAAGCAGGGACACGACCCTAATAATTAAAATTTACCGTAACGTTTAATTTTGTAATTGTATACGTGCTTTCTTTATTATTATATGAATATCATATAATTATTCTAATAATGTTAATGTATTCTTGCAACTCACACCGGATACACACGTGTGTATCTGGTGTGAAGTGCACATTTACAGAAAAGTACGTATGTTTATACGTTTCTTGTAAGTTTCATTGATTTATAAGATAGGTTGGTATAATTGTATGTCTATCATATCTTCTGCGCACCTGGCAATCCTATCGCGTCGGTACCACGTCCTCCGACTGAACATGGTGAACTTTGTAAGCGAAGATTTTGGCTTTTCAGGTCTCTAGGGCTTCCTTCGTTTTGCGATGAGGTCCTGTCGGACGAACTCAGGGTCACTTTGTGAAGCCGGTGTTATATTCCCGAACCACGTGCTTTATTATTGTCTGTCACATGTCACACTTCATGTATGAATGTGGCATGTATGCACTGGTGTGCTTGCGCGTAAATGCACCAAACCAGTCGTATTACCTACTCTTTAAGTAAGTTTGTCTAATATCTGGTATCTGGATATCTCGTAGCTCATATCCCATTCAGCTGCTATGAAGTTTACAGCGAAAAAAGAGAGAGGAGTATAATGACAAAGAACAAGGTATTGGACCATCCACTTTAATAATAAGAGGTATCGGTTAGCTTGCTCCGGCAGGCAGGCAACGAACGTCACGCGGCGCAGACGCCTCTCCGAGAGGATAGGTCGTCGTTGTCGACACCGCGCAGGGCAACCCGATCGCGCTCTTCAACGTGCCACCCGCGTCTCATTCAGGCGAACGACATTGTTGCCGTTCACTAATGAGCAGGCGCGCGGCCTCGGCTGGATGAGATGAGGTCGAGGCAGAGACGAACCGCCATCGGTAGTTCGTCGGAACCGGCCGTAAGGCGTTTGTGCCGGCTGCTGCTGTTGTAGCCTTCGCTGCTTCTGCTACACGAATACGTAAGAGGTAATGAACGACCAGAAGCTCGCCAGCCTCGGGCCGGTAGCAGACATGGGCTGGGAGGGCGACGTCTTCCAATGCCTACTGCTACCACCAGCACCAGCAGGTTACTAACCTGCTGCTGCTGTTGTTGTTGTTGTTGTTGTAGATGTTCTGAACAGACAGACAGCAGCGAGTTCAGTAGGTTACGAGCAGGCAGACAAGGGGCGGCAAAACTCCAACCTGCCTGCCCATATCCTCTCCGAGGACACACCGTGAACCAAGCCGAGAGAGACGGCCGCAGTATTAGTGCTTCGTGTTGCATCCAGTTCCCTTCTTATGCCTCCTGCTCGGGAATAACACAACGACGATACTTGTATTGCAACAGCCAGCCACCCCTATTAATACTAAAGCTACTCCTAAGACTACTGCTGTTTCTGCGGCTGGCTCTATCTACTAGTAGTAATAGTAGTAGTAGTAGTAGTAGTAGTAGTTGTTGTTGTTGTTGTTGTTGTACGAAAACAAATGCTACTACGTCTCAATCGTCATCGTCCGCCTCAACTCATCATATGCAACCTTGTGTCTAAGTGTGTAGGGCGTCCGTGTCATAATCTAGGTATCTATTTATGCGCACGCATGCAAATTGGGTCTGTATGCTAGGCGCATATATGACGCTCGTTCCCACGGTCTAGCAGCCATATTGGCGTTTAATTTTTTTTCTTACTGCTGTCGCCGGTATTTTAAAGTGTGCTAGAGGGCATAAAGGTAGGTATGGTATAGACAGAGGCCCGCACAATTACCCAGTACTGACTGCCCAATACAAGGCATTTGACGCTAACGCAGTGGTCAGGCCAGACGTGTCATGCCGCGCTTGTCAATGGGATCGAACATAGCAATCGGTATTCGTGCTCAGTTCAATGCCGACCCTTCTACTTTTTTACAACTACCTTGACGACTAAGCCAAGCGAAATCTAAATGGACACAAATGTGGCGGCAGTAGCGTTAGTGTATATATATATATATATATATAAAGTGGCTCAAATTACAATTTACAATTATGTTTATTTCACTCAAATTGAGTATAATATACATTTTAAAGTGGCTCAAATTAAAAAGTAAGAAACAATCGAACCGATTGAAAATTGAATATGCCGCTTTTTTGGGATACCATTGTGAAACATCTAAGGACGCAAATGGAATGTCCGGCATAGTGTGTGCATGCGCGAGGCGTCTGCGCTTGACGAAGGAGAGAAGCAGGCAGTTATGTATTCCGTCTAATTATATTGACGCTGCAATGCGTGTGAGGACATCATAACGTTGCAAAAGTCGACGATTGACCAGCATATACATATAAATATATACCAACCTACAGCGGCTACAGCACCCACTGAGGCTCTGCGTCCTCACCCCTCCTGCAGGCCTCTGCGTCTTGCCTGTGAGGCGACGATCGCTCGTTTACCGGATCAGGTCGCATAAACTAGCGCCCTGTTGTTTGTGGCCGACCCGCCCGTTTATCCGTTTCTATGTATGCATGTTCGGGGTCGGGCAGCTTCCCTACAGCAAACTGCCGTTCATGTGGCCACCGTTGTGCTTCCAACAGACAAATCATAAATCGGAAATCGAGCTTGTCTCGCTTTTTCCTATCTGACTCTGCTGGCCTCACTGAGGAGGTCTGATTTCACGAAAAATGTGTACAAAATAGTCCGTATTCGGCATTTTTCAGTGTATTGCGGAGCCTCGTAGGTTTTTTTGAGATGTTGTCTTAACGTGACCCTTGACTAAACGAGAGGCCCAGTAGCTTCAAAAGACATCTAAGGGACATATCCTTAATAAAACAAAGGCGCACTTGATCTACATACTTTGCACGCTTGATCAAACCAGCTTTTTGATAAAATATTTTTAAGTTTACCATATGAGTCAAAATCGACTAGCGTACTTGGTGTCAGCTCCACTGTTTGTTAAAGATTAAAATATACTGCACTTTCATAAAACGGTAGGATTAATTTGGATTATTATCTTCACGCTTGGAAATGGCCGACGTTAACCCGCTATTTTACGAAAACCAAGCTATAATGTCAGACTCCTAGGAGCAGCTAAGTTATAAAAATTAACAACTAGGTCAAGAGATTTGCCGTACATGACTCCCAAACAAAGATATGTCGAGAGGAGAGGATCCGTGAAGTCTCCTGATTATGTATATGAAAGTTGTGCGCAAGGGGCGTGACCTATAGAGGCTTTAACGATGTCCTGAAGCTGCTCCGCTAAGGAGATTGCTAAACCGTTACAATGTAAAGTTGACCCCTCTGAGCATAACCTTGGTTATTAAATAAGCCTACTAAGATGTAACTCACTATAAATCTTAGTATCTGGCGCTGTTTATAGGGATACCCTAGAAAACTGGTTCTACGAATTGGGTGTGTGCTTAAAGCGTAGCCGCAGCAGCAGTATATAGCGGTACTGTTCATTTCTCATTTCGCCCACTATTTACTATTTTCCTACCATACTCGCCTGGCTTCTCTATAATAAGCTCCCTTTTTCTGTGTCATTCTTCACTTGATCTCGTTTTTGCCGCGAGGTATGTCGCTCTATATATGTGCTTCATTCGGTCTCTCTCTCTCTCTCTTTCTCTCTCTTGCGTCCGCATGTTCCCCCTTCTCTCTCGGTCGGTCGTTGTCTCCTCTGCATCTATACCTACCTATCCCTTTTGCAGATGCCACCCCCCCCCACGCCCCCAAGTTGTCCCCTCCCTATTTGTTCAGTTTTGCCAGATAAGAGCCGTTGATGTAGCTTGGCCGCCGATCCTGTGACTTAAATTCGCTTTAGGGGCGAGTCATCTAGCAATGGCAGCAGCGCACTCCATAATGTTTCAAGGTTTGCTGGCTGTTTGCTGCTGAAGGTCGGTGCAAATATGATTATTACTATTCCTATGCGTATTACTAAAGTTGTATTGATTACGGCGGCGGTTAGAGTAGCGCGGCGTACATATTGTAGATAGGCAATTGTCGCTCCACTTGCATCCTTAATAAAACCAACAACATGTATATTTGTAGATAGACAGAGAGTCTTGTGTATGAGGTAGCGTAGCGGAGTAGCGCCGTACCACGGGATGATGATCACAGCAGATGATTAGAGTGGCAGCCTGTGGACAGACGCCCGACCTTGTTACCTTTAGACGTGTACTGAGGCCCGCTTTAGCAGACACTGTCATTTATTCCTCTTGCTCATTCGAACAGTCCACCTGGGCATTTGAGGGCTGGCTAACAGCAGCCGTCCAAGCTAGAATTAACTTGTTTTAAGGAGGTTGTTTTGAATTCTAGCTATCATCCGTCCCCTACGGGCTTGGAACTTCAACCTGAGGTATATCTTCAATGCACCGAGGGCCGGACATGTTAAGATATCTAGGGTTTCCACAACAGTCTTGTGGCAGCATGGCCGCTGACTCTCAGCGGTGTGGTTCATCATCAAGGAGCACCGCTCAAAGAAAACTCGATCAACAACAGGGATCGAACCGGCGACACCCAGGTAGATAACAACCTTGTATAGCGCACTAGTCCCCTAGACAACGCCGTCCAAGCTGGCCATTGGCAATTGCCACACGGTCTTGATAAAGTGCAACTACTTCAACTTAACTGCTAACACGAATACTAATACTTCCAGTTTTGATGGATGGTGTGATTTGTTTCTGGAAAACGCTCGGGATTATAAGCAATATGCGCCAAAGCACTATTAGTAAGCGCTCCCGTCGATCAGTAGCGATCTTCGTTTAGCGGCTTGGCTGTGCAGCATCTCGACCATGCAGTCTTGATTTGCCAAAGACTTCCCCTATACTGTGATATGGTCGACGAAACAAGCTAGGGCCGCCTATTTTCCTCAGTTTTCAACACTAGCAGAACCAATCTCTCCGCCGCCTATTGCTTGACTCCCTCGGCGAGTCAAGCTGAGTCATGTCGAACCTGCTTCATCTTTTGTTACTGTTAGTTTCCTGCTAGCTTTCCACCTCGCCTCGTAGCCTCCATAGTATGATTCGACCTAGATCTTGTACCGTTTTTATTGCCTTGACATTTGTGTATAGCTAGGCAAAAGCGTCCGTCTAGTTCAAAGAGACAAGTTTATAGCGAAGGAGCTCGCCACGGAGGAGTATTCAAGTAAACACGCAAGCGATGGCCGTGCTTGACGGTCATTGAGTCAGTCAGATACACTTTGCCAAAACCGAGGTCATAAGTAAACGCACACATCGTTGTTGCTTGTATATGTATATGTGTGTGTGTTTCGCGTCGTCGTCCTCTGTGTCTCAAAAAGACGCACACAAATGTTTTTAGAAGCATTCGTGCCCAGTAAGCTTCTGCGCCAGACAATACCCGAACTCTCCATGGAATCGTGTGTATCAAGCTTGAAGAAATCCTGTTATCACAGCTCTGGAACTGCAACGCACCGTAAATGTTGAGAAATTGGATCTATTTGGTGCCTGAGGAAACGTGACTGGTCGATTACAATTGAATATACTCGACGCGTTATCAGGCTTTCTGTCTTTCTAGAAAACCAATTTGGGAGTTGCGATCGGCAGAGTTATGTGAAAATCAATTCTGGTGGGATTTAGCCAAAGGTGTGGATGGAAACATGTTTTTCGGCACATCCCTTGACGTAGCAAAGGTCTTCGACTGCCTAGTAAAATCTGTATTTTTCAAGATGCTGCAATAAATAGCGTACACACAAGATGTAACCGCCTGGCTTAATTCGTACTTGGGCGGATGTGAGCAGTTTTTGTCGATGGGGGACTTGAGCCCCGCGCCTGGGATTGTCTAGATCGGGACCTTTTAGGGATCGGTGCATGGCCCTTTCATCTTCATAATCTACATCCGTTTCGTCATGTACGGCTTTGTAGGAGAGGTAGAGTGTCGATCAGTGCTATATGCGTATAATACAACTCTGCTCTTCTGCATCTCGCCTGCTGAGGTTTTAAACAATCAAGTTAGCTTTAGGCACGATAAAGCGCTACCGAGAAAAATATCATACTTTAAATACCTTTACTTATCTACCTATACTCGTAAATCTGATCAAGACAAAACTCGTCTTGTTTTATACCCTTCAGTGGGCAGTACGGCTAGCCGTCTCAGTCGAAAAGTGAAATTCCTTGGTATCGCGCTTTAAGAACACGAAATGGGACAGTCACGTTCGGTCGAGCGTCAGGGTCTGCTGTACTTTGTGGCATCGCTGGCGCGTCTAAGGAAGCGCGCCACTCGCACTGTTCTGGTCTTTGCGAACAGAGCGCTCCTGGAATCAATTCTTAATTACGGAAATACTATATGGGGAACAAACTACTCGGGTGGCCTATGCTCGTCACGGGTGATCCAGAACAATGCTGTGCGGAGCATTACTGGTCTGTCTCGTCGTTAACGCAGCACAATCTAGCCTACAGGCTGCCAAAGGCTGATACAATTAAAACAAACACAAACATGAGAAAAAAAAATGGTAAATTAAAGAGAAAGAGTTTTAAAGATAAGCCGTCGCAAAGCGTAACATATTTGGCGGTCAATCGACCCCCACTTCTGAATTTCACAGCCTTGGTTCTCATAGCGTAAAGAATGGAATACCTCTGTCAGAGAACTAATGCGCTTGATGGAACCCAGGTCGTGATAGGCAGCCACTATGTCATCTGCATGCATCACAAGTTTGGTCTTTCGGTACTCCCGTCAAGTATAGCCGACAAGATCGTCAAGCAGAAGTGTGAAGAAGACACAGCTTGCAGGGTTCCCACATTTTGCCTTACCCCAACACATCCTGCTCACCCGGTACTAGTAAGGTGTCCTTATCAAATAAGCTCGAAATTAGAGCTCAGAAAAGGGCCACTAACCCCTGCGTGTCGGGATGACATTACTAGAAGGTCCCGAGCTGCTTTGTCGAAGGCTTTGATGCAGTCTATAACGGCGGCGCACAAATGGCCTCCGCGTTTTGGCACAGCTTCTCTGATTGAAACACACGGATTGCATCACGTATCCCCTGACCTCTCCGGAAGTCGAATTGCTACGGCAGAAGGGTCTGGTTGACCACGTACTCGTTCCGTCTTATATTCAATTTACAGAAGAGATGACGGAAAAAGGCCTGACGGTCTTACTCTAACCCCCTTTGAGCGTGGCCGCATGCTTGTTTGGGACGCAATTGTAACCGACTCATTAGCCCCTTCGATGGTCGGTGCAGGTGCGGACCAGGCAGGTCATGCGTCTAGGTTAGCAGAGGCTAACAAATGTAGAAAATACTCAGGCGTTAGTTATCCCCACCAATTTTGTCCGTTGGCCTTTGAAACAATGGGAGGACCAGGCCCGCTTACATTGAAGTTGATTCAGCGCGTGGGTAGAAGTTTTGCGTCAGAGGCTGTCGCTTGACATCCAACGAGGAAACGCAGCATCTGTTCGGGGCACATTGTTGAACTGAGCTAATCCCGGGTTAGATAACCCGTAACCACACGTTAACGCGGAGACAATTGTTCACTCCAAAGTGCTAACATAAAAAGTAATTTAATAAATATCAAACAAAAAATTACAGAAGATATTCTTTAGCGACCTGTCAGACGTCATACCGCGGTCTAAGTTTAGGTCTCATCTGTTATCGTCATGCTGGTTCACAAATAGAAGAGAAATCCTGGCGGAGAGAACGGCTAATTCAGATGACAGATTCATAGTATGCTGTTCCAATCTGAGCAGGCGCTCAATCATTGGAGCCAAGCGTACCGTCGCGCAGTTACATAGAAGATCGGTTAGGTGACTTGTTACCTGCTCGTCGCTGAGCGGTTTGCCTCCTCCGAGGTTGCAAAACGTAGACTGAAAGCTTCTGTTCTGCTATTTGGAGCAGTAGGATTTTGTTCAGTCTGGTGTGTTTAAGCCTGTGATTAAAGTATGGCTTTATGTAAGGTTTTCTGCGTTTGAAGTACTCAAGCCTGCGCCTGGCTAGTAGCTGCGGTGATGCCTTTAATCTTACTTGTCGCAAGAGCTCGAGCACCCCACGGTGGATAAGATATCCAGCTTGAGAAAACCACCCGGCCTCTTCCACCTGACTGCACCTCCTATAGTTCTCCCTAGCAGCTCACAGGAAGAGTCCACATTACGGCTTGCCTCGAGGCTATCAGTAAAGATTCTACGTACTTCGTAGCGACCAAATGTAGATCGCTTCGCTGTTTTTCAGGTTCAAATATCAGGTTCAAATTTCCAGCTCAAATATCAGGTTTACTAACCGGTAGATGTTTCCTTGCAGCCTTTGTCGAAGCATTTAACTTCGCCATAGACGAAATTGTAAAACAGTGGTCAAGACGTGATACATGTATGTAACCTTGTGGTTACATTTTACATATGCAGGTACTCATGTTTTGATGGTGTGCTATTTAAACAAAAACAATATATATATAGCTCTTAAAAAATGCGACGTGTTGCCTCTAAAAGAGTATGCCACTAAGCGATTGTTATAAATATGTAATGACGGGCTCGTAAAAGGAAGCCCTCCAGGCGACTTCAATGCTGATTGATGGCGCTTGAAATTGTAAAAACCGACCTTTTGTATGGTTGAGTTTTACGCCCATTTTAGCATTACGCCCAACTAATTGACTTCGTTCTTCTTTGTCCTCGCGATGAGTATGCTACACAACGCAAACACAACTTGTCTCTGCATATCTGGTTTTGCGATTAGCAAGACCGCCTTGCTATTGTCGGACGCCTCGAATGACTTTGTATACACCCCGAAATCACTGCGCGAAGTCTCGCTGTCCTAAGACTCTAAGGTCTCTTTTTATTTTTAAAATCAATGTTAAGTCGTTGGTGTATGCCATTGTCTTTGTATCCCCTAGCAGTTTCTCGATCTCGAGCACTCCATTGTACAAAAGGTTCCACAGAACAGGCCGCGGCAAGAGATTTCTATGGAGCTCCCGCAGGCACACGGTACACCGCCTTCAACAATCGTTTTGTGCTGAAGGTAGCCGGATATTAGTCGCCTGAGGTGAAAATACATTTTCACTTTTTCGTGGACCTCTAAAACCACTTTCAAATGAGTGTTATTGAAAGCGTTTTTTTATGTCCTCGTCGGGCATAGCTTTTTGGCCCCAGGGGCCTTCAGCCGTTGGTTCTCCACGATTTCTATCACTCTCGCTTGCTTTTGTTTTAGGAATCGGGGCCATATGTATACGCGGAAAGGTCGAACTATAACATCAACAGCACTCTATACTACGCCCCACTTCGACTACGGCTTCTTCGTAGTCAACGCGGGCAGGGGACAGGTAGTGGATGGAGACGTGCATTCGATGAGCCTTTTAGTCGGCTCGGCTAGACTCGATCCAATACGTTCAAGTGGCGGTGAGGCCCGGACGGTGTTGGACTTAGAGATAAAAAAAAACATTATACTGCCGTTATATTTACAGTAAAACAAGACCTGAAATTAAGTAGACAAAGCAGTATCGATTTTATTATAAGGTTGGGCTTTTGGTTGCTCTAATAGGCCAGTGGTAAGCAGATTGTGCAGACTCGTTCAGTCATATTCTTTCTTTTTCTCGTTCTATGTATGTTCCTGTTTCACTTTCTCTCTCTTTCTCTCTCTCTCTCTCGATGTCATAAGTGTTTCTATATGTAACTTGATGTACCTCATTTTGCGCAAGTCACATTCCATGTCACATTCATGTACGACGTCACTGGATGTCTACTAACAGCTAATATTGCCTTTATCATTGGGGTATTTTCTCACCTACCTTAGAATGCCCTCAGAGTGTAATCAATGATCACATTGATTGGTCACATGACAACGTGACTGAGGCCCAGAATAGCTAGGCAAATGCGTCCCTTTAATTCAACGAGATAAGCCTACAGCTAAGAAGCTGGCCGCGTTAGAGTACCCAAGCAAGCACGGGCCAGCGATGGCCGTGTTTGCCGGCCGGCCGGGCAGTCAGCCAAATACACTTTGCCACAACAAGGTAATATGTAGACGCAAATGTCGTTGCTTGTTATTTTTTATCTACGCTCATAGATACGTGTATACGCACAGCAACATACACCCTCGCGCGTGCTCTCTTTCTCTCGAGGTTTCTGCATGATGATCCACGCGACCGGCGCGAACAAACTGTCAATGAAGCTTTTTGATCTGAGCTGGATAGCTCTTCTCTCTACCACTCCTTCTTGTTGCATGCTTGGCTATATATTTCACATATATTTTTGTCGAAGCCATGCTTAATTCTGAATGGAACTGCCTCTCTCTACCTGGCGGCGAGAGTATAGGGATCCGAAAGGGGTGGTGACGATTAAAGAGCTGCACTCTGAGGCTACCCCGCCAGCACCGATCGCACACAATCGCCCGACCCCAGAGACCCCACGGCCTGATCAATAAACGTTGTAGGCTAACCACAGGACGAATTCGCATCGTTGAATCTGTTCGACCTACTTTTAGGTAGCCTGATGTATAGTCCTGGGTGCATATATGTGCAGGCTGTCCGAGGCCAGTTTGGCTAGACTTGAGTCGGCTGTAGGTTTGGTTAAAATAAGCCGTTTTTCTATAAATCGGGGGCAAAATAGCTCGTTTGGGAGTGATCGTGAAATAACTAATTTGTTATACCAATGTGGCTGGCGGAACACCGCTTTATAAAATGAGCGAAAAGAGTAAGTTGCTCAATTAAGAAACTAATTATGCAACATATTCGGAAGAGAGTTCTGCTAATAATCGCGAGAAAAATCTTGTAAGATTTTTCGCTCATTACCTTATAATTTTTTCATTACACTCAAAAAGCACACGTTCAGAAACATGCGCACTGAGAAGCACATATTCATGACTATTGGGATAATTTTAGCACCTAAATCAATAGTGGTTTGATTCGAGCTGCACATTTCTGAGCAGAAAGTATTCGCTCGAAGAAGTGGCCTCATACACGAAGGAGCGCCAGCACATAACGGGGCTGGGGTATGGGCTAACCTAGACACTACACTCAAGAATAGATAGACTGGCCGATTCTAAATGAAGTTAAAGTGTAAACTGTATATTAAAGGTCACCTTATTCAGACTACACACAAGTTAAAAGTTTGCATTGAGTGTTTCGTTTACCGCATCGAATACTGCCTGATACACATCGTACGATAGCCGCTAAATTTCCCCTCCCTGTTATCATGGGACTCAATGGAAATCCAACATCGGAGGCAAGGAAAAACGGTTTATGGTAATCACATCACGAATGAACTTTTATGAGTATGTCTCTTGAGAACTTCTATGAGGCATTGAACTTAAAAATGTATTGCTTAGATATAACAGAATCTCGATGTTTACGCGCTTATTCATTATGGCTATGAAGCAGATAACGAAGCACTGAACTTCTTCACTGAACGAGATATTTGATAGATAAATTAAATATCTTTATTGAACAGCTTATTTTCCCGGAGTCACCCATTTTGCTTAGACTTCTCCGTCCAGCCACATTGGATAACAAAAACGTGTATTGTGACTCCTAAATAAGATATTTCCCCTTTATTTCCTTGGAAAAATGCTTATTTTCGCAATTAGACAAACCCTCTAAATTTGGCTACAGCCTCTCAGGTGTAGCCAAATTTGGTATGGACCGATGGTCTGCTTCAAGTGTCTCCGACCCGTCCATATAGTAAGCCAGTGTGGCCCACATAGCACCCTCATGCCGATGTTGCTCGAAGAGTCCTATCCAAGTTATCGGAAAGTGACGCCACTACTGCAGCTAGAAGCCAAACACTACGGAAAAGTCTTCCTCTAAAAAGATAACCATCGTTCGATCTTTTCCAAGAATTTCCTCAGCAAAATTGGATTCGAAGTGGTCGGGTAAAACTAAACACTGCTTCAGAGCGGCTCCCCCTGATAGGATGTCACAGTGACATTTATCTGTTGAGGTGCTCTTGCTCAGACATCCGCCTGACTCCTATTCTGAGGGGTATAGGCTTAACAGGCAAAAGGGACGAGCTACTGCACTTTATTGATCGCACAGTCGATATACTGACCAACATCCGAGCTCAGCATCGAATTAGATGATGCACCTAAACGACCAACTTTTCTCTCAGTAAGCAAGGGATCTAGGCCTACCAGACCCGGCTATGTTGGCGTGGTGTAATCGCGTGCGCCTTGCAACCGAAGGAGACACATAGATGCAGGGGTTCGATCCCCATCGTTGCAAAGTTGTTGTATTTATAAGGTCCGCCTAACTTAGCAATGTGAAAACAAACCTGTGGACATTAATTGCTGCTGAGGGTCAACCCGAAAATTGTTTGGGGTAGGTCTTCCATTTCTAAACGCTGTCCCTACTGCTGGATATACATTGTCTTACTTCTCTCACTGTATGTTTCTCTCTTTCTCAGTCTATATATATATATTTATATATATCCGTGACTGGCCACTGTGCTTACTTGTCGCGGTTCGTTGAACAGCCATTTGAATCCAAATGAAGCCTATCGGTAGTGGCGTGGGTGGCTTCGTTGTACCCCACTTGTTTAAGAGAGCGCTCTTGCACTTCAGATCGACCTTGCTTTTCGATTTTCTACCTCGAGGTTCCACACTATTCCCCAAAATGATCTCCAAGCTCCAGTCTTCACTCTGGTATGCAACTCTCTAAGTTCAAAGCCCTATACTTAACGAGCAAACGATTCCTTACAAAATTTGTTCTGGCGTGGTACAAGATAACTTCTCTCTCATATTCTTGTTATGGGCTGACAAGGGAACTCACGCATAGCGAATCGTTTTCCCGAACTTGGAAAACTGAATATTATCAGGCACAATAACTGCTATGGCTTCATAAATATATTGTGTTAGATTATATATCTATCTGTATAACTATAGGGCTAATTACATTTAAGGGATCTGATATGCTTTTGCAAACTGAAGTGTTCATAACAGACCCACACGGATCATCCTCTTGAAGCATGAGTGATATCCCGGCGCTGCAGTAAAAAATGGAAAAGGACGCCCAACGTAGAGAGAAAAATAGTAGGAACTTCAAACTCATAACATTCAAAACGTATGCTTTGAACAGCACGAGGCTCTGTTTTAGAATTAGTGCAATTCTAAAAAAATGCTCACAAATATTATGTGCATTTAGAGAGAGTGTTTGACAATGCGGAAAAATGCATTAAAATATGAAAATAAAAATGCAGCCAAACGTACCATAATTGCGAGCGATTTTAGCTGTGACTTGACTAATGAAGAAATGCGGGAAACGGCTTTTAGAACATAAATTGCGTAGTCAGGTTTAATTACTAGAGATCTAATGCAAAGAGTCCACATACATATGCGCTATAGAAAGGCTTTAACTGTATAGAGCTTGTAAAAATGTAAAAACATGTTTTATTCATGCTTAAACGCTACTTACGCATTGGCAAACCAAAAGTTATGCCGCCTAACAAACTCTTACTAACGCCACTAAACCAAACGCTCTAGCTAACACAAGACATACAAGTTATCGATAAACCTAGATACATACATTTGCTGGCTATTCTATTAGTTGCAAGCAAAAAGCAAAATGTAACACTAAAACGGAATTCCTGGTTTGACTGCGAATACCGAAGCTTTGAATCGGCGATATGATATACGCAGTCAGATATAGCACGACACGGGGTCTCTAGCATAGCTTGCAGCCATGAAAAACATTTAAAAAATACGACACGCAGATAAAAAGTAAAAGGAAAGCCAGCCCCAAATGTTTTTGAAAACGAGCGTACAGAAACCATAGTTACTCCCGCCAAAGAGACCAATCCTACCAAACTGTCTGATTAACAGCACTGATTAGATATCCCATCTTCTAACGCTGCTTTACAAAGGCGCTCGCAATTTAAACATAGATAGACAATCTTATAGCGTTGCCGTAATTATGGTATTTATTTAATACACAATATATGTCTCGACGCTCGCAATAGAGCTTGAAGTCTGTGGCACGTACGCCGTAACGGATCTCCCCCAGCCGCTCGGCGAGCAACGCGATGAAGCGTAGTGTCAGCGATTGCCAGGCAAACAAAACCATGGGGCACGCCGTCGACTCTCGAAACGGCATTTGACTACCGGTCCACTTCTTCCAGGCTTCTCTGAAATGCTTTGAGAGATAAAAGCCCCTCATGCCATTTACGCAGCCAATGATGAGACTACTACTTAATTATATTTGAAATGCTAAGGGTTTCTAGCTTTTAATCAAGCTAGTTTTCAATCATTATTTTAGTGAAACTGCAAGGTAGTACCGTGAAAACGAACTATCAAAATTACACTGAGAAAAGTACTCAGCAGAAAAGAAGTCTACATGGCCAAAGACTGCCAGCTTTAAATAAACGGAAATGTTTGATTGACTACATTCGATTCTAGTCTCTATATTAAGGCACTTGACGCGATATAAAAAAAGTGCTAGGTTTTCCAAGCAGTGCCCCTGCAACCTTAGCAATAGCTATGTAAATAGCGAACTCTATTAGAAGATATGATTTTTGACAATCAAACTTTTTAACGTTGTGTTTACAACGTAATGCCAAATCTGCACAGAGCAGAATTGCAGGTAAATGTTAAAAAAACAGGTAAAAATGGTAAGGTAAATCATTACATTAAAGAACCAACAGTCCGCTTAGCAAATATGTGAGAGCAAACCACTTGCGATATGATGTGCAGAACTACATGGTACGAAAAATATTACCACCACATTTGTATGCTTGTATGCACAATTGCTTCAAGATTACGATTGTGTGTGTAAATATTGCGCAAGGTATAACACACAACGCCAGCAAATTACCCAATGTTTGCAAATTAAATTAACAACTGTAGTTATTATAGTACAATGTACTCTAGCTAATAATCAATGTCATGTCATTACTACAAATTACTACCAGTACAAAAATGCATAGAATGAATTATAACATCATATATCTGATATGAGTGTATTAAGGATAGTATTTATTTAACACTTACAGTATACGTGTATTACAGCGCCTAACTTAATTCCACTGCTTCATCTAGAGGCAGATTAGCTTCAATTATGCTTAAGATTAAGTTTGTTTCGTGATTTGTATGAGCTAATATTGTAGGACTACTAAGCGTGTACATGCGGACAGTAAACGTAGGACTAATTCGAAATTAAGCCTACAGCTGCTGAGCCGCTGAACGGGTTCAGAGCTCGATCACTGCATGTTTTCATTTTGATGGCCCTCTCGCGCCCTCTATCCACACCTCATGTTCAGCAATGGTAGTAGGTAAGAATTGCTTGATTACTGCCTAAATAGCTTTCCTCCTTGACTTTCAAGCACCAACCTTCCTTCCTACGACTGTTACAAACATTAACACACACAGGCGTACGTTCTCTTCTGTTTCCGTGCTGCCCTTTCATTGTCATAAGTAGGTGCAATAATATTTTTTCACTGTTGTTCGTATAACAAAGCTAGTGGACCACCTTCAGTCGCCATCATTGGTATTCCCCTGAGAGGCCCTGCCCCCCCCCCTTTCAGTAGCCGACCACTGTCTGCCCAAGGGTCTCGTTCCCCGTCTTTTCTGGCAGAAGTCGACGAGCAGCATGACACCGGAGGCCGTAGAAGAGCGCCGAGCGACACTCTTCACGAGATAGGATGCCACTCGTACATCGAGAGATGAAACGTGTGAAGCGCCCACATATCCGACGTGCCATCATCTTTAGCGACCGGTGGCCTTGCTTTTGTGCAACTACATACTTCAGAGAGACACAGTGGCCGAGTCGTCCGTCGGGTGACGGGGCGAGCCTGCCGGGGCTCTTCTGTACCACTTTTGAAGATCGCAGAACTCCTCAGAGAGATACTCTTTCATTGATAAGGACGACACACGTACTAAATCAGGAAATGTGGCAGGACCGGGCGTCGTCGCACAGCTAACTTTCGCAAAGCTTCTACGCCCTTCTTCTCGTTCTTCGCTTTTGCCTTTGCCCTCACTCGTTTACGTGTGGATCTTACGCTCCGCAACGCTCTCGCTTTCTCCTACCCTGCGCGCTACCACTTGAGAGTAACTGGGGGCGTTACAAGAGTGTCGGGTGCGATAAAAAAAGGCCGCCAGTACGACCACTACCGCTGCTGCTGCTGTTGTTGTTAATTTAAAAATAGTGTACCCTCTGTCCCCTTAGACCTCTCCCTTTACGTCCCCTAGCCCCGGTCGCGTAGAGGCTTCTTATTCTTTGCCGCCCACACATACCAGCCTACCTTCGGCTGTGAAACCCAGTTCGGTCTCTTGTTTGTCCTTCGGTGGGCAATCGCCGCGGTGCCATTCCGAAGGCAAGACAAAAAGAAATAAGGGTCCTTTCAGGACAGGCCAGAGGCGTGTACAGTATTCCAATTCCAGCAACCAACCCGCCTCCAAGTAGGTCTCCGCAAAATAAGCGGCGAGAAAACACACGTCTAAGATAGGCTAACCGGCTGTTGCTTGCTTGGCCGCTACAGCGAGGTGAAGCTCCCGCTCGCATCACGTCTGCAGTATGCCTTCTCTCTCGCTCGAGCCTTACGTACGCATACGGTTACGCACTGATGCTGACACATATATGAGTTTCTTCTTGCTTACCTTAACGTATGCGATCTTCTCTGCCTCCGTTGCACAGATGCAGAGAAGCACTAATGCACGCTTCCCATTTTTCCTTGTTTTCGTCGTGCTTTCTTTCTATATAAGCTTATCGTCGCTCTTTCCGCCACACGAGCATATACGATTTTTTCTACCTGTATCCACCTAACTTTGCTCTATTCCTCTTCCTATCTCTCTACTTCCGTGCTTATAGATTTTGCCTTGCCACCAAACTGTCGCCTCACTTGAAGTTGCATAACCACACGATATCTTCCCTGCGGTACAGATTTGCACGCAGTCTTCAAGCTTTGGTGACACAAACGTGTATATGTTATTTTTATGTTTTGCAGTCCGGCATTATTTCATACAAGCAAGGCTTATATTCATATATCTCTCTTCTGAATATAGTTTTTTTTTAAATATTATCCTATTATTGCTTTACACAGATTTCAACGTATGGATAGTTTAAAATTCGAAGTTCGCTTTGGATTGTTGCTATCTTCCTTCGCATTACTGAAAACGGTTTTGTATGCTGCGACATCGAGCGACCAATCGCAAAACTAGCGGGTACAAGGAAGAACGAAACTTACACCAGGACTTGCCCGATATTGCAAACGTAACCAAGGAAAATATAACTGATCTGTTCGGTGTCAGAAGGGCGGACAACAATCACTTTCGTCCCTACTCATTCCTGCGCAAGAGTCAACCAAGTCAGCTTTTGAAAAAGCTGCGAGGGTAATATAGCAGTGGTTTGTGACAACAGAAACGGCAGTGGAAACGCCGCTCGTAAGGAGACTCGCAACGAGATAAGCACCTTTTGAAACGCCATTGGTGGAATGATTAGAAACTTGCTCAGGGCAAAGTCGAATAGCCGGCGAGCCAAAAAAAAGAGAGGAGAACAAAGAAGCAAGTTTTTGGTGGCGAAGAGGCACAGGAAACACGATGAGCAAGCAACACTACGTGGTTTGTGCCGATAGGCGTATGATCTCTATGAAAAGAACAGACAATCGTCGGAGAAAAATATATTTGAATGTATCTGCACTTATGTCGTCTGTAATGCAGCAGGATGTAATAGGCATTTGCGATAGAAGGTGAGGGCGAGAAAAGCACAGCCATACCAATAATACGTTGCCAAACTGAATCAACCTATGCAAGCTTGTTCTTGTCTGCATTTGCGCTTGGCTATTTTTCAACTACCTGTAGCTGTTGGTCATCTAACGAACGTAAAAATTAGATGAGTATGCTGATATCAGGGTAGTTCATTTAGTTACGCACCAATGACCACGTTGCTACACATATGAATTCGGTAATTACTATGTACATAAAAGTGAGACATAAACTTTAGACATGAGAGCAGTAAATGGCGGGCACAGAGGCATTCAAAGCGAGAATCCAGGATATTATGCAATACTGCACATTAGATAGAGATTCAGATTTAGATTACGGAATCATCCTGCACATTCCAATCGAATGATCGTGCTTTGCCGTCCTGGCCTCCGAAAGTCGGCGTGTGGCGGCGTGGTCTAGGGGACTAGTGCGCTAGTCCATGGTTGTCATCTACCGGGGTGTCGCCGGTTCGATCCCTGTTGTTGATCGAATTTTCTTTGAGCAATGCTCATCGAGAATAGATGATAAACCATACTGCTGAGAGTCAGCGGCTATGCTGCCACAAGGACTGTCGGGGAAACCCTAGATATCTTAACGGCCCTCGGTGCATTGAAGATATATCTCAGGCTAAGTTCCAAGTCCGTAGGGGACAGAAGATAGTCTGGAATTAAAGACAACCTCTTTAAAAACTGTTTTTTTTTTAATTCCAGCCTCAGATAGTCAATCCGTAACTCAGGTATCCTTCTTCTTGTTTCAAATAATAAGTATAATAATGTATCTTCATCGACGGTAGCCGGTGCAAGCAAGGTTGATTTTTTACGCTATGTACTTCTTCCGAGGATCTGTAACACCATGTTCACTAGAACCAAAAACGCCTTTCTGACACCTCGTTAGCCTGCATGCGTGCTCTTCCACGTTCCATTATAAACGTATATTAAGCACTTATATTAAGCGCACTTCAGCTAGAACCAATTTTTCAAATTAAGGATTGTGTTAAGGATAGGTACATTTTGATAGTTTAATACAATATGACGGTCCGAATAATATTCCTTTTCTTATTCCTTTAATGTCAGGGATATTGTTTTATAATTGTAGTTCCTTTGATAGAGCATATATTGTTTTTGTTGTAATTTTGTAAAGCACATCTGTTCATAAATGAAACGCCGCAGAATGATTGTCGTTTCTAAAAACTGTTCTACCGTTAAACAATATTTTATATTAATTTTCTTATTACCGCAAAATCTGTAGCAACTCGAAAGGTGCGAGAAGTTATTAAAGGCACTGACAAGCTTTTTCCGGTACGATTGCGGGAGGGAGACACACTAAAGCAACAATAGAAAATGAAAATCTGTCGGAAAGGCCGAGCTTTAAAAGTAGCTCACCTGTGCCAAACTTACAGAGCTATCTTGCACGCCTGAGCTTCTGTTTTAACCACGGCAATTTGTGTCCTTGCAGCTGGCGCCTCTGCTTGTTTTGTGTTCCACTAAATGGATCCCCCGAACAATTGGGAAGTATTGAGGCGATGTTTGTTCTGAAACGTATCTATTTGCGTTCTCCTTTACACGCTACATGGACACCGACAACAGGCGTAGCGACAGCTCAAAAGGAGAACTTATAGGCTCGTTGCAGACCAATTGTAGTTGCTTGTTCTGTTGCTTCATTCGGCCAAACCAAGACAAGATACAACTACTGGAGGTAACAGCTTCGGACACTGTGAAAACGTTGACGGTCTCAGTACTGACAGAGGTGTCGACCATGCTCGTGCTTTGTACAACTAGCGCCTTATTACATAATTCATACGAAAGTTAGTTGAACACCGTACATTCAATTTTAAAATGCTCTTTCTCACATGCAGACACACATCACAGCGGATATATGGATGAACGTCAACACGCCGCAGTCGCAGGAGCGGCAGATGTCGGCGGTTCCACGGTTTCACCTGTTATTGTCGTAGCGATGACGGTGCTTCTACAAAAGACGAATGCCGTAATTGGCTGACGGTCTAGTTGAAGACGCCATCTATTTTTATTATGTAAAACTGCGATAGATTGTCCTCCAATTTTCCGCACAATCCGCACAGCCGTTGCATAGCTAGGTGGATCTAACTAATAAATTAATTCAAGGGTTTATTTTGTCTGCAATCGTCGCCAACAAAAATATCTCTCTATTGAGATTTCTGCGGACCTGTAGACCGCTTTTCCCTGTTTGAATCGGTAATTGCACCTTCTACTAATTGATCCAGGCCATGGTAACAATTGTTGTTTTTTCTTAATAAGTAATATTAAACAATTTAGACTTAACACAACATGGGAGATATTTTCCTCTCTAGAATTATCTGCAGTGTTGCTTGACGTTACTTTATATCAGAAAATAAGTATTAAGTGTTTACTATTAAATAGGCTGCGACTGTGTCGCAGACAACTGCAGGTATATCGTCTTGCGCTCATAAGGACCCAGAGGCGACTTCGGATACGCTCAAACCAATGCAACACAATTGTACCAATAAGGGCAACAATAATTTAGACCAGCAGCATGCTTCATCACCTGTAGTTCAAAATAATATGTACTAAATATATACGCTTACGCACACTGAGGCTTAATACGACTCGTACCGTGAATTTCAACACCGATATGATGCAGTTCCATAAACGGACTATGGATTAAATTGACGAAGAAGTGCATATAGTTCAAGCACTACTGTTGTCATTTTTTTTTGTCATTACAATGACAATGATCGGCGAGCTATAGTCAGTAACAACTGCTAATAGGCCGGTATTAGCACAGCGACAGAGACTTCTTAATCTCTACGGGTCGTTTTTGTTTGTTTTTCTTTATCCTGTTCCTACAGCTGTGGCTTACTGTAAATTGCATTAGGAGGGAGAGCTGGAAGCGGTTGCCGAATCGGAACGACTGGGCGAGGGCCGGCAAGCAACCGCTATCCTCAAGCCTCGTAATCGGATTTAATTAGA
This sequence comes from Dermanyssus gallinae, assembly GCA_003439945.1. Classification (NCBI taxonomy): domain Eukaryota; kingdom Metazoa; phylum Arthropoda; class Arachnida; order Mesostigmata; family Dermanyssidae; genus Dermanyssus; species Dermanyssus gallinae. The sequence goes on along the minus strand of QVRM01007094.1, from coordinate 1,206,353 downwards.
CGAAATCTGCTGTTTCTGTGTTCTGTTCGATTATACTCGTCGGAAGATCGGCGAGTCTGCAGAGCCAGGCAGACGGACGGGCGCGTTTTTTCCGAACAGCCCTATGTTGTTGTTGTTGTTGTTGCCGACTGCACAAGGGACTAAATAGTGCATCGTGTGCGCATCCGTTCACCCACCTTACGTTCGATCGGCGTTTTTGGACCGTCGATGCTTCGAGTCTGGTTGGGTCTTCTTTCTCTCTCTCTGGTGAGAGTAACCGTAGTTGCAGCAGCAGTAGTAGTAGTCATAGTAGTAGTAGTGCGCATAGAGCGCCGTATCTGGCTTGGTCTTTTCTTCTTTTTTTTTAGGGTTTTTGGCAAAACTCGACGAAGTCCCTCTCATTCGAGCCCCCCCCCCCCGTCCCCACACGTTGCTACACTGAAAAGCTTATCAACATAAACAGGCCTGAGTCGTTGCAACTTCAAACGCTGACTCTGGGGGCCGGGGAAGGGGGGGGGGGTGGTAGCGAACTGGGCAAGTATCGCAGGGGAATGGATACATAGTTTCTCGCACCAACAATCGTCTTCGTCGATCAGCCGCAACGCCGACAGCAGCTCGCACGCATCGCACCGAGAGGCAAAATAGTCATAGGGAGGTCGCGCACAGGCATCGTGCAACGTCACCTAACATACTACTGGTCTACAGGCGCTCTGCTTTGCTAGCCCTGCGCTGAACTACGGGCATTCGATGTCGATGGCGAGCATTTGACTAGTTCAGTTCAACTGTACCAGACCAACAGTATCAGAGGTACGCAAGGTAGTGACCATTCTTAGTTGTAGTCTTGCTGCCAGAGGACGAGCAAATGTACGTGATATTATTTAGGCAAACTTCAACAACATCCGGGTCCATTGACTAGGTGGTGAAGGCCGAAACAACTTATGGATCACATTCCACTGCAAATTCCTCTATTCCACTTAATTTAATGTCACTTATAAAGCGTGTGCGCATTACTTGAAACCCAGCTTATGGTGAGAGATAACCGTATGACGAAAACACCACTCTTTTATGCATAAATCCGCTGCAATACAAATCACAGTAGCGGTCATTAGACAATAAAGCGCAGAGATGATTGTTTTCTATATATATATATATATATATAGTGCGATGTATGAAAGCCTCTGCAATGTGGAAGCAACTAAACACTTACTCCGTCTAGGCTATCCGACCACAAAAGTCAGCTTAGTGGTAATGTAGTAAACACGCAAGCAACGGGTACGTATTAACCTTCAATAGTTTTATTAGATTTTTATAAGTTTTTTTATATTAACTCAGAGGAAAGTAGTTACAATATAGTATCATCATCGCCATCATTTTCAGCGGCAGCAGCAGCGGCGGCGGCACCGTCTCCATCTTCATCGTCGTCGTCATCATCATCATCATCATGTTAACGATCATTTTTACTTTATTATATAGCTCATATTTATCAATCAGTAACAGGATTGATAATAAAGTTCGTCTAGCAAACAAGTCTGTTACACCGAACCTCCCTTCGACATCACTACTAAACGCACGTGCGCTATATATCTCTCTCTCTCTCTCTCTCCCTATCTCTGAACGCTCTCCATCTCTCTCTCTGTGTATGTCTCTGTTTCTGTCGCCCTGTCCCTCTGGCGTTGTTTCTCCTTTTAATTATTAACCCTTTTACTTTTTTTTTAATCTGCAGCCAGCCAACCGCCAGAGCAGGAATCGTGGCGAGAACACGGTCTTATGAGAAGGACGAAGCGATGGCAACGTGGACAGCGTGGTGACCGCAGCGGCGGCGGTGACGACGACGACGACGAATACAACACTCACAAGCTGGTCCGAAGTTCACCGAAGTTTTAACGGCGATGCTGACGTCAGAACGCTGGCGGCAACCCATCATTTGGATTTTGTTTTTCCCAGCCGGTTCACGTCCCTGTGACCTTGCCAGTGATGACCAACTGCCGATTATCGACTGTAGCTAATTTCTAACACCCCGTCTTCTTTCTGGGCCCCTCCTCGTCTTGCGCCTCACGCCTCGTCAGACAAGCAGGCAATCATCAACTATTATGATTATGATTATTATTGTTATTATTATTTCAATTACTATTCTTTTTTTTCTCTCATTCAATTTGTGTTATGACCATAATTTCTGTCATTATGTTTCATAGTTCTTGTTTATATGATGTTGCTGTTATTCGGATACTTTGTCATACGCTTCGGTGTGACTCTAACACCAGCAGCGCAACAAGACGCGCCTGCTCTCCTCGGTCTTAGATCTATTTTATCGCTTGCCCCGGCCGATCGATCGGTCGCTCGGTCGATTGTTTGGCGAGCCTATTTCTCAATTTGTCTCTTTGTTCAGCTCTCTCATCGCTCAGCTTGTTTCTAGTTGCTGGGTTTCAGTTGTCAGCGTTACCACCGCCAACACCACCACGAGCACCACAGACTGACGGAGGCGAGGCGGGGGGGGGCGGGGGCGGAAAGGCCAACCAAATGCTAACTACGAAAACAATGAACTATGCCAACAACCCCGCTCAATTGCGCCTCAATATCGCCGTCGTCGCCTTCGTCACTCGTCGTCGCCGTCAGCGTCACCGCCGCCGTCATCGCGGCGTCTCGTATCGATTATCGGCCAACCTATTGCTGCCGCTAGCGTTGCTGCGCTCGTTCTCATCGTCGCTGTTGTCCTAGTTGTTGTTGTTGTTGTTCTTATTGTTGTCGTTGTTATTGTTGTTAACGTTGTTGATAATAATGTAACTTCTCTCAGCAATGTCGCAGATTATTTATATTGCTTTTCTTATTGTTCAATTCAACTTGAATTGTTACGCGGTCGATTCGTGAATCCTATTGTTTGATACTCTTAGTGTCTTTCCTTGTTTTAGTGAGTAATTGTTGTTAGAGCATAGTATTTATCTAGCGATATCTGCTACTGCTGTCCTGCAAGCGTAGAGAATGAACTTGTATCTGTCTTTCGCTGTCTGTGTCAAGCAGTACGTGTCCTTTGCCTCTTAATGGTACAGTACGTATTTCGAATAACGTCTGTCGTTCATGTAGAGTGCAGTTTTTGGGGCGGTCTCATGCACGGGTTTAACAGCGTTTTGTTTTTAACTTGCATACAAACACCAATTTGTGATTCAAGGCACTCATATGATGAGCACTTCGAAAGTTTTTCCAACTACTCAATATCCTACGATTGCTTGTACATTAAACAAAATGCCAATAGGCCAAACAACTAAGTCCCTGTGATCTCTACTACAATTACTATTATCATCACAATTTAAGAACAATTTATCATGTTGTGACCACACAAGAATTATTATTACGATTCATTCAGAACGACGGCTGGATAGCATACAGCTTATAATGAAAACGTTTTTGGGCGCGTATCTAAAAATGGAACAGTATCTGTGTATACATGCATGTGCGCATCCGTATGTGAATGCATGTAGGCAAACATTTAGGTGACTTGCTCTAATTTGACGGTCCATTTGCGTATATTATTTTAAACTGAAAGTACAGTAAAAAATCATCTGCCCTTAACCCATTATCGAAAAGTTTTATTCCGGTCCGTACTCAACTTTTTTATGTACTTCTATAGTGTCATGAATGATTACCCTACTGCACTTAATTCCCTTACAATGGCTGCGTGCGCTACGGTGACCGCCACAACAAAAAAACAACGATAACGACAACATTAACAACAACAAGAACAACAACAACCACAATTGTAGCTGCGACTTAGTACGTCACCTTGTTAGCGTCTCCCGCAAGACAATACACAATGGGCGATAATGGCACGCATTTCACTTACACTGTCCGAAATCGGAGTCACACGGTCACCACCTTTGAACGGATAGGGTGAGCATCGCAGGACATTCCACCGACGGCTGGGTGTCGTTGCGGAAATACAAATATTCGTAATAATTATCATTTCATATTGGCCTGCCTCACTTTCTCTAACTAGCGACAATGCGCCTTCCCGGGTAGAGGGTTATCGCTGCAAGCAGCTGTCCCGCTTAACGTTCTCAAAATCTACTTTTCATGATGAAAATGTTACCTGTCATTGTGCAAACATACGATTACGCGCGTAATGTCACTTCTTCTGAAGAACTTGCACGGACCCGCGTCACTAATTAGTTAGTTACATACGTGCTCCGCGGTTCGATTCTATTTGCTAACTCTCTAACCTATAGCGCATTTTATATGTTTAGCATTTTGTTGCTATTGCCGTTCTACCCAGGTTGTATTATTATGGTTTTTGTTGTTTGTTGTTGCTAGTGTTGTCGTTGTTGTTGCTGCTGTCGTTACAGGGTCGTGTTGAGACGTTATGATTTAGCGATGCTTGAGAGCTCCTTTAAAATGCTCTCACTTTCACTCTGTTCATTAGAACTTCGTTGCTATTCGTATTCCTCTTCTTCGGTATTTACACGCTGAATAGCTCCTTGCATATTCTCAAGGCGACGCCATTGGCCGAGTTGGGGTCTTTTACATATACTACTTATTTCTGTTCTTCTCTTTTTATATATATATATATATGTATACATACATATATATGGGTACATATGTGCACACGTGGTCATGTATATGTTCATATATATGCATGCGCGGCAGCCCAGGGAATGAGTACTAGCAGTAACGTTTCTAACTTCCCCGCCTTTACAATTTCAAATTTCCTATAGAGCGCCGCCCTTGGCATTATTCTGTTCTGTTAGGAAGCAAAATTGGACTCAACTTAGTGGCCACTTGGTAAGCGTGAAGCCACCCACTAAACTTACACTAGTTGCTCATACGAATTCCGATGTTAACGCCCGCTTGTGATCGTTCTCCCTGAATGTACCAACCACCTAAATGTAAGTTTCCTTTTATTTAGAAGCCTTACTGCATCGGGCGTTGTCCTGTAAGACAGATCGGCATTGTTACAACTGCTAGACGTCCAACCGACAGTCATGCCAATATTACAATATGAATAAGAGTAATCACATAAACAATTATTGTACTTGTGATAATAACGACAATAACGTCTACAACAATAATGATATTGCTGAAAGCACCATGGACCGGTGCAGAATAATTGCTTAGAAGTTTCATAACGTTGGGAGTATAACATGAGGTGTATCGCCTGCTCGGAGGTATCGCAGTTGTATACCTCTTTCTTCGTCCCTTCCCGATGCCCCCTACGCCTCCCCGTATCCTTAGCCCTATCCTGGCGCGCCCTTTAGGTGATTCGTATTGCGGCCAACGACGATGGTCAGATGCGTCAACACTGGTCCAACGCCACGACCATCACCGGCCACGAGTTTGCACGAAGTTTGCGTTCGTCAATTGCAAATTGAAATCCAACACACGCGAATCGCGTTGAATGTTGCACCTCTCCACCCGGTCTGCCGTCACTGCTTGCGGTTGTTGCTAGCTTGTTAGATCAGCTTGCTTTGCACGGACGGCCGCTCTCCCTATGTCTCCCTAGTATCCCAACGGTCCAATTTACCTTCACTCCTCTTCTCTCTCTGTGTTTCCGTTGTCCTTTTCTCACCACGCCCTCCACCCCCCCCCCCCTTCCCACCTATGCGCCGTTACAGGCAGGCAGATGCGACGCCGCACGTGCACTCGCGCCTCACGCCTTCCGTACATACAGGTCCAGTTAAATGCACGTAACGTGCGCGTCAGACTAAAGCAACCTTTTGATATGTAAATATTTAAACAAAGTGAAGTATCCGATAGAGTCGCGCGCCCCTAAAGTTCAAGCCGATCCGTTCGTCCGTCCGTCTGTGGTCGGTATATCATGGCCTGCCTGCGCGACTGTTCGTCGTTGCTGAACGAGAGAGCGTTGGGCCGACAAATTTCGCAGGCGTCGACCAATCGACAACAGTGGCGGCCAGTGACCCTATTGGGGGCAGCCGCCCGGGCGGAATAGAAGCCCCCTATCAGCTTTCGGCGACCTCAGACAGAAAGTTGGCATCGTGATTCAGGTGTCCGTTACACGACGAAAAGTTCTTTGCCGCACTGAAGTTCTACGGGCCGTACGTTGGACGGAACCTGCCTGGACAAGCTAGGGTCCAGCTTGGATGATAACCCGAACCCGATGGCGGTGATGTTCATCACCAAGGCGATGCGTCGGCGGTAGCGACGGCGACACAATTCGAGCTGCTGGCCCCGCTCTTCGGCATGGTTAGACCTTAGGCCTTAATCAACAGGGCCTTAACAAGACGAACCTTAACTTTCGATACAAACCTTTTCTTCATCCAAGTAGCCAAACACACTCACATCCACACAGCCCACGCTCACACAGCCCACAACATAAGCCATTAATGCACCACTTATCTATCCACTTATATATCGTCTGTGTTCTCTACAGCTCACCAGGACCCCATCCGATTATTCTAACCTCATACACACACAGACCCCCATAGGCAAGCACGCACGCATACCTATATTTGCGCACATTCTCCACCTCGTTTTCATATACAATCGTTTGGCAGTGAGTTTTGCCAGGCTTTGAACGCGCTCATTCGTAGTAAACAACCGACTAACAGTTCGCTCCCGATCCCGCTAACTATCGCGTAACACATCATTCACGATTTGCTATAAATTAGCATTGCAACACGCGATACAATGACGGCATCGTAACGATGGCAAGACTTGCTTTTTACATCTTTACTGGTCATATCAACATTTCTAATCGTAACGTGAGTAGTATTTGATAATGATCATAATATGAACAGTTGCGACTTTCGTAACAAGGTCAGTGTCAACAGCATTCAACAGTTATGATACAGTAATACTACATAACGGTGTGGTTATTGTGATGAAACGACGGGTAATCGAAATCACCTTTGTAACAAACGATATGACACTCTTTCCAGACAGTAATATTGCCATTGACCGACAGTGATAGTGGCAGCGGCAGCAGCAGTGGTCATAGTAGTAGAAGTAGTAGTTGTATTAGTTATTGTATTGACTACAAACTCAAAGCATGGCTGAGTATGTACAACAACAGGTGATATCAGAACAATGTCGCTATCCCGCCATATTGTGTCTATTCGACTATCCCTTTATCTATTCGATCTCTCTGTTCTCCACCTCCTGCGCATATGCTCACGTATCCGCCATCCGCTACGAGGGACATCTTCCATTAGATCTTAAAAAGCTTTAGCTAGAAAAAAGCTACTTTTTTTAATAGGGATCGACAATATCAACATTACTGCGGCCGATTGCTGGTTGACGATGACTGTCAACGGCCGCAGTCAACTAGTGACCAGACACTCATTCAACCAGGAGTCATACACGTCGACATCTCTTGTGGGATCAGCGTCAGCTAGTCAACCACCACATGAACAAACCCACACAGGATCGATCCACATAAAATGTAATACCACGCACTACTTCCACTACTACTACTACTACTACTACTATTACGTCATGTGTTGCTAGATAGAGAAGAATCAATTGACTGTGGTTCATAGTGAGCTGAACATTTGCAAGTTTCGCTTACCTCTTAAAATCAGGAAACCGAACTCTGCCCCCACAGTCGCAATGATAATTACCTGGGCAGCAAATGCCCTCAAGAGGGATGCGCCCGTTACACCTGCTGCCGCTACGGGGGCTGAAAGTGGAGATTTTACATCATTTACTTGAGCCAACGGCTGGCCAAGCGAAAGCGAACAATTCACAAGATGGGCAACACTGGCTATTCGCAAGCGGTACGTAGACAACACTTGACAACTATGCATTATGAATGCTAATAAACAAAAAATTGAGCTTAAGGATGAGAGCGTTCCCAAATGGAACCTGTCGTCAGGCAGGATGAAAGGGGAGCTGTCTAAATGACATCGGGATAGGTTTGTTTACCTATTGGCTTGTTTACGACAATGCACTCCGACTACTAAGGCAAAATGTCGCACGAGCACACAAGAGAGACGTAGATGATTCACTGATCAGAGGTATTCATAGTCTGGTCAGACAGAAGAAATTAGTTATCCACATGTACCCGCATAGAGTGTGAAAACGTTTTTGCCTTCCCACTCCTGGAAGTTCTTTTCGTAGATCTGCTGCATTTTTCGGTATGTACGTATGTATGTATGTACCCGTAAATATGAATGTATGTTTGTATGTATGCAAGTTCTATTGCACTACGTCGTCCTTGATACTCCTCATGCATTTACATAGTTGTCAAGGACACCACTCCTTACGTACGATTTGCTTGTACTACAGATGTCGGCGATGGCTCTTGGTGGCAGCTACAAGGAGATATATATAAATATATTTTGTATAGTTATCTGATGAGATCTCCTACAATCAGCATCGGTACTGCACCATCTGACGATACGGTGGTAAACAAGCGCCAAACAGCAGTGCCGAGAATGTGCAAAAAAGAAAAAGAAATTAAATTCCTAAGGACATTGTGCGGGTGAAAAGGTTGCAATATAGAAATGATACAGAAATTAGGGGACGCTTCGTAGAGTCCAGAGTTGCCCTAGACTGCTGGTAGAATAATAGGTCGGACTCGACTCTCCGAAGACTGTAATGGTTAGAATTCAGTCCCTAATGCACGTCAACGACTTTAGCAGATCGCTTAGAAGGAAAAATCGTTAGCGTCTAGTTCGGTCATTCTTTGTAACGGTCCGTCTATGTCCGGTTTCGATCGTTTTGTTGCCTACATGGATTACATCCTTCTAAAGCTCCCACCAGCTTTTTTGCCAATGTGTTGCCAGTGCATGTTACGCCTCAGACATTAATCCGGGAGCTACACAGAGAGGACGACAACGCCGGTGACGAAGTATTACATTTGTACCACGTTGCGAGACAGATAAGCCAAAATGTTAAAAACAACGTGGCCGCACTACAAGACCTTGATACGTAAAGGATAACAGGAAATTCACTATTACCAAATCTTATCCGTGCAGCTAAACGAAGGGTATCAATTTATCTCGCTTGCCTGAAAAGCAAGTACATATTTGTTCCGAAGAAATTAGTACATCATCAGAAACCGTAGTGACAATCTATTTTGAACTGGGTAAGCATAACAAAAATATTTTGGGCCTGTAGTAGACCTTGAATTCCCTGGCCACGGGTACGTCCGTAGATTATTAAGTTATGATAAATAGCAAACCTCGTTTGACTTTGAGTATGCGATTTGCTTTTTTTAATCCCTGGCAAACGCACAATATATCGTTGGGCTATAAGGGGCTTATCAGATAGCTCTAAATTACCGCTCCCGTATGACGGAAATTAAAAGAAGATAGATGTTTAAGCGGTACTATAGTTTCGTGAGCTCGAATCTGTGGTCATCAATCAAATTATAACGGAACATTTTGCACTGTTGGCACCAATCGTTTCTTGTGTGAAATTGTTATTGGGAGTAGATGGGGTTAATTTAGAAGCGCTTGGCGTTGCGTAACATAGATCGGGGTGGCCAATGTTGTTTTGTCGGTCGAAGTGATAAAATCGAAACGTACAAAATGACCTTTTAGCGGATTAAAAAACGCCGCAACTTTGATCAGCGTCTATCCAAGAATACAACGACATGAGACCCTGGCAAGGGTGTGGGATGTCTGATATGCAGCATTTGTCGACTGCCTGGTTGCGATTGTGTGCTTTCTTTCTCGCTGGCGCCGTCAAAATTACCCGATGTCCGATATTCCTTCATGGCTAACTTTTCATTGAGCCCACTGCTCTGTCGTCTCCTTCTTTTGGTGGCGTTCTGCTTTCGTTTTGGCTCATTTTCCTCCTGTTCCTGCTCGTGCTCCTCCTCTTTGGCGCGCAGCCGCCGCGGGGCATAACTATCATTAAAGCGTAATACGTCACCCGGCTTCTTGCCACCACCTCTATCAGCCGCCACTCAATGGTCGGAAGAGGAGAGTGGAAGGTCTTTTCTTCGGTTCGCCGGTGAGCCACCGCATGGCGTCCATAGGCGTCGGTGAGCTGAAAACCGGGCCGCCCTACAACGCGCCACGATCTAGCACAGAAGGAACTGCAATTTATCTTAAAATTTGATACTTTGGCTAGTGGAGCGTGCCCTCGCTCGCTAGGATCACATGAGTTCCCTCGAGAGACGTTCGAAGGTAGCTGCGCTGCGACCGAGCTTTCGGTAGCCGCCACATCTGACAAAGCAGTTTTAGCACAGTCTCGGCTCTTCAGTAAGTGGCTGGTGGGAGTGTCCTGTGGTAACGATGAGGTCATTTTGTCGCGTGTCGTCGTTATAACTAAAAAGCGCTTCGATATAGAGCAACAACCAATTGTCTGCCTAAGGAATAAAATACGAACACTCATGGTAACTGTGTGATTATATCAATTATCAAGATTAAATCCAGGTATGCGGTGTAGATGTGAATTACAAAGCGATTCTTTAGCCAGTTATACGTTTTAATATTGTTATGCGCTATAATATAGCGTAACGGAGCAGGAAACGACCTTCTTCTCTTTGTTAGTGAGGCACTGTGCTGACTTGCCGTTCGAACGCCATCTTGGCCCGGTAGCTAATAGACAGCTACTATACCAGGTGCAGCGAGCTTCGATCAACTTCTAGCTTGCACATCAGCGGTGCCTGATGTCGGCTAAAAGAAGCGGCGGATGGTCCTTAAAAAAATCAGAAAGCAAAGCGAGGAACTTTTCAGGGACCTAGTCAGGTCTGAATGCAACAGAAGAACGAAAGGTCAGCGAACGTGACGGGAGAGCGAATGGTAGGGAAACGATGAATGGAAAGGAGTAATCCTCGGGCCGAAAATGACCTCCTTCCCTTGAGCTTGAGCTCAGAATAAGGCCAAGCCACAAAACGGAAGGCATGCATTAAAGACGGTGCTTCTCGGCTAACTCGTTCAACGATGGTGGGCTCTTCTCCCCTCGAATGCTGCAGGAGTGCATTCATGAATTGCAACCAAAATAAATTAAATTGCACTTAGATTGTGGACAGAATTGAGCCTGAAGCTGCCACAATTTCGCCACTCTGCTCCATGCGTTGCTTCGCTTCTCTAACGATAAGGTACCGAAATGCTGCGGATTATTGTGGGACCGCCTAAATACCAGGATCTACCTGGCTGTGGGCAGTCCGAATGAAGGCAGTTGAGGCTATTATGAACAACAACAACATTTTATGGTACGCAATTCATGACAACATTGATGTAATCTACAGATGTCAATTCAATGCAAATGTACTCTTCGCTTCATGTATCGTTCTCTCTGGCTAATCATCATCTCTGGTACAATTAGTATTAATATTTATTACAACATACAGCGGTCGAACTGGCGGCGGCTGCAAACTAACGATTTCGTAACTGCAGCGGGAAAACCGTAGTTTGCCATCCGGGTTACGTCTTGTCGCTACGGTAGACGCTATTATAGCAGTGCTGATGATTTTTTGTATTGCTGCTGCTGTTGTTTACTGCTGCTGCTGCTGCTGTTTTTGTCGTTGTCATTATTGTTGTGCTGTTGTCGTTGTTTTAATTAGTGGCTGTCGCTGTTGTAGATGTTCTTGTTGTTATCGAAGTTGTTTAAGTTGCACTCTGGTTCCGCACCGACAACTTAATCTGAAGGCAGAAATATCGAAGGCAGCAGTTGAAGATGTGGTTGTTCTCGTTCTGTTCACTGGCGTACATTTCCTACTGCAGTCACCACCGTGTCCATCTTCCGCGACGATCAATATTTTTCAAAACACAATTTTCGCTAACAAATTTACATGCTATTCACAATGACGCAGTTTGGGATCTATCCAACAATACCATTCCTGAAAAAGACAGCAAAACAGTATATAATTAGTTCAGCCTCCTTCTCGCGCGCTCTCTCTCTCTCTCATACACTAAACATATTCTATTAAACGATATGATGGCTGGAATGTCAAAACATAGTCTTTGCAGCTACTAGCATAATAATTTGCAACTATTTGCTATCCATTTAATAGCAGCAAGCACATAAGAGAATCGATGAAGATGACGACAGTGGTGAAGGTTATCACACGGTTGCGTGGCTTGAGTAAATACATGCAGTGCAAAGCTTTTTATAAAAGCCAATATAAAGCATCTTCATGGAATTTAAGTAGCAGAAACTTAACAGCCGACCGAGTCACGACAGCCAAGCTTACATTAGGCCGGGTTCGTTAACATAAGAGACTGGCTACATCAAGCTGGATATAGCTATGACAATCTTACCGGCCGTCGACACGGCTTTCATTTTTATAGTATTTCGGTCCTCTGCTATACCATGCACCACCATATACGCCTCGCATTCACGTGACAGCCCCTACCTGCTGATTGTAGTAGTGGACGCTCTTTTCGATCGCCCAGGAGAACAGAAAAGCAGTTTCTCTCTCATTCTGGGGAACGTGCGGTTCGTACAAGCAGGTGTTTATTGTAGATGCGATTCTACCCACATTGGCCTATTCCCGCGTTTTTTTTTTACCAGATCAACAACAAACAGCTGAATATGCGTAACGGCATTCCCAACTGTCAGCTGATTCATCGTCTAAACGAAATAATAATGTACACACTGTAACCTGGGGCTATATATATATATATATATACAATGTATAGACTAAAGTTTCCACCGCGACGTAGGATCCTATCGCCGAATGTAGGCTTAGAACGTCGGTAAGAAAGACACGAGAAGGTGTGGAGGGAATAACTGAGTCAGCCAGGTGTTGAAACCGAGCCCAATCGCACCAGTGTGTATCGCAGCAGATGAGCTGTGGGCGATCGCGTACGTAGGGAGGTAGGTTGAAAGTGGGCAACTCAGCCCAAGCGAGCGATGGTTGCCACCTGTTGGATCTAGCCAACCCAGTGTATCTTAGCGAGAACGTCTCCGTCCAAAGCGAGCCTGCACCGCCTCTGCCTGTTCGCGGTTCATTCAAATTCAAGAAGCGTAAAGACGAACAGCCAGGGGCCCTCTCTGCCCGTCCCCTCGGCTCGGTGCTCTTGTGTGTATGGCGGCTTGGCTTTCTTTATATTTCTACCAGCGGTAGGAGCACTAAAGGAGCAGCATGCAGCCCGCGGTTGCATGCGGCCGGATTACGAAACGTAATGAAGGCTGCGCTTTAGCGTTAGTTAGCCATGCAGCTAAGAGGGAAACAGGCCAGAAAAGAAAACACAACGCTTTTTTTTTCTCTTAGCGGTCGTTCGTTGCAGCGCAACGCATTTCTGCTGCCCAACACATTAGCAGGCGAAAGCTCTACGACATAGCATGGGTACAATCGCAGAGTGTTAAACGGTTCTGTATTTGCGCCTAAAGGCGTCAGAACCGCCTCACTGCTATCTGGAAGCAAACGCAAGTAAAGTGCTCTTGTCTTTATTGTTGTATCTTTTAAATATACATGTAGCGTTTGCTTTTCTTGTCTTCATAGAGCGTGCACTTCTTTCTTTTTTGCATCTTTCCTTCAGCGCATGTATCTACACATTATTGGATCTATATTGCTGCTCGCTCCGGCTCTATAGACCGCAGGCTTGATTTGTCGCTAACACAATGTGCGGCGTTGCACGCGTTTTTTGTAATGTAAGCAAAAAGTGCAGAGAACCAGCTGACGCCAGAAACTTGGCGTTTCCAATATACACTTTGGCTACTCAAGACACAACTGTAAGGAGCAGCCACATTTTGAATGTCTACTGATAGCAGAATACCACGGAACGCGCGGTCGGTAGAGGGATTTCGAGGGACGTCGATCGAACGACTACGCAGCCTCTTTTTGCGCGTGTCCAGCCAACAGAACGCCATCCTAGGTATAGAAAGAGAGAGAGAGAGAAGAGTCTTACAAAAGCTAGTTGTCAGCAGGTTCACATCGCTGCTGCGTCAACGCCGCTATCTGGTCGCATCTGACGAAGTAGAAAGAAGCGGGCAATGCAAAAGCTGGCGGCGAGAATAACAGTGGTGATAGCAGTTCGGTGGGCACGACAAGGGGCCTGATCGGATAAGCAGAAGACTCTGTCGTCTAGTCCCACGGCCAGTGGCCAACAGGACACGACGACAAGCGCGAATAAAACGCGACGGAAAAGAGGCTGCGCCGACTGCAACCGATACGGTGAAAGTCTCCGCAGACGGAACGCCCATACTACAGCGAACAGTCAGTTAGTCAACTACTGGCCGGCAGGCCTCTGCCGCAGGCCACGCCACGCCACGCTACGCACCGTAGTCATTTAGGTTACGCTCGATGAAGGCGGCGTCGGCGGCGGCGACGGCCGCGGCGGCAAACGAGGCACACGCCAGCCTTCACCAGAAGAAAGACTTACTGATTTGTCTCTTCCATCCGTTCGGCGGCTCATCCATTCGTTCGTACGCAGCCGTATCGGGACGCGCGGATGTCTCTTGGAAGAAGCAAACGAGTGATCCATCGTTGTCGCCGCGGTGGACCGCATCGATGTTCATTACCGACCGACCGACCGACCAACCAACGAACGAACAAACTCACTCACTCACTCACTGTGCTTCTCCGGCTACGACGAAGGAACAACCCACGCTCGCATCTGTAACTGGCCGTCCTCGTCCGTCTGTCCGCCCGATAGGGGATACAGGACACAGGACAACTTGAGATAGGAACCGGTGTATGTTTGTGTGTGTGTATGTCCGTGTGCCTGTGTTTTCGCTTAATTAACACATTTATCTGGAAGCGGCAACAACGTGACATGAGTGAATGTCAAGCCGCCTGCTTGCAAGCCGCTGATGTATCTGCTGCTGCAGCTGCAGCTGGTGATGAAACGACGGCGCTAGAGCCACAAACAACACTTGGCGGAATAGGTGTCGGCGTATCAGTCTACCGAACCAGTGGCTTCCCACTTTGGCTCAGAGCAATAGTCGCACGGGTAGCAACCGCTCCAGCAGCAGAGATTCAATCGACCCGGGTTTAGAGTTTATTGAAACCTCATCCAAAAAAAGGAATGTCATATATACAGGTAGTTCAATAAATTCTTAGAATGAAAACCAAGAATTTTCCAAATCATGTTTTTAAATTTATCTTATTCGATATACTCCCCGAGATGCTCAATACACTTTTCCCACCAAGATTTCAGAGCTTTTATACCTCCTAAGTAGAATTCCGCGTCTTTAGACTGAAAATAGGCATTGGCAGCAGCCTTAACCTCTTCATTGCTGGAAAAAACGCTTTCCACCGAGACTATTCTTCAAATGTTCGAAGAGGAAATAATCAGAGGGGGCCAGCTCTGGAGAATAGGAAGGTTGTTCAATAAGTTCGAACCTCAGTTGGGCCAGTTTTGCCGATGCTTGCCGGGACTTGTGTGCAGGAGCATTGTCCTGGTGAAACAGGACAACCTTCTTCTGCAAAGCGGGCCGTTTCACGATGAGTTCTTGCTAAAGGCAGTCCAACAGTCTTGCATAATATTCTCCTGTGATCGTTTTACCGCTCTCAAGGTAGTCGACCAGCATTATTCTACGTTGGTCTTAAAAAACTGTAGCCATCACCTTTCCGGTCAATGCCGTTGTCCGCACCCTCTTCGGAGGTCCTTCATCAGGTGCACACCATTGGCAAGATGCTTCTTGGGTCTCGGGAGTGTAGTGATGGACCCAGCTTTCATCGACGGTCATGAATCTGCGTCAAAAATCCGACGGATTGTTCGACATCTTGGCCAAATTTCGCTGTGAAGCGAAAACAGGCGCGTTTTTTTGGCTTTGGTTGAGCAAATGCGGCAGCCATTTTTCTCTGAGCTCTTTCATCTTCAAGTTTTCGTATAGGATAAAATGCACACTACCTAAACTAATTCCTAATGCCTCCGCTATCTCCTTAATGTTCATTCGCTTATCTGTGCCAACGATGTTTCGCACTTTCTCTATGTTTTCCTCATCAGTTGCCGTTTTTTGGCCTCCTGGACGTAGTTTATTCTCGGTGCTCCTGCGACCTCTTTTTAACACATTAATCTAGTTAGAAACAGTGGCAAAACATGGCGCAGAGTCACCGTACGTCTCGTCCAACCCAATTTTTACTTGGGTCGCATTCCAACCTTTGAAATAAAATGCTTGATAACCACTCGAAACTCTTTTTTCTTCATTTTTAAAAATCACGCCGATACGTTGCACGGGAAAAGCTATCAAACGAAATCGCAACGGCCAATCACCATAATATTTTGAGTGCTAGCAGTCGAAAAGTTGCAGTTCCTAATAGCGGTGGAAGCGCGCCAAAATTCGAATTCTAAAAAGCTCATTCTAAGAACTTATTGAACTACCTGTATATATATATATATATATATATATATATATATATATATATATATCTCTTCCGCACATTACATACACATATAAATATATTTTCTGGCATATGGCTGGTATGTACAACTGCAGCGTTGCACACGATTATTACAATTAACATCATTACATGTGGCGTGGGCAGTAAAACGGCACTCTGCGGTCGTATCGGTGATGCTGGAGTCTTACTCCTCAAGAGGTAAATAGGTGGGCGCTAATGCGTAGGTCAGCGTCAATTCACTTCACTTTCACACAGCCTTGGAATCAGGCGTGCGCAAATCTGCTTTATCCTGATGAAAATGTTGTGTTTGTCTTTGCAGTAAAACAAACAGAATCGGTAATAGAAACGGAAATGACAACGGCGATCATAACCGTCATAGTAATGGTAGCTGCAGCATGCTCAATAATTGTAAGCAACAGCTAGAATCAAACATAGCCACAACCGCGAGCATATAGAAATCTAACGCAATCAAAAGCAACCAAGGCTACGAGTATGCACGACACAGTTCTAAGAAAAAATATAAAACAATTACTGTCTAACGATGCCGATCGTAAAGACAGCAGTAAATAATAAGTAAATTAGTCAGTGGCGGGGCGATCTTAGCAGGCCACGCTGGTAATCTCGCCGAGGCGAGGAAGCTCGCAAAATACGACTCAGTAGGTAACCCACACGAGTTTCAATTGCTAGCGTTCGAGACCTTGGGCGGTCCTACTAGCTTCACTGAGCAGCTGAACCTCGCAACCGGATACAAAAGATCTGCGGCTTTCTTAAGACAGCGCCTCGACTTCGACGTCAACGCGGAAACGCGACGTCCGTCCGGGGCACGCTGCTAAAGTGGTCTCAACCCACTCTATACGAGATAGAGTAATATCCGCAGGTGAAAAAGGAATATCATCGGTGACCTCACACCAAAAAGAGAACGTGCCGTTTTTTAGCGGCTCAGCATTACTTTAGCAGGATTTATTTTTAAGCTTTTCCCTTCTGTCAGTGGTGTTGGTCATCATAGTGTTGGTTATTACGATTGGCGGCTACGCCCGTGATGCACGTCGTGTGGTGTCTGGTCGACTGGTCGATCCTAACGGTCTACACTTGTTAAGCTGCCCCGGCGGGCTTTTAACAAGACACGCGGCAGGCTTTTAACAGATGACACGGCAAAACGGTAACTGTCTCATGTATGGCGGTGCTACCATCATTCCTTATAGCTCTGTTAAGGTAGTTGGATATCTACCAGAAGAAAAATGAAAATGGACCGAAAAACACGCAGATTCGGAAAAGCGACGAGGGTAACTCGAGCTTTCAAAGAGCTAGCACTCCATGCTTACTGCATTAGATACACTGGGTCTTATAAGCTACATCTTCTAAAAACTGGCACCGCAAAGAAGAATGCACGGAGGATATACGCACGAGCGACGGACGCGAGGCGATGCTTTTGAGGCAAATTATGTTATTGGCTGTTTTTTTTAAGTAAGCACGGCTTCTATTGTAGGGACTAAGTATGGCTGATACATAATTAACTGCTAAGAGTAAAATGCGTTCACTCGGCGTAATAATAATAGTAATAATAATAATATTAATAATAATCATGGAGAAGTCAGGGACGCAAGATCCGAAATGCTTTGCGTTACGTTGGGAGGCGTAGTCTGCACGTGCTTCGTAGTAGTTGTTGTTCCAGCTGCTCCCTTTCTTCGACCCGTTTGGGGAATAAAGTGGCGAAAGGGGCCACTGCAACAACAACATTGACGCCTGGACATTTTACTAATGCCGCCTCGGGGGTATATATATATACAAAATCTCTATGTATCAATTATTTCTTAGACATCGGCAATACTTTTGGGCCGTAGAGCCGACGCCAGGGTGGATAGAGAAGCACGCTGAAACCCTTTTTGTCACAATTGAGACCATGGGCCTCATCCGTATGGGTACTGACCTATCCTTCAAAGACGTTCAATGATCAATATTCAAGAAATCGCAGATGAATAACGTGCAGTCATTGTTTTTAAGACGAGTGCTATATTTAGTTGTGTGTAGGGAAAACGCGTTGCCCCACGGGATCGCCACGGGAACAGACAAGAAATCGACGCGAAGCTGAGTTTCGACAAACTTGCGTTCTTTAGCAGCGGCCAAACGAAGTCAGGATAGGTAAGAGCTCGAAGAGGGCACACGTTTGCAGTTAACAATGTTCGTGTTACAGCACACAACTACTAAACAACGATTTGGAAAAAATAACAACATTAATAACCGTAACAACGACGATGACGACGGCAGTATCGACAATAACAACACTACTAATATCTGCACGAGCAGTACCAACAACCACAACTACAACCACAAACGAGAACGAGTACTGCTATGGTAGCACGCTACTACTGGCACAGTACAATAGCAGTCGAGATCAAATAACTCAACAATGTTGTTCAGCAGCGGTAGTGTCGGCTCGATAGTGTTCATTGCTCTATCGCTGTCATGGTCGATAATACTCGAAGGCCATGCGCGTATCAACGTGCTAGCGTGTATAGCGTCCGTAGCAAATAGCGTAAACATACCCCACCGTAGCATGTATCAGTGGCGGCCTAACAGCGGCTAGCGCTCGCTCTAAAGAACTGAGGATCAAATCCTACTCGGGTAGAATTATTTCTTCTTTTTTTTTAATTGTTAAATCGGGTTAAGCATTACTCTGCTACTACAGCGCTCTGCTTGAGGAAGCCCGACTAATACCGGTATGAGCACGTCAAAGGTGGCTAAAAAGATAAAGCTGATATCATGATGCGATGGCATATAGTAGTAGTCTTATAACAGCCAGCACTTCGAACAAGGGTTCGATCATGCCTAAGATATCCCCTGACAAAAAAAACAAAACAAACCTTGAAGAAATAGCCTACACGTCGTATCGATGAACGTCACTTATAAGCTGCTCGCGCTGAGAGTTTCCAGCCCCGGTGTACAAACGTTTTATCCCACATAGCATGTCCCCTTTCCTTTAACTGGACCGCCATATATATATATATATATATATATATATATATATATATATTCCGTGAATGAGAGTGGAGGGTCCAGCATGTGGTTTTACGCCGTTCGTCGCGTTACCTGACAAGGTTAGTTTGACCGAGACTTCGGACCGGACCCGCTTACAAGAGATACGAAAGGCTAAGAGAGCCACGTCGTGCATTGTATATATATATATATATATATATATATATATATATATATATATATATATATATATATATATATATATATGTATATATATTTGTATATATATATATATATATATATATACATCAGGCGTCTTTCTTTGTCGCTGCCGTGCTCACCGCACTCCATGTAGTCAGTTGGTTATGTCATTTGACAATACACACAATCGGCGCCGCATCATTCCCGGAGGCAGATCAAGAAGAACTGGTCTCTAATAATAATAATGATGATGATAATCATAATAATAATGGTGCTTTAACTGCCAACCCCTACTGTCTTTCGTCAGAAACACCCCGTAACGCCGGCCGTCACGTGGCGTTCGTTACTGGGTCAGATGGTCGGATGAGCACTCTGATTGTTGTCGTCGTCGTCGTCGCTATACTAGCCGATGTTACGGCGGCTGCTGCTGCGGCTGCTCTTATTGCCCCTGTTATCGTCGTATTGTTGTTCGAGTATTGTTGGTCGGCGTTTCTTAGAGCCCTCAGATACTTCGGGAAGCGTTAGTTTCGTTTTCTAGCAGCTGCCTGAGCAGTGCAGAGAACAACAGCTGCAATAGGCTTCGTACCGGTCGGCCACAACGGCGGCAGCTGCAGCCGCAACCGTAGTAATCGGCCTGATGATGTTTTGCTGGACGCGTTGAAACAGCCAGCAGCTACAGCGGACGAGCAGCATTGAAACGGACGGCGCATGGTTTGGTGGTCGTTGGTTCTGGCGGCCGTCGCTGGTTCCGTCGCTCAGTTAGTCAGCCAGGCATCCAGTCAGAAACGGGACACAGTGGTGGTGGTGGTGGTGGTGTGTTCGCGGCCAACGCACAACAAGTATACACGCGCGCATATACGCGCACACACACACACACCATCGTTGCCAATGTATGTACACACAGCCATTGTGCGGTAGCCACTGCTTGCTGTCGATGTAAATACCGACAACTAACAACGGGCTAGGTAAACGCTAGTAGGAGGTCCTACGCCGCCGCTACTTTCAGACAGGCAGGCAGGCAGGCAGGCACTATTTGCCTGCTAAAGAACACGTTGAACAACACACCGTTGTAACCGAACTGAGCGCTGAACGGGTGCAGGCCAACGCTGCCCGGCTAGGTAGCAACCAGCAGAACGGAGAGTTAAGGAGAGAGAAAGAGAGAAGCAAAGGGATATAGAGAGAGAAAAGAGAGAAATAGAGAAAATGAGGGTTAGTGATCAGTTGCCCACTGGAAAGTACTTTGAGCAGATCTCCCACTACTCGACGCCCGCCAGAAGCGGAGTGGGAACAAGGAAGGCACAACGACAGATACAGAGGAGGCAAGTCCACATATCAGACAGGGAAGAGAAAGAGAGAGAGAGGACTAAGCGAAAGGCGGATAAAGGGGCGAAACCCTATGAGGAAGAGTTGAAATGGGGAACCTATTGAAAGGAGATGGAGAGACCCTAAAACGAACCTCGTGTCGAGCCACTGAGCCAACCAATCGCAACACAAACGAATGAACGAACACCCTGGCGACATCGAGATAAACAGAGGGCGAAGTAACTGGCGACTGGACAGTAGCCGCAGCCAAGCAAGCACTGTCTACTTGCTGCTTCGTAGCAGAGCATGACAACGAGGGTGCAATGCAATGGTCGCCGTGCAGGCACAGTCCGGAAATCGGCGAATCTGCGTTAAATGCCACACACCGATATATATATATATATATATATACACCGGTGTATATGCATATGTATATATATATAATTTGTTTGTGAAGGAACAGTCTTTTCCAGGTTGCAAATTAATTTAAATTTAGTAATTCCACATTGAGCTTAAAATGTTCGTACTTATACAGTTCCAGTAATTGTAACAATTAAGGGAATTTTTGCAGAAAAGGCTGTCGCCCGTGTCTGCCATATATATATATATATAAACACCCGCAGACAGGCACAGAGTGGTCAACACCAGCATGGTCCTGAGTCAAGCCGCGTATCCGTCGGTAGTCGTTTCCACTCGGGTAAAAGTGAGCGTACGAAGCAGATGAGTAGAACGAGGTGCGATGATGCCATAAGAAAAGGGAGGGTCGATCGGCCACGAGAGCGCGAAGAGTGAACACCGCCATCACCACCACCAACCACCACCACTACCACCACCATCATCATATTGTCGTCATCGGAGTGCGAGTCGTAATACTAGTAGACTAACGCAGAATAGCATAGATGCAAGTTGAGCAGAGGAGCTTTTCTGGTTCACAGCCGACACCCGAATGGCTCTCATCAGCTGGGCAGTATGAAAGGTCACGGGGATCTATCATCCCGGTCTAGAAAGACTCTGGGCCGATTTCAACGGAAGGTGTGCAAGATGAAGACGGGAAGAGCAAAGCAAACGATGACGACGACAATGTTGGAAGACGAGGCGAGCAAATCAGAATCTGACGGCGCAGTTTACGCGTGCTGACGAGAGGACCTCGTTGTTGTTGTTGTTGCCGTCGAAGCGTCGAGCTACGTTGAGGTGTATCCGATGCCCCCGTTAGTCATCAGGCATGGATGTGCATTCATTCATACGCACTTGCTCTTGCCTCTTCGTAAGGACGTTGCCACTTGTGCACTCGGAGTGCCACCAAGCCAAATCGTAAAATCATCATCATCGTCATTATTATCATGAGAGTCTTCATTGGTCAGCAGCAGATATGGGAGAACTGTTAGTGGTGGTGGTGGTGGTAGCGGCGGCGGTGGTGGTGGCGGCTCCGTGTCTTGCCCGTACGTAAGAAAATGAAGCCCAATCCATTGAGGCCGAAAGGGCGCCCTTTTACTTACGTGGGCCAGGGAAGAGACAGAAAAATAGGACAAAGTGGACGAAGAATGAGGGCCGAGCTTAGGACGGGAGAGAAAGATGGAGAAGTAGAGATAGAAAGAAGGCCAAAAAAAAACCACAAAACATTATGAGAGGCGAGAGTCGTGGCTGTCAAAAGCACGCCGCCGCCGCTGCCTTCCTGATTATTGTTGCCTGCTGTAGGTAGGATAGTAGAAAAATACAGAGGCGCGCTGAAATACCGTTAATCCTGCTTGAAGTGGCGGTACATCGAGAAGAGTTAAGTGCCGCGGGCGCTCGGAGGGGCCGAGGGTATAAGTCAGCTACTGCCCAACGAAAAATTCCTCTTATCTTTCCTCATACGAACGCTCCTGCCTCTGACACAATCAACGGCAATATTCAGAACGGCGTGTTGTGTTATTATAGCATAGGAATGATACCAGCAGCCATTCTAATAATCTGCCGACGATGGTGTTTACTATCTTTAACGAGGGATTTAACATACCTTTTCTATGATCTGGCGGCTACAAGCCGATGGCTAATTATACGAGCCAGAACTTAGTTAAACTGAATATTTCCTTATTTTAAAAAGCGACGAAATTAGTAAAAACAGACACCTTGAGTTCCGTTTGAATTTATATACATATATACGTACAGACAACCTGTGGTATTTTCGTTCGCTATGCATGTAATGCCTGGAAACAAAGACCGGACGTAAATTCACGGAGACTAGCACACTTGATGGCAGGTCCGACGAAAGGCGTTACGAAGATATCGTAAGCGAGGGACGCTCAGGCTCGCTTCACCTAAACATAAAATTAGATGCACTTAGCTGTTTGGACACCGATTAAGCTCTTTTTATTTTTCGCCGTGGGCACTGTCTCTTCGGGTTGCTTTCCAAGACAAATGCTTCCCTTCTGCGATGTAGACGGCAGTGCTTCCAACGACTTTTGCCTAAGGTCTAGAGCAATCTAGACAGCGCTGACGCTAGTAGATGACGGCGTTCCTTCTGGCTCGGCAGAAAGAACCATAGTCTCGGCAAGTATCGCTCCCGTATCGTTGTTGCGTATTCATGTGCGCAGACAAGCTCTATCGATAAACAACGCAACTGCGCGCTGCTTCAAGAGCTGCGACATGCAGGATTCATACGATATCGCACCGGGCAACGGAAGGAAAAAGCGAGACGAAAAGAACTTACGGAAAAAACAACATGAACGAAACGGCCCACCGTGCAACGAAACAAATTTTCGCCGGTGGTATTTTTGTGTTTTCGGTGTGGGGAAAACAGATTCAATACGGTTGGCATGGCAGGCCACAAATACCCGAGTCTTCGTGCCTCTGGAGGCCGTCGACTCTCTGAAAGCACGCGGTACCCGAGATCCCGAAACTGCTCCCTGACAGGACGCAAGGATAGGCTTGCTGTCCCGGATAGCTCCCCAGTTGCAGCGGCTATTCGGCCTTCCAGCAGGCAAACGGAATACGAGACAAAAACTGAGCTGCAACGGCAATCTTCGTTGGCAACGCGGTGCATACCGGCTTCTACCTAAAGGGAATGGGATCCCAGCCACAGCATCGCTCAGCGTCTCACCCCCTATTTCGTTCTCTATTTTTTACTTCTCTCTAGCCTTCTACTTATTCTGTCCTATGACCTGACACTATCGTTCTTTTGTTGTTAGCTGCTTTTAAACCGATAACGTAACGCAATAGACTTACTTATGAGCCCCCAAGCAAAGCAAGTATAACCCTACTGAATGTTTTACCGCACCTGGCACTAATTATATATTCCCGAAAAAAAGCAGGGTCGGATACTAGAATGATTGCGGCCGGTTAGCCACAACAAAATCAGCAACATTCATAATAATAATAATGAGAATAATAATAATAGTAATGCGGCCTACCCGCCACCGAATCAAGTAGGCCACAATAGCATGCGGAGAAGCGCACCAAAATTGTGACCTGTTAAAAGGCTGAGGACATTTTAGGCGTCAGCATACTGGACGAACAAACGGACAAGGTCGTTAGCTTACGTCGCTATGAGTCGCTGCAAGTCACTAGGGACGACACCAATATGATGATTCGATCACAAGCTGTTGTCTCGGCCCAAATATCCCGTTTCATCAGCGAAAGACGGCTGTCGGCAGCCTGCCTGTGCTCATGTGGTTCTCATGTGGCCAAGCCAAATGCGACGATCCCCAGAGACAACGTGGTCGGCGGAAATGCTGTTGCAATAGAAAATGTATTCATTTGTTCAGGGTGGCTGGTTGCAGCTTTCAGATCACGTCCATTCGGTGTGGCGACAAAACAAGTGAGACGCCAACATTCAAAAGGATTAGGTGAGGCGACTGAAATGTAAAATGTGTTGCCCTTGTTTTCCGGCTCCAGTGCATTTTATAAGGCACCTGTATATATGTATGTTCAATCTTGTCATCAGATGAAGATCGACAACTATTGGGGGGCGTGTTTTTTCGCTGCTCCTAAAACGGACACACGAACATATATCCTAACGCGTGATTTGAGGTTCCACACCACTGTGACCTTAATTTTAATTACCATGTCACTCAACTAGTCAAACTCGTACATTTTCGTCAACTTTTTCGTTGCCTTACGATAAATGATCCTAGAGTCTAGGTGTGTTTATTTGTTCCCTTGATTTTTTTATTTTTTTTCTCTCTCTGGGAATCCAGGCCAAAGATACGGGCTGACGGAGTGCAGCTTCTATTATTCACGATTGAGTTGGCGATGTCGGGTAGGCACAAAAAATCGAATTCATCAAGCTCATCTATGTGTAAAGAGTCGACTCCTATACGATAATTAGGTTACGTTGTGAATTAGTTATGTCGTAGTGCATGACACAACCGTACATATAGACATTTATGCAATAACAGAAGTGCCCTTACGGTATGTTTTACACGACAATTCTTCTTCTGTAGCATATATAGCCGAAAAATACAAAGTACCTTATACACAACAAATGGTGGCAGCAACGCTACCAAGCGTGTCATTTGTTTGTCTTCTTCATCTTCGCTGGTCTACCAACCCTGCGGCGAGAGAGGAAGCTATTTGCAATCTACCGTCGTTGTAGATTGTTGCCCAATATCTACGGAGAAGTAAGCTAAACATTAACCACTACTCGGTCTTCTCGCACACAGGTCTCGGTCTATCTGCCTCAGCGTACCTAATTCGTGACAGAGAATGGGATAGGATGGCAAGAAGAGAGAGAGGGAGAGATGAGCTGACACAGAGGGAGATCGTAGGCCGAACGATTGCTACCAAGTCACTCAGGCGAATATGGAATAGCCACATCGAAGCCACAGAACAGGAGAAGTCAATGACTGCACTCGTGTGTCGTCTGTATGTATGCGAACGTATGTAGGTATGCTAACGTATGTAGGTATACTAACGTATGTAGGTATGTGTACGTATCTCGTGCGTACGTGTGAGTGAGTGAATGGGTGAGTGTATGTCGATCTAAGCTTCGGAGAAGAATGCAGCAATGGACTAGAGAAGGCCCCGGTGAGCAAGAGACCAAGCGAACAGGGAAGATAGGGTGATTCTGGCGACCAACAGAGATCCATTCGCGCCGTGGCCCGTGCGAACGTGGGGGGGGGGGGGTTGGCTCACCGCGACGACTTGATTTCTTCCGCCAGGGATTCCATCATGGGTTTACCACACGCCCTTCTACGCCGCAAGGGTTGGTTTTCCTCGTCGCTTGGCCTTTGCCGCTACGGTCGCTACGGTCACGCTTTCATTCGACCACCTCTGGCACTTTCGCTCTCCTTTTCTTTCTACTCTCACTCACTCTCGGCCGTTGGTGATGATGTGCGCTAAACCACTGACTGCGTAATCGACGTGACGTTCGATCGTTCCCGCGGCTTTGTCGAATCGAGCCCGTCGAACCCGCCGAAGCCGTTTCCGTTGCAAACGCTAGGTAAATGTCAGTAATGGTTGATAGTGGGGTGGCAAACACTCGACACACGGCGCCACGCACATACACGCTGTGCATGCCACGGCCACCAGACGACAGAAAAGGCATCATCATCATCATCATCATCTGACATCAACAAACCCACGACATTAGTTTGGAGGACAGCAGCGTTTCAATTGCGTTGGAATGATTACTCAGCTTGGCTTGAAACTCACACGTGATTACAACGTGCACGCCACCGCCTGCAAGAACAACGGGCGCGGGGCGGGCCGATGACGCATACCAAGCGATGCCAGGGGGCGGACACTGATGCGCGCATAGGTAGACTGACTGGCGAGTGCAGGGCGAGCACGTCAATCAGCAAAGAGTATTTAACAGCAAGGGCAATCATCGCCGAACATCGGGTAGCAGATGTACTTAAAACTTACTTGCAAACTATACGTGGTGGCAGTGGCGTGGTGGGACAACAAATAAATCAGCTTTGTCTGGCTTTTGTTTCAATCTGCTGATGGCTACCACTGCATAACTTGTTGCAATTACTTGAAAGGTTGTCCTTCAGGTGCAACTTTAAATGGATGAATGACTTTGCCGATTTGTTCAGATATCTAGGATTTCCCCTAACAGTCCCTGTGGCGGCACCGTAGTCGCCGATGCTCTCAGCGGTATGATTTATCATCTATTCTAAATGAGCATCGCTTTAAAAAAATTGATCAACAACAGGGATCGAATCGGCGACAACACATGCTCCAGTAAATGACGAAGAAGACTACCCCCGCCGCTACATAGAACTCAATCGTTATAAGGACTAATATAAATAATTATCTTATAGTTCGTTAGCTAGTTTAACATACTAACAAGTATTGCGCTTGACAATAGACTATATATTGATTAAACTAGAAAGCACCAGCAACCAGACACCACGTACTCTCTATTTTTGCGAACTTATTCAATATATATATATATATATATATATATAATTGTCGTCTATAACAAATTATGGTCAGTCTGGTAAAAAAAGGTTAAATATTCAATAGGTTGGACAGAGAGTGCCCAAATGTATTTTGGAAATACTTTATTACAAAACAGATATCTAGTTAGCGCCAAAAACTGTACAATTTTTTAGAGCTTCGTAAAGTAGTCTCATTCGTTGAATTTGCGATGCGAATTTTGTCTAAAAGGTCAACGAGAAATTCTAGTTAAAGGCTGCAAATTCGTATGATCTCACAAAATGCCTCAATAATGCAGAAAGTTTCCGAAATATTTGGAGCGTATCCGGCAAGAAAAATTTCAAAAACGTATGGCAAGTGGTTTGCGAAGTTCCGTTGCGGTAAGGCTTCCTGATGAACCGTGAAAACACACGCATATATATATATATATATATATATATATATATATATTCCTCAACGAGGTTCAAAGATCTATGACACCTAACAGCGCACGGGAAAGTCGCACGGCTTCCGAACAAACTTACAAGTCCTCTCTAGACAGATTCCCTAGGCTTAAAAGCAAAAGAACTAACTTCAAGATGCGCTTACGTCCGCACGCAGGGGCAGCTGACTAAAACATATATTCTAAGCAAATGGAGCCAGCAATTGTATCTCTCTTTCTCTCTCTCTCTCTCTCTCTCTCTATATATATATATATATACAAGAGCAGGTCATGCAGGTTCTTATACCTTTGAGTTATAAAAATTTAACCAAAACCACTAAAGTGTTCCGGTTTATTTTGCTTAGAAGCGCTAGTTATCAGCTATACACAGGTCAAACTTAGCGCCAATTGATGAGAGTGTTTATTTATTGAGTTTGATGGCTATTTTTGGAGAAACAGTATTGGAGGAGCAATGAATCTGCATTGAATTCTGTGTTAAAGACAAAATCCTTTTTGTTCTGAAGTGGTGTAAATACTGCAAACTGCTTATAGAAATTAGGCAGGGTCCCTACCTAAACACTGGGTATACATTTGGGTATACATATACAAAACACTGGGTTTCGTCGACAGACATGAAGACACCGTAGACGACCACCCGTCAAGAAGGCCTTCGACGTCAACAACCACAGGAAACGTAATAAGTTGGTAATATCTTACTCAACAATCGTCGAAAACGTATCATGTAGATAGCCAATAAATTCGGGATATCTTATCGACCAGCTGTACAGTCTCTACAGATATTTTTTTACCAGAAGACTTGCAGCGAAGTTCGTTCCAAAAATGTTGAATTTTTAGAGAACTAATGCGTCAGAAAGTATCAGGCGGTAGCAGAAAACCCTGTATTGCTCCAGAGAGTGACTACAGGAGACAAGTCATGGGTATATGGTTACATCGAGCCCAATCCTCCCAATGGTGCGTTCAGCGTGAGAGTCGGTCGAAGAAATTCAGATAGAGTAGGTCCAACATAAATGTTCTTTTTACTGTTTTTTTCGACTACAAGGGAATAACCTTCCTTGAATGTTTGGCACCGCGCTTTGCGGTCAACACGAAATAATACCGCGAAATTTTAACAAGATTGTACGAGGTGCCTAAACTCTGAAATAATAACTCTTAGATTTTGATTATAACAACGCACCATACATATCGTTACTGATTTTGGTTTACTGGTTGAAAACGTTACGATTCGACAAGTTTTCGCAGAAGCAACTCAACTCGATTCCGAAAGACGCTTTTAAAAAATATTTGAAAGAAAGGGAAAGAATGTGGCATAAGTGCATTACAACGTAGCTACTTTGAAGGAAACAAAAACACCTTGGAAAACAAAATGCATATACGTTTTTTAAAATATGTATCAGAACTTTTCGAACCGTTCGCATATATACGGTTGACACCGCGGGCAAACACATGAACTATGTCAGAGAACCCCCTTAGTTTTGTTTCTTTCCGCCCTAGATGACTAAAGATGAGACAGACACGTGATGCAATTTCTACGAGTATATCGGCCAGCCATTGCCGTCCATTGAGATCGTGCGCCTAAAGGCAACCGCTCAAACGCTTAAGCGGTCAACCCACGCAGCGTGTCGCTTGTTTAGTGCTTTGTTCCGCTGTCGCGAATTATGGTGTTATTATAAGCTAACCCGCTTTGAGCAATTTTTGCAACAGGGCAATTGATTGACCTCTGAAGTAGTACAAGTAGCGTTTATGTTCCAAAGATCATTTGGAGAGCAATCAGTAACGTGGTTTTCAGTCGCTACAGTAGTCGTAGTAATATTACTACATTCATTCAAAGCTTCGGTACGGCCTCTTACAAAACGGTGGCGAAGTCATTTTCTCTACAGTTGTCGGCCCGCATAAAACACCCAGGGTGTGTTTCTTTAATGCCTTGATTCAACAATCAACGATTTCACCGACACAGTAGCAGGATCAACAAAATGCCGCTTTAAATTACGCCTTTACTCCTTAGATTGTAGTAACAATTATTCATTTAAAAACTCCAGTGTATAATTCAGTAGGAAAAAGCAAGTCTTTAAGCGTTCTTTCCTGTTTCTGATAACGAGGAGTAACGTCATCTGAACCTTATGATTTGACATTTTTCCCCAAGCTCCCTTTCATATTTGAAAAGTGGTCCTGGATTATCCGTTTAGAGATACAAAATTTGTTTACAATTTAAATTGACATACTGAATTTATGAAAATAAATACTTGTCCTAACTGCAAATACGAGCCTGCAAACTATATACGCGCTACAAGCGTAGTCAGGCAATAAGACCGCAAATACCGCACCATACTGGCCAGGCGATAGACAAATACCGGAGAATACAACAACTGGGCTGTGCAATATGCGCCATCCAGACCACGCCTGGCTGCATAGGAACTACGTCTACGAAGACAAGATCGCGCGCGGCAATAAACTGACCCGCGACTCCCACCGCAGACGCCCTCAAGGCACGACAACGATAACAACAACAACAACAACAAGAGTTGATGGAACGGTGCATCACACCAAGGGCATAATGATAATACTAATTTTCATCCTAGGCAAACATTTCTCGTGGTGAGCGAGTGAATGGGTTAAATTTGCCAAATTGGACGACGGAGGCGGTGACGATATAGCGGGCTCACAGAGCGCCACAGTGCATTTGTCAAATGTTATGGCCTGGCATATGGGTGGGTGGGCAGACAGACAAACAGACAGACAGACGAACGTGCAAATTAAGCTGCGCAAACAACGCGTACCATATAAATTGCCTCATATCGCCTCGCTTGTGCCGTGGCCGCATAAGTATGGCTGGCCGCCTCTCGGCAGGTTTGGTTTGACTTAGGTGACGCCGACGCTGTTGAGCGGGACGTCCACAAAGCTGCTGTGCTATTGTCCCCTAGCCCCCCTTCCCCCCCCCCCCATCCTTTACACGATCACACAGATTCACAAAAATACACAACGCACGGACAGAATTGCTTGAAGAAGCGCGCCAGCGAATCGCTTGTTATCGAGAATTTCGCTCTTGAAAAGAAACGCGACGTTGTCAGACAATGGCCAGGAAAACAAATAGGCACTGACGTGAAATCACTAGTTGAGGAAACAGCGTTTCCTTACTTTTTTTCTTACTCTGGAGTGGCTTATGGCCTGGAGGTACGGTTGGGTCGGTTCGATCATCGCAGATTCTGGTCTCCTAGTATGGAAGATCCTTGAGTCGGTGGCGAATTCTTGAAGCTCCAGTTGGCGAGGACGAACGTTGACGTAGGTCTTAGAAGGGAACAACCTTTAGCTAGCTGCAGAGTGCAGAAGACGAGAACTTATAACGAGATACCACCCTCCCCTAGCCACGGCTGGCGCGCAATACAGCCCGAAAGAGCGGGAATGAGTATGCAGGGCGGGGGGGGGGGGGGTACGTGGTGTGACCAAGACCCATTCAGGTGCGTCTGTATATGCCCGTTCGTCTATGTATGCGCTTACTTCAATGAGTCGACCTTCGACTTCGCTCTCTATTGCCGCTGCTTGCTAGACAGACTCAGGCCAAGGTAAAGTTAGGGGACGGCCACGGTCGGGGTGGGTCACCAGCAGAATCTCTTGTGAGGACACCGGATTGCCGTATATATATATATATATATATATATATATATATATATTTATATAGCTTCAGACCGTACAAACCGTGTGCTATTGACACAGTAAGTAGTAGGCCCATGCCATGACCGATCACCGGCCCACCGTGTCTGCCTATCTATCTTGTGACGTTATTGTATCGTTAATGACGACGTGCAACTGAGACGGAACTGCTACACAGGGTTTCCAAAGGATATTATGAATGTATATACCTTGTAAAAGTGCAAGTATAAAAATAACTACGTTTACATCATTTTAGACGCATATCTGTGCAATATTGGAATAGATGTGGCTTTTCGTGTTATAAATTTGGACGTATATGTCTCACACGTTTAGGAGGTAGTGGCAACAACAAAACGACTCGCAATGGTGAAATGAATCGTAGTGTTAGCGGTGACGCTCGTTATGGTCTGTCAAGGTTAACCTTTGCAGCGCTGCTTACGTATTATCCTCCTTTATATCCCAATGAATGTACATCGGCTGCATTTGTCTTTGTCATCAGGGCTTTGAACATAAAGAGCATTTCGAGCAACATAGGTGATCCGGCGAAGACATGCTCAATGCCGCCAAACTAGTAGCACAACCGGAGCTAGAGTTCAGACCCTTCTAAGTCAAAGTCCCCGAGGTGTCACCTCAAGCGGTCTCTATTGACCTCTTGGCCTCTGTCCTCGGGCCCGTGCGACACTTAAACATTTAGTTGAACGGAATTTACTTACGCAAATTTGCTAAACGCGCAAATTCTAAATTGGCGCAACCATTACATGCAAGCAGTTTGCATCAATAGCTTAGATGTCGGCTGTAAACTGCAGCGCATAAAATGTTCCGCTAGACAGCAGCACACGCACATATATATATATATATATATATATATATATATATATATATATATATATATATGTATATATGTAAACATAAATATATATATATATGTAAACATATATATATATATATATATATATATATAACACTACATGTAGCGTCTTATTCAAGTATAGACTAGTTTGTAACCACGTGCAACAGCACTTACCGGTCATAGTATTGATTTCCCAGTGGTTATGCAGATCGTCAATCGCATTGCTTCCTGCGCAGGTCCTGCTTGCTGCCATGGACATTATTGTTCTGCATGCTGTTCCTCCTCTTCTGTCGTGATGACTGTTGTTTTTGATGTTGTTGCGGTTGATGCAGCTGATGACGGCGTTGTCGCTTCATTGTTGTTCTTTTCTTGTATTACACCCAATCTTAGGCCCAATCTTTTTCGTGAGCGCTTGCGTTCTTCCTTCATCGTTTTGGCTGCGCCCAGTAGCGTACGTTGAGTTGACACACTGGCTAGGGTAGCGTTGACACAACTTCACAACAGACGGACAGATGGAGGCGGTGCAGGCGGCTAATAGTAGTACTGGAAATTGTTGTTGTTGCTGTTGTTGTTATTGTTGCTGTTGTTGTTATTGTTGCTGTTGTTGTTGTTATTGTTGTTGTTGTTGTCCGCGCCACTATTGTAGCAGCATGAGCAGCTTTGAGTCATTGCTCGGTCGTCCGCTCGTTTAGTGTGGTCCTGCGGAAAAGCCAGCCTGTTTGATCTGAACCTGCCTCGTTTCCCCATGGGTGGCTTGTTGCCGAACCGTATGCAGTAGAGTAGTGGTAGCTATTGTGGTAGTAGTAGTAGTAGTAGTAATCGTAGTAGCTTTCGACGTACCTGCTGCGCCGGCGTGGCTTTGTCTATACAGTCCTCTCGCTCTCTCTCTCTCTATATATATATTTATCTCTATATCTCTCTTACACACACACTCTCTCTCTCTCTCTCTCGAACACACACTCTTTCTCGCTGAGTATGTCTATCTGTCCGTCTGTGTATATGCGCGCAATTGCCGGTAGCCTGTTCGGCCTCGTAGCAACTCGTGTTGGCAGAGCAGCCAGCCGGCAACCGCAGGGTTCGCCGGAGGTCGGTCTTCTTCTTCCTCTTTCTCCTCCTCCTACTCCTCCTCCTCGTCTGCACTTGATGACGAAGAATCGGGTTTCGGAACCGTTTCCTACTGCCAGCGTAGCAGGCCGCCCGACTCTGTCTGTCTGTCTGACTGTCTGTTTGTCTGACTGTCTGTATGTCTGCCTGCCTGGGCTGAACTAGGCTAGCCAGACACGATCGGTGGGTCGGTGGGTGCTCTTTCTCCAAGACAACACTGCGCGCCGCACTCGTATTATCTAACGTTCCGCCATCATCGAGGCCCAAAAACGGTACTATGACTACTGCCATTCCGTTTCATCAACAGATGATGTCGTATCGGCGCAGTTGCCCATTATCAACGCTCATCTCTCGTCATAAGAACGATCATTATTCTTATTATTATTCTTATTCTTATACAATTGCTGCTACGATTAGAACTCTCATTCTCATTCGCATCATCGTCATCATCATCATCATCATCAGCAGTCATTGTCGATATCGCCATTAGCATCAACGGTGGAGGATCGACATGACGGTTGTGGTTGCTCGCTCGCTTGTTGTTACTCTGTGTGCGCTCAACTCTTATTGTTGTCGTAGTTGTTGTTGTTGTTGTGTTGCGAATTCTTCGTTTCTGTCCGCTATTCTAGTTTGGCGTCTGGAAAATATCACGATTCCGCAAGACGTTGTCTTTCCATGGAGTTCGTTCTCCTCCTTTGCCTCCGTTTGTCCTGTACGCTGACGTACGCCAGTCACGCAGTCAGCCGTGACGCCAACGCAGTAAACGTCATTTCGGCTGCTGAAGTAACATTGTTGCTGACCAGTTCACTCTCACTGGCTCTTTCTCTCTCTCTCTCTCTCTCCATTCACACTCGATCAATTCTTGATAGCTTCTTGCTATTCGTGATCGTCTACATCGTTCGTCCGTATTTTCGTTGCCGTTAAAGTTGTGACTTGATAGTTTTGTTGCTATTCTTGTCGTTGTTGTTGTTTCTGTTGCTGTTGTTTCTGTTGCTTTTGCTGTTGCTGTTGTTGGTATCGTCGTTGTGGTCGTTGTTCGACTACGGTCAATATAACCATCGCCGTGATAATTGCTGCCGTTCGGTTATCGTTATTGGCGATTTTGCTATTGGCCGTATTTGAATGGTTGTTATTGAGGGTACTGGTGGTACTCTCTTGGCGGGACACTCCCGCAGATCCCCCGAGGATGACTGGTGTCAGAAGCTATCGCGTTCCGTACCGACTGAGATCTTGAAAAGTCGACACAGACTGATCTCGGTCTCAGCGTAGCTTCCGCGCGCATCCCCGGGGGTGAAGAGGCCGCTGACTCTTCGTTGAAGTTCCGGGAAATGCTCCACGATGTTCGTGCTTTTCCAATGAAGGAGCATTTCCTCGGGTCAGATCTTCCGTCAGCACGCACAGAAAGAACGGAAATGTGTATAGCTGAGAACGGAAAATCACCACTGGAAAAGCTCGACAGTGTGAGTAGAGCTGAAGTGACGGTAATAAGTGGTGGTAGTGGTAAATTTTCAGCGGGGCCGTAAGACCAGTGGAGTCACGTGCCGCGAGATGTGTCCGTGTTCTGGCTTCACTTGAAGTATCGGGGTCGTCGGTAACCGTGTGTAAGCATAGGGCACTGTTAAAAGTTTTTCTTTAACTCATTTAGCATTAAGCCGATTAGACGGTTGGTTCGATGTGACTGACAGATATTTGTCATCCGTTTAGGTATCCCTTGGGTATCTTTTGAGTGGTAGGGTGGGAGGCCTGCCGATTGGCTGATCCTTTAACGTTGTGTTTGAATCTGCCAGCCAAGATAGACTCGGGACCTAATTGAGTGAAGCCAGATAGCCACCAAGGAGAATCCGCCTGTGACTTTTCCTTTTTTCTGGGCCGGCGTATAGCAGAAGTTGATGAAGAACGATGGGTGCCACACGCTCCCAAGCGCGGGCTGCGCCTAGCCGGAGGCTATCGCTGGTTCGTTAGCGGTTCTTCGTTACGTCCCGACGCCTTCTCCAGGTAGGCGTTTCGTGTGGCCAGACGTCATGGACATTTGAATGAATCTCTGGCCGCATCCGGCTTGGCAAGAAAACGTGCGTACACGAACTGCTGTTTCGATAACATTTCGATATTGAAAGCGATCGAATGGAATCAGTTAACACAAAGCTGCTTGTAATCAGTCGGTCAGTAAGTAGTCATTGTTGTTGTTGCTGTTGTAGTTGTTGTAAGGGTCATAGTAGGTGGTGCATC
This sequence comes from Dermanyssus gallinae, assembly GCA_003439945.1. Classification (NCBI taxonomy): domain Eukaryota; kingdom Metazoa; phylum Arthropoda; class Arachnida; order Mesostigmata; family Dermanyssidae; genus Dermanyssus; species Dermanyssus gallinae. The sequence goes on along the minus strand of QVRM01007094.1, from coordinate 1,171,076 downwards.
ATTGGCAAGAAACAAAGGTGCAAAGTATCCGTACTTGTATTTGTTGGTGGGTTTGTTTGTGACGATATTGGCCTTGCTGTCATAACTGCTCGATGGCATACGTTATCGGCGTTCGATGTCAAAATGCCGGATTAGGTATCGAGTTGCATTTTAGCCTGCTTGGTATTCCTCGTACGATTTCTCTCTCTCTCTTTCAGGTAAATTCGCGTTGTTGGTTGTGTGTGTTCTTACGGCACTGTCTTCTCGGCGCTGATCGTCTGGCCGAGAGAGAGACAACAGGTGATGCCGTTATGATCTGCAACGAGAGTTGCCTTGGCCATAGTCACGCACTTAAACGCCTTAGACTCGGCAAGTTGGAGAGGCATTCCGCGCGCAAATCATGATGGAGTCCAAGAACAAGACGAAAATGAACGTCTTCAAGAGGTTAGACACCTGCTTTCCCTCGCGGATGTTTAGTACGTTCTTGTTCTATGTTCGTGTGTGTGTTATTCCGACTGCTTCCACTCCACGATGATTATTGTGGACGGACGAACCGCTTCTGCGTGGGCGCCAGCCACGTTGAACATTGCCGCGTCCGCAACGTTTCTATCGCAACGCTGGTGTCGCCCGTGCAGTTCGTCACTCTAGGCTAGGAAGATCTGCGATGAAACGTGTTGCTTGTTTGAATCTTGTCTCTCTTTCTCTCTCTCGCTTGTACTCGGTTGGTCTTTGTCTATCTCTCTGTTATTCTCTTGATAACTTTTGGTTGCTCTTCCCCATTTGTTGATATCACTGATGTTGCTTTTGTTGTTGTTATTGTTGTTGTTGTTGTTGTTGTTTTTGTTGTTGTTGCACTTTATCTTCTTTCACCCTAGATATGTAGATCTTGACGCAAGGATGATGCGTGTTGAATTAGTAGTAGTGCCGATTAGAACTGTTGTCGGGCACTGGAATTCTAATAAATGGTTTACAGAGCGGGCTGTTGTTGGCGCCAGTCACAATGCTCTCACTTGTGTGGTCCGAAGAGCTGAATATTGATCATACTATTTTTCGATTGCTCTTCCATGTCAGCCCCGCATATCTATGTATGCAGCTATCCGTTGTCTGCCTCCTGGCAGATACGTGGAAAACATTCGTGTCTCTTGTTGTTGTACCATTGTTGGATTTCTACGGCAAGCATATAGATCCATAGATGGATGGATTCACTTGTAGTTTCGTTGTTTTCTGCATGCTTCCGTCAAAATAAGAACGTTGTGGCTCTCGGTGCTAACGATCAGGCCAGGACAGTAGCAGCGCTTATTCCTCTTCTTTATCATCAGCATCACCTTTATATCGATTAGTTGATAGTGATGACGATAATTAATAATCCTAAAATGATTCTTCAGAAATGGTGGGTATGTGGCTTTCGCGCAGGAGCTCTTCACAGGAACTGGGCCACGTTTTCTTGCTGTCTGCGGTTCGTGCCCTACGAATTATAGAGGCCAAAACAGCAGCAAGAAGCAGGCCGTTACGTGGCGAACAGGAAGATAAGTTCACTCTCAGGTATTGCAGGAGCGTGATAAAATTCGTGATCGTTCAATGGCGACGTGAAGATTCATAACGTAGGTGCGCCGGTTTGCCAAAAGAAGACTGTAGCCAGACCTACTACTGGAATTTTCTGTTTCGGTCGCAGACTTTACAGATTTTTGCTTTAATTGCGGATTTCCGGGCCTGATTTACGAATGGATGAATGTAGACAACTTCTCATAGAACTGACGAGCTTGCATTTGCTTAGTGCAAAGTCGTTGTCGTAGAGGAAGTGGTTTTCGAACTGGTGGCTCCTTGTAGAACGCCCTTGCTCACAGACTAGTTTGCGAATACTGTAGGTTGTCTCTGCTCGGCTGTCGCTGCTACGACTCTTGCTGACGAATATTGACGCCTTCTAAACGCATTTGTTGGCAATACGATTGCGAACCTGCGTTGATGGTCGGATGGCTGTACCAACCCGGGCAGTTGTGCTTAGGGCGGTGGAAATGATTGCAGCGGCGTTTCTTAGCGTTCCGTATCGTTCTTTTCGCTCGGTCACACACGGTGCGGCAGAGTAGGTTTTTGACGCACGTTCCTGATGTTAAGATTCGCTCGGCTGGCGCGGCTGGATAGAGAAGCAGCATAGCAAGGTAAATCAACGCGCACACACATGCACAAGCACAGACACGCCTTGCAGCTGCTGCGTGTGCAAAGATTACGCAAGATATGACAGCATAGGGAACGTCACCCTGGTGGCAGACCGAAAACTATCCACTTGTAGTAGAGTAGTTGTTGTCGTCGTCGTCGTAGTAGTAGTAGTAACTCATACTGACGTTTGCCTGATCCAACGTGACAGTGGTGATGATGGAACGGCCTCGGCGAGCGCACGGCGTGGTTGGCGCGTCACCCCCGCGCACATTGGCCCGTTCGATTTGCAGTCGCCAAAACCAATGGCAGTAGGAGGGGGGGGGTGATTTTGGCGGCGCGGCACCACCACCACCACCACCACTCAACTGGTCGTCGCAACCAGAGTGACAGCAATAACGCACGCGGTGACATTACGACAAAGGGCTTCAGACCGTTCGTTGAGCTGAGTTCGTATGCAGTTGAAAAGGCGCGCCCTGTCCTCCACGCGGAGGGAGCGGAATGCCTATCTATAGAAATGTAGGGTTTGAGGCTTTCTGGAAGTTAAGATGAGATCGTGCGACTAGTAGTAGTTGTTGTAATGGTAATAGTAAGGCACCTGGGCGAACGAGACCGATCGTATGCGGATCACGATGGCCGAATTAGGTCCGCCATTGGCCATCGTGGGGTCTCGCTCGCGGGGCGGGCGGTCTCGCGTCGATCGAAGAAGGGTCCGCTTGAGCATCAGTAAGCGACGGCTAAGCGACTCGAAAAACTTAGCCGTATTTCAGACTTCCTGATGGGATGGTACTGCGAAGCTGGTCCGTGCAGTACCCAAGCCGACCATCCCCGGCGGTGGCGGAGCCTCCCGACAGTGCTGGAGCGGTCGGAACTCGTGTCGTCATGCAGCCGAGGACGAATCTTTAGGCTCGGCCGTCATCCTCTTAGCCATATCGGCGATGACCTCGCGAAAGATCATCGAATCGAGGTTCTGGCCGAGCATGTAGATCAGGAACCAGTCACCAAGGGAGCCCCGTCGAACCACGGTGTGAAAATGGTCGTAGTGTACGAGCCGAAACCGCATGTTCAGCAAGTAAACGCGTACCGGCGGGCACGCGGTTAGAATGACTCGTTGCAAAACGACAAACCCCGTGAGTATCGACAGGATGATAAACCAAAACCAAAGAAAAATATAGATCTTTTCATTCACTATGTTCAGTGGCAATATACAGATAGCGTCGTGGGTCTCTATAGTACCGGAGTGACCGAACTTGTAGAACTGACATTTGGCGACGCGAGGAAAGATGCGGACCATGGGGTCGATCCGTTCCTCATCTCCCTGGTCCATGAAGCGAATGACTTCCAGTCCGTATGTGAGGAACTCTCCGTCGAAGAATTTGTCCATGAGGAAAATCTGGCCGACAACGTTGGCGAATGCCAGAAACTCGCACGTGAAGTACTTAGCTACGTACCAGTCGTGCTGTCTTAGCGAGTTGACGAGATAGTCAACGAGTAGTTTTTTCTTGTGTTTCCTCTCCGTTTCACCGCACATTCCTACGTCCAGGTCCATCATCAACGTTTGTATCTTGCCTCCTTCCCATAACTTCCATAGCCAACGAGGAATATAGAAGAGTGTCGCCTGGAAAAACAGCATGAAGCACACCCACTGGTAGTACTTATGGTACTTGTGGTCGCTGGGCGAAGAGTCCGCTGACAACGATCTTGAGCCCACACCGGGGTACACAACTTCCTTATGGTGACCCGAATGCATGAGCGACTTGACCGAGTAGGTCGCGTGGATCCAACAATAGGTATTGATGACGCTCTGAGGGACCTCCGCAGACCGGACGCAGTCGATGGGGTCTCCTACATACTGCTTCGTGGTGACTACTATACAGAAAGCAAGCAGGATCACACAGGTCGCGGTGTAGTGCAGTCGGAACACATCGTTATCGATGTGCACTCGCGATACCTTCAAGAGAGATTTGACCGAACGTATGACATCGAGCATGGCTGACGAATGTTCTGACGCGGGCGGTAGTGGTGCCCGACGAAGCGGCTGGGGCGGCCCGCAACGATGAATTCCGCCCCGCTTCTGGGACCACCAAAAGGTTAGACAACAGCTATCGCAGCTGACGTGCCACCTGCTTGTTTGACGGACGCTTGGGCAGGGACAGCTGATCCGACAGCAAAGGCAAAAGCAACCACGACAAGCCACCGGATGGGTGGTTCGCACACAGGTGCGACGGCGTAGCCGGGCTTTCCAGCCACTCACAGGTACGCCTAGCTTTTTACTTTTCTCCGCCTTCTCCTCCGCCTTCTCCCCCTCCTCCTCCTTATTCTCCTCTGTTTTTCGAACGCCACAACAACAACAAGAACAACAATAACGAGAACGAACCCACTGAGACGACCTGATCAAACGAAGTCGGCCACTGCAAAAGGGCTCACCGATTAGCCAGCTCTGTTGACGATCGGATGGTGCTCGTCGATGAGCGTGATAATTGCGGGTTTGGATGGTACGGACGCCCGCGGCCTGGACGCGGGCCGAGACGCCAACGTCGGCGTCGACGCCACCGCTGCCGCCCCCGCAGGAGCAGCAGCAGCAGCCGCTGCTGCAGCACTCGGCCTCTCGCTGCTCCTGCCGCCCGGGTTTGTTTGCCGCCCTTGTCCGAGAGTGTTTCCGGAGGGCGGCGGACGCCGCTACAGGATCTGCGGCCTGGGGGCCGCGGGGCACCCGAGGGCCGAGTGGCGCCTCCGAGTGGCGCCGCGTACGACGCCCTAATACCAAGCGACCGAGGATACGCTTGACGGTCGCAGCAAATGTCCTCCGTTGAGTTCGGTTGAACTGACTGAGGTATTCGTTGGCCGCAACTCCCTGAGAACCAGCGTTCGAGGGAAAAGCTTGAGTGTGATGATATAGACAATGGCAGTAGTCGTGACTCGTAGAATTGCAAACGAAACGCGTCAACCACCAGCAAATATTCGACTGTGTGCCGTGTGAACATGACATGTTTCGTCGTGGACACAGCGAAAGCAGGGCATACAGTCAAGTCGCTGCTGAGCTGCTGCTGCTGCTTTGATCACTGTGAAGATTTGCGATGATGCTAGTATTGTTGTTCGTACTATTGTTAATGCCACTGGTGCTGCTGCTGGTGATGATGTTGTTGTGATTGTTGTTGTTACTGTTGATGTTGCTGCTACAGTTATTGTTGCTGTATTGCGTATTGCCGTTGTTCTAGTTGTTCTTCGTATCGATGCTATTCTTGCTTCTGCTGCTGTTGCCGTTGCGGCTGTTGTTGTAGCTGCTCTTGGCACCGTCGCCGCCGCTGCCGTTGAGATCTGTTCAGAAGGCCGAGTAGTCTCGACGACCCGGGCCAGGCAACGGATCCAAGATGGCATCGAAGCAGCTCGAGATCTTTAGCGGGCGAGCGAGCGGAGGTTGTTGTTGTTGCTGCTGCTGCTGTTGCTGTTAATGTTGTTGTACTTCAGCTTGTCTGCATGTCCGGCCTCGGCCAAAGTGTTTGGGGCCAACCGCGTGGCCTGCTGGCTGCCGCGTGGTCTCCTTTTTGGCTTGCGTCGTCTCCTTCGCCGTCGCCAGCCGCAGCTCAGCTCCGCGCGCAGCCCCGCATCGGCCTGCCCTAGCCGGGCGGGCGTCGGTGGCCGCTCCATATGATGAGCATCGCGTCACTTCCCGCCTCGACGCTCGGGCAATTTTCGACAAGTTTCGCAAATACGACTCGGCTACGACAGATCGAGAAGCAACAACAAGAACAGCAGCAACAACAACAACCACAACAGCAGCAGCAGCAGCGCCGCAACGCCTGACGATCAACGATTGTTTTCTTTCTTCTGAGTTCTGTTCGAATTCAGCCGAAGGGCGATTATAAATTAGGATGATGGGGATGATGGTAATGAGGGTAGGATGTGTGTGTTGTTGTTGTTGTTGTTGTTGCTGCTGCTGATGATGATGATGATGACGGTACTTGGAAGGGCCAGGGGAGGTTCGAGGAAGGGCGTACTCTGTACTGGCCCGACCCGCGGCCACGTATCCGTTAGCCGTCTGTCTGCGTCGTCTGCTGGATTGACGTTATTGGGGCGTGCAAATTCGTCCTTAGTCGCTTTCGAACTGCTTGCTGAGAGAGTACGAGTGATGGCGGCGATGGCCGTGACTCGACAATGCTTTGATGACTTTCGAAGTGAGATAGATACAGGTAAGTGGCAGGCTTACAGGCTGGCTGGCTGGCTAGTTCAGACAGACAGACAGGTAAATAGGCAGGCAGGCCGTTCGTTCACTCGGTTGGTCCTTCGGTAACTCTCGGTCGATCGAGCAAAACAAACTTCACACGCAATAGATACACACAGCCACACGTATACACTTACGTACGTACATACATACAAGGGCAGATCAGATAGACTGACAGGTAAGCAGAGATAGAGAGAGTGATGGAGAGTGGTAGAGAGCGGACGAGAGAGATAAACTAAAGGAGAGCGAAAAAGGCAGCATATATATAGATAGATAGATATATATACAAACCGACAGGCAGGCAGGCAGGCAGCCAGCCGTTCAGCCAGACACACGCAAGCTCTCTCGTTAACGTGGTGCTGGTGCTACGGCGGGGCAGTGGCTGGCTGCTACCTGTATGACGTCGAACAACGAACTACAAGCCGTACACTTTAGGTACTTGCTTGCACACACGTAGGGATGTCGTTGTGGGATGGGTATTGGAATTGGATGCACAGTCGCGTATCAAGATCGCTCGAGGGAGCAGGTTACCGCCGTTGTACTAACGGCCGAAGTAATAAAATACGTAGTTGTTGTTGTTGTTGCTGTCGTCGTTGTGGTCGTTGCAGCAGTGGGGTACGCAGACGCTGCTTGCATCGTGCGCAGCGCACAGTCACCGTTGCGCTTGACATTGCGCTGACGCTCAACCCGTCGTCGGCGTAGGTAGCGACGTAGTGCCTAGAGCTAAACCCATCCATACGGCGCTATCATCGGCAGTCACAGTAACAGTAAACGAAACGTCATGATCATGATCCGCACATACGGTGCTCGCGTCGAAGAAGAAAGTCGTGCAGATCGCGTACTGTCGTCGTTTGTTCCTCTCACTGGTTTCTGGTGCAGCAGGTCGCATCTATGTACGTCCGGCGGCGGCGGCGTCAGCAGGAACCACTCGTCGGCATTCACACATTCAACAACCACCACCACAACAACAACGGGCTACTGACGAAAAACAGGCTACACAACGCATCGCTTCATATCTCATCTGCACACGCACGATCGTCGGCCGCGTTTGCTACGCGCCTCACATGGTCACTCCGCTCTCTGCGCGCCACCGAATCATTTGAACACTGCTGCCTGGCCTCTGCTGGGTAACTCGAGCCCGCACCTCGACCCTTTCACTTTTCGCCATCTCGGCCAGACCGGGCGAGGGTCGCGGGCGAAGGCCCTCTCCAGCGCGAAGAGGAAGGGTCGTCCTGAACATGGCAGGCCAAGCAAGCACTTCAAGTCGGCCAGAAACGGACGGAGACACACAGACAGAGAGACATACAGAGAGAGAGAGAGCGTGTTTGTGTGAGAGAGAGAGAAACGCCAAGCGTGGCGCGGTCGGTCCACTCTGGCCGACTCTCGGGAGAACAAGAAAAGGACCTGCTTGCTAGTTCATAGCGTCGACATCGTCACAGAGCGCAGGAGCGCCTACTCATTCCCCCGACCTATGTTGGCCTTCTGCTGCCGCTGTTAAGCTGCCGCCCGACGGACATCATGCACGCCGTATAGAACACACTAAACATACTAAACATTGTATGAGTGTGAGTGTGCTGGCGGCAATCAGCATTTTAAAGATTTCCGTAAGGCTAATAATGCCCGTGTACGATTTTTTCATGTCATGGCTAATTTTGAATCCACTCCAGCATTTACCTTGTCTAAATTGGAAGCCATGCAAATCAATTTAAGAGTGGTCAGTCTGGGTCTCAAACCCAGTCCTCCCGAATGCAAGGCAAAGGCTTTGCCACTAAGTCATCTTGCTAGGCACTAGAAGGTGCACAAACTCAATATAAGCTCGATAACTACGAGACGTTTCATTCGATCCATTTCCAGTATTCGTTCTCATTAGCTCACATGTCATGTAGTGATTTTTTTCGTTGAGATTTTCTAGCTTTGCCTAGGACCTTAACTGTAGCCTGATTTCACTTTCGTACCGGTCCCAGGTAGGCGAGACATGTCGAATACGACAGTCAATTTTTTGCCACATTTGTGGTTTGGCCCTATTGGAGCAAGAGTCAACATAAGATCTGAAAAGTTGCAAGAGGAAGAGTGAACGTCTTCGCCTAATTGTAAGCTCATTCAATTGGCACATAGCCAAATATCGACCACGATATTGTTATAGCGCAGCTACCAAGGTGCCACAGCTCGAAATCCAATTTGTTCGCTAATAATGTTTGCAAGGCAAACAACCTGAATATGGCAGGAAAGAATATATGTTACAACATATTTCGGCGAGTGCCTAAATCGGATGCGAGCAATGGATTGTGAGAAAGTTGCAAATATCCCTCTTTTGGCTAGCGATGCTAGTTGAATCATATTAAATCCACTTTTATCATCATTACTAAGGAGGAGCTTCAAGGAAATTGAGCAAACGGCTAGAAAATAAACAATGCACATATTTCATTTTTGCTCGCCAGTCCGTAAGCGCTCACTTTAGAGAAATCAATACATGCATCAGTGCATACAATGTATTACCCAAAAGCTATGCTGGCAGCTTGCAATGCCAGTCGCAAGCATTGTTCCAAGGAATATAACTGAAAGGGTATCTATTTTCGCTCACAATAAGGACCTCTGGCTTGAGGGCACGGTTAGTTCCTCACCAAGGGCCCCCAGCCGCGTTGCAGGAAGTGCGTGTCATGTGATCCCGCTGGCCGCGGTTGCCACACCGTGGCCTGCCCCAAGTATCAGAGCTGAGAACATAAAACCGGATTTATAGTGGCCATCAATTACATCGCAGCAATGCCATGCATCCGTACTCGAAGTAGGGAGAGCTGTAGCTAAGATCGATATTATCGTTTGAAATCACAACATACGTACATACAGACATAGAGGCACGCATATATATACATATATATATATATATATATATATATACACCGGCAATACCTGTCTACGCTTTCAACCAGCATTTGGCCTGCTTAAGGGAATACTGCACGAGTGGCGACGATTACGACGCCGCCGACCTCCAGCCAGCTCTGCCTGCTACTGTAAACATTGAAACCCAACCAGCTTACTATGGGCCTTTGAGTAGGCCGATCGGGGGACCAAAAAGCAGCAGATAGCCATCGTAGTTGTGGTGGTGATGACGACGCTAAGCAATGACATGATCATGGCTCGCAGGTCAGACAGCCGATTTCCATATCGCCGTTCCTCATGATCATCACGATAACCAATGCTGGCCTGCTTGCCGTATCTCTAGTTACCCTGCGCTATCACCAGCCGGCCACGCATAGGCTGCGCACCGAATGCGCGTGCAACGGCGCTTTGAACCCTTGAACATTCGACCAGCTATACCTATATTATGTTGTCTGCAAATTGGCGTCGTTGTCAGCGTCGTCGTCGTCGTTGTCGTCATAACAAGATGGCAGTTGTGTAGTATGAGCGGCGCGGTCAACCGATCGGTTGTTCATCAGGCACAACGTCGAATTGAACTAACGGAACCGACACATACAAACCAGCCAGCACAGTTTAACTCTCGAACACCGCCAAGAGGCTGAATGAATAATGAAGCCGTGTCATTTCGGGAGCCACAGCTGCGGCGTCGTCGCTGCACTGCTTAAGGTCGATCGGCCGCCTGCATAAGCAGGGCCGTCAGGCGTAACGAGTATAGCTTGGAAAACACTGCGTGGGACGTGGGTGGATAATTATCTCGTCAGTAATGTCATAATCTAAACATTTCCACAACGATATATATATATATATATATATTGTTGTCGCGATCGTCGAACACATGCAGTCTATCGCACCTCTGTCAGTACTTGCGTTTCTTGTCATTACTTTTTATCGGAGGTCGTTTACAGCAACTAATATGGTTAATAAAATAATTGAATTGCCACTTTGTGAAGGACTAGCAGTACCACGTATACCCCAGCGTATATTTGAGAGTAATAATATTGCTATGTGTTCGCATCCCTCGTCGATACATAGAGCCGTTTCGAGCCCATTTCAACGTGCGCTCCACGGCGTCCAGGCTTTCCCGCACGAGCTACAGCACACAAGTGATAACAAATTACGCTTTACAATCCTGGCTGGCGTCGACAGCATAAAGCTAAACAACAAACTAGTACTATGCGTTAACGTGTTGTTTGCCGGTGTTATTGTTTGCTAGAGTTGTTGTTGCTTTCTCAGGTTGTTGAGTTCTGGAGTTATTGTTTATTGATTGTTGTTCTTGGTCTTTCTGGGCTTCCTTCGGTCGTCCATTATATAGTTAGCGGGCAATTACCACTGTTTTAGTAAGGTATCTTTTTAAATTGCACGTCGAAGTGTAGTGAGCCGGCGACAGATAGCAGAGCTGTTCTTTTTGAGTACGTCGTGACCGACACCCAAAACTGATTGGGTGGATCTCGACAGGGACGCGTCCGTTGCGGTGAATACCAAAGACAGCAGCCAGCAAATCACATTCCCAGGTAGCCGCATCTAGACAGAAGGGACTAAAGTATCTTAGGTGCCGAGATTGTATACCATCAGGCCCAACCAAAAAGCTAATTCCAAACAAGGACTTGAAGTGAGAGTGCCAAGTACAACTAAAACCTAAAACTCCAAAGTCACCAGTGGTGCAGGAACTATATGTCGCGAAGCCTCAAAAGCCATTAAAATAACTACTCCACTTCGAGGTGCCCCTAAGACAGCGGTGTCCCATTTAGAAAACAAGGTCCTTTGCGATCTATCAAAGGACCTTGAGCGGAGCGCAAAAACGATCGACTCAAAGTTCCGTCACTGCACTACAAGACTAAGATAAGAGCGCAAAGTCTAACGAAAAAGCTCAGCTACTTGAAGGGTTTTCTGTGGGCAGCAGCGGGGCCCCTGTAGTCACCCCGAATAAAAGTAACCCAGAACTAATCTAGCTAACTAACTTAATTACGTCCTAAGACCTCGTAGGCTATTTAAAGGTAGACGTAGAGATGCCTGATTGCTGCCGTGGTTTCCCTCATCATCACTTGCCAGCCCAGCGTAAATGCACAAAAATGTTCTGTTTCCTGTAGCGTTTTAACGGACTCTATATGATTATATTTATCGCCAGCTTGCGGTTTGCCAAAAGATACACAAAGCAATTGCTTGCCGCTCTAGGTTAGCATAAGATCATCTAGAATATTTCGTTGCAAGTAATGAAGCGCGTCTTAACCTGGACGAAAGGTTGCCATCGTGAGATCGCTCTTTTCCAAACTGTAGCTTAATTTTGGCACAACCTTAAGCTTAAACAGTTTCATCGTAGCCTGCAGGCTTGGGGCATCGCGAGCCTCAAAATAATTGGAAGCGAATAATTCCTGGCGGCAGTCGCTACTGTGCAGCATAAAATGCATTGCAGTGGATCCAAAAACCCAAGTATGAATAATGGCTATTAAACTCTACGCATTAACCTGACCTGATCTAATTTTGTTGGTGGAAGGCTAAAAATAATTGCACAATTTATTGATCAAGTTGTTAAGACGTTGTTAAATGAATCGTCTTGAATAGTGTACAATCATAATCATTCATTAGCAATGCTTTTCATAGAGGAGTAAACAAATCAAACCGCGTCGGCTGCAAGCGGTCAGCGACCGCTCAACTCAGCATTTACCGCTGTAGAGCGTATATGTCACTACCGGATCAGTAAGTCGAGAGATGCAATATCTGCATTGTGCACATCTGACTTTACAGATTATCATTATAAAAAAAAATCCGTTATTTTTTCTAAAAGAAAGGTAAGTTAGTTGCATGAGCGTGTATATTAATATTTGTTTGTTATTTAGACCTAAAGAACCCTGGAGAATGTCGAACACTAGCGAAACCATTAATCAATCATATCATGGAAATACCGGTCATTTTAAATACACGTTACGGTAAAAAAAATATCGATTTTGTTGCACTTAATTCAGGGCCCTACACTTTAGTCTCGTTTGCATCAGGTTATCCGTTACATGCCGTGATAATAATTGTAGCATTAACGTGACCAAGGGCAACTATCGTAAATTGAGTCTTTATTTTTCTAAATGAAGCACTGCTAAACACTTTATTGATTTAAATTAAAAATACCAAGAATAATGATAATGTTAAGGATGCAGTTACCCCAGATGTATAACGTTTATATTATTTTGACGATGACGTCCAATCTGAGGACCGCGATATTAGTTAGATTGTGATTTGACCCAGAAAAAATAGCATAAAAACAAGTAGTAAAAAAAATAAGACAAGCAGTTAACCATCGTTGGCTAATAGATTCAAAAATCTATTTAAAAGTTCTACGCTTGACAAAGCAAGCGTATGCTATCGTTTTATTGGTATAGTAAATTATGTATTTTTCATATATATAGATATATATATATCAGGTATTTTGTGAATAACCTAGCAAATATATAAATTTTAAAAATAATAAAGGAGCAATTGAATTTGAATTGGATTGAAGTCACACTTTACAACGGCATGCACTATTTCGACGGCACGTGCTCATGATGTAAGATATGAGCAGGGTTTCTCTTGCACGCTCAATACAGTCAGTTGTTTTACAGTCAGAACAATGTCGCCCGTGAAAAGCAACCAAGCCTACCGTCACCAGGTGTGCTACTAGTAGCAATAGCAGCAATGACAACAACAGCAACAAAATGAACAGCTGTAGAGTAGTAACATTACGTACCTGTATGTGGGCAGCTGACGTCGTCCGGTAGCCACTGTTGTCGCAGACGACGACGACGATGATGATGACCAATTCAGTCAGCGACTCAGTGTCGACAAAAACGGATGAGAAATGCCTATCTAGACATGGGCTATGTAGAACATAGGCTCACTTCTTTGAGCCTCAGCGGCTACAAGAACCGATGCTCGTTAGGTGGCTCTACTGGTCTATCTGCACTGAGTGATTATCGATACACTACGACGCACTCTACTGAGCTATGTACTGGTTCATATCATAACGCGCGTCAGCTGAATGGCGGCTATATGTCGTAGGGAGTTGGTTACACACGAGGCGACTTCCCACCTGTCCCGCTGATCTAATACAGCGCTTGCACATTCCTGCAAGCACTGCATGTCTAACTCCGAAGTAAACGCTAAAGTCTCAGATTCAATACCTTGAATCTTAGCCAATACGCTCATACAGCATACATTTGGGCCACCACAGGAGAATGCTATATAGGGATCATTTTGGTGCCAAACGAACTGTGATTCAAATCGTGGTTGCGAAGTAACTAAGGTTTTCGGGTTGACATGTCGCAAGGGGGCGCACACGTTTTGTCAAGCAAATCACTCGTGTTACTCTTAAAATACGCTTGTCACTGTTTAATACATTACAATCATTGCTTAAAGGCACAGCTGACATTCATTATATTCCTTAGCTAATGCAAACATTTTGAATAACCGCGCTACTGCGCGTAGTGACAGAAGAAACGCACACAGCGTAGGCGAAACCGGACAACAGAAACGACTCTGATTTTGGGCGCCAGCTAACCAAGAGATTGGACATGTTTTCGCGTATATTTGATTAGCGTTCCATTACAAAGTGTAGGTAATACTACGTGTCTCCTGATGGACCGATTCACGAATGCCGAGAAAGCAGACCGTGCATAATGTGCGAACTAAGAACGACATCCGTAACGGTTTCAGCGGACTTAAGCTTTAGAGCTTACTAATTACAAACCACCTGTTGGTTACTGTCACTGGTTTCTGCAGGAAAAAAAGTTCTTTGCACTTTTGTCTGTGTACAACAAGAGGACATATTTTATGCACACAACTCTTATTGGTGGGGAAACAAGAACCTGCATATGACCAACCTGCGTGCATGCCAAGATTTCTCCTTCGTAAATGTTTGGGCTGGCATCATGAACTGCTACCTTACAGATCCCCTAAAGGTTGAATGGAGATAGGTACTACACATTTCTGATCAGGACTGCTACTAGATGTTCCAGAAAGTTTTTGCTCAAGATGTGGTTCCAGCACAACGGAGCACCAGCTCACAGATACGTTACGGGCACACTTGGACCTTACAGTCGTGGTCTTCGGAGAGGATCGATAGATAAGCCAATGCTAAATCAAGTGGAAACGCGCATGCTTATGGCTCTTTAATTCTGACTGTCATATTTCGTACATCGCAAGCGTACATCAGCTTCTGTCTTCACTTAACATGGGACTCTACGGGACTCTGAAAACAGCTTACTGTAATCATATTACGAATCGAATTAGTCTTCATTTGCAACCAAAATTATCCCAACCATGTGCATTTTCCTGAAGGTTTTGTTTTAACTAGCATTCTTAAACACCGAGCAAAATGGCTTAGTGGCAAAAGCCTTTGCCTTGCATTCGGGAGACCTGGGTTTGAGACCCAGACCGGCCATTCCAAAATTGGTTTTCATGGTTCCCAATTTAAACAAGGTGAATACCGGCGTGGATTAACAATCGACCGTGCTTGAAAACAAAAACGGGGAGCACAGATGTCTCAATAAAAAAAGATGGTGCATTACCATCCACCCCCCTTCCCCCAACCATGCAACTTCCTCCCCAATCCATTGGAAAAAGTGTTTCGTTTTAAGAGTTCTTCGACCCTTTAAGCATCTACTATTCTTTAATGAAAACTTTCAAATATATACATAAATATATATATATATATATATATATATATATATATATATCTGAAAGTATATAAATATATATATATATATATATATATATATATATTTTAAGAGAAGTGTTAAAATATTGTAAACTATAACCTTATACAACCTAGGAATCTTAAAAGAGCTGGTTTACTTAGTCCTTAGGAAGACCTAAAAAATCGCAATTATCAGTTCGACAGTAACACTTGTAGCATACAAACAACTCAGAGAAAATCGATATTTGAACGTTGCGACGCCAGGTTATGCAGAGAGCCAGCTTTTATTATGAGCAGATAGAAGGATAATCTACAAGGAAACAGAGCAGTGTTCTGCACAATACCTGGCACGGGTACCACTAGTGCTCTATCCCAAGGAGTGTGTTTTCCAATCGACGGATATTTATATGAGAAATACGGTAGTGAAATTGGTATCGACCGACACCACGTAATGAATTGTATGGAGTTGAATTGAATTGTATGGAGTTAAACACCAGCTCATTAGGAGCTGCTGTGACTGATGTGCTTGACCGGCGTAATTGATCATTATTGTACACATCTACTTATCATGGCGAATAAACAACACTAATTGATGTTACGATGTTTAGTTGCTGTGGAACCGCACTATGAAGAAGCTTCTACGGTTTCTATGTCATGCTACATTAAAGATGAATTTATTGACTGGTATCACGAGTTGAGTCTGACGTGATGACATGGATGCACATGGATGTACGGATACGGCTATCCTAAATGAAGAATAAGATTGTTTTTGCGTACGTGGTACTGTAACTTCCTGCTTTCGAAGACTTGACAATCGTTGCTGGGTCACAACCATGGGTACGAGAAGCTGTGCCTTCATTTTCCAATATGGCAGGTTCATACGCACCTGAAAGATTAATGAGCAAAACGTTATTTCTAATGATTGAACATTCCCGCCTCGACTTCAACTGTCTCAATTGCATGAGATCATCAGAGCCGTATTGTATTATCCAATTTTAAGTGTGCCACGGCAAATATTGGTACTAAGTTCGACAAATGTTGAAAACGCAAGTGCCTTTCTCATCTCAATAATACTGGGAATCACTATCCATTGTTACTTAGAATTGTCCATATATATATATATATATATATATATATATATATACATACATCATACAGATTGTTTATTTCGCAATAACTTTGCATTTCAAGATGGTACATAATTTCAATATAATCGTTATTATATACAATTTGAACACTTCAGCGACCGTCCCACCGGGCGAGAAAATGCAAATACCGCCAATGCGTCTGGCAGCTCGCTGCGTGATATATATGTATATGTATATATATATATATATATATATATATATATATATATATATAGGGTCAATCGTAACCGTATAAACTTATTTTAAGGTTCGGCAAGAAAATAGTTTTTTCCGAATAGAAGGAGTGGCGGAACCGTCTTGTTTAGAAGTGAGGATGAAATTTATAAAAGTAGTTATTCTTCCGTTTTTTTCCCACATAGTTGTGCGCAATTTACATTTGCGATGGAACCAGTCGATGCATGAAAGAATCGATCATACGAAGGTGTTCGGCGAAAAATTCTGCATATATAATATAAATGACACCCGACGCAAGCTAGCGAAAGGCGATTAGCAGGATTGAGGAAAGTCATAAAAAGTCTATATGATGTTATGTCCTACGTTGAAGGTTGCTCCTACGTGCAGAAGCGTAAAATTTTGCCACTACGAAAAACTAAACGACCAGACTATTCTCAGGCAATCGCAAATTTATTGTCCATCATTTTCTACCAAAGTGATAGTGCTGCGTTACGTAGTTACCGAGTAACTATTTTTTTTGACAGCCGTGGTTGTTGTATTTTACGTTGAGGCTTTTACGTTCAGACCCGTAAAAATTTGCCAAGACGTTTTCTTCCATTAGGAAAATATTTTCTTGCCGAGTTCAACTAAACTTGAAAATATGTACCTAACCTTCTTATACACTATTGTTGAAGCACATCAAAGTATGCCTTCGCTTTCGATTCGGCTGTCGAGAGGGCTTCGTTATTCGGCTACTACGTAACGCAGAACCATCAATTTGGTATATATATATATTCACACTTGCACTAATTAAAGCAAATATAGTTCAAGCCGAGTTTGACTTGAAATTTGATGAAGTTTGAAATTGAAGCCTTTCAATGACCAGCCTTGGACTTGTGATATTGACAAGTGCGACGAGTTTTTTTATAAGAGAATGCACCCCGATGGCAAAGTAAAAAATATCCAAGCCAGTATCGGGAATTGGAGAACATAGCCTAGCAGCACAACAAATGCGGAGATGTATCCATATCCTCTGCGATTAACGACGTCATGTTTTGAACACTGCAATCAGCCCATGTAAAATGTTGAAGGTAACCGTACGGCCTAGCGACCGACTCAGCGGCGAGACGGAGTAACGCTAACTCCCTGGTCTTCGGGTCGTTTGTTGATCAGAAACCAGACAGTCTGGGACACTCTTCTGCATTGCAGCGAAACCTGGCGTCCCGTATCACGAGAGCGGTTGCTCATCTGACAGAGATAAAAAAAAAACATTGTTGTAGTTGGAAGATCGTTTCATGCATAAACCGGTAGCATTCAGATTATAGATAGGATGATTCTGAAATGCCTTGCAAACGGGTTGATCGGGTTAACCAAGAACGACAAGGCAGGGGAAATACAGCGCAGAAACAGCGCCTCAGACGTACTGTGATCTTCTTTACAAAGTGGATGTTCTAATCTAATTGGTAAACATTTATTGAAGAACTAACTAAATAAGCCATATGGTATATGAAAAATAGTGCTCTCTAGATGGTGCGATCCAGCATGCGCCGGGTAGACCTAAAGACGGGTACTCCTATCCATCTCCATTCCAATTCTATGGAATAAAATATTTGTTTTTTCTGTCAGGATGATTTTTCAAACAAATAACTGATTAGCATTCAAAGCATTCAAGCAAAGATTATTTGGCTAATATTGCCGGTGTAAAACATTGTCACGGAGCACGTGCGTAACCGGCAGCCTAATCAAGATCGTCCTGATTGTATGGGGCAGTAGACAAACAAGCACTTTCGCAAAGGCACATACCGTTATGCCATATTGGTAGTGACGGCGGAATGGGCACAAGCAGGCGGCAGCACACAGAAGGTCAGCCAGGGTAGATATATGCTCTGCACTGGGGAATCCCAAAGCGTCAACTGCATGCATTGCCGTATATCTTTACTTAACGACCTGTTGAAGCTAGGTCATAATGATAAACTCCAGGCGCGTGCAGGTAATAGTTGAGCTGATAACAATGATCGACGACCTCTAAGGATGATGACAGAACCAGCTGCTATAGTAGTGGCACAATGGTTGCTGCCAAATATGGCTAAATTGAGGATTACATGGCTGCCATAAAGGAATCGCAAATACCGAACAACACAAAATGCACTACGCAATACGAAAAGCTATGGCCAAAAATGCTAGAGGAAACGAAAGCACTAAAGCATACGCCACAAAGATGTTTTCAATTTCAGTCCAACTACAGATGTTTTGCGACAACGGACCTCTCTCACGAACAGACCGCATAAATAATAGGCGAAATTGTTACAAAGAGGCAAAACAACAAGACATTCAGACATGGTTTATCTATGGAACTGCATACATTTGCATGCCAAAGTTCCAAAGAGTGATACAAGAGTTTGGGGATAAAAAGAGAAAATAAGATAATAAAAACAGAAGTTAATACCTATACCGTATGATTGGCGATATTTAAACACAAGGCAAACGAGCACACTGAGCTATAACTTGAAAGACAATATAACTCAAATGACAACTAAAGACTGAAAATTAGACCTTTGCCCTAAATAAATTCCCTTTTTCAGTCATATATTCCGATTTAAAATTCATTATTTGACGTTTCGGGTAACACAGGTCAGGGACTTCGAGTAACGGATTTTATGCGGGATACTTTTCCACACGAAGGGCAGTCTGTCTACAAGCAATTGGATGCTAGATCTTTTCTGTACGCAAGGTATCACAAAAGTCGCGGCCCGTCGCGAGGTTTTCCGCCGCTAAAGGGAAGACAACCTTAGCAGGTACTAAACTACGGCTGATCTTGAAGCCGAAAGTAGCTACTGGAAGACGATACAGCAAAACGATGGATAGGATCTTAGGTTGCTTGCTAGTGATGCTAGGTTCTTGCTAGCAATTTTAACAAGGCCGAAATAATTAAATATTTTGATTACGTCCTTCACTTGGGATAGTGAGCACGTTATATCGAGGGCTGGAGAGTTAACCCTAAATAAAAGAGAAGTTTCATCGGCAAAAGCTATCGGTTTACCAATTTTTTTTTATCAATATGAAACAGAATAAAGTTAATGATAATCAAGGAAATAAACGGGCCTAGCACCGATCCTTGTCGAGTTCCAATATAAACAGATCTCCACGAGGAAACCACTTGCCCTATACAGACAGACTGCTATCTAGAGGATAGAAATGAATTAAACTACTAATCATACTATTAAACAATAAGGCAGATTGCCGCGTGCAACTTTATTTGTCGTACCGTAGGGCAGCAGATAGTTTAGCCGCTACGATTTTGCCCACCATATGCTTACACGATGCACATTTTGTCCACCTGATAATCAATCAAGAAGTTCAGATAGATCTTCATTAAATTCTGTTAAATATTGTTAACTGCTGTGATCTATGTGATGCCAAACCCATAAATCATACACGTATAGGATTTGTATCTATGTATTTAAATCATGCATTTTGTTTGGGAGCTCGAGCGTTGTAGAGTAGCAGCTTTGAAATTAACCATGCATTTTACTCTTTCCAAGGCATTCATTGATGTGGCTAAATCTACCTACCAAAATGGTTTGAAAATATCTGTAATGATAATACCTATTTATACGACAAGCCAAGACTTGGAGACTCTTCAATGTTACCCGATGGCCTATATGGATCCGATTTAGGATCGAGTTTAAGTTACTTGAAATTGGTTAAGTATCCGTCTTTAGGACGTCTGGCAAGCTCCAACTTACTTCTAAGCCCTGTTAGTTATTGACATATTTAGTGAACCTATTGCTTTGCGTCTTTAATCAAATGCATCTTACTGTTTTCCCACTCTAGCCAACCCCTATTTTTGGATTGTTGGTTACTTGTGATAAAACTTACTCTACTGCAAGAACAAAAGCAAAAAAACATTTCAGCCGGTGGGCGTAAAGAGTTCCTACGGTTAACCTAAGCATTGGAAGGCAGTGTTTTGCTGCCAACAGCCTCAACATATCAATGGTTAATCAACCCATCTGCAACTTACCAAAATAAAGTAGATTAGTTTTTAGCAGACGATTAAAAACTTGTTTCTAAAGTGATGTGCAGTTTATATTCGCCTCTCAATAAATTATTTTTAGAAATAACGAGTAGACAATAAATTAATTACCGTTAAAGTGTTGAAAAGGCACGTGACAATTTTGGTAATTAAACACATCTAAAATCATAGAATTATACAATCCATTTTGTTGTACAAATTAATAAAGTGCAACGACACGCTGGCTATCTTAAACACTGTTATTAAGCAGTACAACAAACCTATATGTGTATGGACTATCAGATATATTTATCAGGCAACGTTCCGGCCTCACATTAAAAATTCAACCCCTTCGAGGCGTTCCACTTCATTTCGTGTGTCTCATAGACATACACGTCAATTTCATCTTCCACCCAAGGCAGTATTCATTGAGAGCATACATACTCGGGAGGTTATGTATCGTACTAGCCGATTACGGCTAGTACGACGCAATACTAACCCGCTCTTCAAGAAGTTAGCATAAGGCTGGAAAAGGGCTCTGAGATTCTCATTAATTAGCTATAGACAAACGACCTCTTTTCATACGAGGCAGTTGGCGCTACCATCGGGTTGATGACCCACTGCTATCTCTACCGATAGCTTGCGAGGCTCTGTCACGCTGCAAAGGAGCAGCCGTCCCTTATAGGCGTTTTATTCTACGTGCTTAGTAAACGTTCCCTATATTGAGAATACTATTTGCTGGTAGGAAACCATTGTGCGCATTTTACTGGCTTTGGATTAGACTTAGTACATTATTGTCCGCATATTTTATTTTATATTAATTTATAATTATGTTATCGTCAAACAGTATTATTACTAATTCCCCCCGCGGCGAATCTGCATCGCATCTGCATATATATATATATACATTGTAGGTAGATATGCGATAATACGCTGAAGGAGATTTCATGGGAGAAATATTGAACATTAGATCAAATATAAGATTTAATGTCTATAACAAATATTGCGTAAAGAAGCAGCTCCACTGAGAGATGGCAGTCGTGGCTCACTAAAAGCTTTCCCACATTTCACTCGAAACGACCGGTTATGCAAATTTACAGAGTGGTGTGCAATATATCGTTGCATCTTAACAAATATATTTTTTTAATAACAACTTGACAATTAATTGATCACTGTTAAATGTCGTACGCGTGCAATACGAGTTCGGCAAAAAACGGCATGCAATTTACGAGTCTGTAGATGAACCTGGAGGGTCTTTATTTTGTAATCAACAAGTCCATAATCGACTCTATTAAAAGCGCTCCTCTAGCCGCAGTATATAAAATAAGAGTTCTTGTTGGCATTTATATACACATATTTGCATTTAGTGCGCCCCGTGGAACCTCAAGCGGCGCTCGCCTATCTCTAGGTCCCACACACACTGCCGAAACGGCTAGGGATCTCTAGGCTCTCATTAAATTGTATTAGCTCCTCTGCATTCTATGGATGGGAAAAATCTGACACTTCCGGTAAACAACAGAAAACTCAACGTTTTCTGGTGATGGGCATCCCCGCATCTTTGACGACGCCACTATCGCAACTACGTGCCTCGTGGTGACGTGTAAGCTAGAGGGGGGCGGGCAGACAATGAAGTCAGCGGAATTGAAAATGTCTTACCCTGCTGACCAGCAGACGTCCCGGGTCTGCAACGCCGCTTTTCCACGGTGCATTAGCTGCAATATCTATGGTCATCGCGCGGACAGTACGGCTTATCCGCTTTACCGAACTAAAATATATCAGGTAATCCATCCAGGAGCGCTATGTGACGGCCGCACAGACCGCCGAAACGGCTGAGGATCTCCGGGCTTTCCTTCCGAACCTAATATTGCTATTTCTTGTCGCACCGCAAACCTTTATTATGACACTCTCGCAGACAGCGCCATATGGCGAACGCGTGAGACTTCTTAACTCGGAGTAACCAACTACGGATCGGGCCTAAGGTTCGCCTAGGGCTTCTACTCCTGCTACTTATCTCCTAATAGAAGACTACTTCTCCGCACGGCGTCCTTCTTTGCCCCAACCGTCTCATCCCTATCACCAGAAATCTCAACGCTTCCTACACTGGACACGGAGCGTCTTGGACGATGAACCGATATTCCCTACTAACAGACCGGGCCGCAAAATGTGACCTTAGACCAATCAATCACGGCCAGGTTCTGACATTCCTACACGGCACCCAGTGGTCCTTCCTAGACCTCACACTTGCAATTGAGCGGTAAATGAAGAAACGCTTAGTAATACTGATACATCATTTTCTGTCTACAGCTTGTCGAAACATGCCCTTCTTCGGCAAACCGATTCCGCTGCACTTGGAAACTCCGATGCCTTCATAAGCACACTCTTGCAGACGGAGATCGGTTCCGCGGAGACCGGGTGACGGCAGCCGCTCACTCCCTCGACAAAATTCAACTAACGGACATTTTACAGACGGCTTACCGGGCGTCCGGTGGTCTCGCCTGTGATGGACGCAGCGCACGCCCGGCAAGACCTACGTAGGCTCCTGCGGCCGAGGAGGCGCACAGAATCAAACACATGGCATCGCGAGCTCGGCCTTGGATGCCCACCGACGCCGCCGAGTTGAATAAGAAGGGAACGCTATTTTCCTACATGATCAAGACATTCTGATAATCAGAAGGTTAAAAACACCTCAGCTCCTACACAGACACTTTCTGCAAAGACAATTCCTTACATCCACTCACAGCCGAAAATAGAGGAGCAACGAATCTCCGTAAAGCTCTGTGTTAAAGACCAAATCATATGTTATAAAATAGTAGAAATACTACAACTTGCGTATGGTAACTAAGTAGTTACCATACGCGACCCACGTTAATAGACCGAAAATGTCCCCCGTTCGTGTCAATCGAAGAAAAAACGTTTAAAAAGTTAATGATATCGAAAACGAGTCCTCCACTCAGGCCCTAGGGCAGGCAGTGGCCTATCTCTGCAGCTCCCTTAGAACTAAGAGGCATCCAGGCAGCGAAAGTGGTCATTCCGGCAACCGCTGAGACAATTCTCACAAGGAGCGTCTTAGAACAAGCCATCGTGCAATATCCAGACGTGGCTCTGAAAGTCCAACTCAAAGGCCGAATACCAGAAGAGACTCACGAGAAAAGTAGAGAAAGAAGCCTGACCTTACCGTCGCAATTATCGTGAAATCAGGAAATGCTTCATATGCTGACGCCCTACGTGCTTTGTGGAATAACGTTGACCCTATATATATATATATATATATACATATATGTATATATATATATATATATATATATATATATATATATTTATATACATATATATATTTATATACATATATGTATATATATATATATATATATATATATATATATATATATATATATTTATATACATATATATTTATATATTGGCATCAGACCGTCTGATGACAAGGGTTGCGGTGGAATGGCTTGCTCCAAGAGGCGTCAAAACCCGTGCTCGGCAAGAGTCTATGCACTGACCTCGTTGATCAGGGCGTGGCGCCAATCCCTGCAATCCCCTGCGACTCTTTCTGCCTAGTAGGCCATGCAATCCACCTTTATCGACTGTTGCTTGACATGACCTACATCAGTATAGTGTGCGTTTACGTAGGCGTATACCAACACAGAATACTCGGAAGAAAAGCAAATAAAAAAATACGGGAAATCTTTATATATTTATAATTAGATTCATTGTGAGTGAGGAACACCTTCTGAGAATCTGTTAGCGTTAGCTCCCACTATGTCATCGCTAAAAATTTTGTAGAACGGCCGAGTTATGCCCGTACGTTCGGACCCAGAAGGACAAGCGCAAAATGTGACCCTTGATTTCTGTGTGACTTTGCAATGCGTCAGTGCGGTTACGCGAACAGTATATGAGCAGCGTTACATCTAAAGCTGTAGCAACCACGCATATCATTAATATGGAGTTTGCGTCTTGGGAATGGATTATCTCGTTTACGACCATATTAACAAACAAAAAATAACAGTGAGACTCACCGCTCAGTACCGTGTATATGTATATGCTTTTTGCCGGATTTTCTTAAACACACATATAGACGTATATAGAAATGTGGTTGTGTTGAAATGTGTGCATGCAAAAACAATAGTAGAAACGCTTAAATAGTACATTAAATCCTCATAGGTAGTACGCTAACTAATACTACAGGTATAGCAAAGAGCTGCAGAAGATAGCAAGGTAAAGAGACCTTTTCTACAATATGACATGGAGTAGCATGATGTGTGTGCGCTATTATTAATTATTATTGTATATATATATATATATATATATATATATATATATATATATATATATATATATATATATATATATATATATAATATTTATATATATATATATATATATATATATATATTATATATATATATATATATATATATATATATATATAAAGCGCCCCTGATATAAAAGAGTGACATGTGTATTTAGGTATACATGCCAAGCGAACAAAAAATCAATCAATCAAGATATATATATATATATATACCACTACACTTGTATTACGGATTTAAACGGGCGTTAACAATTTCACCCCGATAAAGGTGTAACACACGCGATTAGCCGTTAAAGCCCGTTAGCCACGGCATTAGCCACGTCAGGGCCGGATTACGGCTGCAGGAAATTCAGCAGCCGGGTACACGACTGCTGAATTTCCATGTTTAAAAAATATATATATATATCGGCCTGTGCCGTCAAAGACTACACTAAGAAAATATGTTATTGTTCCACCGAGCTACCTTCAATGGCATTACAGCTTTACCGCATCTCAAATTACATTGTAGCTCTCTGGAGATTAATTTCGGCAAGTTAAGTTCACATAACCTTTGGCGCATGCTCGAGTTCGCTAAACAATATCGCAAAGAAGTCAATACTCTGAAAGACGAGCAGGGCCGTATCCTGTGACGATACAGTTTCTGAGATGCAATATTTGAAGAGTTGTAGCGGCTATTTTGGTCCTTGTATAACACGTTTTTTTTTAGAAACAGCAATACATATAAAACGTGTGCTGATATAACTGATGTACTCACTAATCGTGTGTCATGTTGCATTTAGGTGTGAATTGGGTGTGAATATTGGCATACCGTCCTATAGCTGATACAGAGCTGAAGCGTCACACCTCTGGCATGATGGTCGAGAGTTCGTCTAGAGTCGTTGAACAAATGCAGTGTACGAAGCGTACATAAGAGTGTCGCCTTTACTTACGGCATATAGTTCACGTATTTTTTTATAGCGGAAATATACTTTTTCTTTTTAACGCTCTGACAACCACATTTTAGACGCTTGTAAATAAGCTAAGTTGCTTGTGGCACGATATCGTCTAAATGCATCTATCGTCATTGCGTTCTCGTACTGGAATTATATAGGGTTTCTCCAGCAGAGGTATGTAGCAGCAAGGCAATGACAACCACGTCCAACAAATTCAACTAGCACGGCCAGGGCTCGAACTAGCGATGTTTTGCTAGCCATGGTTGCCATGGCAACGCCCCGTTTCGAACGGTGCGTTAGCCGCCTAAGCCACCGCCACTACTTTTTTTTGCCCTCTAACAACAAGAGTTTGTGCCGAACAGAAAGATGGCAGCCCACTGGAATGTCCCTATCACTTTTGAGAAGGCGCCGCCATTCTCTGGTTGGCCGTTTCATAGTAGTAGTTGTTATGTAGCCACGCAAGCCAGGCGCTGTTGTATCAAAAAGCGCATAGAGTCCCCGTAGGACGTTTCAAACGATCGAGCAACTGTGCAGCATCCATATAATTCTATGGCAGTTTATTGTCTCGGTAGAACCTACCAATGCGTTTGAATGAATAACGAGACTAAAACTCAACAAGTGAGCGGTTGCTAGAGTCGCAAGACCACGCTTGCTTTTGCTGTTATTTAAAGAAATTCTGAGAAACCCGTTGAGAGTGCACGTTCGAGAGAATAGGCGCGAGAAGTTGCTAGGACAATAAAGATGTTGGCTCAACATTTCCTGTGGCAAACAGTACAAGGACCTTTAAAGCCTTAGGCAGTCCTTCATTTGACCGTGTGTCGCTTCATACCTGCAGCCGGCAAGATATCTTTTGTTGCTGACCCCTAAATTATCTACACGTGAAAAAGACAGTATAAGATTAATAGTACGTGCTCTCAACGGGTTTCTCAGAATTTCTTTAAATAACAGCAAAAGCAAGCGTGGTCTTGCGACTTTAGCAACCGCTCTCTTGTTGAGTTTTAGTCTCGTTATTCATTCGGACGTATTAGTAGGTTCTACCGAGACAATAAATTGCCATAGACCTATATGGATGCTGCACAGTTGCTCGATCGTTTGAAACGTCCTACGGGGACTCTATGCGCTTTTTGATACAACAGCGCCTGGCTTGCGTGGCTACATTAACAACTACTACTATGAAACGGCCAACCAGAGATTGGCGGCGCCTTCTCAAAAGTGATACGGTCATTCCAGTGGGCTGCCATTTTTCTGTTCGGCACAAACTCTTGTTGTTAGAGGGTTCCGGTACAGCCAAACATGGACTACGTTCTTGTTTCGCAACCTGCAGGCGATGTTTGTCTCTAAGAGGCACCTTGTTAATCAGTCCAATCCGCTTTGTATTGACCCAACACTTTTTGCAGCAGCGGTTAGCGCTATAGTGTTGAGGTGCGTTTTGTTTGTGCCAGCGGTAACTGACAGTCGCGGCGGTGCGAAGACATAGGCCATCAATATTTGGATGACGCGCTTAGTGTTGACGCCCGAAAAGCAGCGGCGAACAACAGAGAAAGCATGGAAGGGGATTTGGTTCCCGGACGGCTGGCTACCCGCCGCGGGGAGTTCCTGGACATCTCCACACTCCTAGGCTAAATGTTCAGACAAACAGATGGCCGCCGGGCTGCAGTGCTACGGACTACGTCGCCGCTTTCACGGCCTCTGACTGTCGAGTCGGACGGTCATCGAACGTGATTCCCTGAAAATATTTGCTCACAATTTGGGTTCTGGTCGCACGATGAGGGGGGTGGCCCGATACTTTGCGCCTCGACGACGACACACTGCCGAAGGGGATTCCTACGACGAGGATACGGGATAAGAGCCTGTGCGAGAGCCCCCAACTCCAGATCGGTATTGACGTTGGCGCGCCTACTACTACTGCTGGGGGCAAGTGGTCGACCAGGCAGTGTGCGAACGAAAGTAAACAGAGAGAAAAAGGCAATTTCTTAAGGGGAAAGGACTTTGCGCGCTCTGTAGTTCTTGTCGACCATCGACACACCAAAGGTGGCCTAAGGGTTGCACGTCAGACTCGGTCGGAATTGATCGCAAGGCTCTTGTCAGGTCTAAGTGCGTAAGATAGAGATCGTAATGCAATGTTTGTGGGCATTTACTCCTTCATTTCGGATACACATTTATAGGCTTGAAGTTTATAAGTATCCATCACATACATGAGGCTTGTATGTTCAGTTCGTCATAACATCCTTCTAAATGAGTTAACAATAGAAACGACGCTTTAACAATAATGCATTGTGTGTGTGTTCCAAAGGCATCGCCTTATAACAAACGGTCAGTATGTAGTTTAGGTCAGCTACGGCAAGCTATAAGCATGACGGAATCTAGACATGATACATAAAAGAGGTTAGTTCCTGGTCAAGTAAGTACGTTTGACTTAGGTACAACTTATAGTGAGTCGTATATTTCCGCCCTGATAAATGACATCAGTACATGGAATGGAGCGTGTCCGTGGTTACAACATTGCTGCGAAAGTCGGACCCTGACAACGGTACCGTGGTGTGGTTGAGCACACGTGAGAATCACTCGTTGTGCGGCCCGGCCTTTGTTTTGGACAATCTAGGACTCGTTGTTGTATTTGGTGCTCCTCTCCTGCTAAGAAACTTTCCAACAACAATCTTATTCCTGAGCTAGCTAAGGAAGAAGATGCAGCCCGGGGCAGCAACTCTCGGCGTCTTTTTCGTGACTCACCTAGCTGCCTACAGTTTCTATGTGATCCACCAGCGATCTAAGTTGCTCCCTGTGTACCGAATATCCTGGGACTGAGTGGTCCTTTCGATGAGATACGGCCACTGAGGAGCAGGATGCAAAGGACAACGCAGGACAACGGCAAATGATCGCCTCAACGGTCGAATGGGAAAAGGGGACAGCCCAGCAAAGGGAGCAGGTAATCTTGCTCTCCCTCAGGACAACAAAATAGGGAGACGGAAAGAGATTGGGCAAATCCTGCATAAAAATCGCCGTTAAGTGACACCCGGCCAAATGGCCCGGCTCGTTGATACCCGAGCCAACGCCAGCCTGCCGGTGCTTGCTGGAAAGGTCACACTGGCCACGCTGACCAACGGCAGTGGACCTGCTAAAAACAGCTTACAGAACTGCAGCAGCCGTCGCTTTGGCTGCTTCTGCCACCTCCTGCTATGGTCGCGGCCGTCGTCGTCGTCGTGGTTGTTGTTGTTGCTGCTGTTGTTGCTGTTGTTGTTGTTGCTGCTGCTGCTGCTGCTGCTGCTGCTGCCTCGTGTGCTCGCCAAATCGCGCAGTTTAAGGGGCTTGCCAATATCCGAGTCCCAATTGCTGACGAGGGTCGATGGGTTAAGTCGTCTCGTGACGGTTCCATTCGCCTTCGGTTTGTCGTCAACGATGTTGCCAATATCTGGATGCCGTTGCCATATCAGTCCTGCTCGAAATTGATGCTACTCGCCTTGCCAGTGACGAATTAGGGGGATGCTATGCCAATGACGCAAACATACTTACAAGTTACATGTCAATAGTTTGGCGTTCGTGTGTGTGTTTCGCAATTATTCTACGCAGCACAACAACGTTGTAGTACATGGAAGCAATTAGGGAATTATTTAAATGTCGAGGGTTGCCATACGACTAATTTGTAGTAGTTGTAGCAGGAATTAACTGTTTGCTATTAGTAAGTATATAAGCTTACAACAATGAAATATGATTTTACAAAATGTAGTTTTACGTGCTTTTTGGTAGTTTTTAAGTAACGCTAAATAAATTAAATGCTTGTATGAATCACGCTAAAACAGAATGGTAGGACTGTTTTATCAATTGAATGCTCCCCCTGCAGGGTCACGGCCTAAAATAGTTCAGCCGGCTGAAGAAGAGTTCGGATAAAAATGTTTTTTAGATAGATTTAAATAAGAGCTGGCGAATTACGTTTGGAACCTACCCGCGGAAAACGTGGACAATATGAACTCCATGGCTCCACAATTATTGGATAATGCTTGTTCCGCGCAGAGTGGACGGTAATGGCCAGCCCACTAGGTCGAACACCGAGGCAGTATCGTGCGTTTAGTATCACAGTTGGTTTTTGTTTGACATCTTGTATTAGGCGGTTGGAATTTAATCTCATCTCTCACCAAGTCCCGTGACTTAGCGTCGAGGCAACTCGTTACCGTGTCAAGCGTTTGTTGGCAAGTGGGTAGGTGATGCTGAACCCTTTTGGCAGCCTTGGCGCAATGTGGCGGGCAGGCACTCCCGGTTGGTGAGTCCATGTTAAATGATCAGCGGTAGGCTGATATGCCCACCCGGTCGCTATGGTTAGAGCTACTAGCTAAGCAAACGCGGCTCCACTTGGTCTTAACCGTACAGTCGGTGGAGAACGTTTGTAGTTTTAGTTCGAAAGCGTAATGGTCGTCAGCGAGCTTCGGTTCGCTGATCGATTCTTATTGTTGTGGGTGAGAGATGAACGACGATGAACACGCTTCCTCCTGTGTCCAAGAACAGTCGGACCACACTAAACGACCGACAACGGTGTCTTCCGCCGTTCACGCCACAGGCCGGTGCGGTAAATAGTGGTGGTGGTGGTGGTGGTGGTGATCGCGGCGCCGGCGGGGGCGGCGGCACCACCGCCCCTCCCGACTGCATCGATTGTTGCTGTCATTGTCGTGGTAGGATTAGCTGCTGCTGCTGCTGCAGTTGCTGAGACCGTCGAAATCATCGTCACCGGTGTGGCTCGTTAAGCAAAATAACGTCATAGATCGCTCGTTGCATAATTGCTACATAACCCAATGCACATGCGCAAATCTATGTGCCTCAAATCATTTTAGGCGAGCGTTATTTTCTTCTTATGAAATGCATAATATACCAAAAGTGCTATTTAAAACAGCCTACTATGTAATTCTACATATTGATTAATAAATCATGTATCTGTTCTAATTAGATGAGTTAACAAACAGCGATCAGTCATCTAAGCCATTGTTAGTCTTAAATAGCAGTTACCACACCGCCAATTTACGCTGTCCGCTTCTTTCGTGTATTTTTCATTTTCGTCTCGTTTCTCCTGCTTTTTTAGCATACAAAATAATAAAGAAATATTATTTTTATTCCTGTCCTAAGAGTAGATTCCCTGTCTGCACTAGGCTGCCAGTGGCATAACAGGCTTATCCTGGAAGAGAAACGTATTTGTAGTTAAAAACGACCTACATCACAGATCGCGCCATATACGCTAACAGACACCCTATAGAATTGAATATTAAATATGTTTGACAGCACTTTCAATGACTGTTGTAAAAACAGGCCTAAACTGGCACCATAGGACGACGTAACCTTGTCTTCTCTATTGTCGTCGACAGGCGGTTAGGATTACTTTATGCGATATTGTCTATAAAGGGCAATCAAGTGGAAGACAGAGAATGAGCTGGCATAAAAAACGCTTTTCCAGCTTTGTAATATGCCGGTAGATAGCCTGTTCTCAACAATTTAGCAATGCTGTTGAACATAACTGGCAACGAGAAGCACTGGATGATATGTAGGATAAGTGCAGTAAGGGCACTAATAGAGGCGATTAAAATGTATCTCAAGTAGTGAACACTAACAAACGGAAAACAGCGCAGGCATTCATGAACTTTCATTGCATCTACCTGCGTTGATTCACAGCGCGTGAATTCACGAGCGTCTGGTGCTCCGAATGCGAAGAATTCGGGTTTGGTGAGTTTGCGAATCCTACACTAGTCACTGCCGACTGCCTCTGTCCCGCGTGTGTATCATGCATTCCTGAATAAAGATAGATATGTGAGTACCATTTCGAAAACGTCAACACGCACGAACGACATTTGCTTGCGTGGCTCGTCTTTGCTCCATTCGCCGCCATTGGATGGCGACGGTAGCGGCAGCAGCAGCAGCAAAGGCGAGCTGATAATCATGCACGCAGAAAGATTACGTGCTCGCTGCTTCAGAGCTTCGACGGGGCGGTCGTGAGTGTGGCTGGCTATCTGCCTATTTGTCTGTCTGTCTGTCTGTTTGTGCATGTGTGTTTGTGTGCTCTGAACGTTATTTCTCTGCTGCTTCTCTCTTCGCTCTGAACGTTATTTCTTCCTTCATCTTCTGCGGCGTTCTCTGTTCTTTTCTCCTGCTCATTTTCTTTCTGCTTTACGTCACTGCTCCACTTTGTTCTTCGGACTGTTTTCCCTCTTTTCGTCGTCGCCCCCGTTTGCGACCGGCGCCTCTCGTCATGATCATCATCGTCATTGTTGTTGTTGTTGTTGTTGTCGTCGTCGTCGTCGTTCGCTCATTTATACGATATCCGTGCCATCGAATATTCGGATTCAACCTTCGCTGTCGAAACGGGCATCCCAGTAGTAGTAGTAGTAGTAGTAGAACACTACGACGTATTCGTGGCGTCCGCCCAGCCGACAGTCCGTGTGTCGAGCACGTTGCTCCCACCTCCACCACCCCCTCCCCCCCCCCGCCCCCCTCCGATGCTACAAAGACCAGCGCAGGGTCATCGCGCTACTGCTGCTGCTGCTGTTTCTGCTGCTAGTGATTTTCTTGCCCACCTGGACAAAAATCCAACTAACGTCATCGCCGGCATCGGCCACCGCCGACTGGCCAACCTCATCTCGAGACCATTCGAGCAATGATCGTCGCGATTTACATACGTAAATTCAAGGAATAG
The DNA here is from genome assembly GCA_003439945.1 of Dermanyssus gallinae. NCBI lineage: Eukaryota > Metazoa > Arthropoda > Arachnida > Mesostigmata > Dermanyssidae > Dermanyssus > Dermanyssus gallinae. Next base: position 1,138,910 of record QVRM01007094.1, on the reverse strand, counting down.
TAGTGCTACTGAGAGCAACCACAAATATAGTAGTAGTAATAATAATAATGATAATAATATTAAAGTAGTTTATGCTAGCGACAACGATGATAATTATACACGTTTCTACAGTTGTTATCGTTGTTGTTACTTTTAGTCTCTTTCGTGTTAAGTACCACCAGTAGTAATCGATAGAGATAGCACTCCACTTTTGAGTGGAGCTACTGCGCCACCCCCCACAGTTCGCTCTTCTTACCCACTTCTCGTTCGCTCTCCGCTCATTTGTTCTCCCCCCTCTCTCTCTCTCTCATCACTACCTTCGTATTTTCTTCTGTTTTCTTTCTCTCTCACACCCACATATCTCTCTCTCTTTCTCTCGACTTGCTAAGGAAAGCCGGACAGGCAGGCAGGCCATTGAGCGGCGGACTGAGCGCAGACGACAACGACGACGACGAATGGCGGCGGGGGGGGGGGGGGGGTGCCGAGAACGATATCCGATCGCGTTCGCCGTCGTCTGCACTCTTCTCTCACGTTCAACCACCACCACCACCACCACCGGCCACCCAACGAGGCAAGACATCCCTCTACACAACCCCTTCCCCCTACGTAGTGCAAAACCAATATCAGAAAGCTTTCAGCAGTCAGTAGTAGTCCGGCCGACGCGCACACCCCCACGGGCAACAACCAATCGGTCGACAACGGCTACACACAGACACAAACACACACACACAGACAGACAGAAACACCGGCACCCCTCTCTCCCTTCCGCCTCCCCCCCCCCATTTTTTATCTCTCTTCTAGCTTTCTTCCTTTTCCCACTGCAACTTGCATCCGACTTCTCTCTCGCTCTCTCTTTCCTTCTAACTTTCTTGCGCGAGTGCGCACGCTCTATGCACCGGTACAGGAAGAAGTTTGCTGGCAGCGGCTGGCTTTTCTACCTTTTGCCTGTTTTACCACCGCTGCCACCTCGTCAACGTGGTCGTGGTCATTGTCATCCATCGAGCGTCGCCCGAGCCTTCCCCCATGGATGGATGCGCCAATGAAGAAAACGAAAGATCGAACAAAAGATAAAGAGTGGCCGAAAGAGAGAGAAGAAGCGTGAGAGAGGGAGAGAGAGTAGGGAAGAAAATGGAGTGGGGAAGATAGAGACCCCCGGTAAGCTAATGAAATTGGAAAGAACTCGATTGACGCGATAGTCACTAATACGCGCCACGTTAACGACACGTCAGCTGGACGCATCTAAACACCTATTCAAGACGAACCTATTCCGTCTTCAGTGATGCCCGTATTGTTGCTTAGTTTTATGTTGTTCTGTTGTTCAATATGATCAATTCAATTAACTAATATGCAACTTGTTAATTAATGGCAAACAGTCAATCAACCCTTCGTCTGTTATGGCAAATAGTAAATTATCACCTTTCGTAAGCTGGATGCAATCCTTTAGTACAAAAAACGTAACAGCACACATTGTAGACTCAAGGAGAATGATCGCGCCCACAAGACAGGAAAAGTCAGTAGATAAATAAAATGGAGTAACTGATGAAGCCAACTTATAAATCAGACCTGAGTTGAAACGATTATAGTTCTCATCTTCTGTTAAAAAGTGAAACTGGTGGAATACTATCATTCCAATGTTAAATCAATTTAAACTTAGTGTTTTCAAAGAACTTATAACATGTTGGCCAACTCGTTCCAAAAAGCAATAATAATATATAACTGTGTACCCGATCTGGATGCGTTCTGTTGAGTGTCAACTGCAATTACTGGTCAGGAAGAACCTACGCGACTTTTCATCAGGATTAAGGCTCAGGGTTCTGACACACGAGGGATCAGGACGCAAAGTAATGCCTCACCTTGACGATGACCTCCCCACACGAGTGAAGGTCAAGCTATCAGAAGGCGACATCTCTGGTGCTGCCAGATTGGTGAGCTTCCAGGATATGCTAGCGCCAGCCAACGAAAATACAGAAGCTCTCCGCTCCAAACATCCCGATGCGCCTACGGATCTCTCCATGCCCACACCGCCGGCAGTCACACTGCCTTCTTCAACCTCACGTGAAGAGATACTGAGTGCGATAAAGACATTTAGCAGAAGTTCAGCTGCCGGCTTAGACTTCATACGACCCCGTCTGTTGCAGGACTTGTTGTCTGATGCGCTGGGCAGCACGGCCGGTCGACTAGCGGACGCCATTGCTAAAGTGGTGGATGTACTCAGATGGGGCTCGCCCCCGTCTTGTCTTTTACCACTCATCTTTGGGGCAAGAATGTTTGCATTAAAAAAGAAAGATGGCTCATTACGTCCAATCGCCTGTTCCTCAGTCATTCGCAGACTGGCGGCCAAAATCGGCTGCTACGATAATAGGGAAACTATTTCAGCAACTCTTGGCCAACACCAGCTAGGATTCGCTACCCCTGGGGGTACAGAGGTAGTAGTCCACTGTGCCCGTGTATTTTTGCAATCACGCAAAGTGCCAACGGTGATGGTCAAGCTAGACTTCTGAAACGCCTTCAATAGCGTCCGGAGAGACCATTTGCTTCGAGCCGTCAAGTCGTGGGTACCATTACTGTTTTACCAGACGAACTTGGCCTATGGTTCAGAACCATCCCACCTGGTAATGCCCCACAGCGCTATGCTATCGCAGACAGGTCTTCAGCAGGGTGATCCCCTGGGTCCCCCACTTTTTTGCTTATGTATCAAGGAACTGTTGCTGCACGAACACTGCAGTCCCCCCTTAATGCCTGGTACTTGGATGACGGGGTTCTGGGCGGGGACCTCTCGACCGTACTTGACGACATACGGAAGGTTATTGAATTTGGTGCTATTAGCGGTTTGACATTGAAGCCGGTCAAATGTGAAGTGTATGTCACAACCCACAACGAAGTAGAGCCGTTAGATTTAACTAACCTTTTTGACTTACTTCCGGGCTGTCGCGTAGTAGACAAGGTTAACCTGGAGCTGCTAGGTGTCCCCTTGTTGCCGGAAGGCATTGCAAAGGCATTAGACAGTCGAAGAGACAAACTTGACTTTGCGGCGGGCAGACTACCTCAATTGGGGACCCACTGCGGCTTATTCCTTCTTAGATCTTGCTTTTCAGCCACGAAGTTAACAGACCTGCTTAGAGGTTGCAACCTGTTTTTATCACGAGAGCGTTTACAGCCATTTAATGGACTTAGCTTAGACATTTTAGAGATCATACTAAGTCTTAAGCTGACCGCTGCGGCAAGGAAACAGGTAAATACTCCCAGTTTCTTTAGGCGGCCTAGGTGTGCCCGACGCGGTTATGATGGCAGGACCTGCAATCGTGTCGTCATTGACCCAGGCGGCGGACAGGGTTAAAGCATTACTGGACAGTGATGGTTGGGACGCCTATAACGGTGAACTTCAAAGACTGACCGGCAAATTGTCGTTATTATTTGATTCTCCTCCCGACGATAGGGCCAACCAGGGCAATTGGACAAATCCTCTACAAGAAAAGCGGCTAGCAAACCTGATTAATAGAGCGCCTTCTGTTGCTGATAAAGCTAGGCTTCGAGCTGTTAGTAGTCAAGGGGCTGGGGCTTGGCTACACGCCCTGCCATGTCCGCGAATTAAGACTCTGTTGGACGACGAGACCACGCGCATAAGCGCAGGGCTGCGGCTTGGTGTTGACCTAGTCGTGCCCCACCGATGTCGTTGTGGTGATTTTGTGGACGCGTTGGCCCATCATGGCCTGTCATGCGCGTTAAGTGCAGGCCGACGAGCACGTCACTCCGCTCTAAACGACACCTTTAGTCGCGCACTTCGATCTGCCGGCTTCCCATGTGTTCTAGAGCCCCCGGGTCTATCGAGAGATGACGGAAAAAGGCCTGACGGCCTGACTTTGACGCTCTTTGAGCGTGGCCGCATGCTTGTTTGGGACGCAACTGTAACCGACTCATTAGCCCCTTCGATGGTCGGTGCAGGTGCGGACCGAGCAGGTCATGCTTCCAGGTTAGCTGAGGCTAACAAATGCAGAAAATATTACCATGTAGATTATCCGCACGAATTTTGTCCGTTGGCTTTCGAGTCTATGGGAACTGCAGGCCCCCTTACGCTCAAACTGATTCAACGCGTAGGCAGACGCCTTAATCTTTCGACAGGAGACTCGAGAGCATCCGAATTCTTGCGTCAGAGGCTGTCGCTCGACATTCAACGAGGAAATGCAGCGTCTGTTCGGGGCACATTGTTAAACTGGGCTAACCCTGGGTTAGAGAACCCGTAATCACACGTTCGCGTGGAGACAATTGTCCACTCCAAAGTGCTAACACAGCAAAGTTATATAAATAAATCATTTATACAGTTTACTGCAATCAAATGTTGTCTGGCAGACTAAAAGACTCTCTTAAACAATCATTAAAAATTTGCTAAAAAAATTATTATTACTATAAACGCTTTAAAATTGTCGTATATATTGCTTATAAGCGCTAATAGTATGATATTGCTACGTATATTGGAACTTCAACATGAATTCCAGTGTTTGACAAACATGCAGACCAGACTCTCCACGTTCCTTTACTTCATTTGCCGTCACGTCAGTTTAACAACCTGTCCCTTGGAATAGTTAGCCTTCTGAAATCGCAACTTATGCAGATTTAAATAAATGCTTCTCAGCTCTGACACTAAACTCCAATGTAAACTCTACTACGACAGAACCTACGCCAAAGAAGCTTGCGCTCTAAGGCCAGCTTTATGCAGAGACAATTATTCAGACTTAGCCCTCCGTCGGCTACAAAATAAATTACAGCACTCAGCAAAAGCCAAATAATGCAATTGATTCAGCTGGTCCTAATTCGCAACCCGCACCCAAGGTTGTTTTGACGCTGCGCTGGACGCCACTTTTTAGGAAGATCTGATACAGAGCTCACTCTAAGCTGTGTGGGAGGAAGCACTCATCATTGTGATACCTAAAGGCAAGGAAACATTTTGTAAATCGTTAAGTCTATAACAAGTTTCGTGGGTCGGGCTAACATAATTTACTGAATCAGTATGGGTTCAGAGCAAATCGTGCAACGGTTACAGGTTTACGTTTACATAACCTAAAATTCCCGGGCTCGGCCGTGGCAGTTCTTGTGTGCAGTGCTTATGGAATTTCAAGCATTCTTTAATAGTGCGTCGAGGCACGCTTCGCTTGAGAAGTTGCCTGGAAATGATTGACCTAGAAATTGCTGCAACTGCATATTACAGAATATTTCACATATGGAGTAGCTTTACGGTATGTTGGTTGGGACGTCTCTTTAGAAAGAAATAGTTGATTTAAGCGACCTTTGTACTTTACACGTCTCAAACTAACCAAAGATGTGCGTTTCATATTTCACTGGCGAGTAAAAATCGAAGTTTCCGTTTACTAAAAGAGTTGCCTGTTGTAGAATTGGACGAACGTATTTGTTTTGACTCAACGTACTGGTCGGTTATTGCATCATATTCTATGTCAAATCACAGGTCAGCACGTTTCTGATGACAACGTGCACGAAGTGCGTCAAGACGTTCAGTTGTCATTCACGACAATGTGGTCTTTCCTCGCGGACGAGCAAACATTTGAAAGATGTTCGCTAGTTCGCGCCAACATTTGAAACATTGAGTCACCTTTATTCACACATATTATTCATATTCTCTATGATCTTAATACTACATCTTGTACTTAACAAAGTATCCTAATAAAAAAAATTCTACATAAATGCACTGTATGGTTCTATGGAAATCGAAGGGTCGAGCCGAGAAATTCGCGCAGTTAAATCTTGGTGGAAGCAACGACTTAAAGACCTGTTGTCAATAGCTGGTGTCATCTGATATCATGAAGCAATTTATACTTAACCGTTGCTTAACGTAGTTGATCAGAATCATATCTGTCACGCAATAAAGTTGATAAAAAGAGCCATACAATATAACTCATGCAATGAACATACATATGTATAACGTATATAACGTTAAAATTAAATTTTTGTTTACTGATACTAACGATATTATTACTAGAGTTAAAGGCGTATATAAAAATAATAATCTTTATCTCTTGAAACTAACTCTCAATACAATTTTACGAAGCAGGACGATGACATGACATCATCGCAGATGAATGAATTATTGTAGCGTCGGAATTACGAGCATTGCCGGCTGACGAGGTGTGATCACTTTTATGCAGAAGTACGTACTGTCGTTGGCTTGATGTATCGTAATCGATCACTATCGACCAGAGCCGTTTCTCTAGCCATTAATTGTTTTTCTGATTATTGTTGTTATTTCTGGATACCGAACGTGGAAACGTTACGATAACAGAGCAAAGTAAAAAAGCAGCAGAACGAATGCCCAAAACAAACAGGATACTCGCACCGGTTCATAATGCGTCGCTTTGCTGGATACACCTCTACCATTAGATGGGGCTGCTACGACCTGGGCGTTGTCCGTCTTGTCTAGAAATCTTCTACACGGCAAAGTGTCGGATCATGAAGGCTGCTCGCGCGCCTGGCTAGGCTTATACGATGTTTCCTTCTTACGTTTTCCGTCGAGAGATGGAAACCTCCAAATCAGTGTTTTTAATCAAGCCGGGGCGACGGCGGTATCCCCGTCGCTCTGTACCTCCGTCGTCCGTCTGCCGAGGCAGCGTTGCCGAGCCACCAGCCAATCACAACCTACACACACATATAGAGAGAAAAGGTCGGCTTGGACCTTCGACAGCTATTGTTCGCCTCCTTGTCGCCTACTTCGTGGGCAAACCAGACCGAGGGGGGAAGACCAGCGCGAAGCTTCCTTGCCCCCGTGAACTACAGCGGTAGCGTCAGCAGTAGCAGCGATAATACGGGGGGGGGGGGTGAAGTGGCGGCACAGCAACGAAGGAAGGGGGTTTGTTGTAACGGTGGCGGCCAGCCTGGTGCTCCTGGGACCATGCTTATCCGTTAGACATTGCCCGCTGGCAGCAGTAACGCAGCCGGCCAATTGTGTTATCCGTTGCGGATCTGATTGGAGGCGTACTGGAAGGGGCCGTTTGGTCGCTTAGTGGTGGTTGAGGCTGGCTGAGGTCGCCGAGCAGAAACAAAAGACGACGGCCAGAGACGGAGAGACGCCTACCTAGGAAGACCGGCCAAAAGCATCTCGTCGGTGCTACGCCGCCACCGCCGTTGCTGTCGTTGCCGCTTTCAGTGCCTTGAGCACAGGCAGGGGCGTGAGGCTTACATGCCCGATAGGTCCAAGCCCACTGTTGTTTGGCTTGAGGGAAAAGGTCAGGAAATGTAGTTTACAAGTTGCTCACGTCATTTGCTGCGGCCACCACCTGTAAGCTCAACAGCTCAAGGTTTAGGATCGAAGGGAAGGTTCAAATAGTTTCTAAGGGAAGGCTCAAATAGTTTAGCTGTTTTGCGTATCTGTATCTTGGCCACTTCTCATGCTGCCTGCCTCCCAATGCCTCTATTGCCTTTCAAACATTGCCTCCTATTGCAATCAAACATTGTTATTTTCCCGGACTCCTTCTAAACATTTTCACAATTAAAGCGGAGACAGCCGTCGTTTCGTCGTTAACGTCTAGCAGTAGTAAACATAGCAACGTATACTACCATCAATGCTAGAATGTTCTTACATAGCCAAATAAGCCAACTACACATATATAAATGCCCTTTAATAAACAAGGAATAACAAATTTAAGCAGCGGGCCATATATGCCTGCCATCAAAACCACGCTACGTTATCTGATCGTATGAGGCATTAACTGATCCGAAATACGAAGCATGTCATGGCTCTAGTATATGATCAAATGGTTTTATGGTAATGCTCTAAATTATGAACTAGATGCGAAAAAAAGTCTACCGATTTGCTCTCCTTTATCACCGGTTTTATCACGGGCTATTTTTAGCAATTCCAGGCATTATTGTGCTGACGATAGGTAGGTAGGCCGGCTCAAAGAGAAGGGTGCCAGCGGGGCCGTTTATAGACTCTGTGTACGTTGTAGTGGCGTAAGCAACGTTGGCAGTGCGAAGGTCATAAAGCGAGCAAAGTTTGCGCGCAAACTATCAAAGGCCAGACCGCCAGTCGAAAGGGCATCACCGACAAAGCGACGTTGTTGGCCGAAGTCTACCGCGTCTCCAATCCATTACGAAGATTTATAAGTTCTTCTGCTTCCGCCATTACTCCGGCTCCGTTGCAGCCGCTGTTCTAAGTGTGTGTGTGTGTGTTTTCATTTTCAACACAAAATAGATTAAGGCCTTGCCAAAAATTCATAACTTGCCAGAAGAAATAGGAACAGCCCCCAGGATAGCACACCTACTTACCAGGGATGTCACCTCTCATTTTGCTTCGATCTGTTGTCCCCCATCCTCAGTCCATTTCGATTCGAACATCTCTCACCCTCAATTCCTTTTTGTTTTCCTTTGCTTTGTCTGCAGGCCTTTCCTTGAAGAGGGGGTCTGCTACCGCCGTCTTTGAGACGTTAAGCTAAGGCGCGTAAAAAGTGCCTGGGAGGGTTAAAGGAGGTTAGGGAAGACATTGGGCGAGTGCCGATAGCCCGTCAATCGAACTCTCTCCTTGCGTCCAAGGCAGGGAACACCTTCCGGTAGCCTTGTATAGCCAAAACGGCCAGATCTTCAGATCTCTCGGTAGTCCTGAATCACTGCTGTCGCGCCAGTTCTACAGACAGACACCTCTGTTCTTGCTGTTCGCCACGTCGTTCTGTCTGCACCAGCCTCCCGAAGCGCCGCCCAATGTATGTGCTCGTAAATTGTCTCGAGCTGCGTGCGTGCAAAACAAAGTAGCGCAACGAAGGCAGCAGGCGGAAAAAATACGAGGCGATATTCGGACGTCACCGTAGGAATTATCGCGCGACGACGACGACCATTGGTTGTGAGCCCCAGATACGACACAATGCAAACAAGCGAAGGCTATGCCATTATGGAACACGCTGAAAGGCGCCCCGAAACCGCTACACACAGTTGGAGTGAGGACACAAAGAAAAAGATACAAGCAGACAAAGAGCAAGAAAGACAAAGAGTGACGATGGAGAGGGAACGAAAAGCCGGTGACCGTAAGAAGCAGAAATTGTGAAATCGAACTTGTCCGTAGGCATTCGGGTCAATAACTTGTCACCGGCCGGGTGTAGCCGAATGTTGCTGACTCAGATTCGACTCCAGTAGCAAGTCGAATCACTGCCTGGGGGGGCTCGTTGACGGAGTAGAGTGTGTCAGCTAGCCGCACATAACGAAACACCATGCTTACATTCTACCAAGTCGCTTTGGTGGCGGCGCAGTCCGTTGGCTGAAGGACAAAGAGTAACCGACAGGAAGCACGTCACTCATCCGTGTCACCCTTTTCTCTGCCCCCTCTTTTTCTCACCCAAGCCCTCTACCTCCCTTTACCACACACACACACACACACTCACACACATATATATATATATATATATATATATATATACGCACACATATTCAGTTTCAAACGTGGACCGTTCAACGCAACAGCAATTTACAGCGCTTAAGTTTTCGGTAAATAAAAATGGTTGAAAAAGAACAATCAAACAACGAGGCAGAAAATTGCAGTGGACAAAACCTAAGGAATATGCTTTGTATATAAGCGCTCTTATATATATATACATATATATATATATATATATATATATATATATATATATATATATATATATATATATATATATATTTGAACTACGGTGAAATGGTGCATGTGTTAATGTCGCATGGACTGGTAACACCCGCCACTGCACAAAGCTAACGCTGCTGAAGGATACGGTCAAGACGCCGATATTTCTAGAGCTTTCAGAGCATGGAGTCTGTGTCCACTATTGAGAACAAAGTTTCTGCTGTCTTGCCGCTTGACAAATTCACCCAATCTTGTTTATCACCAGCCTTTATTTTTCAGATCGGCGCTTAGCTGGCGTTGATAAAATTACAAAACAACCAGCGCCATTACTTCGGCAAGACCCTCGGATTTTCCAAAGAGATGGATCGTTCGCTCGTAGTCGTTGCAGAAGCAGTAACAGTGTCTGGGGCGGAGAACTCACTCTTCTGAAAGGACATGACGTTGCCATGCATGGGATCGAATCCTGCTTAGGCCGAATTCGTTCTGGTTGAGCACTGGTCTGTTGCTACGTTCCGCTGCTTTCCAATGTGGAGTACATTGGAGTTGGCTAACCACAGAAGTGGTATATAGTTGTCTCTGACCTTTCAAAAACAACTAAGGACACGTGAGTTTGATCATACCTACAATTCTCCCTCATGTTGACGAACGCTAAAGTGATGGCCGCCGATGTGTGCCAAGGAGAGTCGTAGTACCCGTGGAGTTGTGCGAGCACCAGCCGTGGTAGAGGAACTGCCAGTAACAAAAACACCACCAGCACTCTTTTCGGAAATAATTGGCCCGCCTTAAGTCGGGTGACCCCTTGACAGCCGGCTGGCGGCGCCGGCGGTGACAGCGGCGGCAACTGCAAGCGCCAAGCTACCAAAGCAGCAATTAGCAATAGCAGTAACGATAGGAATAGTAGCCGCTATGTTTGCTATTGAGATCATAACAGCAGCGAAGGCGGCTATTGTGTTCCCCTTTGACGTTGAAGTAGCCGTCGTCGGCATCACACGTTGTTTTCTGCCACAATCTTCCCGTCGCAAAATACGCTGGCCTTTGCCTTGCATACAACGACTGGTACTTTTTTTGTTCACGCAGCGGAAGAACGACTGGTCTAAGCGAAAGGAGTGCGTCGAAAGCTGCGGTGGTGGTGGTGGTGGTGGCGACGGATGGTGGGCTTGCACCAGTTGTAAATAAAGTGATACTCTTGACAAGCGTCGAGGGTTGGAGAGTAGAGCGGCGCGCCTGCGAGAAAAGCAGAACAGGGGCAAGTGGTGGCGTGCAAGTAAATGCGGCCGCCCGCGACACGTCTACTGTCAATGCCTTGCGCATGTGAACAATAGTATATTAAAAAGTCAAAAACGAAAAATGACACGTCTGTCTAGCGTTCGCTACCGCCGTCACATACCATCATGTTGTCGTCGTCGCCGACGTCTTGCGGTCGACGAAATAAATGCATGAGTTGTTCAGGCCTGCCGTACGTAAGAACCCACGGGATCGATGAAGAAAAAGGGCGCACTGCTGGCTGTCAGTGGTTCAACGACGGCGACGCATAGCCGGGCCGGCCGTGTCTCAAGTGAGTGACACAACAGTAACTGCCTGAAAGTGGCTGAAACGGCAGGCTATCAAATATTGTCAGTCGTCGCCACCCGCCATGGCACGCAAATCATTCTCTTTCTCTCAAAGAATTTCCTTCAACATTCGTGACCCAATTTTTTGATCGTCGCGCATCTTGCTTTGTCTCGCGCATCTTGCTCCTGCTAGCTCCGCATGTCAAGAGGGGCCGGGCAACATTTGGAGCTGCTGGAACCCGAAAAGCGTTCCGAGTAATAACATGCGTCGATGCACCCCAGCCGTTTCCCTAGCGGGCGGCTGCAACTCGATAGTAGCAGCGGCAACAGCGTCACCTTCTGTGCGACCTCAAGCAATAATATCCACGCTCTTAGGTTATGGCTGATCGTGATAATGCGAGAGGAACTACTGCACCCGGCCCACAGGAGCGCTCAATTTTGCTTCGGTGCTCTCTCTCTCATTTGGCTATTATTAGCTTGTGCTTACGTCCCTGGGCACTCATATGAAAAGCCTGCACCTGTAGGGATAACGGGTTAACCAAGAAGGAGCCAACACTGTTGCTACTTAAAGCTAGACAAGATACTAATTTGTTCGTATGCATCGACAACATTGGCAAACACAAATTGTCCTTTGGATAGCCTCGTCGATCCGTGCAAGTCAAGTACGGCAGGCTGGCCCAGACCAATGTCCTATTGAGAGACAGAAGAAACGTGACAGTTAATCGGAATAGAAGTACTGGATTTCATCGTTGACGATTAGCTGTTCACTCAGTCCCAACTGGTCGAGAGTTCATTCTCTGGCCAGCTGTTTCCAGTAAGTGAGGCAGCCGTAGGCATCGGAATTGAAGTCTTGTTCGCGACTAGACCAGGTTCGCAGTGCGATCGGCAAGAGGCAGGAGAGACCTAGAAATATCAATTGGAGCTGCTGACCAGATATCCGTCGCTTAGAAAGGGCCTGGGCCGGTCAATGTTGGAAGTTGACAAAGAGGGAAACAGTCGATTGTCTAGCTACGCGGTTTAATCTGCGCGGTTTAATCTGCCCCTCCTTTGACTATATAATTGATTTTGCATTGCATATTACGTTTATACTTCACTAGGTTTATTCCACTCAAATTTAATTTAATATACACCTCTGCAAGCAGAACCAGCAGATGCACAACTCATACTCCTTGTAAAAAGCGGCGTTTGAACTTACCAGGCAGTGATCACTTTGCATTATGTACACGGTGTATACGTGGCAACTGTCACATGCAGGACCACCCAAAGGTACATGTTACATCTAGTACAGTATAAAAAATCCAAGAGACAATTATCTGAGTCATTATAATCTCATCTACCTGGTAAACTTTAACGTTGTGTAATGCACCATCCTTGTTGAATACAAAAGCTGGACCAACATAAAATAAAAAGTAAAACAAATGGGATTAATAGTAGAGACTATTCGCATATAGCCTGGCATGTTATGCCTCTAATAGCTCAAAATTTGCATAAGAAATGGTTGGCGCATTTAACTGAGTTACTTGAGCTAGTTGTTTGTGATTGACATAAGCGACACGGCGTGTTGCACTGCCCCGGTTCAATTGTCCGACCGCGGTGACAGAGAGAGCTTGAATGGACCGAGCTGGGCACACGAGCCACTCTGAGGAGACCCCTTGGAAAGCAAGACGGCAGCGGCTAGCAACGGCGTAGGCTCTGTTGCCTTTTGTGAGAAGAAGAAGAAGGGCCGGACGTCGACTTGCGCCCACCGACACCACGTCCTGTCAGTGTCCCTTGAGGCGAAGTCTTCGAGGAAATCATTACCCTAATTGCGGCCTATGCGGGCCAAGCTGTGGCTTGCGTGTGTTTCCAGCGTCCAGGCCTATGGACCGGTGGTCGCCGTTCTTGTGTTCTTCTCTATCTTCTTCATGTACACTAGCTGGTTAGACTACAGGCTAGCTAGAGGCATGACATCCGAGCGGCGGGATAAGCGGAATGTGGCTTGACACGCTGCTTGGTACAAATTAACAGCAGTATTACTACCGCTACTAAGTGTTATCCAGGGAACAGGAACAACGATAGGAAATAGAAACGGAGAAGGGAAATAAGAGGAGCATTGTGGATCGAGGTGGGACGCCACAAGGAGCGAGACGTTGAATCATATGAAACAACGTAATTGTGCTAGTCTGAAAATGGCCAATTCGCTATACGAAAAGGGCGGAGGCCGTGTCCACTTTCAGGCCACATACTGCCAGAGGTCATCGTAACATTCGCGGCCGTAGGGGCAAGAGGGACTACGCGCAGTAGCAGATGCGTGGGAAGAGAGACCAGAGGGAGAAGGAGAGGCAAGCAGAAGAAAAAAACAACTACCAAAAAGGGTTATGGTTCCGCAGAGGCAAGAAAAGGAGGCTAAGGTCGTCGCGGCTACTTGGTGGCATGTTTCAAACAGCAGCCTTTCCGTACGATACTTTCAGCAACGCTAATTGGCGGTAGCAGTCCTGGCTGTCAAGTCACCAGTCGAAACGTAACTTAGAGAAAGCGTCGAAGGCCCAAGGCGGGCCCCTTGGATACGTTTAGGGGTAGCTAAAAGCTTGCCTAGGGCCTTAACTACACCCCGAGGAGCTTTTGCAGCTCGAGTGCCACCGGCTAGATTGTGTCTTAATGAGTCAGAGCAGAGACGCGTAGAAGATAGCGTACGATGCGGGATACAGTAGAATGAGAAAATCATTGCACTCGGAGCCCAAATACCCGTCGCTTATCGGACCTAACTCTTTCTTCTTAATAACACCCTAGCTATGAGAGTAGCGCAGATTAAAAGCAGTAAGAACAACAACGGAGGTATTTGGCAAGTATGCTAGCTTGTCAATGGCCTAGGCTGCGCCCACCTCGAGCAAACAAGAAACCATTTGCTGGAGAGAATGCACCGAGAGACCAAGGACCAACGACTTGTATTTGGTAGTAGGCAGCTGCATCAATCCGACAAGCGGCAGTTACGAGGTGGACCCCCAGTCTGAGTAAATACTATATTAAAATTTGTTTCTATCTCGAATGGACAAGCATGAACGTAAATATTCCACAAGAAAAACAGAACAAACAAAAACAAATCTGAAACCTACCTGCAGGGCGCTTTATTAGGGATAAAAAAAACTTTTTGCAAATGCTATGCCCGACTAATGTGATAATAATGACAAATGTCACTTCTAAGACCTCATTGCCAGAGAAAGCTCTGCTAGAAGAAACTCAGTCAGTATATTAGAAATTAGGAAATGAGCTTGCGAGCTCAGCCGTATCACGTTCCAAGCCGCATAAACCGAATATAATGCTGCTTTACATTAATGTTTGCTAATTTAAATAAAGTGATGATCTATAATATATCTCGAACGCAATATTACCTTTTCCGCGAACTAGTTTTGCGTAACGCATTATTCCAATAAGATTTTACACATAGACAGACGCTTGGTTAAACAGATTGCAGGGCAAAAATAGGAAGTGGCGACTCAAGCAGATAGGCTAGTAGTAAAACCTTAAAAGTGGTTGCAAGCCATTGCAATACTGGCGAAGGTTTGTTCTGTAGAACTGAGCTGAAAAGCACTGCCCCCGACTGCGCGTAAGACTAACTCATATAGGTCATATCTCTCGAAGATACGGGCTAAGGACGCCATGTCACAATGGACATCCTGTCGTAAGACGAATGCTCTGTTTCCCTTTTAGAGGCGCGAGAACTTTACTCCTTTGACGGCATCCGTTCGTACGTCGCGAAACGAAAAGTTCGTATGGCTGTCAACCGGCAAGAAGGCGATAAGTCTTCAAACGACGCGTCTACATCTCGGCATTAGCTGCCACTCGCCGAGGGGAAGAGAAAAAGTCGACATTAATGCCTACGCCGTAATCAGGCGATTTGTCTAACTAATAACCAGAAGCTACCAACCGCTAGCGAATGTCTGAGCAGACGCAAGCAACATTACAATTAAATATCCGTCGTAAGCTCACAAGCGGGATTCATCAAAAAGCACACCGTTTCAGCCAAGACTCATTGATATCTTTGGGGTTTTCAAAGGCACATTTACGCTGGCTTCTAATGCACATATTACCGCCGCAGAGTTATTTAGTTACGTATTCCTAACTTTAAGTTCTTACATGGACATGTTGAACTGTTCCCTGTTAATGTGTCGCTAATACGATTTTTCCGTCAGCTCAATTATATGGTCGAGATAGCTCTCACACTAGAGTGTATATCTTATTTGTAGGCCTGTCTTGTGTACCCCTAGCTTATAAAGCAAGCTGCAGCTATCCCGGTCATTCAGCCACACGAAGTTCGAAGTTCAGCGCACACACCGGAAATAACCAGAAAAAGTCTTGGAATTAGTCGGGGTGCCCGGAGCAATACCACAAGCTTGTATGCTTAGGCGTATCCTCAGTTTTGTTTGAACAGTGCTTACAGAATGGAAATGTGGTTTACCCTTTTCAAGATAAAAGTAGAACCAATAGCAACATTCGGTATATCACTCATATGGTGTAAAATAGGAGAGGCAGATCTAGAGTTACTAAATAGAATTTAATTTTTCGTCATGAAGCGGGGTTTGGGATTAGCCAATTTTTGTAAGAATAGAACAGTTCATATCTAAGAGAGGGAGACTCTAATGACACAGGCATTATAAGTGCGATGGGGTTTACCTAGGACGACGGCGTTTGAGGCCTACTCTATGTAGTGGGCGGAGAAATTAAGGACATCGGCATAGGAATATACACGACGGAGCAATGAGGAGTACGACCTGGCGAGCAGCCGGATATAAGAGTAAACATCTAACTACGACGTTTGCATGGCCACGGGTTTCATCACGCAAGAATTCCACGATTCCCAATAGTGTTGTAGGTGCGCGAGATGCTTACGCCACTGCGATAGATACCACGCCGCAGCAGGTCCAGCAGTTCAGTCAATAGCTATAATGTGATGATACAATAAGATCCAGTGATGTAAATGAACCAGTTGTGACTGATGTACATGTTTATAATTTACCCAACCTGAGTGTTAATAAACCGTAAAATGCCAACACGAAGTCAGTTCAGCTCAACAATACCTAAAGCTCCCCATGACGAACTCCGAAATCACTATTATCTATTCAACAGGATTTCTCAGAAAATTAAGTGTTTGATACAACATTCTAATTTTACTTCCGGCGGAATTCTAGATTGCTTCTATGATCACAAATGAGCACCTCTAGGCGTGGCCCTTTTTACATATTAAATGTTCCTAATGGTTTATGCACATATTCTTTCGATTTTTAGAATATCATATTAATAAAATAGTGTGTATACATTAAAATAGTATCAAATGACCGAATGGATAACTGCATGACATTCGACCACTGTTTTTACATACATACACCACATGGGCACTTTCTAATGACCCGCTGATTTGTCGGAAATGTTGGCAAATTTCTTACACGTTAAAACACTGCTACAATTAAAAGAATTATTTAGAATTGATTGATTCATATAAAAATGGTTTATAATAAGCATCTTAAATATTTTTATGAACTTTGTATAAATCTCTATATTTTTAAAATATCACATATTGCAATACCATGTACTAGAGAATCCATACACCGTTTGCTTGTCGCATAAAGGTTCCATAAAGCATTTAGCTTCGTAGAAGCAGCCCCCATCGAATAAGCTGAAGCTGAGTGGCATACTAGCCGCTGCCGCTGTTCTTTCGCGCATATGATTCTACACTGGGATTGGAGATGGCCGACGATAGTTTTGTACCCAGCCATCAGAACTTCAGAACAAATGGATCGCTACACGGTAATCCTAAAGAGGGGAAGCATCGTGGGATGGTGCCAAAGGTTCGGCCAGTGAGGATGCAAGAGCAAAAGCTGAATGGCGCAGGTATTGAGCAAACGAGCGTCTGAGTGGTCCGAAAACAAATGTTTCCTTTGATACCCTATCTGTCGTTCTAGCTATTCTGCCGCTAGCTTTTTCTCTATCTATGTTCAGATGGGACCCATAATCGGCTGGCAATCAGGAACGGTTCGTCAGAAAAGGCTGGTGATGGCGGAAACGTTGTCACACATAGATGCCGATCCAAGGTACTACTTACCGGCTTTTCAAAAGTTCAGCAAGGTTTAGGCGCAAAACCCCGCATGTACATACATACACATATATATATATATATATATATATATATATATATATATATATATATATATATATATATATATATATATATATATATATATACATATATATATATATATATATATACATATATATAAAGATAATGAAATAGCACAGATCGAATAACACTAGAACTTTTAAAGTCATGAATTGCATGTTTTACGTTGACGATATTTTTATTTTTATTTTTCTAACCCACGTAGTGTCGCTGTATGCAATCTCTATCCGAACATCAAATTCCTTTTAGATTTAGGGTTAAAAAGAGGTATACCAAGAAATAAGTCCGTGTGGGTTAACCTGAAGTTAATTTAACGCTCTATAGTAAATAAATTGCCCTTTATAGAATGATTAGCTGTCAAAAAGACTTAACTAAATTTTAATTACCCAACTTACAAAAAAATGACGCATGTGTATCCTATACGGGAAAAAATGATTATTTTTCTCTGGCGTCTGCCGCGACAGCCTTAAGATACGCCTACTAGGCGTACAGCGCAGAATCAGTTCTTTGGTTTAAAAAAAAATGAGATGCTTCCTGAGGCTATTATTGCCTTATAGGAACAACAACATCATTTCGGAGTAGCACACCACACAACGACAATAGCGCTATCTTTTTTAATAACCTTAGTCTGCCAAAGTAGCCTGCCAATAATCTTAGAACTGCGTTTAGTGAAATAATCCTAGCCTGTACGTGGATGATCTTGTGTTGTACTCTCGCAGTCGGTTGAATCGCAACATTCACTCAAACCCCTCTAGGACTATGTCGAGAAAAATGCACTTAAACAAAATTTAAGCAAAGCAAATAATATTAAACTCCTACAAGACGAATGGTTAGCTGTGGAAACTAACCGGCACGTGAAATTAATTCATCGAAATGGTTTGGTCTATATTATCTCATGAAAAAACGAACAAGACACAGAAACATTAATAAAAACATTATTAAATTAATAAATACTTGAAAAAATCTGACAGCAGTTGGCCCAATAAAGGCCAACATTCTAAAGGCTGTTCTAGGGGGTATAACGCATTTTCCGCAATAATCGTGCAGACTCTACGTACCGGAGAGCGACGCCTATCGCCAACGACGGTCCAGAGCGCTGTCGCTAAACAACTTGTGACAAGTGTAGTAAAGCACGACAAGTAAAGCAAACCAAATATTGAGTGAGCCCTAGGTCTTCGCGCTCGCTCTTTGTGCGGTAGGTTTTACTCTGAGACTGTGGTGCCCCGCGTGTCTTTTGATCGATCGGCGGCATCAGTACGAGCCATTGCTAAGCCATCCAGCAATGCGGGCGATCTGGCTTCAGCTCAGGCAGAGGCCGCTGCAGAAAAGCGCGCCGCATCGAGCCCTGCCGACGATAATCGCAATAAAAGTGTACGGGTGCGGCAAGATTGCGGCAGGCGTGCTACAGGCTGAAGTCTAAATGTCGATGGTGGAGAATGCTGATGAAGCAACAACAGTCGCTACAAAAATGCCAGAAACTGAATATTAGACCGACGATGATAGTTTTCAATCGGTGACGCGCACCAAATCATTGCGTGAGTCAAAAATGGTACTAGCCAAGCAAGTGGCTGTAATATTTGCAGCTAATGACGTCTGTTACTGCATTGCGCAACACATTAAAAGTCAAATTAAGAAACCTCCATTTACTAGAAACGGACAATTCGTCGAAAAGGCGAAGTCGACAAAGGTACACTGCTATCGCTGCAAGAGTTGACGGTGCTATACCAGGAGCCGATGCAATGCTTTAGCACGAATCACTTAGTGACGAATTGCAAGATGACGCAACCAAGGTGCCGCAGATGGGGGTCACAAGAATATTTAAACAGAGCTTGTAAGCCCGTTGCTGCTTGTATACTGGTGGACGCGAAGCCACCAAGCACCCTACTCAGATAAATTGCACCGCATATATATGCTAATTAGAACTTCATGGAATATATTACAAAATAATTTGTATGCCCCAAGTGTTACTTCTGCTCACCCGTAGCCTTCGTGCACGCGTCCTATAATTTCTCAAAAAAAAAATCTTTTGTAGTAATGAACGAGATTAAAATACCCAATGCTTCAGTAGAAAGCAAGGTGCTTAGAGATCAAAGAACGGCGGCGGGAAAAAACGTCATCCGTGGCTAGAATTAGTGATCGCCTTATCCAATCGAGCATGGATAAGGCCAAAATAATGAGATTGGAGACATGCTTCTACACTCAATCGAATCATCCTTACGAGATTGCTTTGTGTCTTCACAAGTGAGGCAAATCGAGATACCGGCGGAAAAGGTAGGAGTGAAGGGCACTCGTAACCTAACCGCGTGCATGTAGCGTCGTAGCAGAAAATCAGTCAGAACCCAGACAGAAACAACAAAGTCAACTCACCTCCTTCCAATGGAAAAGTGAGAATATAAAATCAACTTTTGCCTTCCTTTCTCTGACTGTGACTGCACAATCCATACGGTCTACTGGTGCTCACGGAGATCTGGGCCACGCATTCAATTGTGGTTCCTGGTTGGTATCTGATAAAACGTCTTGCGCCACAGACTGAGGGTCCTGGAAGGACAAGCGCTGACGTTGCTGTTCAAGAGACCAATACGCTCATTGGAACAGCAGTATTATATACAGAGGACAATTGCGTCGTACATGCTTGGAAGCTTTACAGGTGTAATTGCAATGTGCTTCAGCACCTAGGAAGCAATTCCGGATATGTTGGGAAAGCCGTTGTATTACTTGGAAGAAAGTTAACCTGCGCTTTGCGGGGGACCACAATTGCCCAATCAACAAATCGGACAACGTTAGAATAGGCTCATTTATCGCTCCACGTTATACACTACACGTTAGCTCATGTGGACTACATATATCTCGCAGTATGTGGACGGCCTCTACAGCCGAGGAACCTGCTTATATAGCTACGCAATGAAAATCTACGATAGAAATATTTTCTACAAACGCTAGACACGATAACTTCAAATACAGAGGTCCGCAATTAGACACTCTGGCATTCAATACCAAACACATTTCAGTTGTAATAGCGCTCAAAGTACATCATCAGTGAGCAAGCCAAAGGCTGCAACGGTTAAACGCTATGATTGATTCAACCCATTTACTGGGGCTCACACAAGAGCACCCCTCTGTCCAAAAAACTTCTCGCTGATCTATTATACTTAAGAATGCCAGTCTCTAAAGTGATTTATGAATCAGACGTATGTCCTAGCAAAACGTCGCCCATAAATAACTTTTCTGTATACGAATGTCAGTCGGTTTTATAAAAAGCCGATACCGGAAGCTAAACTAAAGCAAGAGCTAAAATCACAAACCAAGCTTCTCAGAGAATCCCAGCTTCATGCATATGCTCCTACACCCGCCCAACAGCCTGTCCAGTATGATCTGAAAGGCAAGATCGTAGTCATTTTCGGCACATGTTCGCCAGGTTTTCTACAGTCAGTTGTACCCCTATGTATCTCCCCGTATGAGGCCAATGAGCAAACCAACCTCAAAGTCAGTGAATGTGATAATAATGGCTCCACCAGAAAAGGCCGGAGGTCCAGACCTCCTTGATAGCGCGTCGCCTGGAAGATTTCTTAGAAAGTACCGAGCACATGCCAGGGCAGCAACACGCTTTGAGGCAACAAAGATCGACGATGACTGCTTGCAGTGTTTCTCTACAGCAATCAAATGGTCCTACGAGGTAAACAAAACTTTCCCATGGGGCCTTTGTAGCTTTGATAAGGCGGCTTTTGAAACAACGCCACAAACAATAATCCTCGAGAAGTTAACGTCATGCAACAGTAATACTAAAGCTATTACAGGTTGTGCTACAGACGGATTCAGTAATCCTCGTCGATGAAGTAACTAAACATACCCTAATTAATTAGACTACAGCTGTTACACAAGACAATAACCTCAGCCCGCTACTGTTCTCAATATTGGTAAGCAGAAGCCGCGTATCCAGGAGCCCCATCGATTGTCGCAGAACGGCACCCTCAGATTTTTTATTTAATGCTTACATCCACTGCAACAGGTCATATGGCCTCTCATATTCAAAGTCAACTTGATAGCACTCGAAAAAATTAAAGCCAGTTTTCTAACAAGAGTATTAATAGTCCGCCGCATTAATCACAACCGGCTTGTATATATGTTGGCCTTGACACCACTCTTTATGGAGGACCTCCAAACGACTTATTTCGTATCGAGAACGGCCGTTGACAACCATCTTGCTAAGCGGGAATACTCATTTGCGGATGGTAATTACCGTTCTTATGAAACTTGAGCGATGATCACTAACTACTGGAAGGATTCATGTTGCAAAAGTAAGTACTTTATTACCGGGCTTGCAGTTAATGCATTTCATATGAAGTTATGTACACGAAATTGGTTTTACGAAATAACGACCGAGGGCAAATGCAAGCTGTGCAATGCGGATAATATAGAGTATGTGGAAAGATGTGTAATCTGTATCACCTCCAACAGTGTACAAAAGCGAAAACACTGGCGAGAGTGACTTACGAGGGCTGTAACACACATGTGTACCAAATGCTGGTTAATAAACAACTAAATATTAACAAAACATAGTTTCTGTTTTTAATAGGGTACACGATATCGAGAGAGTCGGCTGAAAGAGAGAATTTCGATTACGTGAACTGATTATTTTAAGGATTTAGTACACCGACATCCCCTTGGACATTTTTTTCTGCGGTATGCGTAAAAGGGAAAACCCCTTTTCACTGACCCTAGTTGTATGTATGAAGTTGGTTACATAGAGGAGTGACTGCACGTCAGGATCTACATGTGCACTTTTGTTGTCATGTTTACAACTAAGTGGGCTCAGTTTCGCCGACGTGTGTAACTCGAGCTTCACCGGTAATCGGTTGTACACTCTCTGCCGTCGGGCAACACCAGCAGAATCATTTGTCTCGCCCAATCCCAAAACCCAATCCCGAAATCACGGCATTTTTCATGCCCGCCTCTTACTTCTAAGACTGATTACAAAGGCAGCTAACCTGTATAAAAAAGAAACATTTATATAGTTGATACAACATTTAAAACATTTTGTTACATTTGTTAGTGTTGTATGCTTAGATGAGAGCATAAGGATGCATTTCTATTCAGAACGGATTATGCAGATAATAAAGATCGCTCATGCCTAAGGATGAACACAATTGACTTTTCACCATTTATTTGTTGCACCATATGTGTGGTATATATATCATTGTAATAAAACACATGTTTATAAATTAGTGAAAAAATATCATCGAGCTAACTGAGTACGAGAAATAGCTCTTTGGTAGATGGGACATGGCTGGTTGCATAAACGGCCGACGTCAGGATCGTGGAAATCTCTTCGATAGCAGAGTTTATGGTGAAATCCGTGAAGTGAATAGAGAGTTACAAGATGTCGATGGGGTTGTAGTGGTCTCTGCCACTTCTGAGTGGCCACTGCTGGCGATTTGAAGGAGCTTCCGGTAACTGCTCAAACTTTCTTTATGAGTTTTCTCTAAAGTGAAGAAGAGCAGGGGTTTCTGGGAGACGGAATCTAGTAATTAGATTTTCTACAAGCGGCTGAATAGAGGTCATAAAGTAAACTAGACGGTCTTTCGCACTCCGTGGCAACCCAATGGCTAGCTTGAAAAACGTGGGCTTTACCTTATCGAATTTATCTAGCTGTGATAGAGAGCTCAGAGATAATTGTTGGGGCTTTTCAATTGCGGACATCGTGACTAGACTATTCCCGGTTCGTTCGGGAATGTGTTGTCCGAAGGTTGTGCCTTTCATCGAAAAGTTAACCCTAATGTAGCAGAAGGTTTTAACGAACTTGACTGCGCCAGTACTGAGTTTCAAGCGATCGGAACGAGCAAGCGGTCCTTCAGATGTCAATTTAATGGCTTTCGTTTTCTGGGCGTTAACCTTAAGACCTTTGTTCTCGCAGTGCCCCTCCAGGGTGCGTATACTTCGCTTCCAACTTGTAACAACTGTACATGAAGATTTCGTCAGCATATAGTATAGTATCGACCGTGTCGTGTTCCTTATGAATTATTGGCGGCAGATCGCTGAGAAGGGTAGAAGAAGCAGAGGGCTAAGATTTTCACCCTAAGCATAACCGGTAGTTTGGATAACGGGCTCATGCTCACAAATGGAATCTTCAAGAATGATCGGGTTTGCCTGGAGAATGCTGGTGATAGGAGTTAATGTCTTGGGGCTTACATCAACAGAGCTTCTGGAGTACAACATCTGCGTAGCAGTGTCAAAAGCGGACTTCAGATTAACAAATGAGGACAAGAAGCCAGTTCTGCGTTGTAGCTACACAACACCTATTTTGCGCTGGCTTTTGTATTGAGCTTGCATTTCTGCAGTGAAGTATGTTACAACTCACACGATAAAATAGCGACCGACTTTACGCTACGTAACCAATCCTAAAATATTAAATCAAGGGACCATTGCAAAAACAGATTGCAAATCGAAATAGATTTAATGACAGTGGCAGGACACATTAATAAAGCTGACCTAGAAAAATAATTAAAAAATAGGTGCTTCTCAGGGAGGTGCAAACACTTTGCCTTGTTAAGAGGTCGTTTGTTGTATATCACTATAGAATATATGGTTTTATTTCATTTTGTAGTTACAGTGGAATATGAATATCTAACTACCCTTGGGCTTGTGAGGGGTGCTACCAATCGAGCTTATCCTCGAGGCAGCCTCTCATTGTGCCCATAATTGCTGCCGCATTGCCGCGCTGAACCGCCAGAGATAGCCGCTGGAGTAGAAAGTCGAAAGCACTTTTGTCCCCCGTCGTGAGTTCAATTCGTTTGCCAATCTTCTGTAAAAGTGACCATGTCTCAGGGCCAGGTCCCCCTAGTGTCTCCAATACTAGTGGCACAAAAATGAACTCGTCGGTGAGCTGGGCGTATTTGTTGGTCTTTAGACGTTCAGCCGTGCGTGCTGCGGAGCCAGCGGCTGATGCGCTGGCTTCCATGTTCGAGGGGGCGAGCGTGTCGGTGACTGTAGCATCCCAAATAAGCGCCTTTCCCCTTTCAAAAGGGATAAGGGTGAGACCGTCAGGCCTCTTTCCGTCGCTTCTCAGGAGGCCGGTTGGCTCTCGAATGCATGGCAGTAGAGCTGACCTTAAGGCCCGGGCGGTAATCTCGCTGTGACGGCTTTAACGTCCTTCGCTTCTGTTGCAGGATAGCTTGTGGGTTCCCCAAATGTCCACTTGTGCTCCGCCCGGACACCGGTATTCCTCCGTTAGTCTTGTTCCCAACCTCAAGCCGATGCACAGACGAAAACTTTCGTGATCAAGTAAAGTGCCAAGGTTTGAGGAAGAGATGGCTTGGAGCCATTTGCTAGCCCCTTTTTGGACAACCGCCTGTAGTCGGGCTTTGTCTGCCGTGGGCAGCGCATCGGACAGTAAACGCTGATATTTCTTGGATACTATGAGGTCGTCATAGGACCTCTGCAGGTGTTTGTTTGCCTCTGGGAGTTGGCCTGCGAGGTTCTCGAATCTTGTATCAGCAGTTTTTTTGGCATCCTGGAAAGCCTGCAGGGCTATGGCCGGGCTGATGTGCTGGACTGTAGCTTCTGAGGCGTGTAATGAAGCAACGTGACAGCTGGCTGCCAGATCTGCTGCAGAGCGGATTCCCAAACCTCCGAGTCTAAGAGGAAGGGTGGCTTGAGCCCAGTTGTTGTCGGCCAAGTTTAGATTGAGGAGGTCGCTAAGGCTGGTCCTAAGGCTATTGTCTAACTCCCACAGCAGATCCTGGTTTGCTCCGACGTCCGTGCTGCGGAGGAAGTGGACAATTCTTGATGAGCCCAAAGATGATTTTAATAAGTGATATGCGCAATGGGGATTAAGCAGGTTTAGCCGGCAAAGGCTCTTTATCTTACCTACGAGTTCTGGGTGAGTGGCGGCCGACCCCACAGGGGACCCTAAGAGCGTCATATCTGCTGCCCGACTTGTTTGCACCCCGGAAGAAGTGCCTCAAAGGCGGATATGTTTGGCTGGCCTTTGTAAATAATTTCGCACTTCTGGGGGTTGAGCTCAAGACCACTCTTCTGACCGAAGTCAAGAACTCTCTTGATATCTGCCTGTACCACAGATGCTTCTCCCCCAATGGTGCCATTGTCTAGGTACCAGAGATCTAAGGGGGACTGGATAGAATGGACCAGTTCTTTGATTGCTAGGCAGACCAAGGGGTCGCCCTGCTGCACGCCGCTGCACGAGAAAATTGTTCTTTCACCGAATGAGAGCTCTGAACTGGACCTGTAGGTTTGGTCAACTAAGGGGGCTGCCTCTGGTCAATCCGTTTGTACAGTTTTTAGTATGTGGTCGCGACGGACCTGGTTAAAAGCATTCTTAAAATCGAGTTTGGCGGCGACGAAATCGTTGGGTGCGCTAGACATAAAAGCTCTTGTTGTGTGAACCACTGCTTCAATGCCATTAGGCGTATTGAAGCCAAGCTGGTGGGCCCCAAGCTTTTCGCACACCATATTTGTTCCTAGCTTGACAGTGATTTTTGCCGCAATCCTCCGAAAGACTGAGGAAATGACAATTGGACGAAATGACCCACTCGGCTTTTTAATTGCGATGAGGCGTCCACCAAAAATAATAGGGCGGATGGCCTCAGGCACTGTGCCACTTCTGATAATGTCAATCACTTTTGCTAAGTCACGCAGTAGACGACTGGCGATATTTGTATTGGTCGTGGCAATGATGTCTCTGAGGTGGCGCGGCCGCAGGCCGTCCATACCGGCGGTAGACCCTGCCGGAAAGGTTCGTACGGCCTCGCGAATCTCTTCTGAACTGGTGACTAGCGGCTCGGCGTGGGATAGTCTTGGTGGCAAGTCAAGGTCGGCCGGTTCACTAGGGTGTTTGGAAGTCATTTCCACGAACGCCTCGGCTGCGCAAACAGGACTTCCCACAGAAAGCAGAGCTCTCGCAGCGCCTCCAATGTCGCCTTCGCCTAGTAGCCTGGTTGCTCGTCTAGCGACGGTTTTGTCCCCGTTAGGTCGCTTGTTCCAGTGCTTCCAAGATTCAAAAACGTGGTTTATTATAGGAACTGCATAATACAATGCTTTAGTTCTCATTAAAAAAATAATAGTTAAAAAAATAGAATATAAATGGTTAACTCTCAGTCATAAACAGCCACAAAATAAGTCAATCATGGAGTATCATAGATCATAAACACAACACAAAATAACATGTGTGCCTCAACTATGTCGAAATGTGTTGGTGAGTAGCCATTTTTGGACCATCTGTGTAAAACAATGCAGCGAAGTGATACGACGAATATTCTGTGGTATACTAGTCCATATAACGGGCAAACGAGACACAAGGGCTTGCTGACTAGACTTTTTTGTGACTAATGGCTCTACACATATTGTGGCACGTCTCGAGGTCCTACGGAACAAGGGAGCTAAGGGGAAAGGAAACGTCACAGGGAATAATATTTCGAGTGATTTTAAAGCCCAGCGTGGCAACCTTCAGCAAGTAGAACAGGTCGACCGGTAGAAGGTTTTGGACCACATAAAGATCACTGACGGAGTCTCTGCGTCGCCTGCCAAATATTGCTCTTAGAGCATCGTTTTGCATTATTCGAGCCCGACGGAGAACAACTTCAAACCCACTCCCCCAGATAAGAATGCCATAAAGGAGAACTGGCAGGAACAAAGTTTTGTAGACCAAGAGAAGGCCATCCACTGGAACTCCGATAAGCCGCATGCGAAAGAGGGCTGAAATAATGGCGTAGCATTTAGGCTTGATGTATTCTAAATGCACCCGCCAGCTCATGCAGTCGTGCAGCATTAGGCCAAGACATTTTGTGGTCTCTGAGAAGACCAATTCTTTCCCTGATAGAAAGCATTTCTTGTCGAGGTGCATTTTTAGCTGAGGAGCTCGGAATGCAATAATGTTCGTCTTGCTGGCATTAACAACAAGGCCAAATTTATTGAAGATCGAAATTACTGTTTCCACTTGAGATAAGAGATGAGGCAACTCCGAATACATTTCGGAGGCATTGAGCCGAAAAAGCAACGTCGTATCATCAGCAAAAGCGATCGGCTTGCCTAAGTTTTCCCTCTGGATGGTTAATAGGATGAAATTAATAAGAATTAAGAACAATAAAGGCCCGAGAACAGAACCCTGGGGAGTACCAATGTCTACGGATCTCCAGGAGGATTCGACCGACCCAACTCTCACCGCCTGCATTCTTGAGGTTAGGTACGAGCGGAACCAACCAACTGCACTCACTGAACACCCCAACACCTGAAGCATTTGTAGGAGATATAAGTGACTGAGACAATTGAAGGCCGCGGCAACGTCTAGAAAGACTCCGAGACATAATTTAGTCGATTCTACGGCATCCACAATAGACAGCCATAAGTGGGCGAGGGCCAACTCCGTAGATCGACCACGTCGGAAACCAAACTGATATGATGACAGAAATTTTATGGACTCTAAATAATGCTCAAACCTTCTCAGAGCCAGTTTTTCCAATATTTTAGACACAAAATCTACCAAACTTATAGCTGGCGAGTAGTGTTTTGTCGCCCTTTCTTTTGTGAAGCGGAGTCACAAACGAGGCCTTTAGACGTGTGGGGAAGTTACCTGAGG
Organism: Dermanyssus gallinae; assembly: GCA_003439945.1. Classification (NCBI taxonomy): domain Eukaryota; kingdom Metazoa; phylum Arthropoda; class Arachnida; order Mesostigmata; family Dermanyssidae; genus Dermanyssus; species Dermanyssus gallinae. Next base: position 1,111,053 of record QVRM01007094.1, on the reverse strand, counting down.
AGAAGGAGAGATTCGCAATTTTTGTTAGGGGACTGGCAATAGAGAGCGCCGCTAATTTTAAAAGTTTTCCGGGTACCCCCATAGCTCCACAGCTCCAGCTTGCCTTTTGTTTGATTCGGAGTGAATAGACCTCCGAGTCTGTCACTGAACAGACTTTGAATGAGTTGCCCTTGCTGGTCCATAGATCTGTAAGAATGGGTGATAAGTCACCTTCAAAGCAGAGAGGCGCAACTGTAGCCGAGCCTATGGTTGCAAAGTGTCGATTGAGCTCATCTGCAATTTCTTGTGGATCAGTAACAGGCCGATCAGGAAACACAGTCAAAGTGGAAGGCAGTTCTACTGAGCGGTTATGCCTACCACATGTTTTATTGATGAAATTCCAGAGATTTTTTGCGTCACTACGCAACGTCTCGAATTGTGTCCTATAAAAGGCAGTTTTAGCGGCACGTAGTCCATGTTGATACCGCCTACGGCTATCAAGATATAACAGTTTACTCTCGGGAGAATTAACCTTTTTATGCTTTCGATACATTTTATTAACGTGCCGGCGGAGCCGCCGCAGTCCAGGAGAAAATGAAAATGATCTGTTTGGCGCGCGGTTCCTTGGGACCAATTCGGGTGAAGGCCCACTACCTGATCTATGTTCCTCAATTCTTCTCTAAGGTATGTGGTCCAACTAAGATTGTTCTGTTTTCGTGATGGAGCTCTGAGAACTGTCTGCGCGAAAACCAGTAGGTTGGCCCAGCTATGCGCGTCATTGTTTTGGTGTACGAGTGAAAGTGTGTCGGCCAGCGCTACCGAAACTGCAGGACGGGCACTTTTAGGGATGGTGTCGAGCCGTTTGTATGTCTTTGTGTACTCGGTGAGTTTTTCGCGCAGGTGGGTACCATCAGTGTTGTCGACCGGATTGCTGACGGGGGGTAAAAATGGGTGTTCAATGTTCGAGTGTGCTGCCGTCATGTGCCGTTTGATTCCTCTTCTTGTAACGTTTATTTGGCAATGCGTGCAAGTAACCCTGTTGTAGTGAGGAGCTGGGCTTAGGTTCCCTGTATCCGACCCGAGGCTGGATAAATGGTCCGTCTGCGGGAGGTTGTCCGAGTGGCTCGGACCGGCTTTATTTTCGAAGGCGTCTTGAGGCATTATGTTTCGGCCCGACAGATTTCTTCACTTCGAAAGCTGATAACAGCCTGATGACTGGTCCGAGAAGGTTTGCAAGGTTACGAAGTGCCCTGGCTGCTTGAGGGTCAAGGCCGCTTAGCATTTTTGCAGCGCTGGTGAGCCCTGCAAGAAGGTCTGCCTTGCGAGTGGAACGCGCCCTCGATGGCGACAAGTCCACCCAGGCAGTGCCGGGAGCTCGACGATATTCCGCCTGGCGCGGGCGCATTCTGCGTCGGCGATGTGTCGGTTTCAAGTGGGGCAAGCGTAATAGTCTTATTGGACGTTCCATCCGAACTAGGAGCAACGATCTCACGGACCACTGAGGCGTAGGAACGAGGAGCGCTCTCACCTGTGTCGCATGGTGCCGGATTCGTCCGAGTCACCGGTTTTTCTACAATTGTGGCCGCCGGGTAGTCGGACTGGACCTGACGAAGGACTCGTGCTCCGGTAATAATCTTGCTCTTTTCCCAAGCAATGTATATCACTGTATTCGTTATATATTGCTTTGAAGATTGTGTTTTTAAGTAGTTGCACAGTCAAAGATGGTTGCATGGTTACACAGTCATAGATACTGAGTTTCAACTCATAAACTCGGAGAGGGAACTCTGGTTTTGTAAACCTTCAAGAGAGCAAAGATACATTGCGTACAAGAAAAAGATTTCTTCTTCAAAGTGTCTTGTGCTGCAAACGTAACCTTCTACAGAATTATCAGCCGATGTTAACATCTATTATGTGGTAAACATATGCAAAGTAACCATCATTTGTTAAAAATGATACAATATCCTGTTGCTCCTCGATAAATCGGCCATCGATGAAGAGCTAGACATTTTGCCGCAAGGTACCTGTCGCGCTGGTTGTCGCACCTCATGCATTGGCATTCCTCGCTCGGCTCGTCGAAATTCCCGCTGTCACATAAAGCGTGCAAACGACACCGTCAAATGTCTGCCTTCAACCATGAGTATATTCCTGCTACGCCTTATCATCGAGAACGCGTTTACCTTCGTGGTTTCTCTCGAAGCTCTTCCCATACTTTTTAAAAGCATTTGCTGTATCTGTAGTTCCTTTCTTAACAACGGGCTGTTCTCTAACACTTGCACTTTTCTGTTTCTGCATCTGTTTGATAGGCCGCAATGCCTTGTAAGAAATAAAAATTTTACCCCGCACAACATCCGGAGTCGGTTACCCCCTAATTTCTCCCAGGCACAACGTAGACAGTAACTTGCGTTACTTTTAGCTTAAGCAATGTAGCCGCCGCATTAAGGTCTGATTGACTAAGCGTTGTTTGTTTTGGGTATTTAGAACTGTTAACAAATTGCGTCCCGCTCCTTCTTGCCTAAAGGGTATTGCCACTGGCTAGCCGGCGTCTGCAAAATTTTAGATCGAATGTTTTATCCTAGTTTTGGACAACCATTTGACAAAATAACATAGGTCCTGCTTTACTCTTAAGAGGCTCTTCCCCAATATCACAGAATGATTGGCCTCATTTGTTTGGTTTGGCTCATCCCCTCGTACTTTCCTAGTCCCATCTTTTGCGGCGAGTCGCCTCGCAGTAATAAGAAAAGCTCAAGCCATTGCCTTGAGCTATACTGGGTGCCTGTGCAACCTTCCCAGCGATTTTTACATCATTATTAATACGCACAAAAATTTGCTTTAGCATGTCGGCCAACAGTTTGAGCATTTGTGCCGACACCCCTCCTCAGCTAATTACTCGAAATGTTGCTTCTTAGGACCGAGCCAAAGGCCACTTTTAGGTCTACAAAAACTGCATATACGTTGGAGGTCGTGACACCCAAATCGCTCTCAGCAACTCACGTCTCGCCACGTGCCCCGTGTCGGCATCCATGTTGCTTTTCTGGGATGATCTCCTTTCTCATTAAAGCGTTTAAGTATTCCGTATGCTCTTACATCAGAGGCTTTTAATAAGATAATCAGTAAGAAAAATCAACGAGTTGACGTCGAATTTTAGTCTTTTTTATCAGGGCTTTTTTATACGCTGTGTCAACCTTGATACTATGGTGTGAGTGGCCTTTTGCAACAAAGGAACACACGCATAGGCGCAACTAACGATGCTCAGTGATGGACATCGTGTTCTGCAGTTACGACTTGATGACCATGGTTTAGTAGTACTCCCTAGGCACCGGTAGGCTTTGACTACAAAACGGGTGGCTCTGGTGCGCCAGCCATCACAAACTGCCTTTTTTTCCTCGGAACAATGAAACTGTTAGCGACACGCTCTTAAGCATACGCATGTGCTTATAGAGCAAAAAACTTAAGCCCGAGGTCAGCACATGCTTCCTATCTGCAGAAATTCTGTGGCCCTACATTATGCATGAATGGTCACAAGACATGTTGCCATACGTTGATGACCTCAAAGTTTTCTCCGTGTCCACGACGCTTCCAGCAGAGCAGAGTTTCACTAAGCAACTGAACGGTGGCTTCATTTACAATGAAAACAGTGTTGTACTAAATGTGGCATTCTGAAGTCAATCTACCACAAGACCGAATACTCACTGAGAAGTATGCGTATCGCTGAGGTGGCCAAACTTAGGCCTCTACTGTGATATCTCGCGCACGCATTACGGATGTGGTCCTTAGCTTAGTCAAAATATGCAACCTTATCCTTGGGGTTTGCATAATGGATGCAGCGGACGTGTGTCCCGTACTATGCCTAGGAAATGTTCTGTAGACACGTGTGGGCATGTGCTCTCTCCAAGGTGTTCCTTTGATTAAACTTTGTATTTCGGAATTGTACTCTAAACGTTATATTCTAGCATTAAATTCCTTTGGGTCAATGTACACCTTGTATTGCATTGCAAGAAAATAGTTCAGGAAAATTCATTTTAATTAATTTTATTGTGTTATCGGCAAACCAGTGAGTGTGCTTACCATGTGTTTAGCATACCACAGTGTGCTTACCATACAAATTCCATGGCTTTACGAAAATTAAATAGATTATCACATAATTATTTCGAGGCAAATCGATGGTTGGCAAGTTAAAGTTGATCGAAATCACTAACTAAATATCGATTAAGTTGCACGAATTTATTATACCACTACAAAATTAAAATTTCTGGGCTACTAGTCGGATTATTTTTTGGGACAACTTTTCTGTTCAGCTACCCACAGAGCTCGCAGGGCACTTGGTCTACTGCTTACCACCGATATCCCTACAGACTAGGTATTCCCTACTTTGTAAGAGTTACTGCTCTGGCTTGTATAAACACAAACAGAATGCATTCGCTTAGCAATAAGCCTAAGGAATCAGGGGTATACTCTGTCTGTCTATCTTCCCGTGGCAACTCGGCATAAAAATAAAGCGGCAATTTGTGGTGACTCTTCACTTGGCACGCAATCGTGTTAGGGATATTGCGAACGAGTTACAGCAGTGTAACGGCAATAAAAGTTTGTGATTACATTTTATCGATACAGATTTACCAGCTCAATGGTTCAACAGCGGACCAAAAGCCACTGCAACAGCCGTGAGAAGATCAGAGAAGCACAAGGCCGGTTGCCCGAACAATCCAAAGCGAAAGGCTACAAAGACTGTTTGTGGCTTGAAAATCTCGAACCGCAACCTGGGGCAGATCTCGAGGAATCACCTTAGGATTAAATGTCTACAATTCATGACCTTACGGATAAGCAAATAAGGGTTCTTTGTAAAAGAGCTAATGCATTTCCCGCCCGTCACGCGAGAGCTGGCAAGCTTTTAAACATCGTCTTCTCTAACGAGAACATTTTCACTGCTAAACGATTGGGTATGGCTGCAGCAAGGATCAACGAGGTGCAACAACAAGTAAAGTTTTCGGGCTAACCCTCAGCCAAGATTTAACGTACACGGAACTGTTTTTCACATTGCTTCATAGACGGACCCCCATAAATACAAATGTGCAACGGTGGGTTTCGAACCCGCGCACCTATGTGTCTCCTCCGGTCGGGAGGCGCAGACTTAAGCCACTACGCCACCAGGCTCAACGAGGTGCAACAGCAATTTCACGCCAGCGTGCAAGCACCTGTCTTGGTGATGGTGTGGGCCGAGATAACCTTTGACGGTCAATCACGCATCGGCGTTTATCACGTCTAAAGAATGGCCACCGTACTCTCTGGAAATAAGCCCGCTTAGCAGTTAGTGAGGGTTTTTTGACGCCAATGTTTGCACTGTTAAATATGGCTCCGTCAATGCCGTGCAGCAAGCTCTTGTAGGGGAGTGGGTACCACAAAAGACCGTTCGTGATAGGTGCGAGGCCTTCTTCGGCAGACTTCGAGCTGTGATTGGGGTTATATTGAAAATTGAGTGAATTTTTTTTTCTTTACCTTCAAGGACTTAATGCGATTGACTTGGCATGAAAGATTTCTGTAGTTTTCAGACCCGGCACTGCGTGCAACCGTACTGCACTACCGTGCCTTAATAGTGGAGATTTTGACTAACCAACCACGACTGGATCGACCTTACAAGGTAGATATGAATGAAATGACTGCTCTCGTAGATTGTAATGATCATTTGCCACATTAGGAGATTACACAAATGGTAAACGGATAGTGTAGATCAGTTAATTCACACCTAACCAGCCGTGAATATGTAAAACGTGACGATGTATTAGTGCTGCACAGGCTCACCGATAACCGGATGCAGGATGCGCCGCCTGAACATCTGCGCTATTTTTTCTGAAGAGAACAAAAAGCTTCCTCTTTTTGAAAAATTTACATACCGGCGATAAGAAGTGTGTCGTCTACAGCAATATAACTCGCACTCGGTCAGTGCAAAACACCTGGCCAAAAACCACAGATCCTCATTGGAGATGCGTTGAGGATTGGATTGGAGAGCTGTAGTTTACGATGAGCTTCTGCAACAGTAAAAAGTACTGCCAGGTACTCGACTGCTTGAAGCAAGCTCTCGTCGCATAGGTGCCTCGAACTGTGCAATTGTAATGCCCGCCCGCGCACATCTGTGGCTACCTTCTAAATAAACTTGGTTTTACGTGGGATGCATCTACCTCACCCACATTAAAATCCTGATGTAGCCGCTTTTGATTATCTGCTTACTTCATCATTGTCTCAGAGTAAAAAACACCGGCAGTATTTTGAGGCATCAAAAGTATGATGATCTAAAAACAAGAGACTTTGGAATAATGGAATTTGCGAATTAAGAGAGCGTTGGACGAAGATTATAGACATAAGTATGTGATAATATATGATTAACTGAAGGTACACCAAATCTGTGAACGACGTGCAATCCTCTAGGCAAATGAGTTATTCACAACGTCTACACGAGCAACCTCATAGAGGTGGATGGAGACGCCGTTCCGGAGATTATATATATATAAATATATATATATATATACCCTGGGTACCCTTTTAGACGATGAGTCTACACGAATATTAGTCGGTTTGAGAGTGGGAGCAGAACTGGTTTCCCCCCATCGCTGTGGTTGTGGTGACGAAGTCGACTCCCAAGGCCACCACGGTCTTTCTTGCGCCCAGAGTTCAGGCAGGATCGCACGCCACTCGGCCCTGAACGAGACGTTCTGCAGAGGATTACGGTTGGCAGGCTACCCATGTGTGCTGGAGCCCCCCGGCTTAGTCAGAGATGACGGAAAAAGGCCTGACGGAATGACTCTGACCCCATTCAATCGGGGCCAGATGCTGGTGTGGGACGCGACTGTTAGACGTTCAGAGGGGGAACGCCGCGTCGGTGAGAGGAACTTTGGCCAGGTGGACCAGCCCCATCTTGGACCTAGAGCCTTGAGTCGTTAGTTTTCAGTGCGTTATGTGACACATTGTGATAACAGACATTATGGTTAAATAAATTTGCCGGCGGGCTATGTCGGTCCTATATATATATATATATATATATATATATATATATATATATATATATATATATATATGTAGCTCTTGCCACTTGCTTGTATGCGTATAAATAAAATGACATAGATATTTATCTTTGGTGGACCTCGGCGCTCATTGCGATGAAGACAAGAGATGCGTCGCCTTTGTCAGTCCCCTTGCATCTTTTTCTCTCTCTCTCTCTCTCTCTCTTACATCTCTGCCTGCCTGCTACGATTTCGATTAGTCGAGGGCTTGGTCCTAGGCGAAAGGTAGTTTAATTGTGAACAGTCACTGAACCACAATCGGATGTGTGAATGGCTAGACGCTCAAAAGGTCATTCAGATGCAAATCAAATTCTCGTGCTGCGCACTCGTTTGGCCTGGAGGGCGCGTTGAGGCACAGCTACCGCAGTTCACCCACCCACACAAACGACTGCTACCGCCAGCGCCTTCAGCGGGGTAATTCAGCGTTGAAACCTCTGCAGCGTCACGCCAGTAAGTTGTAGTCTTCTTCTCTTTGCAGATGACATATGCACGATCCATGTACATTGACAAGAAATCGAAACAACAACAAGCATAATTACTTCGACGGCAGAAAATCCACAAGAACCCGTTCTCGTTCTTAACCCCATAACATTCATCAACCCAAACATTAGTGACGCACTCAAGTTAAAGTGCAACCCGCGCAATAGAGCAATTTCCCACGTAGGTGCTTGCATACATACATATATATATATATATATATATATATATATATATATACATGCACATGCGCAAACATGTGTTACTATATTTTGCCATAGATCTATGAGTGTATATATATATATATATATATATATATATATATATACATATACCCCCTTTTGGGCACGTACACCGAGGATGTAGTAAACATTGAGCTAGTATGACACACGTTGATTAGTAAATAGTATCAGGTCTTGCATAGGATATGTCATTTATATTTATCTCCATTCAGGCCACAGTTAAAAACATAATTTTGCATTTTAATTGACATAAACTTAAACATTATTTGAAAATGATGATTAGTTTGTTTTCAGCTACGGTTGTTCTATTTGGTTTTTATTAATAGTTGGTTATTTTTTAAATAATACTCGAACGCCTCTTGCGGTTGCAACTTGTGGCGCAGCATTGATAATTGCTGCAACGTTTGTTTCTAGTCTATATGTGTCTTGAGATATGAATTGCTAGGCAGGCATTTAAAAAAACGACTGGCCTTTGTTTTGCTTAAGGTGTGTGCGAGGCAGTCACAACTATCTTATATCAACGGAATGTGTCAATAACTATCTTATCTCATAACGAATGTGGCCGTGATCTGCCTAAAGCCGTGTAACGCCTTAACATAAAAAACGAGTAAATGTTTTGGAAACAAACGTACTTTTGCCTTTTGCTTTGCGAGAACGACATTTGTTCAGATGGAGCTCCCCCAGATTTCTTTGCTTCGGTGAAAACCGTGATACAAGGATAATTATTTAGTCCTCTACCAGCAATGTGTTTTTTTTTGGGGAGGGAGGGGTGCAATAGAGTGTTTCACCCGCCCAGAACACTGGAGAAGACAGATCCAACAATGAATTCCACGGCAAAATATATGTGTTTAATTTGCAGTGTTCCTACGGAATGCTCAGCTGCTCGTTTCATGAAGTGCCTCAACAAATGCCCAACGGACAACGGCCTAATGGGATGCGTAATTTCTTATCTACGGTATAGCTGCCCTGAAGGCAAAAGTAGAGGATCTCAAAGCAAGGCGGCAGCAGTCTGGGCCGCCTAACGAGATTGCGATGGACGGAGTCCCAGAACGCCCCATTCGCAGCGCACAAAACTAAAAAGACAATGCTATGCCATGATAGCAACGTCTGAACACTATCGGTTATGGATATTAACGGTGTCCCGGCAAGAGCTGAAAAGTATCTTACTAATACCGATAGTCTCATAGCCATCTTCTTACAGGAGGGACTTCCACGGGTGCATGGCGCTTATGAACCACAAGTTTATTGCTGTTTCCACTTCATCCCCCTTGGCTAAAAGCTAAAAGAAGCTCACCCTGAATTCCATTATTATTCCATAATTCCATCGTTATTCGCTCCCCCCCCACTGTAGGACAGCGCACAATATCCCGGCCGTAAGACCACAGTAGAGGGCGCCATCTTCCTCTTTCTTCTTCTGATCATCACACAACGAAAAAATGTCGAGAGTCACCGCTACAGCTATAAACGTGTTGTGCTCCAGCGACTTACCTATAACATCGCAAGAGAGACCAAACCTTTGTTTAGGAATGAACCTGATGAAGCCCAGGAAGGACAGCAAGAAGAAAGTACGACAGCATCGGAACCCAGTCGGATGCTAATGGGGTCAAAGGCTCGATAGGAGAGCGCTGCTCCCGAGAGCCAACAGCACAGGTCAGTTTCGAGAAATCTGCCACCCCCAAGCGGCCCCGTAGTATTGAAATCATATTTTTCTAAGTTAAAGGTACGAGAAAGAAAGAGCGCCTTTATTTCTAGCATAAAAAGTTATAAATACAATACAGGTTAGTCGCATTTATTCAGAAGCACATGCATTATTCGTCGGTGAATAGCCATTGTGTTAGTTATCATATACGTAGCAATTCGTTGGGCTCAATTGACCACCAATTGGAGCGGCATATAGTGCACAATTATATACACTCTAAATTTACTTGTTAAAGTTAGGGAGGGTAAAATGTTTTTGTTCATTTAATAATCAAATTCAGGTGCGTCGTATTTATGCACAACACATTTACAAGGAATAAATAGCATGCCAATTTGGTACACCATCGAGCTACTTTATCGACACCTGAATAAAGTTCAACATATATGTTATGATTATCTGTTCATTAATTTAATTTGGTATATGTATGCATGCATATATATATATATATATATATATATATATCTAAAGATTGCTCAGGTAAAATACTTTAAAGTATCTTGTTTATTGGTTACTTAAAAGCGTTATGAACCAATAAATAATAGTGTTTTTAAGATGCGTGTAGTTTTGTTAATGTCGCAGAACGTGTTAGTATCTTAAGACATATATATATATATATATATATATATATATATATATATATATATATATATATATATATATTTACATATTATATTTTCACTGAGATTTTTATTTACATAAACTAAGAGTTTTACAAACCTTTAATACCTTTATAAGTGTTTGATATATCATCAGTTTTATAAACGTAACTAAGTGATAATACTGTAAAATATCGAGCCATATATCTTGCGGTGCTGAACTTTAGCTTCCCATCACAAATGGAAACATTGTCATCATCAATGAAATAAAGTGAAAACATGTAGAACTCATCTGGTCACCCAGCTTGGTAAATTAAGAACGTGCTACCTTTGAAAAAGAAAATGTAACGTCTTGCGACTTACTCAGATTCCTGCTAGGCTTAGCGCTAACTGAAACACTGGGTGCCATTGTTTCGAATTGGAATTGTTATTATGTCATTGATGTATGGGTAGACTTTTTGCTAACTCTCATAGACTTATTGATAAACTGAATAACTTCGACCCTTACCCGCATTTAGTAGGGAACAACGACATATGTATAAATGGTCTCCTATGTCAAATATTTGATGCACAAGAGCCTTTTGTCAGTGCGCCGGCTTCTCACAGGTTGCTCAGCGATAGCAAATAGGAGCACTGTCTTTGATGAACATTTTTGGGGCCTTGGAAATGAAGGCGATGCCTGTAGCAAAACGTATCTGAAATATTCGAAATTTGCGTATAGTCATGTATGTATAATAATTCATTGCATAGTTAAAGTTACTCGTACGTAATGAGAAAGTTATCACAATGTGATCCAGCACAACCCCAGTACATGCAGAGTAAACCGCTGCTGATAGAAACAAAATATTCAAATGAAATCAATCCGCGTGGTACCAAAAAAGAAAAATTTAAGTGAAAATACATTACTGAGCTGCATTCTCTCTGCTGTATTTCCAGTAGGAGCAATTGAGAAAATCAACTAAGTACTTATTTGAAAAGTATATACATTTAGTTATGCTAATCATATTTTATGCTGACATCTAGCGAGTTTAAATTACAATGGGGCGATAGCCTAAATTGCGGCGGATACTTGAGAGATTATTCCACTTTAGAGGAGCGCCTCAAGAGATCCATCGCGTCTATGGCGTGCAGGTGATTTCGCTACCTTTGGCGTCTTCCTCCGCTACCTCGTGTCGTTAATCTATACCCGGCCAGCAATCTGCTTAAACGTTCGCTGAAATAGGCCCGGCGGTAAGTGGCTCACGGTCGTTGTGTTGTTGGTCTTCACATACAAAAACTATACATCTATGAATGTATAAGAGAATAACTGTTAACATGAGTGGATATTTTCTGGTGGAGAGCCGCGCTGCATGCGTAGCCGTGTATTTTTGAACTGAACACGGAACTAAAAGGAAGCAGAACAACAACAAAAAGTGTGCAGCGCCTGGTGGTCAGATAAATGGCCGACACCGCCAGGTTAACGTCACTAAGCCAATAATATAACATAAGGGGGCCGTCTAGCTCGGTAGAGCCGCAACGCAAGAAGAGCTGCCAAGCCACGCTTCGTTTTACAGCGTCGACAGCGCTAACGTAACTAGCAAAGAAACGATTCGAACGAACAATACAAATTGAAACTTTTAGGGGGCTAACACAGTAAAAGATCACTTCTATAATCCGGCCTCATCTTTTCAATCATCAGTCAAGCGTCATGGCCCCATCTGGAGTGGCATCAGCTCGACCTGGAACCCCCACAAGCTCTATCGCCTGTCCCTCCTGGATCAAACACTACTACAAAAATTACGGTCCTAATGTAGGAAATAGTGAAGAAAACCGAGAATAAAGCTTACTTTCCGAGTAGCCCACCACAGAAAGCTACTTGTTTATTATCTTGCGATGTAGACGTCCTCCGGTTGTTGAGAAGCGGTCTGCGGATGTTATGGTTTCTAAGTACCAATGTAAACACTCTATGATTATACGCCGGCACGACATGCTCGTGCAGGCCGACTACTCTCGAGAGTAGAAATAAAAACACATAAGCAGAACTCCCCCTTGACTTGCAAAGCTCATACGTTTTCCAAGCATTTCAAAAAATATCAACCCATTACGGTACATTACTAACGCGTCTTGTTTGTTAAATGTAAAAAAGGCTATCACGTGGCTGTCATATACGTTTGCGTGAAAAAAATTTACAGTATATGTACATTTAACTATTCTCTCGTTAGAGAATTAGGAAATGAGCTTAAGTCAGAATTGCACAAAACGAAATAATAAGTTCGCTTACACCTTGCGATAGCTGAACATCAAGTAAGCCTCCTACAATGATACTCTTTAATAAGGTTCATCCAGATGGCAACGAGGACATAAAGTGGCGTTTCTTGTTGTGAACCCTGGCATTGTAGCCCACTGTTGCCGGCCCATAATAAGCTAAATTTTGTCATACCGGCTGTTTCAATTTTGCACCACCAGCTTAAGTGACTTAAGAGACTTTGATGTCATTGGTGAGATTCTGCCATATGCGCCCGTTTGTCCGTCCATTGGCTGGCGACAACGATGAAAGGTTTGGGAGGCGCCGGTGCCGCTACTAACGTTGTTTACGTTTGTGTCACGGCTATCGTGACGCCACGACTACCACAACCAGCAGCAACGATCTTAGACCCGATACTCTTGATTGCGATAGCTTGCTCGTGTACGTAGCATACAAACATATGAAACAAATGTTTTATGTGACGGCCTTATCATCATCATCATCATCACCATCATCATAATATGTATCATGATCATCACCGCCACAATCATCATCACCATCATCATCGTCGGGTTTGCGCTTTGTCAGGGCATTCGAGTATGACAGTGCACGTAGCGGCGACTCTAACGTTTGTGCTAGTGACGCCGGCCCAGCGATCGGCAAGATTGGGGGCGCCCCCGTTCTCGTCATCTTGTCCGTTGTCGACGGCCGCACTCGGTGCGCTCGCCACTCGCTGACTGGGCTTTTTCAACGAAGTGGCGAAGATGCCTCTGAGCCAGGATCGCCTACCAGCCTCTTCGACTAAGCCCTTCGAATAGGTGTCCAGAGAGCTTTCAATATTATCCCTTCGGTCTAGTCGGCCACCTTCCACCTTGCTAACTGGCAGACGATTCTTCTAACTCCCGCCCCGCTTTCCGTCTCCGCCTTCCTGCCGATCGTCTGGTTCTGATTCTCCCATTCCCATCGGCGGGGGGGGGGGGGGTCGGGCACCCAATTTTCAAGCTAGTCGTACCTCAAAATTAAGCCTCGCCAACAGCCCCACATATCGAAAGAAGAAGCACGGGATCTGGCAATGGATCAATATCGTAGAGAATGGCGCAACGATCTACTGGCCGAACAGAGAATAAGCTAGCGTCCTGCGTTAGGATTCTGCGCGTAGGCAAAGTGTATCTCTGTGTTCGTTTATAGGTGCCGCCATGTCATGTGCCGCCAATGACACCCGTTTTAGTTACATAAAACAAACATACGAGCATTAGGAAACAACAGCAATATATTAGCAACACAAATACGCTCTACTTGCTCGTCGCCATTTAGAATAATACTAGCTAGAGAGAGGCGTAAACAGTACATTCATGTTTGTAGGTAAATTGCACTTTTATAAGATAAAAAATAAAAGAGACCTTGTGTATAAGGCTGCAGTTGTTTTTATTTCTATATTATAACGTTGGGCCAAATCTGCAATTCTTAGCAAATATTGCTTCGAAACAGTATGTGCCGCTCCGGGGGATCGACCCGCGATTCTAACCCATAGTATCTAATCATCTTCACTACGTCTCGCCAGTAAGGAGGCCTAGATGATTTACGCGAACTGTTTAATATGTACGTATACATATTACAATACAATACAATACAATACAAATGTCTCCTTTATTTAAAAAAGGGGTTGAACAATGGAAATGAATTGCTCGCATTCGCGGGCAAGGCGAGCTGTTCGCCAAACAAATGAGTGGTTAACGACTGCCACATTGGCTATCTCGTGCGGTTGAATGGAACCGCGACTCCGTAGGCTGTTTGATCGCACGTGGTAAAACTTATTAATCTGATCATTGCGTATAAGATATTTAAAAACGCGGTAGTCAACACGACGCTGGTACTCCGCGACACTTGGGAGTACGACTTTGTCACGCGTCAAGTTGCACCTTCTTGAAACTCTCTTTAAAAACTTGTCCTGAATACGCTGCAGCAAACATATATCCTTGTCGTAAAAAGGCGTCCACACGTGAGCACAGTATGACCATTTTGGCACTACTAGGGCTTCATAAAGACGCAGGTATTTGGAGGCATCTTGCGATGAGAATACTCTTAGTATAAGATTACTTAGTCGAGAGGCAGCTTTTGCTGAACCGGCAATGTGCGCCCGAAACTTCATATGTCTATCGAACGTAACTCCTAGGTCCTTGTAGGATGTTACCTCAGGTATAGGAAAATCATTTAGCTGGTACTTGAAGTTGTCGGGAGCTGTCTTCAGGACCGCGCACTTTGGAACTGAAATTACCATATCATTTAGCTCACACCAGGTGGCAATACTATTAATGGCTGCTTGAATATTCAGGCGGTCCTCGTTTCCTCTAATCTGGGCATATATTTTTAAATCATCTGCATACATTTTGTATGTTATGTTCAGGTTGCGAAGACATACTCCCAAGTCCTGAGCAAAGATTATATACATAAGAGGGCCTAGGCAGGAGCCTTGAGGAACCCCAGAAGGGCATGGGGAGCGCTTCGAGACCGAGTCACTGACTTTTACGGCGAAGGAACGTTCCGTCAGATAAGAGTGACACCAAGCCAGGATTCGAGGGCCAATTCCTAGCGCCGCCATTTTAGATAAAAGAATCTTATGATTTACCCTGTCGAATGCTCGCGAGAAGTCAAAGTAGACCGTATGTATGGGGATGGCCCTGTTACGCGCAATAGCCCAATCGTGGCAGACCTCGAGAAGCTGAGTTCCAGTAGAGCGCCCCTTTCTAAACCCATGCTGATGAGGGTCCAAGAGTTCATAGGCGTCGAGGTAGTTATAAATTTCATCGACGATAATTTTTTCCATGATAAGGCACGGTATAGAGCCTTGAGCTACCGGTCGGTAGTTTTCTGGAAGGGATCGCGGTCCCTTTTTTAATTAATATGTATGTATACCAAAGTATTTTAGATTATAGTTTGCACTGACCGCTACTTACGGGGTGCACGTAGTATCCCACTTATCCAAAGCGAACTTAATAGTACTCGACAACATGACTTATTCCTTATCGAGAACGGGGGCCTTTAACAATTATCTTGCGTACGTTAATTAGCGTTTTTATACGACTAGGGTGATGACCGCCAACTACTGCAAGGGTCCATATTCTAAAAATAGGTACTTCGTTAGCGGGTTTGCAATACATGGATTTAATATGCACTTATGTACGCGAAATGGGTTTTACGAAATAACAACCGAGTGCAAATGCAAGTTATTTGGAAAATCATGAATTATGTATTATCAACCCGTCCGTATCAATGTAACGGCAGGACACCGCTCCGTATATGTATCTGTGAGTATATCCGCAAATGCACCGACTGAGTGTGCCTAAATGTAATTTTTTTTTTGTAATTACTTGGCTTTCGAAATATACTCGGTAAGTGTCCTGGACTTAAAGCACGGAGACTCACAAGCCAAATCATTTTGAATCGTGAAGCTGTCTAATATACGTATATAATCGCGTAGAGGATATATAAACGTTTGCATCTGCAATCCAGAGGTGTCCAACCCTCTTCATCTGACGGGATTTCAGGGTTGCAAAATCCTTGATATTCCACCATGGAAGCACCTCCGGGCGTTGGCGTCTCTTTGTCTGCCATGTATTGGAGGCCACCGTCAAGGCGGCTGTAGTCAAGAAGAAGAGCAGACAAAGATACAGCCGGGCGCAGCTCTGGTTCACACACACTTGCTGCCTAAAGCGCCAGCAAGTTTTGGGGCTTCTGTTCAAGCACGGGCTCTACGCGTCGATTCTCAACCTTCTTTTCGCCGACAGAATAAGAGCATGCACAGCGTGACAAATAAGCAGTTGCGGCAGCGCTTTACTGCTCTTTTTTTATATTAACATGAACTAATTTGTATTTATATATATATATATATATATATATATATATATATATATATATATATATATATATATATATATATATATATATATATATATATATACCCTTCTGCTGATGCAAACGCTCCCGCACTAGACCCAGTTATTGAGCAACCGCTCACTCTAAAGCAACACCACATGAATTCGGCGTCTACGATGAGAGAGGCTATGCTGACCTAGGGGTCTTGATGGTACCTATTACAAACATTGGGTTGAGTTGTCCGATGTCTTAGCTGTGTAATCAGTTTAATCAGATACTCACGGGGACACATATATCAGGCTTGGCACGAGGGCAGGCTTACTCTGCTTTTCAAGGGCAACAACAGCAACAAGGTGGACGATACAAGTATCTACCAAAATATCGCGTCGGAGCACAATCTTGAGAAAATGTACGGCAAATTCATTATCTTCAGGGTGTTTCTAAGGCACTATCTTTGGATCAATTCGGGTTCAGGAAAAGTTGTACACAGGGGGCGATTCATGTACTTCAGCAGGAAGTTAAGCGGGTGTTGGCTGTACGCCAAGGTCAATAGTACACCGTCGTTTCCCCGTATTCATCGCTGACCTAGCCCGCCATGTGCGAAAGGAGTTTAAAAACGCCGTCGTCATGTATGTGGATGACGTCGTAGAGGCTCGCCGTAATCGCGGTGCCATTCGTCAAACTATTAGCGACATGGAAACTTACTTTTATAAGTTACTTCAATCGTAAGCACCTGCAAATAAATTTGCGGAGGACCAAAGCCATGAAATTTCGCCGTGGAGGTCGATTGGCCGCAATGTAATACCCTGTTGTGGCTAACCGCTGGAGTTTGGCTACTTCTTATCGTATTTAGGTTTGACTCTACACTATATGCAACGAATTTTACCCAGCAGATTGTGGACAGATGTCGGGCATCTATTTAAGCATTGCTGCTATTCACACAGACGTGGGAGACTTTTGAAGACTGTCTCTGAGAGCGGCAGTACGTCTTTTTGAACTTCAGTATATACCAATGTGTATACCAAGCCTTGGCAGAGTGTAGGGTCACTTTCAGCGGCAATTTTTAAGCAGCAAGAAAAGTGCTTTAGGTAACTGCCAGTTGATTGCGGACCGGCAGTGGAAACTCTCAGAGCCAGGTTTAGGTCGCCTATTACAGGACAATTTCGGCAATCTTTGTTGAAGTGGCAGGAAAGGGTGGCCGAAGCCTCGTCAGAGCTAGCGCAAACAGACCTCACCAGGAAGCCTTGGGGCCCAATGGCATGGACTAGTCAGCACGTGTGCACAGAGTAAATTTTGCACGACTAGTATTACTTGGAGTGTTCGACCTATCATCGAATTTCACTAGGTTGGGGACAATAACCGCTGCCAGTTCGACTCGCAGTCGTGTGCTAAATACCACACAGCGAGCTGCCAGATGCATCGGCGATCTCTGCACTTTTTCGTCCAGTGGGACAGTCGCCGAAGTGCTCAAATTGTAATTTAGGACAATATTAAATTCATAATTTTATGTCATCTTGGAATGCATACTTATTGCGAAATAGGCATTCAGCAGTTGTTCTAGTAGGTCTACTAACAAATGCTTCCATACAACTTCAAATCCATATGCCACCAAGCGTAACCTTAACACCGAACAGTTGTAGAGCCGTCTGTGGAGAGAGAAGCTGTTGGTTTCTACTCGTGATTTCAATGCCATTCAATGCCTCCTGTTCTAGGAGGACGTCTACTTCATGCAGGCTGCTGCAACATTGTAGTTTGCATAAAGTAGACGAGTCCTTGAAACTTAAAGCATATAAAAACTGATACACCTTTAAGTAGTCCACCGGAAGCCGGGCGTTGAGCTGCACAATGGAAACTGCAAAAACCATCAACCTCGAAGGCCATTGGAAGGCCAGTGCAGAATTTATCTGTGAATATTACAAGTTTAAATGAGTAAAATTAGTTTGTAGGAATTACGCCCAGGACAGGTTTTACCCCCTCGCAGTTCCAATGACAGATTCCCACCTTCCTCAATACGGCTTGAGTTATTGCTGCTGTAGAATGTTTGCCGCTGCTGGGTATTCCATATCCGCCAGTACAAATTCCCTGCATCCTCTTTATAAAGCGGCTCATTTCCACGGCGATGGAGTCTTCCAGAACAGGTAAGAACAGGCGGTAGCATTAGCTATTGATGATTTGGAATTTGAGGTGAGTCTACGTGATCTCTTCGTTTCGGTTGAGCCTTACTGTCCGTGGCTCCTTTGATGTCTTCTCGCTGCCCATTTCTAGTTGTACTGGTCGCAGTATATTTTACTGATATAATATATACAAGGTGTTTCAAGACGAGAAAGGAAAACTTTAGACGTGGTGCAATTTTGATGCTATGCTTTGACAGTCAAATTCTCAAAAGTTCGATGGTCAAAAGTTCGCCATTATTAAACATGTGTCGCTATACAACGCTATGTCAACATTTCAGCAACAAGTAAACGGGGAGTTTTCCAACAAAATCATATTTGGCAACGAGGCCCATTTTCATGTTGGTGACTTCGTAAACAGGCAAATTTATCGCAATTCGAGTGGCGAAAGCCTACACGAGTCTCGTGAGGAGAAAATCCTAAACGTTGTCACGTTTAGTGTGGAGATTTGGCTGGAAGTATCATGGAACAGTTTTTCTTCGATGCACAAGCAATCAACGGTGAGCGGTATCGGAGTATGATAATTCAGGATTTTAGAGACATGTGGTTCCAGTAGAACGATGCCACTTGTCACGCATCACAGGAAACAGTCACATTAAGTGATTCCCTGGCCGTCTAATACTCCGTTGGGGCGACAAGAATTGATTGCCTTAATCGTGCAATTTAACGTCTTTGTACTTTTTTCTGCGGTTTCTTAGCTCAGAAGTTATGTCAACAAGCTTACGACCACCCAAGCCTTGAAGGTCTGATTAGACACAGTTGTATTGAGATCAAGCCATAATAGTGACTGAACATTTAATTAAAAGAACGCAAAGATACCACCGAACCCGAGAATAGCATTTTTCCGCTCTTGTTAGTACGGCTTATATGCTGGTCCTGTGTCGTCTCAAATTTGATAAATTGATCAGTCCTTCCATGTATTAATATACACTCTCAGTAAGGACTGCCGTTATTGCTCGGTAGAGGGATTCGATGTATCCAGTCTTAGAAATGAAAAGCGTTAAACCGACTTTCCAATTGGTTTTAGCTCTTAAGTTTCCCTGTAGTGTACGGAAATTAGCCGTGCGCCCTTTTGTGTTATTGCTGCTGACACCGTGTACAGTAGGGATAGAGGCTAATCCACCGTCCTGGCATATCTTGTATCTTGTTCGACCGAAGCGTCGATAACGCAATTTCCACTTCGCGTGCTGGCTTGATTTGCATACGCAAATCGATGTTTTTCTCATCGTGATGTGCTCCCTCTCCCAGCAGTTGAACGAAATCAATCGACGAAAGACGTCGAGGTTAGGGGCGCTGGAGAATTCAATTGTCTTCGGCCCGGGCTTCCCGTAGGCTACTTACCTGCAGTGGCGATTATGATAGCCAGCCCGCAACGCAACGGGCTCGCCGTATACGCAATACAATGATCGACAATAACTATTATGTCCGGCGTTTGTAATACTGCCCCGTCCTGATGTCTACCCGTTCGATATTACATACATTTAACTAGTTTTGCGGGTTTTTTAATTGTTTACATATGATAAGCAAAACGCATCTTTTAAACAGTTAATTCATTTTATTCGTTTCCTTTATCTTGTGTCATAAACCACTACTAACCATTACAAAACGCTTATTTGACAATATTCTGTGAAACCTACTATAGCCGTCGAGTTGCAAATTCGAAAGGTACAATACTCTGAAAACGAAAAATGTTTCTACACGATCTCTTTCTCTCAACTCGCCCGTGTTCTACAAACAGTAATTTTCTTTTTTGAGGGATCATGATCTGTTAGTGCATAGACAACCACTCAAATTAGTTCGCCAGTTCTCTTATATAGGCGTCACAATAACCCCCGGGCTCTCTTTTAGCAGACATATCGAGAAGGTACAAGCAAAAGCTACGTCTGCAATGGTTTTGTTAGGCAATATGCACGATGTGGACGTAAAAACAGCTATAAATTGCTTTAAAATCAAAGTACTCTCTGTAGCAACATACTGCCTTTCTACAATTGCACCATACCTGACCCTCAGCCATTTATAAAGTCTAGACAAGCTAAAGACCAGATATGTTAAGCGTGGGTTCTGCGGCTTCCAAAGTGCGCGTCGGCAACACTTGCCTTAGAGATGTGCGAAGAGAGAACACTTATTGAAGACCTAGCACTTAGTAACACACCATTTACAGCGCATACTCTAGACTCATATCGAGCCTACAGAGAGAACAGAAATTTAAATTGTGTAGCTGAGAATTATACTGATGGCCCGGCCTTTTGCTCACGTAGATGGAAAGGAGCCATGCAAAGGAACCGCTTGCTAATCTGCCGAATAACCTGGCACGGGTACCACTATTACATATGCATGAAGCCAAGCTGTTTTAATATTGAAGAATATGTTTGTAGTTTTTGCGAAGAGTTTGATATTGGACGCTATCATATACTTGTGTCCCCAGAAATGTGCGGAACGTCCTTATCATCCAAAGTTAAAAACAAATTGTGAGACCAAAAAGTCACATTGTGACACCTTGTGAAAATTGAATCAACTGTCTACTAATTTTGTGGTGAAATAAATGCTGAAAATGAATTTTCTTTTGTGCAGGCCCTTACTATTTGCTTTTATAAAACGATTCCTTTTGAATCTATAAATACGCGTAATAATTGGCTCCCACGAGGTGCTGGAGATATTATGGGCCTAGGCTGCGCTCAAAGGATTAAAAAAATCGCTAAGAGTGCATATCTTGACCATTAAGGTTACTAAATTTATTAGTCACGGGTTATATACACATTGAATAGAAATAGTCTAAGATTCGTTGCAGGATGATTATTACTTACATAGAAGCACTGCATCTCGTTAAGAAGGCCCCCTCTGAAGCAAAATAATAACAATACTACACCCTCTAGTGGCTTAAAAGTTAATATTCGAAATAAAGCTTAACTGCTTTTATTACATACGTTTTCGATTAGCTATTCGAAATCGTAAGCGATCAAGCGATTCCGTGTCAACCCGATAAACGCGCAGGCTAGACTATTCATCGTCCCCTACGAGGCTGGAATCACAGTGAGACATATCTTCAAGGCAGCGAGGGCCAGGCATGTTTAAATATCTAAGATTTCCCCAACAGTCCTTGTGACAGCATGGCCACTGACCTTCGGGGGTGTGGTTTATATTTTTATTCGTATTTATATATTCTCAATAAGCATCGCTCAAAGACAATTTCAATCAACAACAAAAATCGACGAGCCGGTGGCAGTCTGGTAGGTGGCAACCGGCATGACTAGCGCGCTAGCCCCCTAGACTACGCCTATTATTTTATCTACTAAGTATCATATATTTGTGTTTGTCAGTGCACTATTTATTATCTAATTGTAGCGTAAACGTACAAAGTCAACTAGGACACGTTGATGGCACCGTTTCTTCTCCATACGACAGCTATGCAGTTATGTGATGGTGAATTATAGACAGCAAATTAATACGACTAAACGTAACTAGTCTCTACGAGTCTCGTACAGCCAACAAGTACAGGAGAAAACGAGTGTGTACGACTGAACGCTTCAAAGTTGAAAACTAAATTAAGATGCATTCGAGTTATTACGGCTTGAGCATGAAATTGAGAAAGCAACATCCTTGCCGAGGTAATAATAGCCGACGCGCTGCTCATGCACCATGTGTAGCCAAGATAGTTCCACTGTGCTTGCCACGGAGGAACTGCCTATGATATGGCGTTTAAGCTTTAAATGAGCATTGTGAAACCAAGTCTTTTGTTCGAAATTTCTTTTTTTTTCGGGAAAAAATCAAAGCGTCTGTACTCATACCGCTCTTTCAGGCTAACGTCGACTTCGTATTCGGTTTGTTTTGTTTCTATTTGACATATTTGACGAATGACACGGCAATTCTCCCAATAGCTGATTATTAACGTCCTAAGCGACTAAATAATGAAACGGCGGAATATGTGGTGAGGCTTCTGTTTGTATACTTCCTTTCTCTACACTCATTCATGCATGAGAAAGCATGCATTGGTCCGAAAAAACATCCCCGCAATCCGATATTTTTTCTCACCGTCTTTGAAGACGGTCTTGTAGATGATTGGTGTCGAAAAACCAGATCTTTTTCATAAGGAACTAGAAACTCAGAGGAGTCTGAGAACTAACAAACTAGACGTTAGGGTTGATGCATGAATGCCAATGCCTCTGTAAAGAATGCAGCTCTCTCTAATCAGAGTACACAGAATCGTTACAGTAGATTGCGTCTAGATAAACTTGACAACTGCAATTTGCTGTTGACGCAAGCGCAACGCCAAAAAGAGAAGCGCATCCTACAAAATAGAGAAGCGCATTTCTGGTGAGAAACGGGCAGTCCCCCGCTATGTGAAGCTCTCAATATAGGCTACATTATTTCTTCCAAAAATACAGTCATACGTAATGTTGAATATAATCTTCTGCGGTACCTTACAGTTATTGTTTTGTTAGTGTTTATCTGCAAGACACGACATATCTAAATATTGACGCAAGTAATATCTACATCTGCTGCAGGAGACTAAACTTCCCACACCAGACAGCGTCTGCACAACTAAATCTTTATTTGGGACATATGTAATGTTTTGGATAGCTGGAGCTGACCAGTATAGGCCGATACAAAACAACTGATTCTTTAGGTTATCCTCTAAATAAAACATTTGATCCGCTTTGGCCCGCCGTGTTCCGTTCCATTATTGATTGTAATACATGCACTATTACTTTGGTAATTTCGTTCGATACCATAAACAAGAAAAGCCGCTTCTATTGACCATATCGTCGGCTCTGAAACACGGCTTAAAAATACTAATACAGAGAATAAAACCTTGTGTCAGCCAGCAAGTGTCGTCTCGGTAAAAACCTTTCGTTAAGTAATACTGAGCGCTGCAGTTTGCAGGAAATCTATGCTGCTTTTTTAAAACGACTCCTCTGAACTTAAGCTAAAACGCTGAAACGTTACTAAGTGGACACATTATATATATCAATATAAAGTGTAAGGAAATACGAATACCTCGCTTACATCGTAGGAATAACACAACGAAGATATGTTTTACATTCATTTTAACTTCTTTTTAAATATATCTGGCAAGCTGAGATGGCTCTGGCTGGTCATGCCAATCAAGTGGCGTATATATATATATAGAAGCGACGCCATCTGTTCTCCGTGATATTATGATGTGGAGGAAGTATAGGTGTAGCGCTGTCACTACATAAACATGGTGTCTCAGTTCTAGGGTTTCGAAAGAGGTAAGCAGGCGTTATACGTGACAGGGATTGACTGGTTAAAATCAGCAATGCAGAAAATAGATACAAATGAATGAGTTCTTTAAAAACCGTTTGCTCGCTCATCATCTCGCTGTTCTTGAGGGACAATATTGGTGCAGCCTATGCACACCTGGTACAATTGATTCCTAAAGTTAATAATGCCGCCTAATGTGCACGTGAACATCTATGATGACTCTGCGAGGTGCATTATGAAATATACTATATATAGAGAAAAAACGATGTTCCGGAAAACTCTAAATAAACTTGTGAAATGGCCTTAATATCTTGATCTGAAGTTATCTGATTAAAAGTGCACGGTATTGTACTTTGGTCCAACTCTTTATATGACTACACATTTAAACACGAAAACTTAAATTGAACTTATTAAAGTTTACCAGTACCACACTATGGTGCAGTTTACACAAAACTAGGATCGTAGGGGCCGCATTTCGTAACCAAGAGCACAAAACCTTATGTACAAGTATATATATATATATATATATATATATATATATATATTTACACAAAATCTTATGCACCACCTATGTAGAACAGATATCTTTGTAAAAATATAGGTCAAACATTGAAAATTCAGAAGCGGTTCACGAAACCTGCGCAGTGCTACAATACTCGGGTTGGAGCTGTAATATGCAATGGAGCAACTAAAGATCTAGCACTGGTCGTCTAAACAAATACACATATGTATATAGATTTATTAATTATTTTTCAAAATACCACAACTGGTTCAGTTTAAGATTGGTCTAGACTGGCAACGTTTATTTGCGCTAGGATAGTTAAAAATATTTGCTAGAGTTTGTGCAAGCTAAGCAATGCGTCGCAGATACGCACGAGGATACGCATATATATAAAGTAAGATACGCACATATCTGTGAGCGATTCTGAACCTAGATACCATTTGGAATCGATTCGCAAGCATCAATACCTCTTTACTATTGATCACATTTCGCGGTATCGGCTGGCGGCTTGACTCGTCCTAGGCTCTCTATGATGGTACTGTGCCGCCCTTCATCCCCCTGTCTCCCGCTTTATTTCCACCTCCTGCATTTCTCTATTCTTTACTTATCCCAATTTCTCTCCGCCCCCTCCTCCCCCCGCTTTTGTCTCGATCTCTCTCTCTCTCACACCGAATTTGCGAAACGCAAAACTATAGACATACGATGACACTCCGTCTCGTCGTCGAAGAATGAGACAGAAGAAGCTCGCCAACGAAAGAGGTCGCCAACAGGAGCGAGAGAAAAAGCCAGGCATGGCTAGAAATCTAAGGAGGGTATATGTAGCACGCAGGAGGGGACATACAGAATGAGAACGAAAGAATTGTGTGCAAATTCCGAAGCGCTACCTAAGATCTTTCTTTGCCAGTCTCGGGAGCTTACGCATCCGTCCCGTGGACGATCCTTGTCGATCGTGACGACTTGCCGATGGCGGCAGCAGCAGCAGCAGCAGCCCGCCGCAAAACGCGATGTCCCGAAACGGAATTCAATTTCAGTTCAACACTTTTTGCCCGTTATTGCGTTGGAATGGTGTCCGGGTGCCGGAGACGGCGGTGACCTAAATGCGCCCGTTCCCTATCTAGCCGCCTAGATAGGTTGCGGCTCATCCAGGCGGGCTCTGCGTGGACTCCAAGTTGCCAGGTTGCAAGCTGGGCCAGCGGCTGCTGCTGCTACTGCGGCTGCCTTACCCCCAACCAGTAGTCCCTTGCCCCTCTACACCACCACCACCGCCTCTGACACCCACGCTCGAGTAGAAGCAAGCAAGCAACTTTCCCCTCTACTGACGGCCATAGCGTTGATAGCAATGCTGCTTGTAGAAAACAATACCTGCATAACCCCACACAAGCATAATGATGGCTGTGATGTTTAATGGAAACCATGAAAATGTTGAAATGCTTTCGGAGCAGATCCCCCCCCCCACCAGTTA
The DNA here is from genome assembly GCA_003439945.1 of Dermanyssus gallinae. Lineage (NCBI taxonomy): Eukaryota > Metazoa > Arthropoda > Arachnida > Mesostigmata > Dermanyssidae > Dermanyssus > Dermanyssus gallinae. Next base: position 1,085,556 of record QVRM01007094.1, on the reverse strand, counting down.
GAATATACAAAATAAAATTGGTGTAACGCCTATTTGTGTCATATCATTCTTTTAGCTGGCGGCAGTTTTTTTTGTTGTTAGAACAAACACATACGCCCGTATGACCATGGATTAAGTCGCAAATCTCATGCTCGCAAAGCAGGGTATACCAGCAATCGAATGGCATGTATGAGTGTAAGGAATTTTCCAAAAAACGCCTGGTCAATAGTAATCGTTCGCTGTAGTAAAACAAGCCGTTATATCGCTTCAGCCTAGGTCGCCAACGTGACGCTAATGTAAAGCTTTGTTGTAGTTGATACATTTCGTTTCATAATGTTTCTATTCATCCTACGAATGTGCAACGATTTTGAGAATAAGCAGAGCACGAGCATGGGAGCAATGGTTCTTGCTCTCCCGTCGCGTGCCTCTCTGTGGGTAATTTTCACCATGTGTGTCCTGGCCAGCCGGTCACACGCAAGACGACAAAAAAGCTCGAAACGTCTCACAGCGTACTAGTAGCGTCGACAAACACCGCAAAAAGTGCTGCGGGTTCTTTTTCTCCCTCCCTCCGCTGCTCTTCTCCCATTCTATCGTTGTCTCTGCTTTTTCTTCGAGTCGTTCGTATTTGGACCGCCCCATAATGAGGGTCCAAGCGGTTGTGGACATTAAGAAATAATTTGAGTGCGACGACGAGATGGTCGGTCAAGAGTTGCCCCGACACGTGCGCAGCCTTCTCTCGGCGTCTTTTCACCTCTCGTCCCGCGTCGTAGCAACCTTCGTTGGCCGTGCCTCGCTCAATTTTCCATTCGTCCTCATCTTGGCGTTAGTTCACGTTTCCGTTTGAATAGTGTGGCGCCGCCTGAGCGAAAAGGCGAACGCGCCTGAGCACCATCCGCGCTCGAGATGATTGTCCCTGAGTAAATCTGCCCCGACGTTTGTGGTTCACCAAACCTACCTACGTACGCATGCATGCGCAAGCAGCGCAATGATAAAAGCAGCAGAATAGGGCTTGTGCTGTCTGGACAAAAGGACGACCTGAAGGGCCTGGATGGCTTGTAAAGGACCTCCATCGGCGGAGCGAGAAGTGAAGGAGGCCGTTCAGGTAGAACAGGCCGGCTCAATGGTGGGCGGCGGTGACGCACCTTCCACGAGACGGGCTCGGGTTGCTCGCTGTAGGTTTCCTACTCATCAACTCTAGGGTCGCACGTTTCTATATGCATGATGTTAGCGGCAGTCTTGTCGGCGCGTCGTCACCGTCGCTCGCAAACGAAACGGACACCACAAAGTCTAATGGCGCGCACGAGATAATTACTCTTCACGGGGATAGTCGACATTTAAAAGGCTCCGGGAGACAAGCGCCAAATGTCACGACAACGGCAAACGTGTGTCATTGCTGTTTGCACAATTAAATTTTACCGCATCCCCCCCCCCCCCCCCGCCCCAAACAACACAAATTATTCCACCAGAGCGCCGGAGGACAACAAATGGTGTACTCATGCAAACGAGTACTACAGACTGCCGTTGTGGCCAGTAGAATAAATATGGAGTTGTAACGATTAGTTTTTTAGTATAACCCGTTCCGAACGTGACAGGTGCCACCTTATAAATGACAACAGTAGCACATCATAGTGAAATGGGTATCACAAGAAACTCATCTGCAATAAACTTACTTCAGCACATACTCTGTAAAAAAGATAAAACTTAAAAATAAAATGCAACAGTACAGATTAAAAAGAGTAGCTGTCATTTAATTTAAATATGATGTGTATAAAGATGTAATAAACTGCACAGCTAGCAATATTATGAATGCATCAAATTCACAAATAATTTACATATATATATATATATATATATATATATTATATATATATATATATATATATATATATATATTATTTTTATGTGATAATAAAGGTGATATACATAATATGTGGTAGGAAAAAGCGGTTTGCTCATTTTGCAATTCCCTTTCGCGCCGTTAATGAGACATCGTTCAAAATGGACCCTAAACCGGTTTGAATTAGACTTCATCGATGGTTACTCTGTGTCAGCCTTCATGGTTATACTATAGAAGGTATTTGACTTGCCGAAGCCGGCTCTAAGTTGAGGCTGGCTAGCCCTGAATGCATGGTTTTGTTTTTCTTTTTCGTCGCTCCTTCTTCGCTCATTGATGGCCGTTTGTCGTTACTGTTTAAAGTGCGATTATTTTTGCTGCTGCTGTGATTGTTGTTGCTGTTTGTTGCTATATAATCGTTTTCGTCGCCGTCATCATCGGCGTTTTAGCTTCTATTGCCGCCCGCTCGTGTGCCCGTTGCGACGACATGGACGGCCGAGTGCTTGTTTTCCGGCCATTCGCTGGCATTTTAAGCGAACACAAACGCCTCCTCAAGTTCCCGCCCGATTCTTTCTGCAAGCCATTAGGGCAACGAAGGGGGAGCGCCGCAGGGGAGCGTTCAACGCTGAAGGGACATCGAGCAGCACAGTGCTGGCGCGAGCAGCAGCAAATGCGACTAGAAGACATGAAAAACGAAGACTAGCAATAACAACAATGACAACAACAAAAACAACAACAACAACAACAACAACAACAAAAAGAACATGAAGACAACAACCATTGGCGCCAGCGGCAGCTCCACACAAAGGCGAATCATTTTCAAGGAAGCGCGCACTGACTAGCTTTCTCGACCTCCGTCTCTCTCGCTATATCTCCCTCTGTATATGCATATAGATCTTTCACTCTCTCTCTCCCTCGGGCGGTTTTTCTTGTCCGCTTTTTGTCGTGTCCGCTCGTACGAGAGGTATCAGCAGTACGAGACTCGTCGGGGGTTTCGCTGCTGCCGGGGGTTTCTTGCTTGAAATCGCGACGGGGGGAGGAGGTGAAGGGAGGCGCAAGGGACACACGTGCTCGAAGCGACCGCGCGATGGGCTCGCTGGCTCTGCTCAAGCGCCCCCCTCTCAAAATACGATACTGAAAATACAAAACGAAGAAGAAAGCGGTGAGAGCTAAGGATCTGACGACGATGGCGACGACGATGACGTCGACGATGAACACAAGGGAACAAATGGTAATTTAGCAGCGAGAGCGGTGTCGGTGGCGACGGAACGCAGCGAACATTTCGGCATCGTCGCCGCCGCTCATAGGCCACTCATCGAGCTAAAGGTTCAACCTCTCGCTCTCGCAGCCCGTCGAGTGGAGAGATTCGCAAGCTCAATCCGTAGAGCTATTCCTGCTACTGCTGCTGCCGCTGCTGTCGCCTTCCTTTTGACAGGCTAGCGGACGGAGGAGGTGAGACTAGACCTGGCCACGTTTTCCCTGGCCGAATGAGCGTTCATCCGGAAAATCTCTATTTAACATCCACGACCGCCCGCCCGCCCAGCCATCTACGCGCGTGTTGGTGGTGGTGGCTGCTGCTGCTGCTGCTGCGCCTAGACGCCGACGCGACTTTGCTCTGGTAGACGATGTCGAGGCGTTCATTCACCGTTGTCGTCATATTTGCCAGAGTCTCCGTCGACGACAATCATCGTCGCCGCCGCCATGTGCCGCAGTGCTCTAGCGTCGAGCACCTTCTATTTCAAAATGCCTCTGCAAAATCGTGTACGTTTCTTGGCGTTGGGAAGCACAACGCGCTGCCAGAAAGTGAAAATGTGGACCAGCCAAGGTGGTCGTTATGGGCAGCTTCTACCAAATAACAACTCAAAACACATACCTGCATGTACATAAGGGCAAGAAGAGTGCTCCAGTGGGGCAAGGAAAGATTATGGGACAGAAAAGTGAGAGTGCGGTCAGTGACAGGGAGGGATTACAATATGTGACTAAACTCTAAACAAGACTTAATGAATCCGCAGTGAAAATGTTGTTGATATTCTGATTCGTGTTGCATGCCACGGTAAAGACAAATATCCGTTATTCTTGTTGTGTGAGTCCAGAAAAATGCACCGGCAGTGCTCAGCAAATATTTTCAGTCGAACTGCCGCGAAGTTCAACAATTGCTTTGTTCAACATTTGAGAGCATATTGATGACAGAGTGACGGCGGTGACGGCGAGTATCGTAACGCCGTGATCAGTTGATCTAGCATTAGGGTATCTGATACCGTACCTTACGTTCGAACAACGTACATGCTCTGCCTAGATAGCAAAGTTTAAGGTTGACAAACTACTACAGTGGCCAGAGAGTGGAACACCTAAACACGCTTAAAAGGCTATGTAGGCCACTAAATAAACAAACCTACAGCTACGCATGCACACACCTATATATATATATATATATATATATATATATATATATATATATATATATATATCGTTGGCATAGGGTATGTCCTAGTGTTTTGGCCGTTTTTGCACCCACTCTATTTAGACGGCCTATATATAATATACTAATATAAGGTACGGCCACCAAGGCAATATATATATTGCTCTACAGCATTAAACAAGATTGCTCGGCTAAACAAGAGCAATTGGGCAAGCTTTTCCAGGGCAAGATCTGTGCTGAAAAATAAATGCATACTGCTTTGCTGGTCCCCATCTATTTGCTTTCATTCGTAGCTCGTATTTAACAAACTTGAGGTTGACTGCCAATCATTGCAAAGGTGTTCAGCAAGCTGGGAGTCACATCTCAGCCATCTCTAAAAAATATTTCACACAATAAATGAAGTCAACAATATTAGGCATGCCTTTTAGTATTTGCCGGCCATTGCAGGGCCACCGTGTTCACCGTAGGGACCTTAATAACATCATTTAAAAAAAGGGGGGAAATAGAACTACTCCTAGCGACATAGACTCAATACGAGTTATACTGCAATGCTGATGCGATGATCCTAGAGATGTAATCCATTTTAGCTCTTAAGTGAGACGTCCCAGCCGTTTGCGAAATGTTGTGCCTTCGACTATCGTCTGTTCCGATCCCCTAAAACATTTTAGTTGAGAGCATATTTCTTTAGAGAATTGTACTTTTCTTCGGCAGAAGCCGAAGTACTTTTCACGATATATGTTCGACTTGCGGCAGCGTAGTACTTGAAAAGCAAGACCCTCCTCTCAACAATCAACAGCTTTGCGACGCAACAAGACATCCCTAATAAGATCTCACGAGGCATCTTGTCCGGTTCAGCTACAATATATGAAACTAATGACCCGGCCTTTTACTCACAAAGATGGAAAAAGACGTGCACAGAAATCGCTCGCTAATCTGCCAATCTGCCAAACTTTGCACGGGAACAACTCTAACATACCTATAATGGCAATCTGTAAGATTAATAAATATTAAAAATAATGAAGTTATAATGCTGAACAACGGGGAAGCTAGAATGGTTAAATACTGGCTGATTTTTCTTACCTTCCCCCGAATTGCGGTTAATAGCACTGCCCGACCTGTATGTCCATAATGGACTTAGATGGCGCGCGTCATCTAAGTCCATCATGGACATTAATCGGATGAAATTTGCCCCTCTGACAGCTCTACGCAGAATATCTGCGTCTTACGCTCACGAATGCTCACGAGCGGACCAGACGACTGCAATTGGCTTAGCTAGCCGCGTTAACTGTTGTTGTTGTTGTTGTAGTTTGTTGAATGGCCGTCACAGCCGAAATGCCGCCGCCCAGTTGACAGCGGCGAGGCTGCATTTTGTGAGCGCTTTCGCCGACCTTCTCGCTCTCTGCTTCGTATCGGTTCGCGCGAGTGCTGGCACCGTTTCTGCAAGGTTCTCGCCTTGCCTCGAAACCCGTTCGATCGTACTCCGTAGGCCAGAAAGTCGCTTTGATGTGACTTTGGGTGTGAGTACTCCCAAGCAGCTAGGCGCGGGAGGGGGGTGCGTTGTATGCCCGCATTAAGGCAAAGCAATCTGACTTATTGACAAAAGCGACACTCTCCGGGGAATATTGTCAACATTAAGTAGAATATTATGTTACTCAACTTGCTGTCTCCAAGGGAATCGGCTCGGTGCGGCGCCGCATCCAGGGATACTTGCCGTCTCGACTGCTGTCTCGTCTGTTGTCGCCACTAGCAGCGGCGGGTCGGGTTGCCGCTGTCTTCACTGAAATACTAACCAAGCCCGGGAAAGTAAATGCTTGCCCAGTGTACGCCTATCCCCCAACTTCCCCTTCCCCCGCCTACCCCGTTTCCGCCACCCCCAAACCGTACAGTATACTGTGGCCCGTACAGCCCTACCAAAATGAAGTACACTAGTTTGCTATTTTCCGTAGCGCCTCTTTGTGGCGCAGTACATGCACACGGTAAGGCAACCTCGGCTAGCAAAAGGCAATGACCAACTGTCGCCATTTGTTTCGAACATTTGACACTTATGTCATATGTTTACGATGCAGATACTTTTACAATTTTATTAGTTAGGCTATTTCACACACAGATTGATAGACAAAAATGAAGCTCCAAAACAAACACTAAAAAGACGTCACCGGCCTTGGACTTATGTTTATCTTACAAAGCTGCTTTTGTTTTTATAGTAGATGTATAGCTCTGTAACCTCCTTAGAGCTAAGATGGACTTACTAATAGATATACTAGCTGTATCAAGAAGTTCGCCGCATAGCCTGTCTACAACTTCAAAAATATCATGCCAAAGTAATCATTAAGTTCAGGAAAGACATGTAAGATTTTTAAGTGACATTGGAGCAGAACATGCTGCGCCTAAACACTTTTAAGTGAAACAAAAAATAAAGCCAAATTTGATGCTGTTTATAGGGGTAATGCATCAGCGTACAATACCATTGCAAAATTGATTACCTCATTTAACAGCTATACTATAGGCATCGAGGAAACAGCACAATCTGTACAGCTAAAAACAGCTCCGGATGAGAAAACTGTTTTAGATATCTACAAAACTCCATTAGCTAGAGTGCAGTACATCAAATATTGAGTCAGCATGAAAACATTTAGAGTAAAGTGGCTAACACACGAGCTAACAGTGGAGCAAAATCTGACACGCGTGGGCAGTTTTGAACTTTTGAGATAAAATTCGCAGGACTTTTTCCGCCGATTTGTAACCGCCTAGGAAACCTAGGTACACCACTTCGCTCCAGAACAGAAAGAGGCCACCAGAAATAGGACCGCACGCGGCAAAAGAATGCCTCCCACAAGAATTAAGAGGCACATCTTGTTCGGAGAGATTTTGGCGACTATTTTCTGGGATTCTAAAAAGGATTCTATCATTTATTTTATATGACCTTTCTTCAAGAAGAACGATAAATAGAGAGTACTACGTAACACTTTTAGACCAGCTGCAGGAATGCATCATACAGGTAGCACTACGGCACGCGTTGCGTAAGATAACTGTGCTGTTTCGCCACGATAATGCTCTATGGCAAAATTACGCAAACTAAAGTTACAAGTTGATGAGCATCCCCCATGTTCTCTGGTTCTAGCCCGTGCGAGTTTTATCAGTTTGGAAACCTCAAGAATAAAAAGCATGATGCGATATGCGCATTAGTATTTTAGGTCTAATGGATCTGCATCTGCGAGAGAACACTTGCTGTGCGCACACGTGTAGTGGCTAAAAATCCACATAACTCACATCTTCAAAAAAAATCTATTTTATAGGTGGGCAGCGTTTGTAAACATACACAACATACTATTAAAAAAAAACATAATAAAAAAGCATAGGCTTGGTGCAATAGTCTCTCTCGAGCTAATAAGTCATATTTAACTCCCGACTATAAGCAAAAATCGAAGAACTACAGGTAAATTCGAACTTCAATTCGGCCAGTTTTGCCAATTGATAATTGAGTGCAAAAACATTGTTCTGGTGAAACAGAACTACCTTCTTCTACAGAGCCGGCCGTTTCTCAGTGAGTTCTTGCTACAGGCAGTCCAACTGTCTTGGATATCGGGAGTAAAGTGATAGCCCCACTCTTTTCGACGATCACAAATCTGCGCCAAAAATACGACGGATTTTTCAACAGCTTGACCAAATTTCGCTGCGAAGCGAAAATACGCACGTCTCTTTGCGCTTGACTGATCAAAGGCGGCACTCATTTTGCTCAGAGCTTACCTCCAAGTTATCATGCAGGGTAGATCGTACACCACCCAAACTGATCCCAAAACATCCGCTATCTCCCAAATGTTCACTCGTTCACATTTAACCATGTTTTCTTTATCAGTTGCCGTTTTTGGGCATCCTGGACGTGGCTCAACCTTGGTACTCGTGTTTTCCCGTTTAGATACATTAATCTAGTTAAGAACAGTGGTAAAACATGGCGCAGAATTGTAGCTCATTCTAAGAACTTTTTAAACACCTAGTATAACGAAAACACACCTCTAGTCGGTTATAACTCGTCTGCGTGAGACTTTTCGATACAATGTCAGGACAAAAAATCAAACCTAAGCCATATAAGAAAATTAAGAACTACACAACCTGTTCTGAGAAAAATGCCAGTAAACTTCCAGGAGCATTGATCGGTGTAGTTTTGTTGTGAGGATCTTGAGTTTTTGTTATCTATTATAACAAAGGAATGATTCTAATTATTGTACAAGTACTTTTGGTCACGTCTGACATACTTTATAATATATATATGGTTGAACGCAACCCACACCTCTCGTTGCACGAGATCGTGGCCATTGTCGACGTATCTACAGATCCGTTAAATGGCATCTCCATGCCAAGGGATTCGTCAGCAAGTTGGATGTATGGGTGCCGCACACGTTCAGCAATCGCCAACTGGAGAAGCGTGTGCTAGTCTGCGATCAGCTCCTAAAAAAGAATGACGATCGCCCCTTTCTCCGCAACATAGTGGCAGTAGATGGGAAGTGGATACTTATTAAGGACGTTGTTCGCATAAGGGGTGGTTTAAAAGGGAGCGAGCCCAAGCAACTACCAAGCTCTTTGCACAATGACTTACCTCCACAACAACGCAGGCCCGCACTCATCACCATCAGGAAGTGAATGGAATTTGAGTGGGATATTTTGCTACACCCTGCATATAGTCTTGACTTTGCTCTATCGGATTATCATCTGTTTCGCCCGGTCTCTTCCAAGTTCCCTTCACTAAGAATTTGATGTTTTGGAGGGTGTTAAAATGAATATAAACTACTATTTCGAATGCCGGGACGCCTCCTACCGTAGAGATGAAATCCTGAAAATCCGAACATAATTATGGATCAACCTTATAATATTCAAAACGACGAGCCCTAGCTAAAACTACAAGTTCGAATATATATAATGTTAAGCTAAAATTGGACTAAGACATTTGGATGAACTTCTTTCTCTATCTAGCCCAACCGGGTACTGTCCATCGGACGTTAGAGGGGCCCATCCTAGGTTAGCTTTACTCATCTGTGTCGGCCATGCAGCACTATGTACATCACATCTGGGCATTATGCAGTGATGAAAATGATGAGCATCAACGTGCCTGACGATGACCGTCATTGCAAGAATGAATGCGGTGTCCTCAATCTGACGGGCGAGCCTCGTACCTCTGTGGTCGGAGCCGAAAATGGGCTTTTCCCTCTTTGTAAGAGTCGCGTTTCTTTTATTACCAAAGAATTTGACTCGCTTGTGGACGCTAATGGAAGCAGGGTAAGCAGTTTTCTACCTGCGTAAAGTGGCTCGTCTTGCTCGCTTTCCCTTGCCCTGTGTCTCTACCATCCTGAAGCATCAAGACATTTTTTCTAAGTACAGGCAGCGTATCGTCGTCGCACTGAACTTAAACCCCATTGCATATATAACATTATTGTTTTCCCTCAGGAGACCGATAGATGTAAAGCTACACACTTTTCCTACTAGCTATATTATAAGATAATGGCGGAAATGATGCATGTTACTTGCCACCACCGTTAGCCTATCTACCCAACTTGGAGGCAATTTATGGCAGCAAGGGATATAATCAATATGTTCTAATACAATCAAATATTTGCTGTTTTACGGTTTCTACACGCGCGCTCCCGTATAGACCACACGTCACCGAAGTATGTCATTGTTTGTATATAGTATAATAAAGACATATCAATACCTCTAATTCTTAGTCCATTTTTTACCGCAATAGGCAATCGCTGTCCTGATCATTTGCGCTGACTAATACACAATTTTTTCTCCTCTTTCTACTTATGAAAGCGAATAGTTGTGGAGTTGCCTTTTAAATTACGCCAAACATGGTACTCAATTCGTTTCGTTATATGAATTACAATGAATTTAGCATTTTTTTAGTCAGGCATTTTATCAAATGATATTATCAGTACACACGTATGCAGTAAATAGACATTTCATTAGAGCCAATAATTTGTTGTTATTATTAACTTACTATAGTTATAACTTATTACTGAAGATTTTAGAAGCACTGTGCTGAGATATTGCATTTACCCAGCATGATACGTTATAAACAAAAGTTCTTTTTGCCTCGTAAATTTACTTCAGTCCAGCTGACCGAATGTTTGGCAAAGGTTGCATGCAAAAAAACGTTAACTCCAAGATTGGTGTCTCAGCGCTTATTTCCATAACGCTGTTAACTTTGCCCATTTACCGGCAGCTCTTACTGCTGCTGCCATTCTTGGTGCTAAAAAGATATGGCGCATAAATACATAGCGTGTAGCAACGGCAATTTAAATAACCGAAACTGAACTTCAAAATAGGACGCCACAAGACCTTGGAAAACAAAATAACTTCACAGCTTCGATCCTTTATCTGGCTTTGCTCTGCGCAGACAACGAACAAGCACAAATATTGCCCTCAAAAATCATGTAACAATCTTTGTTGTATCTCACAGAGCTTTGCGCACTTCGGATATCCGAATCTCGCTGGTAGCGACCGTAACGCTGATCATCTTTGAAAAACTGCTAGCAGACCATATTTTTAATTTTCTTTAATCCAAATGCTTGTTGGATATGAACCAACATGGTTTTACTAAAGGCGAATCCACGGCAACATAAAGCTTGTACATTATCGATTCAAGGTTGGCCCGCTATGATAAACAAGGCTGTCCTCTAATTGTATATATTTTGATTTCTCAAGGGCATTGGATAGAGTAAACCATGTAAAACTTGTACAAAAGCTTATGTACTTGAATGCCGATACGCTTTTTATCAAGGATTGCTAGTTATCGTACCAGTAGAGAGTTCTATGTTTGCATAAACAATAGCTTTAGTGAGTCGGGTGCGTGCCCCTCTGGCCCTCCTTAGGGATCAAACCTCGCCCTACTTTTATTTTGCATATTTATTTTAGACCTTAAAAACGTTATCCCCGAATCGATATTGTACAAGCTTTATGCTAATGATCTACAACTATACGGACCTTCCAACACCGCTAACGAAAGACAAGTGCTACAGAGTACGATTAAGGCGGTTTCTAAATGGCGTGTGAATAACGAAATGCTTATATCAGTGTCAATGTTTGCAGTATTGTGTTTGAAGAAAGCCTATAGCTACATGCTACATGAAGAGGCTATGCCTATTATAAATATCATTGGGGACCTCGGGGTTGCAGTGACACCGGAACTCGATTTTAGCACTTTTTTACACAAATCATTCGATTAACTAATGTTATATCGAACACAATATTTTCGTTGTTTTACAATTATTAATTACAATGCTTACATGAGGCTTTATTATAGTTTGGTTGTACCTAAGTTTACCTGTAGCTGTGAGATTTGGCGCTTTTATTTAGACAAACACATTGAAGCAATGAAATATGCACAGAGGAAATTCTTTCGTCGTGTCTCATTACGGTGTGACATTGCCCGAACTTCTATTGTGATAAGGCCTACTTGTAAACTGCAGTCCAGAGCGGATTATCGCATGTACAATCGTCCTATAAACTCATCAAATGAATTAAACAATGTTAGCATTCGTTTAAACAATCATAGAAGCGGTAACACTATCTCGTCAAAACAAAATGCCAGGGCATATCGTGTGTTTGCGCGGCGTATGGCCAGGGTACTGAGAACTTGAAATGCTAACAGCGCAACTGTCGCCACGCAAGTAAACTGACTGTTGTATGTATCTAGGCAACGGCTTTTAAAATATACATAATGTTCCTCCTTTGACAAAAAAATGGTGCACATGAATTGAAGTATATCTACGAGAACAGCAGTACAAGCCGGATTCAAAGTCGTTTAGTGTAAGCAAAGCCGTTACAAAAACGGTAAAGGCGACTCATGATCGTGAAAAGTTTATTTTCATGCATAGTCGTGTTTTATCGGATGCTGAGATAGCTGGTGCCTTGGCGTTAGTCAAACGAATATGCATATAGCTGTGTAGAAATAGCTCACACCGCAGCATCTGTGCAGGGACCGGCTAAAACAGCGTATCCTGATTTACTAATAAAAAAAGGCCCCAAGAAGTCCTGGTCCTAACCCAATAGATTATTTTGTGTAGGGCAATTCATTTTTATTATGTTGGACCCACCCACAACCAATATCTGGACCAACTCAAGCAAACCATTCAGCAGGCATGGGATGAACTTTATGAAACTTAGCTATGTCCAACGGTGGAAAGAGTTATTAAGCTTTTAGAAAGTGTGCGACCAAAGAAGGCGACTGATTTGAAGGAAAGTGTTTGTGTACATTAAGAAGGCTCTGCTGTGTGTAAATAATTACAATATTTGAAATGAATATGAATATATATATATATATATATATATATATATATATATATATATATATATATATATATATATTGAGGAACGCCAGATGTCCTCGTCGCCCGCTTCTCCAAATACTTAAAAGAAATTCCCCAAAAAAATGGTTTGTCAAGAAAGCCTTTAAAAGCATGTAACTCAAACTGGTGCGTGCTTTATGATATGCTTGAAACATTCATAAAAAGCAGCTTATAGTTTCAGATAATTTACCTGCGACAGGCATCTTTTTTTCACATTGCACAGAGCCATGTGACGCGCGACTGCACGTGAGGATGCCTCAATCCCAAAACGTATTCCTAGGTTTGACGTGCGCATACATTTAATGCATATACATATATACATTAAATGTAAGCTACGTGTTTAATTAAGCACGGTTGTAAAAACAACGTGGAAATCTTTATAATTGCGTTAAATAGGTTTTTTCGCAGCCATCAAAACACGCAAAGCCGAGTAGGGTAGCTTAGTGGCAAAGCCATTGCCTTGCATTCGGGAGGTCGTGGGTTCAAGACCTGGACCAGCCACTCTTAAACTGGTTTTCATGGTTTCTCATTTAGACAAAGTAAATGCGAAAATGGACGATTCGATCATGATAGTACAAATAAACGAGGGACACACATGTCTCAATAAAAGGACATAGTGCATTACCATCCAACCCACATTATCACACACATTTAGTGAGATTTATCTCTCTAATAATGATATGCCTTTACAAAAGTCTCGGCCAACTTGGCTACACCACAAAGCTAGTTTGGCCGATCTCAATTTACATGCGGCATCGAGCATTATATAAGTCTCATGAAGTATTGTGCATACACGGAAGTTGATTAAGTGTTGTTGTTTATTTGCCCTAATATAATTTTCAGGCATTAGTTAAAGACATATACAAAAATGCTGGTAAAAAAACGAGTAGTATAAACTGCAGAAACGCATGCTAAACGAAGCTTAGTATTATATTAGATTATATACTTAGTATCACTATGCTACGTACTACGTCCCTGATGACTAACTATGCACGTATTGCCGTTTGACCGCCTCCAATAGAGAGGTCAACTGGTTTAAACGGGAATCCCTGGACAAGAGTCGATGGAGATCTTTCAGCTCGACAGTGCTGATGCCGGCTGCTGCTGCCATTCGTGCGCTAATTTGACACGATACGAGCACCCGGTGTTGCTTGCGTACAGCTGCTAATGGAGCATACGTCGCCGCTACATAGAGCTTACGTAGACAGGTAAAAACGTATGTATGGACCGACAGGTCAGCGTACAGTGTGCGGAAATCCATTTAGACAGGAATTGGAAAAAACGTTTGTACTCAACCGAGTAGTAATAATAGTAGTAGTAGTAGTACTAAAAGAAGAAGTAGTAATGACAGGGATAGCGACGTTCTGAAGCGTGGGATGGGTGGGGCGTGCCGCTTTCGATCTGCTAACAGCACATAGGACTAGGACTGTTAGTCAAACAAATGTAGCGGATACGAGGTACTCGCCATTGGATCGATCCATTGGACGCACGCCGGGTGCCGACGACACTGCCAGCATTCATTCCGTACTGCCGACTTGCAGACCAGGAGGCTTCGGCACTCAGCACTTCAGCATCGCGGGGCCTATCGGGGACATTATAGTCTAGACAAGTGTAGTTCTGGCGTTGTCAGAACCGAACCGAGTTCTCTATTATCTAAATCGAACGTTGGACGGGCGTAGTTCATGGCTAGCTACGATTAACGCTAACGATTAAAAGACAATAAAACTAGAGATCACAAAAGAAAATTGTTAATCGATATATCTGGTAAGAACCACACAAGCTTGGCCGTCATTCGCAGTGGGCTAGAAAACGGACTAAACAGACTGCCGCTACCTTCCGCGAAGTTAGAGTCCGGCTTAGGGATTCAATAGGCCCATGTAAGACTCAACGCGTACGCATTATATGCAGTGTGATAACCTGACGTCGAAGTAAAGTAAAACCATTGTAATAGTCTAGATGCGCAGGACCGTAACTAGGAATTATGTCTAATAATCACAATGTAGGCCGGTGTCGGCACAAATGGCTTCGTACAAAGTATGGTAAGATGCCGACATTTTGCATTTGGCATCCGTCACGCCATAGAACACCCGCAGAACCATCGTGCTTTGCATGACGTATAGTCTGACGTTTAGCCCTCAATTCCCTGGAACGCGTCAACCTTTCCCTCATGATTCTTGCAAAACAAACGTCCAAAACACATACTTTACGATGAAGAGAGTCAACATGGTTATCAGTTTAAAAAACAACGACACCCAGGACAAGGTGTGCAAATGCCAAACGCACACAAAGCAAAAACTAAAATTTGCCAAAATGAGATATGGCAAAGAAGACTTGTTTATACAAGATAGAGATTCTTTTTTTACGCAGTGTCTAGAATTCCTCTTAGAAACGCAGTGTTTCCTGCCGACGTTAAAAATAAGTTTGAAATGGGGCAGGTCCGCCTCAATCGCGCGTGAAATATCTCCTAAATGGCGCGTAGCTGCATAGGCCGTGTCCCGTCGTGATCAGTCGTTGTGCGGAGTATTTATAGACTTCAAGGCAGCATTTCAGGTGCTACTGTACCGAATGATATGACTGCACAGACGCTGCCGCAAAAACGTTAGATTCTCCTAAAGTCTTGGCGGCAAAAAATCCTCCTGTGCCGGCAGGGTCGGTGATCAAACAGTATGGCCTCACACCATGCTACCTTCTCATATCTGTAACATAAGTTTCCTCCGAGCGGAAAATTGTTTTCGCGTCACGTCCAAGAACGCGTTAGCAAAGCACAACACACCACGTTTACAAACAGAAAAACAAGCTGTCTTAAAAATGCCGCCATGTGTTTACTTGAAGATTACACCGATCTCCTTGAAAGCACCACTGGGAGGAGCACATTGAGCCCCGGTCTCGTAGTCGTAACCGAGCACCCATGACTCGTTTCTTTTACTCATGCTCTGAAGCAATACAGGGTCTTTCGCTCTCGCCGAAAAATTCAATTCGAACAATTCTCGACGTGCGTTCACTTGCTGGAACTATTACAACTGATTTATGAGATATATCCACTATCTCAGCTATTCTCTCCGGTAGTAATTCGGCAATTATAAAGTACGATATGACGAGCTTTTCAACGTTTTCTTCTGTTATTGACGTCGAAGGCCTTCCCGAACCGGGGTCACCTCCGGTCTTTTCACGCGCGTTGCGAAATCGACGCCACTACGTATGCACAATATTTTGGGATACTGTTTAATCACCATAAGCAGTTCGTAACATTTTGCGTGCATATATGTATGGCTGATGAATGACTCTTCTGAGCGAAATAAATCAAAATATTTCGGTGGTATCACTTTAAATTTTAAAATTCAATGTACTTAAACTTATCGATCCGCCCTCGTTCATACAGGATCTCCCAGATTCGTCCAACAAACTTTGGGGTCTAGTACAACCTGGCAAAAGGATCATCTTTCTAATGAAACAAGGAGACGGAAATGTCTTCTAAATGGGCAATTGAGCGTGAAAGCCAAAATATAAGAACTGCACAAAATTTAATTTCTTGAGAATTACCTTTAATATTACTTTTATCGTTCGTAAATATCAAATTTGTTCTGTTTTGATCTAACGTAAAATGAAATTCGACAGATGCAAAAGTTTTCTTCAAACACGCAGGGATCATTTGTTTGTCTATAAGATGACTGGGACTTTCGCAATCGCAGATTTAGTATATTTGTTTATTTCGCAATAACGTTGCATTTCAAGATGTTACATAATTACAATACAGTTCATTATATACAATTTGAACATTTCAGCGACCGTCCCACCGGGCGAAAAAGTGCAAGGACAGCCGATGGGTCTGGCAGCTTGCTACGTTGTATTTAGCGCATATCTGCGAGCAGAACCGGCAACGATATTGATCGCTAACTTGGTGAAATCCTTGGATCGAACATGCCAAGTGATGATAGCCATGCACAATGTACCTGGTGTACACGTGCCGGCTAGTGCATGCCATTTTATCCCAAAGATCTTTGGCGAGGTACACATCTAACTGCGCGACCTCTGCCGAGGCCTCGGTCACTTTTCCCTGCCACTCCAACAAAAATTGCTGAAGTGGTCCTGTAGGTGACCTAAGCCTGACTCTGATTATTTCCACTGCTGGACCGCAACCCGCTGATCGCAAATTTAGTAAAGATATGTCAGAATAAAAAGCTTGATAAAATCACTTTTGGAAATTTCACTCTCATTTCAAAAGAAGATATTTCCGCCCCTGGTTTCATTAGAATTTTTTTTCGCCAAGCTGTACTAGATCCCAGAGTTTGTTGGACGAATCCTAAGAGACCCTGTCTATATATATATATATATATATATATATATATATATATATTTATATATATATATACAAACATATATCAAATAAGCATCAGACACTGGGAACCCATATTTCGTTTTTAACGTTTAAAATCGTTACTGATACGCATAAGCAAAGGCTGGCGTTAGAAAGATCATTACCACTACGACCACGCAATCCACATAGTGGATACTTCTTTTGAATGTGAGGCAGAAGTGCTGTCGAGTACTAGCACACATTAAGAAGAAGAAGAAGAAGAAGAAGCGGACCTACCCGTGTAGAGCAACACGTTCGCCACGACCAATACATAGCAACAGAGGTAACAAAAATTATGTGTGTCCGCTTCACCCGTCGCAATATTCCAAACGGTAGCAGTTGCCGTCATTACTTCGACACACAGCCGAGAAAACGCAAATTCTACACGTGCTAGAGGTAAAATCCAATCTAATATTATTGTAATATCGCTGTCATACTGTCTGAGCCGTTTGCCAGTCAGCGGTGTGCCGGTCTCTTCTGCACTATCGTTTCGATTTCGAACCACAGCAACAAAATGAACATCGCACAATCTAAGCAATATTTCGAGTAAACTATTGCGTTCATTCATGCGATCTCTGCTTGCCGGCGACCAGCGCCGTAGCTAGGTAGGCGTGCCCATGCGTCGCCCGTCCTTCAATATATATTTTTCTCACCTATATTGCAATCAACCGCTAACCTCCTTGTTTCTCGACTGCTAATACTTTTGCTATTCGTGCCACCGTCGCTGTCGCTGCTATTGCGGCTGCTGCTGCTTTTGCACCGTTTGCTCGTATATAGCAACTGAAACGGCGGTAGCGGCTTTTGCGGGAGAAGAATAATCGTGGCGTGACTTGGCTACCCTAGTGCCGATCACGCTTACAATCATCAACGTCGACAGCATCAGCTCCAGCATTAAGGTTGTAGCGACAACACGGCGCAATATCTGTTAATAATAATAATAGTAATAATAATAATAATAACTATTATTATTATTATTATTATTATTATTATTATTATTATTATTATTATATACGAGTAACAGTCGCAGTAGCAACACCGGTCACCACTTATAGGCCTGCTGGTCTGCTATGATTGGCTACCGCTCGGTAACGTTATGTCTGTCGCTCTCTCTCTCCCTCATTATTTATTTATTTCTCTCTCTCTTTTCCCTCCTTTCCATCCTTTCTTTCTCCTCCAAAACATCGTTTTCCACTATTTGATTTTTCTATTTATTTCGTCTCTATTTGGGACCTCGCTGTCGCTCGCTCTTTGCTTTCCTTCCACTTTCCTTATCCCGTTTATTCCTTTGTTTTTCTTTCAGCATCTTTCTGCAGCTGGCCATTTACGTTAGGCTGCTTGTTTTTGTCCGTCCTGGTGAACAAATTCCTATTATTCCTCTTCTTCTCCTCCTCCTCCTCCTCCTTCTTCTTCTGTATTTCCTCCTGTATCGGCGCCACTTGCTCCCGATGACTACGGCCGACCGCCAACCCCAGTATTATCGCCAGCCACCACGATCAGCCCGATGCTATATCTTACAAGTATGCGGCTGTCTGCCAATCTGTGTTTGTGTGTCTCGTCCCGGCGGCGTCGGCTGCACCCAATATTGTCACCCGTCTGTGTCGCCTGCTGACTACGTACACGCAAGTCTGAGGTACGACGACAGCTGGTGCTACCCGCTTCGTTCCACGTGATTTCATTGCCATCATCCGTGCAGTAACCCCACCGATATCGTTGATCGCAAATACGACGGACAAACTTTAGGGCAATGGGATTGGGACACACACACAAGTTCAGGCCCGCGGGAACAAAGTAAAGAAGCATTGGCGTTAAAGACAGTTCAAAGTCAAACCAAGTCAACCCGCTTGAGGTTACCGTACAAATATGATCAGGAAAACCCCACGTTACTGTTCTGCTGTTTATTACTGTCGTGACGTAGAGCTGCTATTGCTATTAGTACAGAGGCTGCAGTTGTTGTTTTCGGGGGTAGATCTAGAAAAGAAAACAAATCTCACTAAAAGTCAGAAGGTTAATTTAGAAATATAGCTTTATTAACCCACTAATGGTTTCAATATTATGCGGTGAACTTTTCACCAACGGGACTGCTTTCGCGCATCGTTCGAAATTATCTAAATAATTTTTTTACCCGGCCATAATTTTCGCGAAGCCTTTAAATCTGATTTTCGAGCGTTTATAATATGATTCCAAAATCCCTACGTTTTTCAAGCAAAGCATTGTGCACATAAGAAGCGGCCCAGTAAACGCGTCGAGTAATATCGTCCAGTGTCGCAGTGCTCCGTCGCCTGCACAGATTTTGAGAGAGTTCTAGTCAGACACATTACCAATTATATGACTGTAAACAAAATGTTCGATGCGGCGCAACATGGTTTTGTGCCTCGGCGAACCACGTGTACGCAACCGCTAGAGATGACGCTGAACTGGGCGTTACTCATAAACGCCAACAAATTCCACAACAATGGTACAAGGGTATGTATTTTAATCAGAAAAGTGCGGTCGACAGAGTCGATAACCACAACATGGTAGTAAATAAACTAAGAGCGCTCGAGGTCCATCCGCAGACCGGCGACTGGTTTGCAGAGTTTTTGCGCAGTCGGATTTTCCAAGACAAGTCAGGACAAGACGCCATAAGCAGCCTGCACCCGGCACCGTCTAGCGTGCCGAAGGGGAGATGCTCATCGGCGCACACTGCAGTTCGCGGTGGACGGTGTCAGCCAGTGGTGCCTTGACAATTATGGTGTGCAGCTCCCCGTTCACAAATGTCTCGTTGTGAAACACGGCTTCTCCGAGCGGATCTACTTGCTCAACGCGTCAACATTGCCAACGGCTAACGTGACATGACACCTTGGAGCCTTAGTCTCGGCAGGACTTACCTCCTCCGCACATATGAAAGAACTAGTCAAAAAGCATCCGTATTTGTGAATAGGTTGTTCTGCTGTTTATTGTCAAAGAGGTTATGGTGTATCTTCGTTCGTACAAATCGATTATGTGGTCCAAACTTTTACACTGTTCACCCGTATGGCATCCAAATTTGTGTAAATACATGGGTATGATCAATGGTGTACAATGGAGATTTGAACAAACACTGAAAATGTGACCTCAAAACAAAAGACATTGTATTACCGCCTTTAATAGACACACTTAGGAAAAATTTAAAGAAAAAGCTCAACTTATGGGCGCAAACCTTATTGCTCATTTCTTCCGATACATACAATAATAAATCTACTTCTGATCATCAATCATCCATCGAATTATGTCCTCCATCGATGTAACTGCACCTCCAACGATGTAACTGCACCTCCAACGATGTAACCGCCAATGCAGACTAGTCGCTCAGTTCCGTTCAGCTAATCTTTCTTCCGTGTTTTTTCCTGCCCATGCGGGCAGACATTTCTATCTACATTTGAACAAGCGCTCACTAAGCAACTGCAACGGGTTCGACGCTGCCGGGTTCGACACGACTCCATTGCCTTCCAAAATTCAAGCTGGCTTGACTTAGCCAAAGGCTCTAGCTACTTTCTATTAATGGACGGGCCAACCTCCACGTATGGCCCTAGATGTTGTGGTTTGTCTTTTGTGGTCACATCGCAAATGTTTGATCTTGTGGGCAAATAAAACTTTATCATATCAACGAGATTTTCAACGAGATGGCAACCAAATTGTTCAGAATATATATATATATATATATATATATATATGCATTGTCGACTTGGTACTCAGGTTTGCGATTGTGCATTCGGATAATGTATACTGCCTGATATGTAACAAAGAGACTATAAAAGAGGTGATGAAGGGCCGATCTTTGGTTTTACTTTATACGATGCCGGTTTTACTTTATTAAAACCAGAATTGTGACATAAAAGTCAATTCAAACCTGCCCCAATTGCTTCGTTGGTGCAATCTCAATGCTGAATAGGATGATGAAAAAGAAGAAACCTAGAATAACCTAAAGAAGGTTTTACAGGCTTGCTATCGTTGCCGCTCACACAGCGCTTTGCGAACTCTTTCTTCCATGTGCAGGTCTCTGTGTGTTGACTTCCAGTCCGATCTCCGCGATATAATCTGACGAGCGCCTGTTGTAAGTGAGGCCTACTAGGGTTATAAAGCACAAGATCGTCTGCTTTCATAATAATATATACTAAGGAATGTTGTCCAACGGGAGGTGTAAACAATACAAGTTTTAAGGTTGTCGCCTTGGGCAAAACTATGTTTGCCTCGACGATAGTGCATAGCGACCATGGACGGTAGAATATTTCTGAAAACGGTTGTCAGTTGTGCCGAAATTCTAAGTGCATTTAGTTTATGGATTAGTACACTTTTCAATCCTGAATGAACGACCATTCGAACGTCAACAAAAACACTATATCAATCAATCATATTTATTTCACTCAAATAGAGTATGTACAAAATAGTTCATGCTATTATTAAACATAAATACTTATTGTTTTGCCGTTCCACCGAGAGAAGAAGTGTAAGGATATTCGTTGCAGTGCCGGGCAATCAACCGCGTGGTACTTAGCGCATTGCTGCGAGCAGAACCGACAAATACACTGAGTAGTATAGTCTTCATGAAACTCCCTACGGGAGCATACGAGGTGATGGAACCCGTGTACGATGTATCTGGTATATACATGCCGGTCATCGCAGGCCACCCCGGCCCACAACCAAGGAGACTTAAAGACGTCGAGCGTTCTTACCTCCGTCGCTGCTTCCGTGAATTTGCGTCGCCGCTCTTCCAAGAAATGGTTAAGTGGCTCCGTCAATGGCATACGCAGCTTAAGCCGAAGCATCTCCACCATCGGCGCACAGTCCGACAATACATAGACGAAGCGGCTTCTCGCCTTGATTGAAAGGCAGAGTACTCGCTTCATGTATAGTGTGAAGCACTTTTCAAGCAAATTAAAATTAGCTTGAGATAGGTGTTGCCACACTCTGTCTAAGCTATACGCCTACTTTGGCAGAGTTTTTAACATAAACAAGCGCACTGCCGTACCGCTTTTTTTTCATGAGATACGCCTCTACCATGGCGGTAATGCGCGAGATGGCACCAATGTTACGATGAGCAACAACGATGTCATCAGCATACATCACTACCACGGCATGTTGAAACTCTTGACGCACGTATTGAACGAGGTCGGGCCAGAAGCAGCGTGAACGAGATGCAGCTTAGTGGGTCCCCCTGAGGAGTCCCAACATTCTGCGTTAGCTCACGCACGCCGTTCCTTCCCTCGACCAACAGTGTATCATCGTCGAAAAAACTAGAAATTACTCGCAGAAGAGCTCCACCTATGCCAATCTGTCTAAAACAATTGATCATAAGATCGCGCGGAGCCTTGTCAAAGGCCTTGACGCAGTCAATGAAGACTGTATACAGGTGGCCCCCTGGACGAGACACAGCCCGTTCTACTTCGGATTGCAAAACGTGGATGGCGTCGCGGGTCCCCATGCGCTATATAAAAACACTATATAAAGATCTCCAATTTCGTTCATGCGCGGTAGTCAGATCCAAGAAATACGATGTAGGAGGATATGGTAGGTGGTGGCAATACATGTGAGCGATTATTATATATACATATATATAAATGATAAATATGCGAACGTACTGCTGCAGGTTTATTGCAAAGATGCAAAAAAGGTCGCTTCTAAATTAAGAGGATGGTATTGTGCCAAAAATAAAATGTTTATATACATACATTGTTACAGTGCATATGTCAAAATCCGCGCCTGTCATTTAATTGTTTACATTATAAAAATCAGGCTGTTTTGCTTAATATACATGCATACAATACCAAAAGCAGACCATTTGTGATATCATAGATACATTTTTGCAATTATTTGACTAAGTGTTGGCGATATAACTCATTTAAAGTTTTTTTTTGCGGCGGTAAATGATGGAGAATGTCAAATTCAGAAAACATTCCCAATTGCGCTTTTCATGTTTACACACTTTTCTGTCCTAAATACATAAATAAACTTATAAGTCGTAAACGGTTGACGCTGTTTCGTGTATGAAAATTGAATTAGAAAGTATTTAACGTTAAAGCCTGATAGTGACACGTGTTGCCTATCAACGGTGGATACAAACCAAATACCATCGTTTGCGGGCTAGCGGCCAAATAATGTGCGGCATTTGGAGACACTGTTTGGAAAAGCTGACGTTGTGATATACATTAGAGACTCTGGTCTTGTGTGAGCAGAGCACATATAATGCATTCCTTCTAATAATATTATGGAAGATGGTCTATGGTAAATAAAAGAAGCTACGTCTTAAACTGAAATTTGGTTTGCAGTTCACCCAAAGAGGTAATGCTCTGCGTCTCATAAGGTGGTAACAATATTGTGCAGGCATAGTAAACTACCATCTTACGACATGCTCTTCTTGCATGACACAATAAAAATGTTATCTTTTCTCCTTTTTTACGATTCTTATCATAAAAGTGACTTCTCAAAGATGAATATCATCCAAAAATGGTTTAATTGTTTACATTATTCTCAAATAAGTGTCAGTTATTAGCGGATGAGCATGGTCGTTCCGGAAGAACGGAGATCTCAATTTTCCTAATTGTAGAGGATAACAGAGATACAATGACACTAGTATTTCGCTCTCTCTCTACCTTTATATATATATATATATATATATATATATATATATATATATATGGTCTGCTACTGTCACCCAGTCATCTCTATAAGGTCGACCCTATTATCCCAGCTATGTTTTCCTAGCTATGTGCTACCTGCTTCAGAAAATATTTGTCCTACACTTGCCTGTAGCACGTATAAGATGGTCGCGTGCTCAGTCAAATATATTGTTTATTAAGGGTGTCGGCCTCCACACTATCCGCCTATCCAATACTTCACACTTGCTGGTGTGGAATTGTTTTTTAGCTTCTGCAGCTGATAGCAGTGAGTCTTAGGATCTAGGCAGGATTTATATATAATAACATTATCGTCTGTGCCGTTCCATTTCTACAACATGCTCTCCTCTCCGGTGTGCCGTTTGCTTTGATAGAATCCTTCTCTATAACATTATTATGGTTTCTGTTGCTTTTGTGATATCCCGTCTCTGTGTAAATGCCACCGCGCGCAACTCCGCTACGGTTGGCGGCGCATTTGCTAAGTTGGCTGGATTTTTTTTTGGTTTCGCTAATGACAAATGCGGACTTGTGTCGTCCGTTTGTTCCCATCGTTGATCAGACAAATGTCTCTGGCTGGAGGCCACGGTACGTCGTGGTTGTCGTGTTTTGGTGGGTGAGATCGACGAACCTCCGTCGAGCCCGGTCGGCCCGATAGTTGACAGCCTGGATTTCTTTCCTGGTACCCCACGCAGCTACTCACGTGTGTTGGTCGATTGACGATGTCCACCTAAGACGCCACTAATTCGAGCGTGCGGTTGAGCAGCCTCAATCTGATGATCTTTTTTGGCCGACCAGATCCCTTGTTCCCGCCATAACCTCTAATACATCTACAACTACTACCACCACTACTACTGTCGAGCCTGGTGGCGTGATGGATTAAGTCTGCGCCTCGCAACCGGAGGAGACACATAGGTGCGTGGGTTCGAGCCCCACCGTTGCACATTTGTATTTATGGGGGTCCGTCTATGAAGCAATGTGAAAAACAGTTCCGTGGACGTTAAATCTTGGCTGAGGGTTAGATCGAAAACTTTACTTATTACCACTACTACTAACACCTCTCCAATTCTCCGACGTGTCTTACAAAATGTACAGCATCAAGTCGGATATGATTTTCTCTTCTAGAGAACGAAACAAGAAGTAGCATCATCCGAAAAATGAAAAGAAAGAAAAACATATACATTGAGAACCAAACCCTGCCTAATCTACGCCTCTTGCTGCCCCCAACTCGCTTGGCCAAGGTGGCGCTGCTATGATTTATAGACGGAAAAGAAGAGGGATCGAATAAAGAACACACACAGACGCCTACACACAGCAACATATTCTATGACAGCTTGGCTTCTGTTGTGAGCTTTCGAGTTCTGACAGCTACAATAACAACGATTTAAAGAACATCGGCTACAACAATTATAACTTAAACAACATATATATATATATATATATATATATATATATATATATATATAATATGTGAAGAAACAACGCAAACAACCAGTAACACAATAGTAACAATAGCACCCAACAACATACGTTGTCATATATAATTAATATGAAAATTGTCACGTAAGTTCTCAAATCATCAGTTTGGCAGTTTTTTCCATACCAACCGACGCAAGCAAAGTTTTTCTGCATTCGCTTGGCCGAAGTCGACATCTTCCCGTGGCAGTATGGCCAGCATGGTGGCTTGAAGTGGTGGCATTCACGGGGTGTTCATGGGTCGTGCTTGTGTAGAGTAGAGCAGCACCGATCATCTGCATTTACTGTTGTTCGCGCGCCCGCGCCTCGACTGACGCCTGACGCCAATGCATCGCGCCAGGACAGGTAGAGACGTGTCGCCGCGTTGCCGCCGTTGATACGAGCCACGGGAGGAGCACCGTCATCGCGAGATCCCACCACACCTAGCATGGAGGACCCGCGCCCCGGATTCCAGCTAATCTCATCCGCTACAGCCTAGCTTCGCGGACTCGCGCGCTCGTTGGGTCAGCAAAAGAAGACGTGGTGGTTTTCTGCTCCTCACCTCACCGCCGTGGCCAGTACATAATTGACAACGTCCGCAAACGCATCGCGACAGCCACCACGGGCCTGTCTGTGGACGAAACAGACGGCCGAGCCATCCTGGCCGAGTCTGGCCTCCCATAAAAGCTCTTTGTAGGTATTGCCCCTCCCACCCTCCCTCCTGTTCGGTCGCCTCTCCTACTACGCATGGGCCTCTCTTAGGCAGCTGCTTGTTGATAGCAGCAGCTGCTGTTGATGCTGCTTCTGTTTCGTTGTCTGTCGCTGATGTGGCCAGTCGCTCCCAGCTGCCCAAACGGCGAAAGGAAGACATCCGGCACCTGCCTTAGACAGGACCACCTTTTGCCGAACGAAGCAATAAGGTTGTTCAACAGTGCCTTTTCTCTCTCGCTTTTTCCCGTGATCTCTTTTTTTTGTCGTACGCTCTCTGTTTGTCCCTCGTTTCACGCTGCGGTCAGCGACCGGCATGTTTTCCTGCGTGTCGAAGCCTCTGAGTTTATTTTCGCTTGTGCTTTTCTTACTGCAATAGCTACGCTCGCGGCAACTACATTCACGACCACCGCCACCACTGCAGCGAGCAGAGAGTACTCCGTACTGTTGCTGCTTCTTGTTGGAGTATTTTTTCTCGTTCGAACTGCTACCAGGTGATCCTTTTCTCTCTGCAAAGATACGCGGGCAGGCGTGCGGCAGGCAAATGTTGTCGCCTGCTGATCTAGGATTTTTAGACCCATTGAAGTAAGTTGATTAACGAAGCGCACACACTGTAGAAGATCTCGGATATAGTCAAACGCGTGCAAGGTTAAGCGGGCTACCTCCTAAGACTGTCACCGATCCCTGAAGCAGCACTAATAGCGCTGTTAGACACTGATAGGTGTTTCCGGAAGCTTCGAATGCAGTTCTCAAATAAATCTTCAGCAAATAAAATCACCATTTTTAGCTCACAATGGGGTGCGCACACAACAAGGCATGCAGTGGACGTGTGCAGATTTAATTAAGCAATGTGTGACAGCGGCTTACCTTGAAAGCTCTGTCTCTCTCGCGCTCTCTCTTTCTGTATATATATATATTTTTTTTTTACATGATTGTATATGTACAGAGTATATACATATTTTTTAGTGTTTATATATCAATCCGACTTAAAAGCAGGTATTCGCGTCGACGGGTATAATTTCTCACATACCGACTTGACTTCTAATAAGCTTTGCGGAGAGGGAACGCAGGCTTTGGAAGAATTAACTGCGGAGTTCGATCGTCGGCTGCAGACGAGATACCTCTGACAACTGAAGCGAAGCCGGGCCTTGTGCCGCTGGCTAAAATCAGCCTGAGGGGTATCTTCTCCAACTCGTCTCCAATGGTGGCTGAAGGACCACTCTCACCTGTTAAAGAAACCGGACTTATAATAAGGTACGATTGCGTTCTCTCTGGCAAAAAAATGTCTTGAACAATTAGAAAAAAAATTGAAGCTTCTTTATTTACGAAACAAAGGATGAGGAAGGACTGGTCGCAGGAGGAACCTGCGCAGCCGCCCTGTTGTGAATATCCCTGGCTACGTGTCAGGCGCACTTGGCTTCTGCAATTGTTCGGCCGCACTTTAAAAACATGGTCAATAAGGTTCGCACCCGCAAGATACGCTAGAGCCCGTTTGTCATTATTCCTGTGTACATACGTCCATTAAGGGCGGTAAAACAATATCGTTCCGTTTGCAGTCTCATCATTTGCGGAACTTCTTTAAGAATCTCTTTTATACGCCTTTAATCATACCTAAGCATTTACATGAATGTGGATGTCATACGGTTGAGCAATATAAACGTCTAGAGAACACAATTAATTTGTGTGAACGAAAGCATACCAAACGCTTTTTAACAATGAAACAGCGAAACAACATATTCAAAAGTATAGATGCTGCTTTGACGATTTCTATGATATGCG
The DNA here is from genome assembly GCA_003439945.1 of Dermanyssus gallinae. Classification (NCBI taxonomy): domain Eukaryota; kingdom Metazoa; phylum Arthropoda; class Arachnida; order Mesostigmata; family Dermanyssidae; genus Dermanyssus; species Dermanyssus gallinae. Next base: position 1,058,057 of record QVRM01007094.1, on the reverse strand, counting down.
CGTAGAAGATGAGATTCGTCAAGATTAAGACTTACAAGTCTCGCTACACGTTGGCAGCTGGCACTGTTAATCCATTAAGTTAGTAATTTGGCTTAAGGAGCCGTTTTTAAAACGAGACACCTATGAACGGAGAGGCGTCGGCTGCTTAAAGCGTCTCCTGACTTGACTCGGAAAGCCCGGTGGCACAAAAGCTCTGCGAATCATTCGTACGTCTATGGATGGACCTCACGCACAGTTAGTTTGCTAACTAAAGTCTTATGGTCGAACCTGTCGAAAGCACTTTTCTGGCCAAGTTAAATACAATTAAAATGTTTATGTGTCGGCGTTTATGTGTAACGTCCAGTCACACGCCGTCTATTGTAGTTGCAATTGTAAATCGACGAGGCACTAAACCAGTTTGTGCCGCATCGGATAACTTGGTTACTGACATATAAATGGAAATGTGTCTGACTAAAACTCTCTCAAAAACAGTGGAGGCTACCAAACACTGGGATACGGGACGATAATTCTCGACGCGTTTCTGCGCGCCTCCATGTATCAGGTCACAATAGTTTGTTTGAAAATAAAGATTGGTCATTTTACAGTCGCTCGAATATCTGCTTTAGAGGCTCCGCAAGGAATATGGCCATATCTCTACTTTTTTACGGAAAGACCGGTAGAATGCCATAGAATGTGTGGCTGCATTTGAGCTTTAGACGCAGCAACGGCGAGTGAATGTCGCGCTCGTTGAGCTCGCTCGGTGAGTCGCAAAGGACTCATCTATCGAACTATGCATAGACGTCGTGGCTGATGCGCTGGTTACTTCGATGCAGAAGATTCGAGGTTCCAGCAGACCAGTCAAGAAGTGCCACTCGAGTAAGTAGCACGAGTCAGGTAGGACGTTCAATCGAACTGAGACAAAGATGCACAACCCGCCCCTGGATCCACGGTCCAGTCGGAGATAACGGAAATTGTTGTTGACGGAGAGTTTGGCGTTTTTTATGGTCTGATTGAAGGAGAAGAAGAAATATGAACACACAGAGAAATATGAGATCAATGTTAATGGTTACACTAAAGGATCAAATAGACTTCGCGGCATTTTGCTTCGCTGCTGTTCATATATAGGCAGTTTAAGCGTTCTGCATTGGGACCGGCGCTGTCTTGTTGCCTGTGTAGGTGTCATCAGGCGGCTACATGAGCTCTTGCTGAGGATGGGGACGATATGGCTGTCCGCGCGAAGGGAGCCGTGACGATCCGTTGTTGAAGTCGATTTTTGCTAGTCAAGCAGTCGAGCGCGCGCGGTTTCAAAGAGTACTAAAGAGAATTGGCTGACCTGTTAAATGTGGGTTGAAGTGATCGAAGTGCGGCTAACTTAGTGCGGCTTTACACTCCAACAGCTCAGAACTGATCGAAACAATCTTGGGACGCAGCGGTCAATTAGATAGCACTGCTGCGTGAGCGCCGCAGCGCTCCGAAGTCTATTTAAATCTAGATTAGGGGTGAAATTTTGACCTTGAGGATTTCCCTCCAAGGTCCGCAGGCAAGTTTCCTTATGTCACGGCAAACTCTTCAAACGCACCATCAAACATAATGTTTTTTAAAAAACTATTTAAACAGTATAAAAGTACGCTCGCGTTGAGTCGGAGTGGGAGTCGACGTGTTCCTGCTACGTCCACGGAGTCTGTACGCGTCGCGCTAAGAGCGAAGCAGTACGAAACGTAAACAAACATACCTGCTATCACGTTTTAGATTGAACACAACCACTGTCAAGTTACATTGAGTGGAAATATATATTTATATATATATATATATATATATATATATATATATATATATATATATATATATATACATGGTGAATAATTGATTACATTGAATAAATTAATTAGTAAAATCTATATATAAAAACATATATACACAGGGTAACCGAATAACTAATTGGTAAATTTTGAAAGTGTCCGCGCTTAGCTCTTTCCTCCCTGCGCTCTGCTCTTTCCGTAGGCAGCACATAGCAGGGCTGCCAAATCCAATACCTATACATGACAGTAGTCATTGGAACTTATCTTTTTCACTCCACGGTGAATGGAAAACGTTACTGTAGAATAATCCTTAATTGTCTTTAGCCGAATTTGGACGGAATGGATGCAAGTGAACTGTGGTTTTAACAAGATGGTGTCACAAACCGCACAGCAAGCAAGACAACTAAGCTTTTGAGAATGAAGTATCACTAACTAGTAATCTCGCATAACGGGGACATTCCGACCAAGGTAAATTAGTGGGAATGCCATTGCCTTGCATTTAGAAGATGGTGGGTTTAAGACGTGGACCGTGCGCTCTTAAGTTTGTTTCCATGGTTTCCAATTTAGGCAAGGTGAATGCCGTAAGAAACTATAACCGGTGAAAAAAATGGGGAGCACTAATGTCTCAATAAATAAGATGGTGCATTCTCATTTCCCATTACTATAAGTGTTATTAGTATATACCTTATGGCCTGCATGATTCTGCGATTTAACCCCTATAAACTATTTTCTGTAGGATTCTTTAACGAGTTTTTTCCTACGACCATCAGCGGACTAAAAATCAACATTGAGTCGTGAATTAATCTAGTTAAGCTTTATTTATGTTAAAAAAAACGTGCTAAAACTGGGTGTCTTGTATACAGCTTGTAAAAACCAAAAAAGCCACTACTTCACCGAGTGTATTCCATTATAAATGGCGCTATATCTACATTAAAACACCTTAAACACTCATGTTTTGATGTCACGTTAAAGACCTTCGTCCATTATTGGAGTACCTTGTATAGTTTCTGTAGTAGCCAAGGCGTCAGTGGCAATCTATGCAAGGATGTCAATACACTTTGCAGCAGCAGCAGCAGCTCTTTGGGGTGCACGATTGTGACTGAAGGCCATCGCGTCTCGGTCCGTAGGTTTATAAGGCAGGCGCGAGGGTGCGCGCGCGGGCACACGGATGATTGCGTGTAGCATCGGTTTGTCTGCACTGGTTGACATCTTCATTCGCCTTCACGTCTAGAGTCTGCCACGTCGCTGCTGCTGCCACCACCGCCATCACCGCGGGCGCCCACGGTGCAACTAACCCAGTTCGCTGCTGCCGCTGCTGTTCTCAGGTTTTCACCAATCAACTTCCAATTGACTAACTGTGACTGAGGTGCAGACTCGCTTAGTGAGTCTGTCTTGGTTGGCCGTGCGTGTAATGAATGACCTGTCGCGCTCGCGTTCAGCCGTGATATTCTTATAATATGCCGAGCGTAGCTCACGAACGGCAGACGCTCACGAGCAGAGCGTGACCACACTGCATCATCACCACCACCGCCATCTCCGTTGTCGCCGATGGCGTCGGCAGAATTCCACATTCTGCACTTCACTTCATGCACCGTGTATTATGTAGGTCTAGCGCTCTATTCAGCGCCCAAACGCCGGAAGAATATCGGAAATTTGTGAGAATACTCTGCTTCCCCCCTGTTCTCAATATGTTAATTTGTGCATGTATTGACAGCGGCAGTTGCGGCATATGCGTGCCGCATCTAATCTCATACGTTGGAGAGAGCTACTAGTAATTCCTTACAATTAATGTTAGAGAACCACGTGACGGGTAATTGGAGAAAGACAACTGGAGAAATACTGTGCAACGAAATTAGGTTTAAGGCACACTAAGCTAGATACGAGCCAGGTCAGTTCGGTTCTTACGATGATAGCTTTGACGATAGATGCAATTTTATATTATGTTGTATTACAGTAATCGTATAATAATTAATAGGTTTCGCACGGCCCGCGTGTATGCCTAATCGGCAACTAACTAGCATAAGGATTTGTTTATTTTCCATAACGGTTAGTTGTACACTTTAAAATCATTGTTCTTATTTTCAGCCTCCCACTGAAGCTGTACCAACAATCATGTATAGGGACATAGTTTTAAATAAAGTTTCATTGTCAAACATTCATCCTTCGGGCGCGCATCTACAAAAAGCTAACTCGAACGAAGAAGCGGGCAGGGTAGATCAGATGACAACAAACAACCAGGGTCACGTTGTCTGTTGTCTAGATAGCCTAGCCAATCCAGGCTTCGCAATATGCCGGAAGCAGATCTTTCCCGATTCCTGCTGTTGCTCTGCTTTTTATCCAACCCAACAACAACTGCACTCTGTCAGCATCATCTCCATTTTCCGCTATTCCGTTTACTGTTTCTGCGTCTTTCTCATTCTCTCTCGGCTTTCCGCAACGCGACAGACCCAGATCAGTCAGCGTAATATGACTACACGAACGATGATCAAAATTTCTACCGGGTCGCAACGTTATTGTGCACCATTTAGAGTTGACGCTTCCCAGCGCAGGAAACTGAGCCATTTTGGCGTTTTTTTAGACTGCTGAACGTAGAACAAGTAAGCTCCATAGATGGAATTGCAGTAACTTATGATGTATTCTACTCAAAAAATACGAAACGGTATCAAGCATTGTAACTACAAATACATAGTGTCAACAGCGCCAACGGCTCCTAGTTTCAAAGTCGTCGACCGTCTCCCCTACTCCATCCCGTTGACAAGGAAATGTATCAATAGAATTATACCTGATCCATAAATATCGAGTGAGGCGTCTTTCTGAGCTTAAGATTGTGCCAATGTTGACCTACAGCCTTAGCAGGGTGTGGGGCCATCTTTCAGCGACACATTTTGCGCAGCTAGAAATATGCTTCACAAAATACATATATAAAGCGCGTTCTTTGCTTGCCGCAGACGTCAAGAAACCGCGTTGTGTACCTGCTAGCGGGTTGCGGGCCGGCAGTGTAAACAATTAGAGTCAGGCTCAAGTCACCTTTTACAGAACCACTTCAGCAATTTTTCTTAGAGAGGCAGGGAAGGTAACCGAGGCCTTGGCTGAGGTGGCGCAGTTAGATGTGTACCTCGCCAGAGAGCTTTAGGATGGAATGGCATGCACTAGCGGGCACGTGTACACAAGGTACATTGTGCATGGCTATCATCACTTGGTGTGTTCGGCTCAAGGATTTCATCAAGTTGGCGATCAATGTCGTGGCCGGTTCTTTTCGTAGATATGCGCTAAATACCACGCAGCGAGCTGCCAGACGCATCGGCGGTCTTTGCACTTTCTCGCCCGGTGGGACGATCGCTGAAGTGTTCGAAATGTATATAATGACGACTGTATTGTAATTATGTACCATCTCGAAATGCAAAGTTATTGTAAAATAAATAATATGTATGTATAAATATCGAGTTAAATAATAACGTAAAGTAAAATGTACAGACACAGAAAGTTACTTACGCCCTTCAGATTTATTACAATTAGTTGTCATTTTAGGCGTGCTAGAGTAGTACGTTTTGTTACGGTTGATGCACTAAATACAAAACTCAAAGTTAGAACATGGACGAAATGTGATTAATATATTGTAGAAAATGTGCAAATAAATTTTGCTTATTTACTTTATTTGTGTTCAAAATTTCTAAGTTAGCACTCTTTTTTAAAAAAAATATTATTGTGTACGAGTTGTGTCTAATGTTGCTTCTCTCTCAGTGTTTAAACTAAAACAATTATAGTGTACTTAGAATCGAAAATGAAATATTTTCAGTAAGTATCAATGATAAAATCCGTAATGTCTGCAGGTATATTTTACTGTGCATTTCAAAACGAGGTCTAAGAAAAATCTTACAATTAAAAAGAGGAATGTGTAAGAGCCAACAAAATATTTGTAACGCTACTGGTTTTTACCCGCTCATGTTTTTCAGTTGCACCGCAGAAAGTATAAGTGAGTTGGATTAGGATACTGCAAGGCCAGCACAAAGCGAGAAAGCAAGAAAAGTTAACAGACGCGTTACGATGCGTTTCATGTGTATCGTAATGCAGGTCGTAATTTACGATCGCTTCTAAGTACTGTATGCTTTGAGACAGGGTAAACACAATAAGTATATCTGTTCGCACTAATCGGTGGCGTTTATTGTTTGAGTTTGGTTCAAAGAAGTGAAGAAAACGAGGTTCGGCAATTTTAAAAGAGTCTAAAATAAAGCAGCAACAAATCTGCATAAAGTGTTATGTTAAAAACCATGTGTACTAAAGTAGCCGAAATGTTACACACTGCTTATGGTAATTAAGCAGTGTTCCGAAACACTGTCTATATATGGCACCGTCGATATCGTGACGGGCGTGAAAAGGCCGGACCTAACCCCCGTTCAGAAAGGCTTTTGACTTCAATAATAGATGAAAACCTTGAATAGACGGGAAATATCCAAATTAAACCTTCAGGCAGAGCAGAAAACCCTGGATTGCTTTAGAAAGTGATTACAGGAGACGAGATATGGGGTATATGGTTACGACATCAAAACCAAAGTCCAATACTCCCAGTGGTGTTTCCAAGGAAAGAGTCAATCGAAGAACTTCAAACAGGGCAGATCCAACACCAGGGTATGACTGTTTTTTTTCTGACTATTAGGAAATCGTCTTCCACGATCTTTTGATGGTGATATCCAGCAAGTAAAAGACCGCACTGTTTGTGAGGGCTGCAGTAAACCCCCCAGTCTCTATATCAAATAATACCCAACCGGTACACTACAAATTGCAAGTCATGCTTTTGGAAGAAATTTACTATTACTGTGGCAACTTACAGCGCAAATGTAAAGACCAACTGTGGCTGTCTCAACGATCTACATTAACTTTAAACGAAAATTGACGAATTAACAAAAACCATTAATAAAATAGTCACCGGCAATATTGGTAGCACCATTGCCACAACCCCAGCTATCCACCGAGCCAACACCGCAACGACAACAAACATTGCAAACGAAATTAAGAATATGGCGTAAGAGATTCGAATGCAGAAGGCCTGATTTCTGGGCAAACAACATTATTTTGAAGGGAAAGCATTTATATATATATATATATATATATATATATATATATATATATATATATATATATATATATATATATATATATATATATATATATATATATATTCAATCCACCTGCGTATATACTTGCTTCTAACGCTTGCTGCAATCTGCACGATGTGAGGTTAAAATAAGTGCTACACATATGCCGTTAACGCTTGCGTAAGTTACCTATCAAATTTTTTGAGCAATACTCACTCAGAATGGATCATAAACCATATCGCTGAGAGTTAGCGTCTATACTCCATGGCACCAGGACTGTTAGGAAAACCCGAGATATCTCAACATGCCCGCTTATGCTGCTGCTCCAAGCCCCCCTGATATGAAATACTGACACGTGGCTTTAGGTATAGATGTCAAGCGAATAATAAATCCATCCACATAAAAGCTACATTACAATATTCTTAATTGAGTACAATATAACATTAATTGGGTGTTAAATTTAGACTCAAAAGCAGGATCGTAAAGTTTTGCTCGTTTCGGTATATTGTATCGCATGCTAACGACCCGGTCGTACGTAACGTATCGTTCAGCCATAAGTGCAATTAACTTGCGGCTTTGAATTAAGTAAAACCTTAGCCGCGGTATACCCTATTTTAGAATAGAATTTGGTAGTATCAGCAAATATACATAACTTTATTATATATAAATATATAACCATACCTGTCCTCTCAAGAAAACCTGCCTGCTAAACATTTAGATAAGTTTGCATGGAATAGAAAACACATTTTTGTTTGGCGACTGGATTCTAAATGGCTGCGTCGTCGCGTCTTTGTGCTTCATGCTATTACTATTATGGAGCACCAACTATTTACCCTCAAAGCCGTCATACACGTCATTCATTTCATTCACACGTGGTGAGGTTGGATGTACTCACTGGTGGCGCCCACTCTGAACATCTGCAACAACGTGTCATCATTAAACGCTGCAAAGCCGCCACTCTACAAGGAATCCTTAGAGAACAGTCTGACAATATCCACAACTCGCCGCTTTCTTCAACTACGTCAATCAACTCCTCCGGCAACGCCAAGGTCTTGACCGGCCCTCGCCGAACGATACCCTGGTATTTTAGTCCCACAATCAAACTAAGCTCCTTCGGTCGTAATTTGCGTCGGTGTTTGTGATAGCACATTCAACGTTGAGGTGAATACTGACAGTCCATCTCTAATAAGCTTTCTGTCTCTTTGTCGTCACAATAGTGTTCAAGGAAGACAATGTGTTACTTGCCACTAACTACCGGCTTGTTTCGCATAGTCGCATCAAGTGTCTTGCTATGGATAAAACTGTCATAGACTAACCTTAGATGTTTTCTTGTCTTACTAACCATAGATGCTGGACTTATTGATACTATCCAACATAGTTTTTTCAAGAGACGCTTTACCTGCACTCAGCTAGTGGAAGTCATTCAGGCTCAACGGCTCGAGCCATATGCAATATTTGCAGCCTATCGTTAAAGACATTCATTGCGAAGGACGTTAATTACTTGTGTGAAACTGCATAATACACTTACCGTACAGTTCAGTTGTATGGGCGCCTAGTCAATTATGTGATGTTGACTTTTTGGAGAAAATCATGTTTTGTTGACTTTTCAGCGTCGATTCATAAGACTTGTAAGCGAAGGCTGTGATACAGGCCCACTTAAACTTGTTTTACTAAATAACGTTGATATACATAAAGACCGTCGTGCTGAAATTTTGGCCGCTAGCGAAGAAAATAGATTCTTAACATTGCAAATGATCATCTGAGGGCAGGGCTCTCTGTTCGATCAAAGTGCAGTGCAACAACGAATACAAATACTCTCTCTCCCCTCCCCCCTCTGTCTCTATCTCTATATAGATATATATATATATATATATATATATATATATATATATATATATATATATATATATATATATATATATATATATATATATATATACTATGAATAACCTGTTTTCTTGGTGAGTAGTTCGTCAGGACAGACCATTTGCTCGTCGTAATATTTGTCAAGAATGAGACGTGCTTCCATGGACAGCGGCTTATAGTGAAACTCAATGACACACTGTGAATGAAGTAAATGGCCGAAGTATCGGCATATCTTCCTCGACACACGATGTGTTGACTAAGGTCTGACAGGACGCACTGTCCGGTCTGGGCTCGCCTCTCCGACGCTATATTAACAGCCAACATTTTGCTGTACTGGCATCGCACACCACGGCCAGCCCGTGCTGCCCTAAACGGCTGTTATAGTCCTGCATACTGCAGTTTGTCAAATACTGCAATGCTAGAATCCATTGGTCCTGCTCGGTACCCCCACCATTACTTGACAAATGACTCAGCACGTGGTACATTACTAACAGTGGTAGCGCCTACTCTGCTGATATACCTACTTTCTCTCTCTCTCGTGCGCTCTCTCTCTCTCTCTCTCTCTATATATATATATATATATATATATATATATATCTTTTTGCTTCATTGAACTTTCTGCTTTCATCCGGTACGACAATACGGGTCAGGCTGATTTAGCCTAGACTAGACCAGGCCCACGAGGGGTCCTTCCTCCTTGTCATCACCGTCGATGCTCCTTGGCGACGCCGCCAGTAGAATGCTTCTCCGCCTCCGACTGCCACTGGTTTTCCATTCGTTCGAGCGAGTGTCAACTAACCTCGCGAACACCCTAGACTAGGCTGTACTACTGGGAGGCGTCCAGTGTCCTCACTAGACTCGCTCATTTATTCTATGTACATCTCTCTCTCTCTCTCTTTTTGCAAGCGAAGGAGCCACGAGGTATCCGTTACACACCGAGGTACACGAGGACCGTCCGTTAGCGGTTGTTCGGCTCTCGTTGGTTGAAGGCGTTGAAGGAGTGCGCCGCACTTTCCTTGCCGGCGCGCAGCTATAATCTCCACCTACTTGCGCGGTTTTTGGACGCCCTTGGCAACGAACATCTAGACGAATAAACTGCGCCTCGTTCGCCGGCTACTCGGATAGGTTATCGTGACGTTCACACGAACATGGCGGCCGGACACTAACGCAGACCGGAACATCTCCGGTTCCACCGCCCACTGGACGATATCTCGATATACAGCGGGGCTGCGGAGCGGCTGAACTCTTTTTACCAGGTTCTTGTTGTCCATCTTTTTAAGCTTCATCTCCAAGCCCCACAGCACACACACACGCGCACACACGTTCACAAACCTATACATATATGTACACACCCGTTGGCTTATCGAACGAGCGGCGCAGCCATCGTCGTCGTCATCATCATCCGCACAACGACAGCCATGACGATCAGGGCTGCAGTCGCGAAGAACCGTTTGACCGACGCACGTGCGGCACACAGACAAAACTCGTACAACGCATGGGTAACATAGAATAGGTGTGAATTTAACATTTTTTATATATATATATATATATATATATATATATCCTGCACGTGGCTTGTGTAAAGCGTTATATTGAATCACGTGAAACTTCTTTTGGTAATTAGAATTGCGAACGTACAACAAAGTCTCTAATAAGCTAAATATCTACGTGACGACGCACCATTTCAATAGTCATGCTTATGCGTACTTATGTGTCTTGAGATTACAGCCACTCTTTCACCTCAGTGGCGACCATGGCTCAGCAAACAAATCAAGTTTTCCTCTCCCAGCGTTTTAAGGGTATCTTAGTTCGACTAATGTGTGCACGTTGGTTTTCTTCCCTCAAACATAGGGCAGCCGGCATTTTGTAGACTAATCGTCGTTGCATTCAAAGAAGACATATGCCATTCTCTCCGGCTCGATGCCACACCTCACACAGGTGGCGTTTATTTCCGGCTCAGATCAAAGTCTGAGGCTCCTTGTATGTAGCAGGCCTGCTCATCATAGAGCCAGTAGTCTCTGCATTTCGCGTGCTCGGTTCACGACCTTGGAGTTGATGTGCCCCGGGCCGCGATGTCGGTGATATGATGTTTTCGCAAGCATAATCCTTCATCAATTTCTGCAAATGCATGTATGTACACAACTTTGCTTCTACTATATTCATAATATCGAGTAAGGCCCTTGGCCGCCTCGACTTCTCGTCCCGCCGCCGCCGCTCGTCAACGAACTTTTTGTGTTTGTTATGGAGATGAAACGTGCATTTACGCATACTCGCCGAAGTTGCTAGCGGGTAGTGCGGGACCCGACACCGGTGGAGAGTACAAAACTTCACATAGTAGGTTGGAGGGCATTGGACAGGGTCTTTGTACTAGATTTTAAGATCAGGGCTCAAAGATCGGATCTACCGACCACACCGTCCACGGTCTCTTTTGATTGGTCTTCCAGGCCCTAAAGCTGAACAAGCCCATTTAGCCTTCAATTTATTTGCAGGCAGCAATATTTCTGGGCATGCCTAGAATTAACAGATTGTTTTTTTTACCAGGAGCTTGTTTTTCATCCTTGACCATCCCTTACGAGCTTGGAATCGCCATGAAGCATATTTTCAATGCACGGGAAGCCTGATATGTTGAGATATCTACACTTTCCCCGACAGTCATTGTAGCGGCATGGTGGCTGACTCTCAACGGTACGGTTTCTCATTTATTGTCAATGAGCATCGCCCAAAGAAACTCCATCAACGACGGAAATCGAACCGGCGACACACCCGGTAGATAACTACCATGACTACCGCACTAGCCTTCTAGACCACGCGGCCACACACTGGGTATGTCTGACGCTCATCGGCCAGCTGGATTTTAAGCTGCCGTTGGCTTGCTAACCAGAGACCTCAAAATCATGGTGACTGCATTGGCATAGGTTAGTGCTGGTACCGCCACCGCGTTTCAGAGGATTTAAAAAAATTAAATCTAATTAAACACCATAGGCGCTGCGCATACAGCTCAAATGCGTCAGTTTTTCAACTCCAGACGGCCTCCTGCTTATAGAGATAACTCTTTGAGCCTGAAAGTTCGATGTCGGTGGAGAGAGTAGATGGATTGTATGCTATGGATACTCTTGATATACTCCTACAATGTAGATATCTACACAACGGTATATTCACATTAAATATTAGAACTAAGGTCTGCGGGAATTATGAAGACTCGACGCCCTTTAACTGCTGTTAAGATTTCATCTAAAATTAAAAGACCCTTCGAAGTCGTCAGCGAATTTGCTAGAACGTGGTGCTTTTAAGGGCATCGCTATCAGTGACTGTATTCTAATTGCTATTTGCTCTATACACGTTTTATGTAAAAAAAACAGCCGGCATGCTTCGTACTTATGTAGAATACATAATACGGCCCAGCAGAGCTTTGACGGACGCGACATGAGATATACACTCAACGACACTGATGCCGATTTTGAGTCCAGTGAAGCCCTTTGAAAAGTAGACGCCACCATTATGGATGTTACACTTTTATTTGTACCGAGCGGAATTACCAAGAACAGAGAAGAAATGCTTACTACCGGATGATAGTCGTCGCTAAGGTAATAGTCGACTGTTATATGTATCAAACGATACTGTAAGCAATTCATGACATGACAACCTAAAGTTTGCTAATTGCAATTAAACTAGCTTTTGATAGATAGGTTGACTTGAACGCCAACAAAAACAACAATATCTCAACCGAAAATGTCTATCGGTTAGGTGTGTACGTCTTTTTGTACCTTCAGAAAATATCTACATCGTATCGGACGTGCCCCGTCGCCAGCATGCATTCTCTGCGATTCAGGAGAAGAAGACGACGTCAAACACACCTTTGAAGTATGCGCGGCTTTCAGCGCGGACAGGGCTGAGCTGGCGCGGCTCTTAGACCGGGAACTCCCGGTAACATGTGACCAAATGGCTCAGGCCCTCTTGCACAATACCCAAAGCTGGCACATCATGAAGAATTTTGCCGCGACCATCATTAAACAAAAAGATTTGGTGCAGACCGCGATGTGCGCTCTGTCCACGCAACCCTAAGGGAGAAGTAGGGGTTGAAGTAGTCTTAAAGAACGGCTCCAGCTCCTCGCCTCTTTCTGAGGCTAATTTTGGCGAGAGGTTAGCGGGCATTATGCCAACAATATCGGCTTCGAGTCCCACACTACCCGCTTCGGGTGTGCGTAAAAGCATTTTGCCCTCTCACCAAAAAAAATAAGTGTGTACGTTGTCGTAGTAGGCTGTCGGCAGTGAACACAAGTATGTTCCACGTCAAATGTTGTCGCTGAAAATGTCAAACAAATACGTGCCAAACACGTACGCAGAGAAACACAAACACGAATCAATAAGCAGCAGACACATACGTCATGATTATCCGTGTGGGAAGCGCTCAATTACGCAGTGAAGCAAGCAACAGCCGTAGCAGCGGAACAAGCCTTCACTCAGGCAACCCGCTACTTAGTGGACGACACGACGACACGCTGTGATCTCTGCAGCTTGTCCGGCTGGTTCTTCTTCACCGTAGGTCCTTTTCAGGAAAATAGACACCCACCCGCCGGACTGTTCTTATTTACTTGCAGGAAGAGCCAATGCCGAGAAAGCAAGACGCGCAATGACACGTCCCGTCCCGACGATCGGAACCGGCGGCACGCCCAACTCGATCAGTCGGGCACCCGTAGCCGTAGTAGTGACAATCGAAAGAAAAGGAGGCAGGGAAAAACAAAAAGACAGACAAACAGATATACAGGCGAGTATGAGATGAAACGGAAAGAGAAACACAGCATGAAGAAGCAGAAGAGGCGAGAAATCGAGTGAGACGGGGGAACTCCAAGGCAACGCGCTCCTCTAGCGAGCAAGCAAGCAAGCAAAAGGTCCGCAAGGCCCTAATCTGTTCGTATATGAAGGTGACAGTCGGTCGGTCGAAGCTAAGGAACAGTCGTGCAAGTTGCGGCGCACACTCAGAGCACTGCATGCATACGCGTGTTCTCGCCAGCTCTCGAGGCGGGTGTACATGGCGTGACTATCATTTGCCCGTCAGGCAACTTACTAGCCTTGCATAGGCGCGCCCGGCTGACTTACCAGTCTCTTCGGTAGATCGGCTTAGTCAAACTAGTGCAAACGCTAAATCTTCCTTTCAATTCGTTGTTTGTCTGGCGGATATCAACGTGTAGTCGTCGCCAGCTTGATTTGCTATTTGTAGGTATACAATATGAACTGTGATCTAACAAACGAAACAACAAACGTATACGGGTAGATTGCTCAGTTCCCTCAAATCTGCAGTTTCGAACACCAGTGTGTAATTATTTTAGGCAATACCACAGGATTCGAATTGCAGGCCTATTTGACTACCATATAGTTCGGGTTGCGGACTTACTTAATTAACACCCTCTTACTTACTGACTATGTGATAGTCCGAGGGTATGACTCGTTCTCTCCATCCACTCACTCCTACCCCTCCCTGAACCCAGAGCTGGGGAAACTTTAACTAGCAATAATTAATAAATTATTAAGCTGAACTGCAACCGCAGTAGCGGAGCGCTGCTCCAAAAGACCAACAACCGGCTAAACAGCGACCTGTCGCTGCTCAGCGAGCCCAAAATTCCGATCGGCAGAAAAGCGCCTACCAGATCGCATTGCAGACGGCCTTAAGGTGACTACATTGTGCTTGACAGCCGCTGCTGCAGCCCCGACGTTTCACTCGACGTTTTAAACTAACTCTTAGATGAAATATCCTTATCTTAAATCCTCTTTTGGGTGACTCGCAGTCCTCAACGGGATGGCTCTTATTGTTTTTAACAGTGGTGTTCCCACTTTCTAGAGGTGGGCGCACCTCGTGCATCGACTTGACATTGACGTGCCAAGAAAAGGCAGCCACCAGCGTGCCACCAGCTCTTAAACTGAACAATACTACAGGACGAAAATTCTCTTACCTTTTACAACTTTATCCATTTGTAGGTAACTATCTTCCATCCAAAAAGATCTTTTCCGCTGCCGGGTTCGCCCACTAGAGGTCAGGAAGCTCGTGTGGGCTAAATGGAAGGCCGTAGACCTCGCTCTGATTCCGAAGAGCTTCGTTTTTTACCGCGTAGTCTGCTTGCTAGACTCGATGCCAATGTTTCGAGCGAGTCATTGGCGGTACTAACTATGACCCATAGTAGTGACCGCGAGGCAGTTTTATCACGAGGGGGCGCTAACTAGCACCCCCTCGTGAAGGGGTGCTAGTTAGCGCCACTCAGCGGATTCCGTCGAAGACCGAACGCCTCCGCAGTTCTCCACCTAGAACGCAATCTCTTCCTCGTCATTTTTATCGACGTGAAAAATATTGTTAACAGCCTCCCGTGGAGAGCCATTCTCGGGTCTCTTCATACGAAAAAGGCCTCGTTTAACCTTCTATCAGTCCCATCAGAGTCCAACTTACATGACTGGACGGTCTTAACTTTGGCTGTAGGGCTACCACACGGCTTCACAAATATCCCCCTGCTGTGCAGCAGAGCTTACGGCGACTCGCGAGAAGCCCACTCCATTCCCTATGCCGACGGTCTCGTTCTCATCGCGCAGGCCTGGACACCGGAGCTGTTAGAGAGCCGTGCAAACGAGGCAATCTCTAACGTCGCTCACTGATTTCGAAAAAGGGGGCTTGCCATAGCCCCCGCAAAAAGCGGGGCTGGACGAAGGAACCGGAAATGCCTGCGCAAGGCTCAAGGGGTCGGAGCCCTTAGGATGTTAATGGCGCACCGGACGGTGAGCTCAGTTGCGTCGCTTCTACTCGCCAAAACGTTCCCCTAACATCTAAAGAAGAAAGAGCGCCTCCGTCTATGGAAAGATCCTACACTTAAGAAAGAAGACGAGCTGCATAGCAGCGTCATCCTCTGAAAAATAGAGTAGCATGACCTGGAGAAGAGTGCTTCAGGCGCCATTCTCCAGAAATGCAGCCCAAATATCAAGCGTTTGGCTAAACTAGCCCACGTACGCCTACTGCGGTGCTGCTGATCCCCCCACCGATTTTTTAAAGGATTTGAATGTGCCTCCCGGTCAGTAGGGGGGGGAGACAATTGGTTTAGGGAGGTTGGAGCTTTATACTACTGGCCTACACTTGCCCAGGAGTTTCCTACTGTGGGGTCTGTCTGTGCAAACCGCATTTCCCAGTTATTCCTCTATAAGAAAGGGTACGACTTCTTGTTTAATTCTTCAAACATGCGGCTAATACGTAAACTAAGTAAGTTACATTTGTTTTTTTCGGACTGTGTGATGCGCAACTGTTGGGCTCGAACCGTGCACTGCTGTCTCCTCCGGTGGCGAGGCGCACGCGAATGCACCACGCCACCGGGCTCGACTAATAAAGTTATATATATATATATATATATATCGCACTAAACTGTGACAATTTTGAGCGAAAGTCCCCGTCCTACGACTACCAGCGCGAGGCAGTCGCAACCTTCTCGCCATAACTTAAGAGTTCCAGTAGTACTACAGAATCTAGTGATAGGACCCGTACCAAAACAGAGTCTGGATCATTGACAGCAGTAGACCAGGCAACATCTGATGTACTACCAGTTCAACTGAACGACAGAGAAGGTAGAACCCACACCGACTACCTGTGATGGACGCATACATATATACCCCCTATAAATAGAGGCTATGCTGACGCAATGATTATAAAGTGTGATAATGATACTTCTAATCATTCTGACGACGAGACAACATATATTTATACTTGAACAAACACCAGACACGGCCAGCTAAAGTACCGGACATTTTTAGATATCAAGTCAGGCATGCTGCAAAAAAGTATGCGGCCTTGGAATTGTCTAGAGGAGTTCTGCCAGGCTTGTGGTAAGACGGTACCTGAAGTAACTAGAAAAGCCTAAAAATTATTTCGGAAGATCCAGGGACATCGCTCTGGAAGCTGCTGTCGCACAAAGTTTCGAGAAGATCGACCTGGGCCATTATTTAGGTGGCATTTTTTTATATGAACACAGATGAGTAGAGAGTTTAAGCTCCAGGGACGAAATTGGAGGAGGGCCGTCAAGCGTCAATGAGAGATTACATCAAATAACCGATTTAGGACGTTTCTTTCTACCGACACGGTTTTCGTAAATTTCGTAATTCGAGCTTGTCGGGACATTTTGGGCAAATTTAGCGCACGTACTCGGTTTCTGCATACCAAATGCTATGTATTGCAAGAAGTGTCTTACGGGGTAAAAGGAGAAACGGTCGGCTGGCGACCTGTAATCCGCAATTATATTGATGTTGCCGTGCGCTGCTAACTGGCGAATCCTGCCGCAGCTTCTCTACGTGTTCACTGTGTCTTACATTGTTGCGGTTCAAAAATGAGGCCCGGTACTCTGAACGTACAACCATAACAGCAGTTTCGCAGAAGGAGTGACATAAAGGGCACCTTGTCTCAGAACGGTGCGAACACATAGATACCACCCACTTTGTAAGCCAGCGGCCGCTGCCTGCCCGACACAAGAGAGGACAGACATATCTGAAGACTGAATGGAGCCGGGAAGGACTTTGCTTCGGGAAGACTGTTCAGTGGAGGCGGTCATACGTCTGGATGCGTCTTCAAGGCGAGACAACAAACGGAGGCATTCCAGTAGAGGAAACAACGAAAACAAACGTCCTCTCCGTTTCCTCTAAAGAGAGATAGACGAGAGCAAACGTTTGTACCTACATAAATGTTTATATATATATATATATATAAGGGCAGAAGTGCCTTTTTTTGGGGCGAAAGTCGACCAAGAAGGGAAGCGACGGCGCCAAAACGTTATAGATATGGCTTTGTCGGATGGCCTAATGCTCGAAGTCGTCGTCGTCGTAGACGCTGTAATAGTCCGGGCCACAGCGGCAGCGGCGACCGCTGCAAAAGCCGCGATACTAGAATTGCGGCGAGCGTTCTCCGACTTAGAGCATCGTCATTTAACAGGGCAAGAGAAATAGGGGAATAAAGAACTGCCGAATGAGAAAAGCGACGCAGAGACCACTGGCGCCGCCGCCGCCGCTAACGCCGGGCGATGCATAAGGCGAACGCCTATAAAGGGATAAAGGGGGTGACGAACCAAGCGGGAGAAGCAAGCCGCATCCCTCTTAGAGAAGGAGAGCGACATAGAGAGACGTGAGAGGCAAACCACGAGAAAAAAACATAGGGAAGATCATGCTCAGACTTTCTATACAATATCATGTTCATCCGCATCATCATGATCAGTAGCACCATCATGACTGCCATCATCACCACAACATCTCATTGAATACTGCAGCCGTATGCCCCAGCAGCTGCGATGTTAGTCGGCCCACTCATCCAGTAGACGTAGCACTACGACTCTACGACCACCACTATCACCACTAGGGCACGGCCTGTACTGACGATACAGCTACTGCTGTCGTTGCTCCTGATGTTGCTACAACTGTCGTCGCCATAGCCCCGTTTGCCGGCCAGCTGCAGGTTGCCTTCAATGGGTGAAAGCCACTTTAAAGACGAAACGGAAAAGATAGAAGAAGCAGAAGAAGAAGAGAGCTGGTGCTCCGACCGCTTGGCCCCTGTTACGTCAGATGGCCATAGACGGGCAGATGGGAAAAAGAGGAGATGCAACTGCAGCCGGCGCAGCAGCAGCAGCAAACGCACCAGTAGCAGCGACAGCAACCAGCGAAGGCTGCCGCCTGGAAGCCTGCGCCAGTGGGGAATGGGTGGGCACAACATCGCCACGAACGCGAGCAGCACCCACAGCCACAACCGGCGCGGCCGTGACAGGGCGCTGCGGCTGCTGCTGCTGCTGCTGTGCTGCTATCGCGACGCATCCACACGCCAGCCGATTCGACAAGACTGCGCCATATGCCGTGTGCAAGTGGGCGATGGAAAATATATAAGACGAAAGCGGGAACAAGAGGAAGTTGGGACTTGGCGGAACGCGACGCCCGGACAGCCGAATAGCCGCATGGCAAAATTGGAATGCAACGGAAAGCAAAGGGGGTGACAGAGAGAAGACGAATACGGCTCGCCGACGGCGGCGAAGCCGTGCAGCGTTCTTGAACGAGAAGCGGGAAGAGAAGGAGGAGGAGGAAGAGAAGAAGAAGGAAGGGAAGGAGGAGCGGGGCCAGACTGACGCAGGCACAGACGGACGGAATAAACGCGTCTTCAAAAGTCTGACTGCGGTTAAGAGAAAAAGCAAGAGAAAAAAGGAGAACGCCGCATTTCTTGGACTGGCCAGAAGTCTCTGGCCAGGGACGACGCGAGAAAGACAGGCCACGAATGAATGGTCGAAGAGGCCGACCTCAAGCTGCTACCGCCGTCGCCGTCGCTGCCACCCCCCAACCGCAGCTGATGAAAACGCGCGCAACGTGTCAGGGGTCCGGTTGCATCGGTTGAAAGCCCGGGCCCAGGCCCAGATGGTACTGGATCAGAGATCAGCGGGTGAAGATGTGGCGCGCTAGCAATGCTCTTTTAGAGGTGCCTGGCCTGGGGCCTGTAAAAGCCTTGCTCGGGTTAGAGATGCGCCCAACCTTCTTCTACTCGAGAGCTGAACTCATCGCAAAACTTAGCGTTTCAGCCAAATACAGTGAACGAATGATGCATGTGGCGGGCCAGGTGGACCGCTGAAAAATGACACATATGCTTGGTCACTGCTGCGTTCCTTTTTTACAAATATTTCTCATCGTTTAACGTTCAAGCCATTCAACTAAATAGATTCAACGTTTTTATCATCTATTTGGCCAGCTAAAATTCTGTCGCCATTACACATTCTGCGTTTTCAATTGACAATACTTTTTACAACGAGTTACTAAAAAACTGCAATTCATTACGGGTTTGGCATCGAATGGTAGGTATGTGTCCTTTATCTTAGTTGCAGCTTGCCACTCAACATCTTCGGCAATCTCTAAGCATCAATGATTAGCTAACTAGTTACATTAAAATGCATCTATTAAACTGTGTACTATATTTTGATTTAAAAATTAAACTGTCTCAGCGGTATATATATATATATATATATATATATATATATATATATGTGTAAACAAAAGTAGCGAGATGACATGTTCATTTGTTCTAAATTCAAAAGGCCGTTTTGAGTCCCATAATTACAGTTAGATGATTACTTTCGTTTTGAATGATATGCTTAGGAGTGAAGCTGCTTATTGTGACATTACCACGGCTATCTACACAATCATCAGTAGAATCATAGCCGCTGCTAGGATATTCGAGCGGAGCTTAGACGCTTCATACAGCCAACACTTAGTGCACGTGATACGCGGAGTTCTAGTCAAACGCATGCCCGTCTACAGAGACCAAGCATTGCCTTAATAAAAAAGCCATTTGCTGGCCGACCTTTCTGGACGACCGCGCGCTGTCGGGCTCTGTCTGCCGTGGTAGTGCACCAAAGAGTAAGCGCTGGTACTTCATGGAGACGTTGGGTTGTTATTATATATAATTTGAACACTTCAGAGACAGTCCCACCGGGCAATGTACCTTGTGTATACGTACCGACTAGTATATACCATTCGATCCCAAAGCTCCCTGGCGAGGTACACGTCTAACTGCGCTACCTCTGCTGAGGCCTCGGTCACAACAAAAATTGCTAAAGTGGTTCTGTAATAGGTGACCTCAACCTGGCTCTTATTGTATCTTCTGCCGCTAAGGCACACGAAGCAATATGTTGCCGTCCGTGGCAAGCAAAGAACGCAACTCACATATATTGAATCATGAAGCATCTTTCTATCTGTACAAAATTTGTCGCTTAAAGATGGTCGCATACCCTGCCAAGGCCGTTCTAAGCACAATCTAAAGCTCAAAGATACGCACTGCCGCACTCAGAGACAGTCTTCGAGGGTCTCTCATCTCTGTGCGATTAAAGCTAATACCCGCCCGACACCTGTCGCCGATGTGCTGGGTAAAGGTCGGTCCCGTATAGTGTAGTCTCAGACCCCAACATAGAAAGGAGTTGGCAAACTCCAGCGGTTGACTACAGTAGAGTATAACATCTGCTGAAGCCCATCGTCCCTTACAGCGAAACTTAATGGCTTTTGTTTCCCGTGCATTTATTTTCAGTCTATAGGTTGCCGACAATTCGACGAACAGCACCGCGGTTCGGGTAGGCCACTACTATGCTACTCGCATACACAATGACGGTGTTTTTAAACTCCTCTCACACCTGGCGGGCTAGGTTTGCGGTGAGCAAGAAAAAATTCAGACAATTGCGAGGGTCTCCTTGCGGTCGTTAGCAGAGAAGCTGGACGGCATCCGTAGGAAAGAAGCACCCACCCCAGCATGTTAAAATGAGCCGACTAGTAAGTGATGGGGAACTTTGTCGAAGGTCTTGACGCAATCAATACAGACGGCGTACAAGTGACCCCCGGGTATAGCCAACACCCGCTAAATTTCCGACTGAAGTAGATGGATTTCGTCATATGTAAATCAACCTTTTCTGAATCCGAGTTTAAAATGAATCCAAGTAGGGCCTTCTCCACGGTTGAAAACACATCTTCAATTTAATCCAATTTTTTAAGAGTGCGTCCGACGCGATACCCCGGTAGAGATTTGGATCGTCCACGTTGTCATTGTCTTTCCCTTAAATAGCAGAGTAAGCCTGGCCTCGTGCCAAACCTGGGGTACGTGTCCCCCGCTGAGTATCTGGTTAAACAAATTACACAGCTCCTCTGCTAAAGGTCGACCCATCCCAATGTTCTTAATAGATCCCACCAGAACCACTACTCTTCTTCTTAGGTAGACCATACAAGATCTGCACCATTTCTTCCACCGTAAACGACAAATTCATGTGGTGCTGCTCCAGAGGGTCTGACGCGGAGGCATTTGCATTAAGCAGAAGGGCAGTAACATGCTGCAGCAACTGTCCTTTACCATGCTGTGCATGCTTTGGTTTAGCCGGCGAACAATGTATACATGGGGTTCGCGCTCTGCTCTCTCAAGCATACGAAACTCGTCCTTCTTATCATTAGATCAGAAAAAGACGCGTTGAAACAGTATTTCAAAGAGTGGAAAAGAGGGTGGCACAAGTGCATTGCACCGGGCGAGGTCATTCTAAACGGAACTAAAACACTTTGGAAAATTAAATAAATATTTTTATATATCATCTCATTTATTGACCAAAAAGGTATATTACACGTCATATGACTTAAAAACAATGGTTAATTAGTTACTTTCCCTTGCCAACCGTCGTAGGCTATCGAAGCTCTGGCACCCCTCGAAATGATATCAGGGGCAATGCTGAAGGCAATATCTACATATACAGGTTGCTTGCGGCTCATGAAAGTTTCAAAGCTGGTGATGGAGGCCATGCACAGCGTACTGAGTGATGACATGTCGGAGGTCCTGCAGGGGTTCCTTCTAAGCAGAGGATGTCATGGCTCGAGTTCGGCAAAAATCCGTGGGGATGTCGCGCATCTTCTCTGCAAAGGTAGTCCTGAACGATTGAAGAAGCAGGTGTGGGCCGGACCTGGAAGCGTGGCACGAGGTCCTCTAGATACGGTCCTGTCCCGGCCAACGCGTACACCAGTCGGTTCAGGGCGTTCCGCGGTAAGCCTAAAACTCTCTTCAAGAACGTTGCTTTGACCTTGTCCAGTTGGTTCAGCTGATGTGCCGACAGGTGCTCCCAGATGACATCGATTCCGTAGGAGGCAACCAAATATAGTGGTTGCCTTGAGGTGGAAGAGTTGAAGGGCGGTCCACAGGGAGAGCTTCTGGGGCTCGCCGATCGTCACCATGGCCACGACGCTCTTTGACACGCGCTCGGTGATGTGCTTGCGAAAGCACACACCCCTGCTGGAGAATACCACCCCCAGGTAGCAGAAGTTGCTCACATACTCAATGGGCGAGTTGCGTAGTCGAAGACGATCGTGAAAGGCGAGAGCGCCTCCTGCCCTGAACTTGACAGCCTTGGTCTTCGACGCGTTCATACACATGCCGTTGTTGTCACAGTACTTCTCAAGTACCTTGATGGAAGCCTGGAGGTCCCGCCTGATGCGACTAAACATGACGATGTCGCCCGCATAGAACAGTGCCCACCGTGGGACACAGCTCCTCGACAAGGGCGGGCAGGTCGTTTAGGAGAACAGCAAAGAGCAGGGGACTCAGGTTGTCCCCCTGGGGGTACCCTGTGGTCTGGAGGAATGGCGGATGCTCACAGACTCCATCATCCAGAGCGATAGAGTTGGGTTGGAGAATGGATGCCAGGAGGGTGAGCAGTGGTCGGCCGATGCCGAAGCGGGCGAGTTTCTCTAACACGGTGTCCCTAGGTGCCACGTCAAACGCGGACTTTAGGCCCACGAAGACGGCGTGCAGTGGCCGCCGCTTTTTCTGCAACGATGAAGCTATCTCGTCCAGAAGTTCGCCGCATACTGTCGATGTTGACTTGTGCCGCCTGAAGCCGTGTTGTTCTTGTGGGAGCGCCCCTCTGACTTCCAGGTACGAGGACAGTCGCCTGTACAGCAGAGACGACAACAGCTTGTACACACAGCTTTTCTTTGCTATCCCTCTCCATGGTGACTCAAGAAGAAGGTCGCCTTTGCGTCCTTGGGATAGGCATTTGTTGACGAGGGTTGTCCAGAAGGGGATCAGCGAGGTGGCCACCTTTAGGTGCTCGTTTCTCAGGCGGTCAGCGCCAAACGCCTTGTTGTTCTTGAGATGCTGAATGGCGCTGGAGACCGCGTCCTCAGAGAAGGATGACTCAAGAGACCGCGCAAACGCTTGTTCCCAGGCGGTTTTGGGAAGAGTTGTAGCGGGGATGGAGTCCAAGATGGTGGAAGCACTCGTGAACATACGCTCGAAGTAGAATCGAAGCTTCACGGGCGCGATGGGACAGCTCGTGAACTTGAACGGCCCTTTCAGGTAGTAATACGGAGTCTCCTGTGCCTGTAGGACCAGTCGTTGCTCCTGTAGTTCGGCGAAGGCCACCTTCTTTATCTGCAGCAGGAGACGGTAGTCTCGCCGGAACGCGCAGTAGGCGTTCTTCATCAGGTTGCATGCTCTAGACGCCATCAGAAGCTGCCTGCTTCTGATGCAGTAATGCCTTGCTTGATAGCAGTCTCTGTCAAACCAGGGCGGTGATTTGCGCAAACAGACTCCATGGGGAAGAGCTGCATCGATGATGAGGCTGGTAAGAGCGGCGGAGAGGCCGTCCACATCGATCGTCCATATAAATATATATATATATATATCAGAACTCTCCGATCCACCCTCGTATATACATGTATATATATATATATATATATATATATATATATATATATATATATATATATGCACGTTTCATAACGATATGTACTTAATTTAAGGTTTGGTAGAACTCGGCAGAAAAAAAATTTCCAATGGGTGGAGGGGCGGAATTTTAACAAATTAGTTATTCTGCCGTTTTTCTCCTACATAGTTGTGCGAAATACACGTAAGCGGGAGAACCAGTCGACGCATGAAAGAACCGATTATACCGGCGTGTTCTGCACAATGGAAAACACTTCTTACTAGCCTACGTAGCGAAAAGCGATTAACCAGATTAAGGAAAGTCATACAGAGTCGATATGTTACGTTAGCGCTTTTACGTGGAAAATCGTAAATGTTTTCTATTACGAACAAAAATGTACGCCCAAAAGACCACTCTCTCGCAATAGCAAATTTAATGTCCACCATTTTCGTACCAAAGTGATGGTGCTGCGTTACGTAGTTGTCAAGGCACGCCGGTATAATTATTTCCTTCATCGCAAACGTAGATTTCGCACAACTATGTTGGAGAAAAAGAGGCAGAAGGCCTACTTTTTAAATTTCACTCTCTCCTAAACAAGATTCGCCCCTCCTTCCATTGGGAAACATTATTTTTTTGCCGAGTTCTACCAAACTAATATATATATATATATAGATCATGCTCTCGTTTGGGGCGCCAACGTGACTGACTCTCTAACACGTTTTAACAATATAGTCAGTGGATCTCATCCCGGCTACGCTGTCTCACTAGAACAGGACAAGTTGCAAAAATACTAAGGCTTCAATCGCCCTCATAATTTCTCTTAAATTCACTTAATGGCCGGCTCGCTTATCGCGCCAAGGAAAGTCTGCGATCGATTTGGCCGCGATGGTGCACATCAGTCAGGCAGGGGTTTGGCCCCTTTTAACTCTGGCTGCGGCATTATACGCACAGAAAAACAACGCAAATACAGTATTCCACGTTATGACTGATTGCGAATAATAGGCTGGCGTCTTTCAAGTGTTCCCGCGCTCAGCCATGCCCTCCCCGTGACCTGCTCCCTTCGCAAACAGAACAGGGTAGTTATTTAACGAAAAAACGTGTGTATATTGTGTTTATTTTTACCATCGCTGGCAAGCTCTTCGTGCAATCTACGGTCAATACAACCGGCCTTATGAGAACATTATTGGTGAACCAGTGCAAAAGTAAAATATCGCTGCTGTGACCGACAGTGTGCAACAATATCCGAAAACATTCACATCGCTTTGGCGTAGTGCCTAACGGCTAAATTTTTCGCGCACCTTAACCTGGTGTGTTTTAAGGTCGGATTTAGAGATGTATGCATATAAGACGTAAGAACTCAAGCCTACGGACTATAAGGAGCACCTAATATTTGCAAATCGGGCTTCCGACACGATGCAGCGTAGTACCGATTTTCTGAGAAAAATAAACCCTATTTTTTTTACTTTATGGTGAATGGTGAGCACGAATCGAACATGATTATTGCAGCATGAACCTCAATTATCTTTGGCCGAATTTAGACAGAATCGATGCGAATGAATTCTTTCAAGATCTCACAATTTGACGCCGTTAGACCCTTTATAGGGTTTTTAACTTTAGCGTGTGCGCTAAAAATCTCACGACCATCAGCGAGCTCAACGAATTGAAGCGTGTGTTAATGATATATATATACATATATCCAATTACCTATTTGACCATCTGGAAACTGACCTAAAGCTGAACAACCAACCAACCTGGCCAACCCTTACGCTCCTCAATCTCGGAACTCTGCATCTTACTATCTCTCTCTCTGTATATCTATATATATATATATATATATATATATACGTGTGCAGAGGGTTGACAGGACTACGAGTTCTTCATTTGTGTCAAGGATTATAATAGCATTCTCTCGGCAAACTTGAACAAACGCCATGGTCCGACGTTGTTGGGCCGATACGGGCTAGCCCCTAGTGAATATATTGAAATTAATGATCCAGCACTTCTCCATTTCGAAAAGAAACAGGGTCCGTATACCATTACGCTGATCTCTCTCTTTCTGTCTCGCCCTCTCACCGGATGCAAGAGCGAGTGCCGCTGCCACTCCACGCTGTCGAACGGAACAGCAACGTTGACGCCAACTCCAAGATGGACCACCAAAACGTCACCCTCTATTCCCATTCAAGCAAAACAGTGGGTCATGACTGAACGTTGAACGCAGTCAGCTAGGCATACACACTATCGAATACGCAGTGACGACATTGGGTTGGTCTGTCGAGCATTTCAGTCGGGAATGCCCACTCAACGACGACGACAAATAATAATCATTGCTATATTACCGCATATATATGCGTTGCTAAAACGGCCGCATTGACCAATATATATATATATATTTTTTTTTGTCAGGTATTTTATATACGGAGTTTGTCTGACAAACTTTGGGATCTAGTACAGCGCGGCGAAAGAATCAGTTTTTCTAATAGAAGGGGCAAAAATGTCTCCTAAAAAAAGGGGTAATTGAGCGTAAACGTCAAAATATAAGAATTTCATTTCTTGAGAATTATCTGCTAGGGAATACGTAAAGATTTTTCCGGTATAAAGACCGTTTGCCATAAGCTGAAGCAAATAATAAAAAAGGCGTACAAGAAAGAGAAGCAAATGTACTGGGAAACCCAGGAGCGTGCGCTGTTGCAAGAAGCAGAGAAACACCCGCACATATGGTTAAAACATTACAGAAAACGGCAGTGCCCAGTAGAGACTGGGAGACTAATTAAGCACTTTGTTAGTGTGTTGCAGAGAGCCGACACCACCCCAAAAGAACTATTAACATACAATGAGTCTTGAGATAAAGAAAGAGAATTCGCATGGGAATGGATGGTTCGATCAGCCACAATAGATGACGTTGTCGGGGCAATTGAAATCGCGACTAGACACAAAACAGCCGGGAACGATATGATAAGAAACAAACGTTTGAATCAAACGTTGGCACTGGCGCTATGCTGGAAAGCCTGCCTAAAATCCGGGGAAATGCCTAAAGCGTGGAAGGAGGATACCCTAATTGTCACACCGAATGAAAAAGACATAGAAACAGAGCCGGAATCTGAGAGGGGAATAACATTTAAGAGTTGCCCGATATAATATTATTAAAGATAATATCAAATAGACTTGAGTTCTTCCTCGAAACCAGAAATGCAGTACCAGAAGGACAACATGGGTTCAAATGATCGAAGTCGACCCATACGGCCTTGCACCAATTGCTGACAGAAATTTGGGGGAACTCTATCCGTGCCGAGAAGACCGTTATACGCAATATTTATAGATCTTAAAGGCTCCTTTGACCTAGCGCCAGGAACTAGAATTACAGAGAAGTTAGCCTTGGAGGAAGATTCGTATCGTTTATTAAAACTTTTGGGAACCTTTATTGGAGAGAATACAATATACATCGACAACGGTATTTGTAGGTATTGTAGGAAAGGTAACGCAGACGACAGAAGTGGCCCAAGGTGACGGACTCAGCCCATTGCTTTTTTCGGTACTATTGGGAGGGCTACCTAAGCGGGTAAGGCAGAGATGGATTCACCTATGTGGGGGTTACGATAACGTCGAATGGTAGCAGTTTCCGAAAGTATATTGAAATCAGAGTAGGAAAAGCTATTCGAGCGGGATAAGCAATTAAAAAACCCGCAAATGTTGTCAATGCATACCGCGTCCACTCTTTTCAAGATTAAAGTAGAATCAATAGCAACATTCGGTATATCACTTATATGGGAGAAATAAGGAGAGGCAGATCTACACTTACTAGATGTAGTTCGATTTTTCTTCATGAAGCGGGTTTTGGAGTTAGCTAATTCCTGTAGGAAGAAAATAGTTCATATCTTACAGGGGGGACTCTATTGACACAGGAATTTCAAGTACGATGGGGTTTACCTAAGACGACGGCGTTTGTGGCCTACACTCTGAAGTGGGCGGAAAAATTCAGGACATCGACATAGGAATATCCACGACGGAGCAATGAGAAGTACGACCTGGCGAGCAGTCGAATATAAGAGTAGACATCTAACTACGGCATTTGCGGCCCACGGGTTTCATCAAGTGTTATGCAGCACGCAAAAATTCCACGATCCTCAAGAGTGTTTTATGTGTGCGACACTCCTTGCGATAAATACCACGCCGTAGCATGTCCAACAGTTCAGTCAACAGCACTCTTAAATTAAGACAAGATCCGGTGATGTGGAAGAACCACGTGTGTATGTGTTATTTACACAACCCGGGTGTTAATAAACCATAGACAAAATTTGTTCTACTTTGATCTAACGTAAAATGTAATTTAGACATGCAAAATTATCCTCCAAACACGCTAGATATGATTGATTTGTCGATAGGATCACTGAGGCTCTCGCGGTCACAGATTTAGTGAAGATAAGTCAGAATAAAACGCTTGATACAACCACTGTTGGCTATTTCGTTCTCCCTTCAAAAGAAGGCATTTCCGTCCCCTCGTTCCATTAGGAAAATGATTTTCTGCCAAGTTGTACTAGACCCCAAAGTTTGTTGAACGAATTCTGGGAGACCCTGTATATATATATATATATATATATATATATATATATAGTGGCGAATCGCTGTGTTGTATAAGAGCAAGTTCCGTGGCGTAAAACAAAAAACTGGTACAAAGATAATAACTGCGGAGTCCTCACGGGAAACGCCGTCAATATAACCTAAATATAACCTAAATCTTCAGCAGCAATAGCAAAACTGCTGAAAAATTATTATTATTATGCTTTGATATTCTGAAAATACAAATAGTGACTTTACTATGTGACTTCAACTGTCGGCTTGCTAAGATACTTAAGAACGGTGTCACTCATTAAAGCACTGGCGTTTCGCAGTATGTGGGTTATATCCACAGCTAAAGACTCGAGGGCCATCTAGAATACAAATATTTGCTACGAATGCTAACCCGTGCAATGTTAGATACAAAGAGGTACAAGAGAAGGCTCTGGCGTTTGGTGCAAGGAAGCACCTACCCCTTACAGTGGATATACCAACTCCATTCACCCGCAATCTTAGGTTTCAATAGCGGCCCCATCTAACTCGCAACCTATGTCTAAACTTTACTTTAAGAAGCAATCGAATCTCGAAACAAATGTTTGGCCTGATGTTTCTTTATAGTAGATTAAGCCGTGACTATAAGCGAGTTGTAAAAAAATCCATAAAGGAACATAAAAAACGAAGACAATGCAAGCTGCTCCTTAAAGCACAACAACTATCTCATAAATGTATGCATGCAGATAGAAGCGTTACTGCGTGTCCCATCTCACACGATAAATTAGATGCTTAAATCAGTAAAATGTGTGCCAGTATCGTAATCGTTCGAAGCTGTCATCTTACTGCTTCCAAACTCTATCATCTTACCAAGGTTTGCTTCTAAATTTTACCTGTTTGTCGTATTCGTAAATTTCCTTTGACACGGTCGCATGAACGGTTATACTTAATAATCTATTATTTTGTGGGGCTGGATTGAATAAACTGGAATTTCTTAAAGACAATTTACAACAAAATAAGTTACTATAGGTGGCGGAGCTGCTGAACACACACCAATCATACAAACCACTGGTACTGACCAGGCTGATCATTTTGTCCCGCTGCTGCGTTCGATGTTAATGAGCGACACTCGCAGGTGTGCGCACTTATTTATGCAGTTTTACGGCAATCTTAACAATTGGGAGATCACACAAACGAAATGCAACTTTTACGTATAAGAAAATTAGCTCGAAGCGACGGACTTTGTTTGGATTCAAAAACTATGAAACTGTCTCATTATCTGGAAGTCATGTTCTCGTCTTAAGGCAGACACTTGTCCAGGCGCATAAGGAAGGAATCCGGAACGGACTACAGTCATCTCGAAGTATATGAAACTCTCATAAACTATCTATGAATGTTGCCGTAATTATCTTCAACTTGGAGATCTACCGTATCCAGCCTCATCTATCAAAGCTAAACTTTAGGCGCTTGATTAAATTAAGGCCAAGAGTCCATCGCACTGTCCTCAGCAGGTAAGTCTATTTACTGGTGTCATCTTTTACATTTGCTGAAGAGGCACAGAAAGTGTGAGCTTTACCGAAAGCGGTAGCTTTTAACAAACACAAGTCGGAATGGTAGAATGCGAACGTTGATCTGTTATTTGAGGAAACCCAGCCAATGACGTCTTGTTCGTAAAAACGCCGCGATTAGAAGAATAGATACCTTTATCGCTCGATTTGATGTACATGACTTCCACAAAAATACCTGTCTTCAAGAGAAGTTCCATAAAATACCTTTGGTGTGCTAGTGCAAACTCTGCGGGCGACATTGTGATTTATATTACCTCTAACAATTTGTTATATATACAGTCTCTGGAAAAAATATAGGGCCACCTATTTTTGCCACATTTCACGCATTTATTTTAACCAATCGTGTAAAGATCACAGTGATACATGCTCACGGAGTAACAGCGGAGACTTCCATCAACATTTCGGGCCTCGGATTATTTTGAACCACGGGATATTCAGATTTGACAGAGCTACACCGCGAAAAAATGATAATGCCACTAGCAAGATATGCCTTAGCGAGTGAATTAAGCGGATTAACGGCGTTTGGGCTTATTTCACGGCACCCAGCAACTATACATAGTACTCAGTGAACTTCCGGTTATGTCGGATAACTTCAAAAATGCGGTTAGGTATAGTGTTGAACGAATTTGGAATGACGTCCTGCAAGAGCTCGTTCCAAGCCTCGAAAATTGTTTTTGGCCGGTGTAAACTTATCGTGCGAGCCAGCTCCACACATCCTGGATGATGTTAAGACTAGGTGAGACTGCAGACCAGCGTAGGACCTTAATGTGACGTTGGTCGAACCAGCTTCCGATTAGCCTGGCGGTGTGAATCAGGGCGTTATTGTGTTGAAAAACGATGCTTGGCCCTCCCATCAGCTCAAAATGCGCCTCTTTTAGTAAATCTCGCGCGTCGAATAAGCACCACCGTCTAAAAATACAATCGACGATTTTGTCTGATACCCGACAGCGGCCCAGATCACCACTGAACCGCTACCTGAGTGACGTTTTGACAAAATTCGTTCTTCCCTGCGGACATCGTGGAAAGAACAATAAAATCGATCCGGTTCATCAAAGTTAAACTTTATTCATCCGTAAAGAGCACTCTGTGTCACTTAGTGATCCATGACATCGTATCGTGGGCGAAGTCAAGGCGAGCTTCCATCGATCAGCGATCAATCGTTGTTTTTTCTCGTAAGCCAATGTGTCTTTCTGAGGAAGTTTTGCACATTTCGCACGTTCGTTTGCACGTTGGCCGCCGCCGCAATTGCCCTCCCCGAGGGCGCAATGTTCGACGCGTTCTTCAGAACTGCGGCTTGCTTCGCTCCGAAATTACATTTGGACGCCCGGAACTCTTTTGTATGGCGTATTTTTTTACCTAATTTAACAAACTTATTAACTACTTGGGGACAACGCCCCAATCGATAGAAAATTTCTGTCGACCCGTGAAATGAGCCCAAACGCCATTAATCCGCTTAAATCACTCGTTAAGACATGTATCTTGCTAGTGGCATTATCATTTTTTCGCGGTGTAGCTGTGCCAAATGTGGAATTCTTGTGGTTCAAAGTAATCCGAGACCCCACATGTCGATGGAAGTCTCCGCTGTTACTCTGTAGCATGTGTCACTATGATCTTTACACGATTAGTTATAATATGTATATAAGTGAAATGTGGCAAAAA
The DNA here is from genome assembly GCA_003439945.1 of Dermanyssus gallinae. Lineage (NCBI taxonomy): Eukaryota > Metazoa > Arthropoda > Arachnida > Mesostigmata > Dermanyssidae > Dermanyssus > Dermanyssus gallinae. The sequence goes on along the minus strand of QVRM01007094.1, from coordinate 1,026,345 downwards.
TTGGTGGCCCTATATTTTTTCAGGGACTATATATATATATATATATATTTATATATATATATATATATATATACAGGGTGTGACGAAAAGATTTCAAAGCGATACATGGAATTGTAGAGCTTGTTAAAGCAAATATTTTTTCCAATGAAACATGGGATCTGAGAAGTCTTGCTTCGGAGTGAGAGTGAAAATACTACAATTTGTGACACTGGTGTTTTTGCCCGACATAGGGGCACACAATGTGCTGTTGCGAGACAACCAGTCCTCCTATCTAAGCACACCGTCGTGATCGTGGTAAAATTCTGCTTCATCTAAAGGATATACAAAGCCGGTCAGAAAATGAGACATGGTCGCTTAGAAGAGAATTCGCCAAAAATGAAGTTGTTTATTAGCCAAATACCTTAAAATCATAACTCTACAATTACTCACAGCGCTCAAAACGAATATGTTCATGCATTTATTGCGATAATTTTGGTACCAAACATATGTCAATGCGAGCTGTGGTTGCGGAGTAATTACAATTTTTCGGACGGCATGTCCAGATTAAGTGCATGTAAAATGACTGTGTTGCGACATTCACTATCACCGACATGTCGCGCGACAGCCGCAGCGCGTTGCCACACAGTCACTTAATCTGGACATGCCGTCCGAAAAATCGTAATTACTCTGTAACCACAGCTCGCATTGACACATGTTTGGTACCAAAATGATCTGATTATGTTCGTTTTGGGCGCTGTGAGTTCTCTTAAGGTTACGATTTTGAGGTATTTGGCGTGAACGCTAATAAAGAACTTCGTTTTTTGGCGAATTATCTTCTAAGCGACCATGTTGCATCTTCTGACCGGCCTTGTATATTCTTCAGATGGAGCAGGATAATATCACGAACACGACTGTGTGCTTAGTTTCTGTATAGGAGGACTGGTTGTCTCGCAACAGCACATTGTGTGCTCCTATGTCGGGCAAAAACACCAGTGTCACAAATTGTAGTGTTTTCACTCTCACTCCAAAGCAAACCTTTTCAGATCCCATGTTCCATTGGAAAAAATATTTGCTTTAACGAGCTCTACAACTCAATGTATTGCTTTAAAAATATTTCCGTCACACCCTGGATATATATATATATATAGAGGGAGAGAGAGATAGAGAGAGAGAGAGCAGGACGACTCAGCGCACAATTTGTGCATGTTGTCATACGTACAAGCTATCGACGAGATACGCTGAAGAAGATGGTCGATCATTTTTAATCTAAAACTCGTGAGTTCAGTCTTGGCGATACGCATACCTTTAAAGGAAAAGTCCTTAAGATTTGCCGATATAAACAGAGGTAATGATAAACGTATTATCTTGTATGTGTATACAGTGGGTGCAAAACTTTTTTGCATCGCCATCGGCCGCCCTTCTAAGCCTAAAAAGCTCACTAGGCAGAGTAAGCATGGAAAAGGCAGTCGTTGACATATACGCACGGCCTTCCTGAGTGAGCTTGTAGACTTAGTATTAGAATCAAATGTTATTATGACCTCCACTCATACAACGCTTCCATATACAACTCCTCTGATATGAAGGCGCCTAATCACCGACGTGGCCTAGCGCTGTTTTCCGTCCACCCGGTAGGAACTGATAAACGCTACTACCATAACCCCTGAAGTCCTTGCGTGCCAGAAGATGAAGCTGGCGTAGACTATAGCTGCAAAACTTTCTCTCGGTGACTACCTTATTTCTGGAAGGTTTCGGGAATGCATAATGCATGTGCATCGCTAGCAGCTGCCAGCAACTAGCAGGACTCCTAAACCCGCTAAACTCGTAGTCATCTCCACCCCTGTAAGCTCGGAATTACGTGCATTTCTTTGACACCGTGAGGGAGGAGTCTATATTGCGCTATATGCGCCCCACCGGTGCTCATCCCGCCCGAGAGGGTCCAGCTGCACCCCGCAGCTGTCCCCTCTTCCCCGCCCACTTTCGGCTCTTTATTTGGGCCTGCCTTGCCAGAGCGTTGGACTACCCTTTGTCTCCTGTCTCGCTCTAGGCAATCTTTAGCCTCATGAGGAAATCAAGTGCTGCCCTTCCTTCCCTTTACCCCGCTTCTGAGGTCATCATGTGCGCTACCACGTCCCTCAGATGGGCGCAGCGCACTGCTGGTAAGGCAGCAGCGCTGGCTCGCTCTAGGGCTGTAGAGCGACAAGTAGCATGCTCAACATCGTTTGACTCCTCTGAGGGACAAAGGACATTCGTATTCCACTCTGCCTTCCGGATCCTGAACATGTATGACTGGACTGCCCATAGCCAGTCTCCCTCTCAGAACTCTACGTGGATGCAGTCGTACCAGGGGTTGGGGTCTAGTATGGGCTTCTGGGCCCACTATCCGTGGTTCGCCCGCCCCTAATCATCCTGCCAGGTAGTTACAGTTGCGTCTATGAGAGGGTTTAAGCGTATTCCACGAAAGCATCCTAGCGAGGACTAGGACGGGCTTCGTCGAGGTGGTTTCCTTCTAAAGAGTGTAGGTAAGTCGATCATGTAAGGCCTGTTTACAGGATTACTCCACAATATTTTGTGTCCCGCCTGATCTCAAATGGGTGGGATACCGCACTGATAGAGATTTTTTTATCATATTTCTGTCAGTAGGGTAGAGTGTTTCGGTTTTCTCTAGAGTTAGCCTAATATCGCGCGCCTCCATTCAGGTAGATATTCGACTCTAGGACGCTGTTATACGCTACGTTGCACAGAACTGGGCCCAAAATAAAGCCCTGCGGCAATCCAGCGACAATTCTACATGCCTTCTCTCGCTGAGGTAAGACGAGATTACTCTTTGCAGGTATGGCGATACGCGTTTCTTCTACAGGACCGCCACAGTCACCCCACCGCTTTGCTGTAATAAATGCGTTTTGCACATCTACTAGAATAAGCAGAACTCACTTGCGGTCGAGACTTTTTTACCACATGCTTTTTTAGAAGTATCCGCTGCAGCGCTCGCCTCAGTGCGCCCAGTATGGGCCGACCCCGTCTGAAGCCGTTCTAAGCGTCCGTAAAGGTCCGTAGTTCTGCGCTGAACCACCTAACGATTCTACAATTTCCAGAACCTTTCCCATCGTGTCAAGCAGACAGATACGGTGATGGGGCGATAGGCGTGTCTTCCCACCAAGTTTATGGTTCCTCCTTTAGCAGCCTTCTTACGAGTTGCTTCAATATCCCCGCTCATCTTGTTACAACCTGACCACTTCGAGAGGAATTCTGAGGTGCTCTGGGACTTTATCTGGCGCCAGGCGTTGCTGTGCTTGCTCCACTTCATTGAGCGTTACGTCGGGAACATTATCAAGAATATCTATATTTGCTTGCCCGCCCTCGGTGGCTGATGTGAAAAAAAGACCCGTAAGGACGTCTCCCATGACTTTTGGTCGCGGCCCAACAGCGTGACGGCGGATCATGTTCATAACTACCAAGTAAGGCAGGCATCGTCCACTCACTTTTTTCCTTTTCAGAACTGCCACGATTATCTCTTCACCTTGCTGTATTAAACGCGTTTTATACATCCAGATCTTCTTACCGCTCTCCACCACAGAGAGAGTGCGGCTTTATCAATTATAGTAAGATATATGCATGCCTTTTGTAAGAGTTGGGGCCTTCTCGTCGTTGACAGCCAGCAGAAGGCAGTATGGTATTATCGGCGTTACCGTAGTTTTGAAGATATTCATTGCTGTTGTGGTACGTCATTTGGCTTGCTTAATAGCTTAACTGCGACAGTGGTCTTAGCTCAATTTTCTTCTAAATGTCATACAGTTGACAAGGTTAGCATTATTGATATTAACCTCCCTTGATCCGCCTACCTTTCACTAGGGTTAAAATGTAGAATTGCTTTTGCGGCATTGATTGTGAATGGTTTTGCTTGGATCGCGCATCTATTGGGTAGGGCAACAAAGAGAAAATGGCATTTTTCGACTTTAAAATTCACTGTCATTAAATTACTACGGCCTTTTGGTAGCAGCAACCGATATGCTGCTTCGTATAACATGTATGTCTTAGTCCTCCTCCTCACATTATCGCTTCGTCTGCTGCTGAAGTTTGATGAATGCTCACTTGCTTTCCGTAAGTTGACTTGGCTCCGGAGGACTTGCGTTGCAGTTGTCGCTGACAGAACGTTTTTATCATACGGCACACACCCTAGGCTACTTCTGCCATTTAAACTAAGCTGCTACCATGAATGATATCATTAAGGTACAATGTGCTAAAAAAACTTGTCATTGTTTACTCGCAAACATATTTTCAACTGATTGAGCGCTCCAGTGGATAACACATACTCACTTTGCGCATTCGTTGTACACATGTTTTTGGATATTGCTTGTTGACAGTTATTTTATAACTGTCGTCGTGGCAAAACATATAAACACTAATCCTTTACAGCTCACTGCAAGACTGCTTGCCACAGTGTATCCAGGTATGCAGGAGCTTTTTCTTATGTTAAATTTGGAACGACATGAGGCTTCATACCTGCAAAAGGCCGAGAAACAGCCGCACAAGTGGCTCTATTGCGCTCGGGCTATATCGTGTGCCATTGGTTCGCCTCGACTCACGTCACATCTCATGCGGATGTCCTTCGCCAAAAACACTATCCCGTCGCAAAGTCGTACCTCATGACGCTGGATAATACGGGCAGACAACATTTCTACGTGATATTCCCAACTCGAAATTTGCAGCTGAGAAGGTGGTCGTGGCCACGTAATAACTTTATTCAAACACAGGACCACGGGGCTAGATGGTGTCCGCAACAAGCATCTGCGCGAGGCCTTTGGGCTAGCCTCTTTTTGGACAACCTTATTCAACACTGGCTGCTGGCACCATGGACGCCTCCCAGATGACTCCTCCCAGTACTCTAGCAGATAAACGCAGCAATGTATTTTCGCAAAACACTACATTCGAGCCCGCGCAAACAGCGCAGTGCGAGGTTGAGAGTACAAGTAGGTTTAAGATGCAGCAAAATTTGGCCCGACTCGAGACGCGTATGGCTGACAAAAGACTGAACATACTGTTGGCAAGATAAAACCGATGGAGTTTCGCCGTGGTGGCCTGCGTACAGCAGCTGATGAATTACAGATATACTTAAACCCACTAGAATTTGTAAATAATTTAGCTTGGTGCTGTAAACACCAGGGTGCTCTGTTGCTAATCGCGCAACGCGTTCGAAAGGCAATACTGGGTGGTGTAGGAATTAAGAACGCATGGTCTTTCTTCACACACCGTCACAAGCATTTTCTGAATGAAGTTGGCTCCAGTGGCTTCCTATGGATTTGCTAATATCCCAGGTGTCATAGGATGGCATTTCGCTAATCTGGAAGAAGCTCAGTACTGCACAAGTGGACTAACGAGGCGAATTTTTGGGCTGCATCATCTAGCCGAAATATGCAGTGCCGTTGACACAAGGTCCCTTAAACATACGAAAGCAGTTCAGTTTGCGGAGACTGACGACTAAAAAAACTTCATACGCCTATGGGAAATAAAGTGAGTGGGTCTCAACACAGCATTCAAAAACACCAGGTAGGCATGGACTGCAACGTGAGAGACGTCATGCGGGTGACTGCCCCAGAGTTTTATCTCTAAACTGACTGGCAGACTAAATTTATAATTTAAAAATATACTATTTTAAAATATGCCAAGAAGATTAAAAAACTAAACAGTTGTGAGCTAACATCTAAATTCGTCTCACTTATTTATTTTATGTGTTTTAAATTTTCGTGCTTGAGCCTTGAGCAGAATTGTTGTCGGCGAATTTAACATACATTTCGATTTGACTGCATGGCCGTCTAACTGCCATATGTAATAAACCAGCAGATCGTTACACAGGAATAGGTTAAATAAATAACCATATTATAACCTGTTTCTAGTTCTAGATCATCCTCCGTCCCCTACGGGCTTGGAACTCACCGTGAGGTATATCTTCAATGCACCGACGACCGGACATCTTAAGATATCTAGGGTTTCCTCAACAGTTCCTGTGGCAGCATGGCCGCTGACTCTCAGCAGTATGGTTTATCATCTATTCCCAATGAACATCGCTCAAATAAAATTCGATCAACAACAGAGATCGAACCGGCAACACCCCGGTAGATGACAACCATGACTAGCGCACTAGTCCCCTAGACTACGCCGCCACCAACCATATTATAGCCTACTGGCCTCAAAAAAGCTCTTGGCAATGTTAAAACGGGGACGTTGTAAATAATAGAGGCTTCGCCAATGTCAATGTTTATAAAATAAATCCGTAAAACCGTATCCGCTAAAATGTGAAGCGAGCTAAAAACTAATGAATGGCCTGCGGCAACGATACCAAATCACATTCGCCAAAATGGGTATGTCTGTTTGAATCGAATTCCCGTCGTGTAGGCGTTAAATTGAGAAAGCTGTGCATGCAATTTGTTTGCAGCCTAGACAGTGTACAATCTATGCCAGCTCTCCTAATAGTCGTCAGGCTGTCTGCTCTAGTGAATACTCTTGCGGGGCGTCACTACAATTCCAACGCAAGCATCAAACAAAAATAGGAAGAAGAAAAAGAAAAGCCCAATCAGATAAATCGAGGCCGGGTTTGCGTCTTGTTCCATCGCGACGACAAAATGGTCTTTATATAGCACAGCGTTCAAGTGTTCAGTTTACCCTAGGGGAATTTGGATGGAGCGTGCCTCAAGGCTCTTTGACATCTCGGGCGCCTTGTTCTGAGCCGACTATTTTTCTCTCCTTCCTTCGCTACGCTCTAAACTCTTCTAAGTCTCTTGCCAAGAGTGTTCGACCCTAGCTTGACGTGTCCACAAAACGACTGCCCAAAATCACAAATAAACGTTACCAGGCTAACAGAGTCAAAACAGGATTAAAGACATTGTATTGAAATGTCTCGTCTGAACTTACTTACATGAGGACGTGGCAATATGAAAATGTTTGCTAATGTAATATATGTTAGAAGATTAAATAAATATTTTTTTCGAAATGTGAAAACAAATTTATATATATATATATATATATATATATATATATATATATATATATATATATATATATATATATATATATCAATTCGAAGCTTAAAAATCCTGCGAACTTTGCCTCAAAAGTTTCAAATTGCTCCCCGAAAGTGGCATGCGCATCAGTTTTAGATCAACTCTTAGCTCTAGTGGTAGCCATTCTGCCTTAATTTTGCATGCATGAATGCTGATTCAATATTTAATCCCCTGCGCCCTAGGTAATGGTACTATACACCGCTGCATTAGTTCTGTAAACTGCAATTAATTTGGTTTTTATTTATATTGCTATTAAGCCTCCAGAAATAGCACGGTACTCGTATTGAATCATTATGACTGAATGTTCTAACGAAATTTTAATGAATTCAGAGATTCATAAATGTGCCTTACAAAAATGTTGAAATTGTGGCGGAACTTCTGCAGTAGCTGTTGTTGCCGGCGGCCTAAAACGTTGCATTCCTTACTTTTCGCAGCTGTAATTTTAACCATAGCCGCGCAATTCACAACATTTGTCTGCGCAACACTGCGCGTCAATCTGCACGTGCACCCTTTATCGCCACTGTACTGTAGTTGGTGGCCCTTCGATAGGCCTTTCATGCTGTATTACGGCATACTGTATCTACCTACTAGTATCCGCCATCTTACCTGTAAATCTGGGCTTAAACGTCGAGTTCCACAACTTGTTTGGAATATCCTATTGTGCAAGTCCCCACCAGGTGTATGCTTAAGGCCACTCGAATAATCAGCCGGCATCTCTCAAAAGTTCCCACACTCAGTTGTGTGTTTGGTGAATCACTCCTGTCTAGTCAAGTGTCTGGGGGTGACTCTTCATGATAAGCTATGGTGGCAACCTCACTTAGATTATATAACTGCATTCCAAATTTATGTATATAACTTTCTATGTTAGCACTTTGGAGTGAACAATCGTCTTCGCGTGAACGTGTCGTCACGGGTTTCTATCCCAGGATTAGCCCAGTTCGACAATGTGCCCCGAGCAGATGCTGCGTTTTTTTAAGAGTCGAGCGACAGCCTCTGACGCAAAAATTCCGATACTCTCGAGTCTCCCGTGGAAAGAGATTTAGGCTTTTGCCTACGCGCTGATTCAACGTCAGTGTAAGCGGGCCTGGTCCTCCCATTGTTTTGAAAGCCAACAGACAAAACTGGTGCGGATAACCAACGCACAGTATTTTCGACATTTGTTAGCCTCTGCTAACCTGTACGCATGACCTGCCTGGTTCGCACCTGTACCGACCATCGAAGGGTCTAATGAGACGGTTACAGTTGCGTCCCAAACAAGCATGCGTCCACGTTCAAAGGGGTTAGGGTAAGACCGTCAGGCCTTTTTCCATCTTCTCTGAATAGACCCGGAGGTTCTAGCACACACATGTGAAAAAAGAAAGCCAGCAGACTTGAGTGCTCCACGGCATGACAAGCCACAACGACATCGGTGAGGAACGACTAGGTCAAAACCAAGCCGCAGTCCTGTGCTAATGCGCATAGTCTCGTTATGCAAAAGAGTCCATCTTTGTGGACAGGGTAGGCCATGTAAACAAGTTCCAGCCTCTTGACTATTAACGGCTCGAAGACTGGCTTTATCAGCCACGGTGAGGGCTCTATCGATCAGGCTTGCTAATCGCTTTTTTGCGAGGGGGCTGTCCAACTACTCTGCTTAGTTCTTTCATCGGGAGGGGAGTCGAATAAAAACGACAATCTGTCGGTCAGCTTTTATAGTTTTACGTTATAAGCTTCCCGTCCATCGTTATCCAATAATGCCATAACCCTCTCACAGCCTGAGTCAACGATGACACGATCGCGGGTCCTGCCATCATGGCCACGTCCGGCATACCTGAGCCGCCTAGAGAGACCGAAAGCATTATTCGATCCCTTGCCACAGCGGTAAGCTGTGGTAACGAATCAGGAAATGCGTCCGTAGTATTCCTTTAAAGTATATAAGCTAAGAATATTGAAGAAACGTAAAAGTTTAGGTGATGAGGATAAATCGTAGCCTGTAACTAGGTGTATTAACCTCGTAGCTGAAAACCAAGATCTAAAGGGAAACAGGCCACAGTTGGCCCCCATTTGAAGCCGTATGCCTGTGGCAAAGTCCAGTTTGTCTTTCCGGCCGGTTTGTGCTTTTGCAATCCCATCCGGGAGCAACAAGGCCACACCTAGCAGCTCCAAGTCAACCTTGTCAACAACGCGACAGCCAGAAAGTAGGCCAATGAGGCCCGTTAAATCTAATGATTTATTTCCGTTATGGTCTGTAACTTATACTTCACATTTGCTCGGATTCAGGGTCAGGCCACTAATCACACAGTCAATGACCTTTCGAATATCGTCCAGAACTGCCAGGAAATCTCCGCCCAGAACGCCGTCATTCAGATACCAGGTATTAAGGGAGGATCGCAGTGCTTCCACCATTTTCTTGATACACAGACAAAAAAGTAGAGGACCTAGAGGATCGCCCTGCTGAAGACCTGTTTGCGATAGCATAGTGTTGGGGCATGACCAGATATGATGACTGACCGTAAGCCAGATTCGTCTGGTGAAACAGTAAGGGTATCCGCGACTTGACGAATCGGAGTAGATGGTTTCTTCAAAGGCTATATTGTATAACTCCTTAATGCTATGCGGTCATTGCAGCTTTACGACGCATGAAACAGCTCGGGTTCCTATTGAAGACCTGTTGATTGCTTACTATTCACTGTTTATGCCCATCCTTTGCTACGAAATTCTTCTGTGGGAAGGTGGGGATCATGACACTCTCCGTAGAGCGAAGGTCATTCAGAATGATGCATTACGAGCGATTTTCTCTAGACGCCAGAGTTATTCTGTAGAGGAGCTGTTTATAATCCGTGGGCTTCAGCCAGTTGAGAAGATCTATATTCTGCGTGCAGGTACACTCGCATTCAAAACAGCTCACGGCCTTGTCCCGACGAACATTGCAATCATTTTGACCCTAAAAAATAGTTAGGGCGGTGAGAAGAGCTACGATATTTGAAGTTCCCACTACTCACAGAAAGCTTAGCTCGCAAATCCTAAAGTGCCGGTTGCCTGAGATTTAGAGTTTGCTGCCTAGCAGCCTAAGATCTTGCACTTCCCTAATATTGTTCAAGCGAGGGTTACAAAATACCTCGTGTGTAGCTCATGAGCGCTTTATGTAGTTACTACAGTGGCCATCAGATAGGTTTGCAACTTATCGCGTTGCGACTTATAGGGACTCCTGACTAAAGCTGAGGTGGTGGTTGTTTGTTTTGGGAATACGCCCTGTGGTAAATTTGTTACTTGTGATGTTACATACGACTGTTGGAGGATATCATTTTATTATATCACTCTATTATTATATCTTACCTTTATATCACATTTTTGTGAGAACTCAAGCGTTATAAGATGTAGTTCCGATAAGCAACCACGTTGTTAATTAATCAGCTGTGTGCTCCCCGCGATCTGCTCTTTTTGGAATCAGAACAGGCTAGGTTTGGCACATCAGAAATGTGTAACTCAATCGAAGAAGACTTACATTGTGAAAATTCATCATTCATCAAGGGAATTCTATACGGGCATGCTCGCGAGCCCATCGTGCAATTTTCGGGAGAAATAACTAGTCTTATGAAAATACTATTAAACCGAGCAAGATGGCTTAGTGGCAAAAGCCTTTGCCTTGCATTCGGGAGACCTGGGTTCGAGACCCAGACCGGTCACTCCTAAATTGGTTTTTATGGTTTCCAATTAAAACAATGTGAATGCCGGAGTAGACTAAAAGTCGACCATGATGAAAAAAACGGGGTCGATCAGCTAAAAATGTCGTCGATGTGGCGAACAGTGTGGAACCAAGGCGACGTATAAGATTCAGCTTACGCAAGAGCCGAAGGAACGGCTAAACTTCGCCAAATTTTGCCGTCTTTCGAGGTGATTCAGCGTGATGCCAATTTTATGATAAAAACTGTATTTTTGGACAAAGCACATTTTTATCTAAATTAAAGTCTTTTTTTTTGTTGTTCCGTAAGGCTAATGCCTGTGTAAGGTTTCTTGGGTGAATGAACAGAATTGTCGCATCCTGGCAATCTAGAATCCTCGCCTGATTAACGAATCGAATCAATGGAAGCAAACTCAGGTTCCAACAGAATATTGCTACAATCCGCACAGCCAGCGAAAGAATTGAGTTTTTAAGGATGAAGTATCCCGCACGGGTAATCTTGCGTAACGGGGGCGCCAAGATTTTGCGATTTAACGCCGTTTGACTTATTTGGTGGACTCACAGTGTACGCTAATCCTACGACCATTGGCGAACTAAAGTTTAACACTGGAGCGTGCATACTGAAATTGAGCCTGATTTATGTAATTAAGTGCTAACGAAGATTGTACACCGGTCAAATAATACATTACTAAAGCCGTGATCCCAAAAGTGCGTTTGCCTGGAATCAGCTATATTGCAGCGTGTTACCAGCATATCATTAATTTGGCATTTTAAGGATTTTGGCAAATATGTCTTTGCATCCTGGCGTATTACTCTCAGAAAGGAGGATTCTTTTCCACACAAGATTGACAAGAGGAACCTGAAATCCAGCCTAAAAGCGCCGAAGTTGCAGACGTATTGGCTGCAAAAAGTGGAATGCACGTAGGTATTTAATAGCACTACGAAATACATTTTTTTACAGAAAGATACTAAAAACCCGTTGTACGTGTAAACAGGGATTGCACTTTGAAAGGACCTGGACGTTCTACTTGCAGCACAAAAAACTATTTTTATTAAAATAACTGTAAGCGTTCATATCAGACTCTTTCTCTGGGCGGCCAAGACCATAGTGATAATTACGACTGACATACGCATAAATATTGTCTTGACTATGTTGAAGAAGCATGCAGAGGAGCGGCATGCCCTTATCTCACGCATATGAAAGTTGAAAACCGCGGCTTTGATAGACGAGAAGAAAACCCTAGCCAATACCTCGCTGCTATTGTTGTTTTGACGTTCCCGTCATAGCCTAACCTCGCAATGCACATATTGTGCTAACAGAGCAGTTTTTACCTGTTCGGTTTCTATGTGACTTGCTAGCAGCTAGATAAACGCAACGAGAGTCACTGTGTTACTACCAAGCGCAGTTCAAGGACGGTGGTATACTTACCTGATAATACTATTGAGAAAGGCACAGCACATCATACGATAATACCCACAAAAGTGTCCCGATTATATGAAATTTTAACTACCCTCAGACCCATTTTTAATGTAGAAAATAGCTCTTCTCGAGTAAAGCAATTGATTAACAAGCATACTCTAGTACATGATTGTTTGTGACTTGTGACTATTTACCAAAGTTTATCATACCTGCTGCATCACGGTACAATGCATCCCATTACGGGGGAAAACGTTGAAACGTTATGAGATTCGTTTCATTCGTTGAAACGTTATGAGATTCTACAATGGAAATATTGGTATTCAGTATATATATATATATATGTATATATCGAAGAAAAATATATCGAATATGACCTTCAGCCTGTAGATTGCATTGAATGCAAATAATATGCGTTATTTGTGGAGACCCTCTAACTAATATGACGGTTTAAACGAGATGAAGCTCCTTCAAAGCAACTTATACAGAAAAGAGTCGTTAAAAAAAAATCGAACATTAGTAATTTACGTCTGCATTATGGCTTAATTTTTACAATTTTGATCAATGAACGTTTTCACTATTATCAGTTAATTTCACATCAGCTTATGGCATCTAAAATAGAAGCCGCGTTCCCTAAATAAACAGCCAATATATACTGTCTTCGAGACATCGCTTCGCCTCGATCGTCCGAAATATCAGTTTGAGGGATATCTTAAAACGTCCGTACCGTTTGCTATATTCCTCAAAAACTTCGCGATACCGACACGTATAAGACTCCAAAGCAAAGGCACGAAATTGTAGCTCCTTGGCAGCTCGAGATACTTTCATCGTTTTCACGAATCTGCGCGTCCTGCAACCCATCCTCACTCGACAGAGCTGTGCCGAACGCTGCCGTGCGAGCGAGAGTTACTTCCAAGAGTTTTGCCGTGTTACCATAGAGGTATGACATACCTCTATGGTAGAAACACCACGAGTTACGACCCGATGGGGTCTCTACCACAGACGAGTGCGTCTATCCTAATAAACCAACACCACGAGGAATAAGTTAGGATTCAGCATGGTGCCTAACTGACAAAAGAGCACAGCTTGAAGCTATCTCGGGCTAAAGTGATGCCAAGCCACTAAAAAATGGCACGTTGTCTTACTGATGCAAGGCTACTCATGGTATCCCATGTCAATCACTTTAAAAAGCGTCAAGAAAATGATGGTTCACGTGTTCTTTCTGAGGGCCGGACTTAAGTTGGCTGCTAATCATGGTATCGGCCAATATGGTTGTTTCTTTAAATTCGATGTGTGCACATCCATTAACAAGTGATTTCGCCAGAAAACCAAATTGATTCATTGAGCAACGTAGCAAGGTCCGTAGCTCTTCTAATACCAAAGTCCCCGAAGCATATTGAAGGGCTTGCTCTTTTCCATACCCTTCCTTCTAAACTAATGTTCAACCTTCCTTCTAAACTAATGTTTACCTTGTTATAATAGCTCTAGTAGCCTTGTCGTAAGCATCAAGGTATATTTATTTATAAGCAGCAAGCTCTCGGTATATTTTAAAGTCGAGGATGCTAGCAACATGTAAGTCTTGGTAAATCAAGATTGTGGGTGCAAAACTGTCAAACGTAGGCGTATTTTTACAAGGGCTTCAGGTTTGCTACGAAGAGCCCGTGGGATTCACATGACGAAAGCACCCAGAATAGCTAGGTCATCCCGCGTCGTGTGAGTTATTTTGGAACGTGCTTGCCTGCTCAATTGGATGGCTTTCTCTTGCTCTCGTGGATGACCTCCCATGGCTAACACCTCGCACCAAGAAGCGTTGAGCCCTTCCAATTCCTCAAAGCGTAGTAGACCACGGCTTGTAGATCCTCCGGTACGACATCCGCTGGGCCACCCAAGATAGCAACTGGGTGGGAACGACGGGTGTTTAATCTGCAGTTCGGACTCCGTGTACGCATTGTGTGGCGCGATTATATCTGAAGACAGCACGGCTTGGGCGGGAGAGCGAATATCACCCTCTGCTAGTTTCATCTCCGCTTGAGGTATACTATTTTAATCTCTTATCGATTGTGCTGAGTGCAGTCGAGTCGACAACATTGAAGAGTCCTAAGATCTATTGTAGCGACATCTTAATTATTTTGGTCAGCGAAACTTTTTGAACTTTTTGCCGAGGTAATATAAAAAGATGGTCCCAGCTCTTGAAGTCAAGTCTCGTGTTGAACTTGCTCAATGCTGTGAGGTATGCTCTGGCGAAGCATTTTCTTGCTCCATGGTGTACAATTCGGGAAAGTCTTAACTTCTTGGGGGCACGTGTCAGACCTGTACTAATTTACCTAGATCAGATTGAAGATCAGGGTTTAAGGTGGAAGATATGTGATTATATGTAATTAGTGTGTTACCGATATGCAGACTTCGAGGATGAATCGAGAAATGGAGGCAAGTTATGTGGATTTTCAGAGTTTTTTTACACGATGGCCACACTACGTGCAAACATATGAGGTCTAAGTAAGATGAGAATCAGGATCATTAGATGTGTACGCACTTTCGTAGTTGACGCAATGAGCTTTCTTTCGATATTCACATATTTCGTGTCCGGGACAATCGCATTTCCTACAGACGGGGTCATTTCGTTTTTGACACTCTGATGCTTTGTGTCTACACTTATGACATCGTAAGCACTGCAGCGCGGACCCTGCGCACAATCTGACCTTAAAGATCTCAACGGCCATGCGCACTTCCCGTTGTCATCCATGACGCTATGACAAGTACTTCTCGTTTATCTGCATCGACGCTTTGACCTTTAAGGCAGCCTAAAATATCACGCTTAGTGAACTGAGCTATAGCTCCATGGATATGTTGCTGTATATTCTATATGCCAATTTCGCTTGCGTCATAATTCGAGCGTCGGCCTTTAAAAAATACTTAAAACCTCTACGAGTATCTTAACAACACTAAGAGATCTAAGTGTTTTGGGGGTTATCTGGGCGGTATGGCAATAAGTGCGACTGGGATTTTGTAGGAGTAGCTTTTTGTGGACTTTGAACTGCAGATGCAGTCTTGTTCGCTACTTTTTTGTACGACGACAGTCTGGAACCCCTCGGTCTCTGTCTTCTCTCAGAGAGCACCTAGCCTTTCCCGCCTTATGGCGTCTCGTTATTTGCACGCTCATCTGCTTCTGGTTAGCGCCCGGGTAACTTCCTCATTTTTCTCGTTGACCTTCGTCTGCCAGGGAATTGCTCGAGCCCTCTTCGGACAGGACTCTCCAGTAGGTTATCAAGACGAAGCCCTTTAGACGTAGAAGCTCACCTTAAGCAACTCCGGCTCAACAACGAGAGATAGGGACCAGTCATCGGCTTGGGACAAAATTTGCTTGGCGGAAGCCAAGTCCGCCTTAAAGGTTCTCTAGCCGCAAGTCTGACGGACTTGGTCCATTTTGCCCACACATCACAACCTTAGAGCAATCTTTGGCTGAACTTCAGACCGGATGACTATATTGGCAACGCACTGTCAAACCCGGAGTTCACAACAATATGCAGCATCCGCCTAGGTTTTGATGTTTTACCGTTTACCCATGGTCCTGTGGCGCAAATATGGCTGAGCGAAGGATCCCCATAGACTAAGCTGCAAGGGAGCGGCACCCATGAAGCAAGTACGCCCCAAGACTGCAAGTATTGTGCTTGTTAGAGTCTTCAGACAGGCAGGCTTTGCCGTGCGCGTCGAGCCATTACATGTTTATCTGTGTGAAGATAAAAACATTAACCCAGACAGCATGACCCTGACCCTCTGGGCCATGGAAAAACTGCTTATTTGGAACGTGTCGATTTGGAGCACTTATGCGGCGAGCTATACGGTGATCTACGGCACGGTAGGCGGCGTTGCATTCAAAGCGGAAACGGACAAGACTCGTTACGAGGCTTTATGAAACGAGCACACCATCTGCTCGTTCATCATTGAGACGTCAGGCGTATGGGAACGGCAGGCCATGGCCATAACGCAAACAATCAGCCAGACCATTGAGAAGTCAAACGATCCACAACGATTCTGAGAAGCGCGTCACGTCAGAAGTTCAGCGCGGCAACGCAAGAATCATCTGTGATACGCTTCCGAGAGTGAGGCCTTGAAGAACTGATGTATAGAGGAGTTTGTATATAAATTCGTCTATAAGGAGTGTAGTCTGTACACTTACTGTCTGGCAAATTGATAACAACATAAATAATAAACAATACAGGAGGCGTTTGTTTTCGAGTGTATTGGCAAGTACTCAGTATAATATGTTAGTCAGTTAAATTCGTTTTCATACGATTTTAAGGAGTATTTCATCTTTAAACAGTTTCATATGATAGACAAGCATATGCACTCTTACCCATAGGTCCTTTTAGTGACTTTTTACCATCTCTTCATAATGGCGGTGCGCCCGCGTGCACATGCGATACGCCAATTGTCAGAAAGGTATACGTCAGTCTGCTCGCAACGATTATTTAGAATACATTTTTAATTAATAATAGGGTTTTTGTGTCGAGTTATTTAATGAAAAGTCGGCAGATTGTCTAGATGTCAACGATTTGTTATTTGTATAGTTAAGTAATTCATAAAAGCGCATCGGTTAAAAATTGGCAAAACACATCTAGTAAACAAGAGTATTGCCTATTACAAACGATCTGGTAGACCTTAGATGTTAGATGTGCAGAGAGAGACAATCCACCCGATGCTTAACAAAAAGTATAAGACATTGTTTTTGACTTAAGAAAATGGTAATGGGCTTATTTTGAATTTCTAAGAAAAACCTTTATTTCTTTCTTTTCCTACAGTTCTAGTTACAGCTAGTTCAAGTTACAGAGAAAATTACGCAAATGTGTCCATATCCGAACAAAAATAAAATGGTCTTGCATGAGAACACGCGACGTCTTTCATGTCACTCAAAAATAAATAGTTGCAGATAGTTACATGTTCCTGCAATATATATATATATATATATATATATATATATATGTGTATATATTGCAATTCAATAGACTAGTTAAACTTCTTAATTCCATCTTGACGATCAAGTTATTCGCGAAAAGCTACTACTCTGGAATAGAAGACAATTCTTTTACTAGAAAGATTGGTAGCAACAATGGCGTTGCTATCAAAGTAGCAAGCCAGGTCTCTTTCTCTTAATACAATGTTTCTTCCCAAAAAGGTCCAAATGATCATCCAAATTAAGTCAAGCTCACGTCGAGCAGAGCAGAGCAGACAGCCGTGCACACATATAGACAGGTCCATGCTTGTGTTATCTCTCTCTATATATATATATATATATCACTCTTATGTCAGTGTGCCGTCACCCCTGCCCCCTAACTTTCCGGTACTATCTCATCATGGGCTCACACGTACAGTTAGTAACGGAAATATCATTGAGCTTAATGGAAGAGCCGGAAATATATGGGCGTCCGCTGTGGCGTTACGCACAAGCCTCCCGTACCTCTCACCACCCCCCAGCTCCCCATCCCAGGCCAGCCCAGCGCCCCTGTCTAAGCCTCTCCTAACGATTTCTGCCTGTCTCTCTATTGCCCCTCAGTGTTTTCCTCCTCCCGTTTTCTTGTTCTCATTGCGCCCCAGGTCTGTGTGCTTGCTCTACGTTGGTGGTGCGTCTCGGCCTACCTAGAGGCCGGGTGGCGGGTGGGTGTGTATTATCGGCACGCCGCCACGATCTGGTCAGCTCAGCCCGGGCCGGCTGACCGGAGCGTCGCTCTTTCCTCATCGGCTTCCGACGGACATCATTAACCCCATTATCATCAGCAGCAGCAGCATCACCATCATCAGCATCATCACAATCAGCATCATCATAATCATCATCATCATCATCATCACGACCATGGTGGCGGCCGCGATCGCCGCCGTCACGGGCCCCCGCTGGCCACTCGCCGCACTGCTTGTCGATGACACTGTGTGCGGGGGTGATGATGCTGCCGCTGCTGCCGCTGCTGTTCATAGAGCTTCGTCCAGCAGCAGCAGCAGCAGCATCAGCAGAAGCGGCTTCTTTATTTACATGGCCTCACTTCGATTCTTTTCCCTCACAGGTTTTCTCTCTCGTCTCGGTTCTTATTCTTATTCTTCTTCTCCTTCTTTTTCTCTTCTTCTTCTTCATGTTCTTCGTCGTCGTCCTCATCGTCCTCGTCCTTCCTTCCGCCGTTTGTTCTTTTGTCCATTCGCTCATTCGCTCGCTCGATAGTCCTCGATCGGCTTCACTGCTAGACTACGTAGAAGGGCGCATGATGGTTGGTGAGAGTCAATCAAGGCTACTACTACTTCTATTACCACTTCTACTACTACTACTACTACTACAACTACTACTTCTACTACTTACTACTGCTGCTATGCCACTACCACCACTAGGGATCCTAGTCATAGCTGCTATAGAAATAATACTAGTTCTACTCTTCGTCGTCCGTCGAGTGGCCGCTCGGCGATACGACGCGCCAACCGCCGATGGTGGCGATGATGGTGATGATGGTGGTGATGATGATGATTCTGTTGTAGACGAGAGTTGTTGATATTCAAACGTGGACACGTGGGAAAACGTGGCCGACTTGGACGTGGTTGGTTGTTCGGCCGGCTGTCCTTCGCTGTCGCCTGCGCCTGCGACGTATAGCGTCGTCTGGCAGCTCCATGACAGATTTACGTACGGAGAGCAACCACTCGGATAGCGGTTTTAGCCGTCGTCGTAATGACAATGACGATGCTGTAGATGTGGCCTGTGAATGGCCTGTGGCTCTGATCAGAGTCCTGCGAATGTTTCCGAGGAGCGCCTCCTGCGGCTTCGAGGGTGCAAGCGTCCTGTTGTGACGTCAACCGCAGCTCCTGTTCGTATCGTCATTAACATGACAGATTTATATATACATATATATATATATATATATATATATATATATATATATATATATATATATAAGTTCGTCATTCGCCGCTGCTAATTGTGTTGCTACTGTTGCTGGTGCTGCAGCAGCCGTTAGCCGCATATATAACGAATATAGGTGCACACGTATCGGTGAGCATGAGCTAGAGCAAGGGAAATAGCGTACGATGCATCCGACGAGGAATCATCGCTCTGTCGTCGACGAATAAGAGGAGAAGTTTTCGCCTGGCAGTCGCGTACATTAGGCCGAGCAACTACATTCTAACAGGAAATTTCGATCTGAACAAACGTTTATCAAAACTAACGGCCTAGAAACTGGCAGCCCTAAAATTGACAACAATAACCACCACGTGCACGCAGATACAACAAACCAATATAAGGCCACACTAAAAGCACGCAATTTAAAATGCAGTTCTCGACCACTGCAAACGATAATAAGAGCAACAACAATCAAGCACCTGTGGCAACGTGCATCCATAGCTATATACGTGCGGAATGGATTGTTACGTGTCCGTTGACGTTTCTCACTATACTCATTGTGCTCTCCGTATTTATTGATAGAATGTAATGTAGCAGGTATTTTGATTCGATCCGATGAGACTAGGTGCAATCCAACTGACTCTTGAAGCGCAAAAGGAACGCTGCATATATTGCTATGCGCGACTGGCAACTTAAGCAACTTCCAAAAACCGCTGCAGTAACATTTAGCTGTCAGCCGCAGAGATACATGGCACAAATACGAGCTCTAATAACTCGTAAATTAGGGCAGAAAAAATCTGTTTCAGCTAATTTCCATTTGCTCTGTTGCTCGCCGACTTACAGGTACAGGTGCGTGCAAGAGAAGTTCAGAATCACACTTGTTATCATGTTAGCGGATAACATCTTAAAATCGTTGGCCTTTGGACTATGCCAGACTGAACCTCGTCGTTCCCTCAAAATATGACGAAACGTAAACGCTACCATGCAAAAGAAGAAGCTCCAGCAGCGGTATTGCCTAATAGTCCTGATAATAGAGTTCTGATAAACACGACGTTAACGGAGGCATACACTACAGCAGTGTCTTCACCATCTAACGGGAACGCTCATAGAGGCTGCGTACTCCAAAGTATTTGAAATTTGATTATATATGAAAGAATCGAACGTCGGAATAAATGTGTGGAAACAGAAAAGACAAGAGAGGGCAAACAACGCCGAAAGCGGTGACGAAAAACTGAGAGCCCTGAGAGGTCCAGGAGCGCAGCGACCCAACAATTCGAAACACTTTGACATTCCTTCTAAACAAACCAAAAAACAGAAATAAAAAGATCTGTGGTATAAGGTCAGGGGTCCTGGCTCTGGCTACCAAATCGCTGTGAGAAAAGTGAGGGCTATAATCGTCATAAACGACATGAAATGACGATGGGTAACACGCTTTCCCTCGCAGCGGAGCGAACCTAAGCAGAAACCACCGCCCGTTCAGTCATATCCAAAGAAATGAGAGGTAACTAGAAAAAGAAAGGAAAAGCTCCTGATCCGGACGGTATTCTATCTGGGCCGTAAATGTTCTGGTAAACGTTTGCCCAAATTTTATTAAGAAGGTGACAAACAGGACGCCCAGGGAAAATACACATTGTGGAAACTAAATATCAATGCCAGAGTTTATTTCTATCTGTCTCCACACTACCAGAATTTCATTCTACCTGTCTCCACACTAATTATGTATCTCTTCAACACACTAGACAAGCGCAAAAAGGCATCGTAGATATAGACGAGCGGAATATACCTGAGTCACCAACAAGCAAAGCCTCGACGCATTGCAAATAATACCAAACAGGAAACAAATACGACGTCCTGAACGAGAAACGGATGTCCAGTGATTCTTCCAGGCAATATCTTCAACACAATGAAATGGGGAGTTAACAAGGTGGCACCCGCTGAATAAAAATATACTCTGACCTTACCAGAAAAGCACAAGATCCGAACGAGCAATCACTTTGAGAAAGGAAAGCCGCAAACGGCATGTTAGTTATAGAGAACCTTCATCGCGGGATCGGTGGTACCACGTATACACAGTGTTTCAATACAATGTTTGATCGCCATAAGCTGTTCGTAATATGTCTACAATTTAGAACTTATTAACTTGATGCTGGATCATTGCTTCTATCTATTCGGCTTCTTAAAATAGTAAATCCCCGTTCTCTTCACTCATTTGAACCAAATTGAAATAATAAAGGCCACCACCGCGTGGCGCAAAATGTTGTCTGTATGTATCTAATGAATAGCACTTCTAAGCAAAACAAACCGGAAGATCTTGATAGTTTTGGTTTACTTTTTAAAATTCAAATTACTAGAACTTGCCGAGATGTCCTCGTATATATATAGATATGTTGGGGGCGGGGGGGGGAGGGGAGGGGAGCGTCTTTATTTGGAGCGAAATTAGCAAAAGTGGTTGTATCAAGCTATCCTGACATATCTTCACTAAATCCGCGATTGCGAAAGCCCCAGATTGTCATCCTATCGACAAACCAATTATACCCGTGTGTTTGGGGGAAAACTTCATCATATGCATCTGTTGAATTGCATTCACTAACTCAAAGCAGAAGATATGTTGTATTGAAAATCATTCTCAAGAGATAAAATTCTTTGGAATTTTTATATTTGGAAATTACACACAATTACTTCTTTTTAGAATACATTTCCTCCCTTTGTTTTATTGAAAAAAAAAATGTTTGCTTAGTTGTACTAGATAGTTGTACTACAAAGCATATATATCAAGCATGGAACCAAGTAGAAAAACAAATACATCGAAGCTATGAAAATAAAATGTTGGTTTTTAGTATGGCTTATTTTGTAGCCAGTAGAAAGCAGATATCTGCCACAAGCGGCTGTCATACTGTAACGAACAAGGTTAGCGTCTGGCATTAGGCATAACTTGTTTTTTTAGAAATATATATATATATATATATATATATATAGCAACTCTAGATAAACTGCTTGTACAATAACGAACTAGTGCCGTAAACATGCTGAGTCAGTTTCAAAGAATGCTCGTATGGCTATAGTACTCTTTCTCTACTGATACATATCATGTTGAGATTTGTCGTTAAGATTCCCCGCCTGACCGCCAATCATCGGCTTGTTCTCATATTTCGTGGGGGTCGATCTCATACAAGGAATATGGACGGCAGCCCTAGCGACATCTTGTGCCAACAAGCTAAGTAACGTCATAGCAGGCTGCTCCATCGACGACGAGACAGGCACGAGTCTTTGGTCCGGTCTGTCCGGAATTTCGATTAGTCTCGATTGTCGTCGCATATTGAGTATCAGGGCGAAATATCAGCACGGCACATTCTCTGAAGAGACCCGATCCCTCATGCAACACTAGCAGGACAAACACTAGCTTCCTTTTATGATCGATGATGATCAACCAATTTCTGTCACGGACATAATAAGAGACTAAAGATAGATTAGAAAACGCCTTTACTTTAAATGGTCGGAGGAGGCTGGGATGCAGGAAAGTCTACGAGGCCGCCTTGTTATGCGATTCTCTGGCTACACGCCAGACAAAGCTATTATTGATGATTTGTCAATCCAATCCTGCTACCAACAACTATGGTGAATTAATATGATGTGTATTATTGATGATTTCAATCCTTGCTGTTTCAATTGTTCGTTCGCACATCAAACAAGCGGTTAATACGATTTAAGCTCACACGCTGTGACAGTACTTGTATGCCGTTATTCTTCACTAGAGTTGACAGCGATGCAAGGCTAACAACAAACGTTCCAACATTACAAATCGTATAAAACTTTTTATGAAATTTGCCCTGAACGCCTTCAAACATACCTACGTGTTGGCGTAAATATGGGCTTCAGACGGGTGAGCAATCTAAAAATCGAGATAACACAGTTGTTTACGCAGACGAACATACACCATTGGATGTTTACTGACGAAACAACGAACTAGCACGTTTACAAGTACAGATATAGATTTTACTAGATCTCTAATATGTGCACATTATGTTAGATTCATCGACATTAACACACCTAGGTTCCGCGTAACATTTATGATGCCGTCCACAGCGGACTGCAGCGCAGAATGTGCTGAGGTAGATTCCGCAGAAAATCTTATATCAAGAGCAAGCATCGTATGCAGCAATGAAGAGACGCAGTCTCCTGTGGAACGCCAGACGGTGCAATGGTTTGTCATTTCTAACAGTTACAGAGCGCCGACGCAAATCCACATTAGTATCTTTCAAATAGATTATTCGCAGACATATAATTAGTTATATGTCTGAGTAGTATCCTTTCAAACATGACTTAGGCAATCTAGCATTGAGACACAGAGCAATAGTTCTCAATGTGCCTGTTAGGCCCTATATGATGTATCGGTGTTACAATACTCGGTTTGAATAGGTTGGAAGTATGACCTGCGTGATTGCTCAAAATTAGCTTAAAATATCCCTCTAAAATAGATAGAAATTTCATATTATTTCATATAGGGAGATGCCATCAGGTGTGCAATTGCATTTGAATTTCACTTGGGAGGCACAAATTGTAACTAGAAGTCACACGTTGTCGTAGTAAAAACGGGACCAGCTTTCACTGACGCTTATGCTCTTTTTGGTTGGGATGCGAAAACGCCTTGTTGCTTTTATGAGTTTGCGGCGGTTTGCACTGTATGAGGTAGGATCTAGAAGCGAAGAGATGAGTCGTTCGAGACGAACTAGAT
Organism: Dermanyssus gallinae; assembly: GCA_003439945.1. NCBI lineage: Eukaryota > Metazoa > Arthropoda > Arachnida > Mesostigmata > Dermanyssidae > Dermanyssus > Dermanyssus gallinae. Next base: position 1,002,636 of record QVRM01007094.1, on the reverse strand, counting down.
ATGACGGCAAATTCTCAAGCTTCTTGTTGACCGCACTAAGAGTGACAGCTTCGATCAAAAATGATAGCACCGCGTGAACTTATTGTGCATCTGGTTAACATCAACGTGGTCTGAAAAGAACGCGCTCCAGCGGATGAGGTTGAAGTGAGTTGCCACTATCCCAATAATAATGGCGCCTCAGAGCCGCCACCCAACAATGAAGACTCTGAGAACAGTCTGTCAGCATCCGCAATGGAGGCGATGCAGTTAACTACGTCAATCGGCGCCTCTGGCAGTGCCAACATTGTAAATAATCACCTGAGGACAGGACCCACTCTTCGACCAAAGTGCATTGCACTAACGAATATTGTAAATGACCTGTTTTGACCCGCTCCTGTCAATCGATATCTTGGTATCCGAACCCCTCGATCAGGCTGAGTTCCTTGGGTCTTATTTTGCGTCGGTGTTTCCGACAGCACCTGTCACATTGAGGTCATGGCCTGAATCTGTTGTTCCGGTTCTTTCACCTCTCTGTCGTCACACCAGTGTTCGGGGGTCGGACACTTGCCACTAATTACCGGCCTGTCTCTAGAGGTAGCACCACGTGCCCGTCATGGAAAAAAAATTGTTGTAGACTATTTCAGCAATTTTCTTAGCGGTGTTGGTTTTATCGATGTCAACCAATATATTATATTTGTTTTATTAACACCCAAGCGGGGTAAATGTGTTTATGTTACATCAAAATGTTTCGAGACACCAACAATCTAGCGTTTGTTGGTGTCAGCCAATATGATTTTACCTAGAGAGACAGACGTTATACTTGTATTCAGTTACTGGAAATCATACCGAACTGGGTGATGGCTCAAGCTCAACGCACACTGTACGAATATATACGAATATTTCGACTTTAGCCGTGCATTCGGTCGACTAGACAAAAAAAAAAAGGCCACCAGCTGGTGCTTCAGAAATGAGTGCGCGCCTGGAGCCGCAGTAGAGCGTCGTAGACTGGTGCGGCTGAATCGTCAAGCTGGACGATACTTTCTCAGCATCGTCTCGCTATGCCTCAAGGAACCCTTCCTCTTGACCCTTTGTTGTGGTCATTTTTTGTTTTAGACATCTAACTCTTATAGCCCAGATGGACTGACTTATAAATTGTATGTGGATAACTTTTATATTTTTTTCAAATGTTAAAAATGGCATTGACTGTAAGCTACTGCGGTCTCGTACAGATGGTGTATCCCGTTGGGCTCAAATGAAAACAGGATAGAATTTCTGTCCCAAAACGTGCAGCTCTAAAAATGGGCCGCCTAAATCACTCGTATGCTCTCAATAGAGAGTCTATACTCGAGGCCTATACGGAAGAACGTTAGTTACTGTGCAAAACTGTTTAATACGCGTATGATACTAAGGCTATTCAGTTGTTCTGATGTATGGTCGCCTAATCAATCATGTTATATTGATATTTTCTAGAAAATTTGGCGTCGATTTATAAGACTGGTTGTAACTGATCGCTGTGACATATGTCCTAATGCTATTGTTTTTACCAAATGTTGATGTACATAGAAAAGCCGGCCATAGTGTTGTAAAGCGAACTTTGGCCGTTGGTGAAGAACAGCGTTTTTTAAATTAACAAATATAGCACCCTCCCATCGATCAAAGTGCATTGCACCGACAAATATTGTGAATGACCTGTTTTCTTGGCGAGAAGTTCATCAGGATAGACGCTTCGTATTCTAAAAAATTAACTTGACTTGACTTGACTTGAAAAGTCATAGCACGAATTTACTCGGATAGAATTCGTGGTCGAAGACGCAATAACTACGTTTAGTGCAGATGTGCTCAGCTTCCTTTTAACAGTTAAAAATCGACACAAAGGCGTTCTCAATAATAAAAGTATGCTTACTTGTAATATCTTGACGTGTTAAAAATCTGATATTTTTGTACTGTAGTACTCCCTATGAGTATACACATATGGTGTGGCAAGGGTCACTTGAGGGTTTTAAGCAAATTCACATAAAATACTAGGTACAGTCAAAATTCAAGTTTGATTGGAAAGTAATAACGGAATAATAATATTATACTAATAAAGGAATATTTTCCTTCAGCTCGTTGATGGTAGCGAAATTACCAGCGAACACCTTGCTCTTCAACGACAATCCACAGGAAAAGTCTAGCGGCGTCAGGTGACACGAGGTGGCCACGGAACGTCTGCTTCCTGGAAGATCATCACAATTTTTTTGAGCAAACGTATATTCATAGTACAGCCCATTAAGCTCCCCTCTCTGAGATATTCCCAATAAAATGGTATACAACGACGATGTTTACAAACACCCTGTGTTTATTTATATATATATATATATATATATATATATATATATATATATATATATATATATATATATATATATATATATATATATATACAATGACGATGTTTACAAACACCCTGTGTTGATATATATCTATATATATATTCCAAACACCCTATATACAGGGTCTTTGAAAATGTTTGATAATCGATAATAAGTATTGAAGAGCTCGTTAAAGCAAATCTTTTTCCAACATGGTTTCAAAGAAGTCCCGACTGTTTCAGAGTGAGAGTTAAATTACTACAATTTGTGACACTGGTGTTTTTGCCCGAAATAAGAGCATAAAGTGTACTGTTGCGAGACAACTAGTCTTCCTAGACAGAAGCTGAGCACACCGTCGTGTTTGTGAAAAAAAATCTGCTTAATAATGCTTAATCGAAAAACATATAAGGCTGGTCAGAAGATGCGACATGGTCGCTTAGAAGACAAGTCGCAAAAAAATTAAGTTCTTTATTAGCATTCACGCCAAATATTTCAAAAGCAATACCCTACGACCACTCACAGTGCTCAAAAGTATTCAGGCAAATGTGCATTTCATGACGTTCACTTTGGTAACAAAATTATGTTAATGCGAGTTGCGGAGTAATTACGTTTTTGGCGGGCATGTCGAGATTGAGTGCATGCATACATGACTGTGAGGCGACGTTGCGGCTGTCGCGCGCGACACGTCGGCGGTAGTGAACGTCGCCACACAGTCATTTTACATGCACTTAATTTCGACATGCCTGCCGAAAAATCTTAGCTACTCCGCAACCACAGCTCGCATTGACACATATTTGGTTCCAAAATTATGGTAGGGTCATGAAATGCGCATTGTCCGAATATGTCAGTTTTGAGCACTGTAAGTGGCCGTAGGGTAATGATTTTGAGGTATTTGACGTGAAACCTAATAAGGAACTTCATTTTTTTGACGAATTTTCTCTAAGAGACCCTGTCCCATTCTCTGACCGGCCTTATATGTTCTTCGGAATAGGCAGAATTTTCTCACGAACACGACGGTGTGCTTAGTTTCTCCCTAGGGGGACTGGTCTCACAACAGTACACTTTATGCTCTTATGTCGGGCAAAACACCAGTGTCACAAATTATAATAATTTAACTCTCATTCCGAAACAAGACTTTTTAGAGACCATGCTCCATTAGAAAAACACTTGATTAAACGAGTTCTACAATTTCTACAATCAATTATAAAAAAAATTCCAAACACCCTGTAAAAAAAAAAATATATATATATATATATATATAAGAGAAACACATAAAAACTGTAAACAGCAATACATCGCGTGCCTGAGTTACTCCATCATAAACAAATTTGCATTTCTTCTAAAGCTCAGATTTGATGCCATACTTACTTTACTTCTGGCCTAACTAGTGGCATGAAATTAGCAAACTACTAGAGGCTACGAAAATCGTTGGCACAAGCGTGAACCTCACAATTCTTAATTAGGGGAAGTATGTAACGTGATTATTGTTAGGATTAACATGAGTTACATGTTTGTATCATACATGCCATTGTGCATATGACCAGCAACTAGAAAACGCATAGAAATCACTTGCTATGGAAAAGTGGATTTCTTATCCACACTTATTCGCAATGAGCATTGCTTAGAGAAAATTCGATCGACAACAGGGGTCGAACCGGCGGCACCCGGCGGTAGATGATAATCATGGCTAGCGCACTAAGCCCCTACACCACGCCTCTACCATTATATCTAGTTCATGTTAGCCCAAATGGCACACGATCGCCCTGTGCAACCAGCTGCGCTGCCTGTGTCCGTGTCAGGTCACAAACGAGGCCTGACCGTGTAATTATCCATGAATTTCTAGAAGCAGACCTGCCGTCCGTGACGCTGCTGATTTTCTTGTGTAATGTAATATACGTATAATATAAATAAAGCATGGCCATATTATAATGCATATATTCATATTTTTTCTTTTGCCCAATTGAAAGATTTGCGTGTATGTATTTTTGCAGACTAAAGCACCCATTCGTACTTTCGAACCAATATATATTCTGTCACAAGAGACACAAGAGTTACCAACTAATCTTGGTTTGAACGTTGGGTCTCAATTTGAGCACTAGCCTTACATAGTACATAGCCAATTCACTCAATAAAGTATTTCCTAATTTAAGATTAAGGAAAGGAACTTTTTTTACAAACATTTAATATTTGGAATGATATTTCAAGATAGAGCATCAGACAAGATAACATATAATTAAGAATTGCGGTTTAAACCACTACTTGCAGACTCGAACACTTCAAAAATCACCTGTACGTGTATTGAATTGTACAACATAAAATATGGTGCAGATACTACTATACATAATAAAGCAACTTACAGCAGAAAACAAAAAGCAGAAGATCTCATCTGATTTATGTGTGTAACCCACCGTATTTGGCTTCTTTGATACATGTTTAAAACGCCTCAGCGATAATTTCGGCCTCATTTGATAAAATGCTGTAAGTGGCAGGCTGGGGATTTAGATTTTCGTACATCAACAGAGCCTACACTTAGACCAGTCATGTCTTAGAAAAATCATTACAGACTAGTATTCAATGCTTCAATGTTTTTTTCTCACCCAGATTGGGGCGTAATGATAACTACGTAATATAGATAAAATATGTACCACTAGTTTGAATGTTATGCTAAGTACAATACTAGTACGGGTCAAGAACCCAGTGCATTGTTCGACATGTAACGCTTCACACCAGCTGAATAGTGAGTGATTGCAGCAGAAATGAATAATCGCAGAAACCGAATTAAATGCATGATGAACAAGCAAGTTAAGAAAATCGACGGAGACACCAATCAGACCTTTAGCATAGGCACGTTATAATATATTCCACAATTTCCAACGCGAATCCTTGCGACATCCTTGCGAATGCTGTGCTAATTATCAAATGCTGAACAGCATTTGGGGGAGAAGGCTGTCCAACAGCTGCTTGTGGCCTCTGATATTTCAGCTTGGACGATGCCTAGGACAGGGAACATTTACGCAATATTACATAGTACATGTATATACGAGCATCTATAGTGAGGGAACACTTGTTGAGCATTTAGCTTTGCTCAATACGTAAATTATTTACGGAACAGAATGTTTGCAATGCTTACGTGTTCATTTCCACATATATATATATATATATATATATATATATATATATATATATATATATTGAATGTGGCTGACTCTGTATGAGATGGAGCTGTACAAAGGTGGCATTGTTTGTCATTTGTAGCAAGACGAGCCTGACGACATCAAAGGCTACAGCTCCTGTGTCTGCTACTGGAACGCAGGCATTGCTCGGCCTAAATAATAATCGATGTGTGTTTCATTCGGTCCGCATAATGACAGCAGGAGCCACTGCTGCTGCGAGCAGCATAGGCAGGGGGCCGCAAAAAGGCGCGCGAACTCGCGGCCGTTTGCGGACTACAGTCAGAGAGATCAGCACCAACAGAATCGTACAGGTAGGCCTAGGCGGCACAGTTGTAGTAGTAGTTGTAGTTGTAGTAGTAGTAGTCGCAGTAATAGCAGCAGCGACAGCATCGACAGTTGAGTATTGGTCAGTTATTTTACTAATTCACTAAGTCACCTGGTGATAGGAGGCCGGCGGGTTCGCTGTTGTTGCTGCTGATCTTGTTGTATAGTGTTTCTGCAGAGACGGAAGATCTCGTAAAGTATTTGTGCGGAGCCGGAAGACCTCGTAGGTGACCTACGAGATCTTCGGGGTCTACTAGGCTTTCAAGCGATTTCTGAACCTTCCTAACTGATGGATCCATCGTCCTTCTGGCGGGCGGCTGCCTACGCTGAACGAGTGACGACGGTCTGAACGGCGACAGAATGACCGGCTGCTACTGCCGGTTTACCACTTCCACCTGCTAAAGCGTCACGAGCAAACAAACAAACAAGCCGTCTAGCTCCCTACGCTCTTCCCCTTAGCCCACTGACCCACCCAAAACAGCGGCCGTCGATGGCCAATCACACAACCACGAAATTAAATACTAAATACTCTAGAAGCAGCAGTCGTTTACATGCATATATGTATCTAAGGCAATTATTTGGCAGAGCTTCGAAAGCACTACCTGAGAAATAAGAAAGGAAATGTTTATTGCTTTCTACGTTTTTACCAAAATTGCCGATTGATCCGCCAATATATATATATAGAAACTTATTACTAGGTATTTTGTTCTAAGACCAAATAATCTCCGGAGCGGCGTTTCCATCCACCCCCACGAGATTGCTCGGGTGGACGTTGTGAACAACACATTTGCCTGGAGGATTGCACGTTGTTCACAGATTCAAAACGACTTTGCTTCTATTGTAATACCCCTTTTTCAATAAAGGTGATATGATATGATATATATATATATACTGGTCGCCAATAAACGGTAAATTTTGAACATTGTATTGACCTCAGCTTCTGCATAGACTACCGAAAAAGAGATTATTAAACCTCAGTCAGCGGCGTTGATTTCCACTTCCACAAAAACCGCCAGCGTATATATCAACAACAACTTCGGAAGCCCCTAGCTCGTTATGTATCGTACCAAGGCAGAGCCATGCGCGAACTACACATGCGTGATACAAGAATCACTGGCAGAAGTCTCTGCCAGTCCGGCCCGCTTCTTTACGTGGCATGCGCTGGCGGCCGTGTCTTCAGTCAATTATCGCCATACTGTCTTAAAACGCATATCTGGGCACCGAATAGCGATTCTACAACTTAGTACGATTTTCGTGTACCACTTAGTGCGACTTTTTTTATGCAACTGATACGCATCAACTGCTGCGCAAGAAAGCGATCCCGAACACAAATATGTCAGGCCAACACTGGATACGAGGAGAGGATCCTCAGGCCAGAGAATCTTCTCCTCAGGCCAGAGATGAAGATTCATGCTCTGCCTTGTTTGAGGAATCGCTCACGAGATCTGCCGCTGTTTCTTGCGGTTCACCACCAGCCCAATGGTATACGCAGCAGTATCCGCCAGCGAGGCATCAGGCGGACTCCTAGTAAATGGGCCACGGCAGCTGAGAAAATGAAACACTTTGTCCGCAGCCGAGTTTGTCGTACGGAGCTCCGACATGGCCCACCGACACTTTAAAATTCGCCGCGAACAGGATTCGCCTGCGTCAAGCCCAGAGGTCGAAGCCCGCAGGGTAATCTTCGCGTACAGAACGGTTAAAGCAGCGGCGGCTTTCGTTCTTCCTGGGATGATCCCGTGACGTCTAAAGGCAGTCGAACGATACCAGTTATGATATAACCCAAAAAATATGCGGGACGTCAGCGCGCAATTGGCAGGAGAAGTAGGACGGTCCCTGGCCCAAACATCAGAAGCTGGCTCAACCGACCATGAGGAGAACTAACACTCTACATCAGCCAGGCCTTCATAAGTCCCGGAAACTTCCAATCCTACCTGTTTAGGATCTGGAAGGGTTTTTAGCCCCACATACGTCAATTGCGGCGGTGGACTCCATGACACTCTGGAACAAACATGTTGAGGTGTCCAGCATGGGCGGAGCAGCGCACACACTTACTAGAGCCTTTAAGAAACCGAACGGCTTTTAACCTACGAGACATCATCAAGAAAATTATGAACTATATCGTAGTGGAATAAAGCGTCACAAGCTTTTAAGACTATTCTACAGGAAAAGACAAGGGCGCCCTCTCTATTCGCTTGCGCCTCACCCTTGGCTCCCGGGAACACGCCCGCCAAGAGTAGTAGACTTACCCCCCGTTCCCCCCTAGCTATTTCATGTTCAGTTTCAGTTCAGTTCAGTTCAGTTCAGTTTTATTAGTTTCAAACACACGTTCCTTACAGAACATCCGTGTTTCATACATTGTAAATGTTGTTATGCGCATGTTATGCGCAAGCAGTTCCCAGTCCGAGTTTCACACCACAGGTCGTTGGTAGATGGAGTCCCACACTACCGGTCCGCGCTTGCAGCAAGCTTCCCTGCGCCGGTGTCCGTGTATGCAACCGTATTTTCCAGTTAGTCCTCCAAAAAAGGTTTCCAACAAGCGAAAGTTCTGATACACTAGAAGTAATTGAACTTTGTCAAAGTAACCAATTTAAGGGCGAAGACTGGCAAGGCCGAACCATAAACCAAATAGAACACGGACAGATGGCTACATGATTTGCGATGTCGCCAGAATAACAAGAAACACGTAGCATAACGAACTCAGTAAGGTTTGTCTATCTACTTATTTCTCAGGCCGTGAAATCGGATGCGACAAACTTCGTCTTTCTCCACAAACAACTGATCGAAGATGCTGCAATCCAAGCGGGATCAATCTGAACGGAGGCTCATGTTCAGGCTGGGAATGAGTCGACTGTCGTGAGTATATATATATATATATATATATGTATATATATATATATATATATATATATATATATATATATATATATATATATATACATATATATACAACTGAATATGCGGTTAAATGCACAACTACGCATATTGGCTTTAAAACATGTGCATCGTCATGACTTGCGTAACCTCATTTCCCTATTTTTTATGTGACCGCTGTGACCACGATATTAGCAAAATCTTCCGGCTACCAAATATGAGTGTAGATGGTTTTTAACTGCATTTACCTTTAGGTTAACGCAGACCTCAATTCAATCAAATGTATATGCATAGTTTAATTAGATATTGTTTGCGTTAGATATGTTATCCTTACGGAGAGATGTCGCATTATAGTACAGATTCATTCATATGTATCTGATTATGATATTTATTTACAAATGCATATGCCACCTTGACTCTTGGCGCCATAAAGTCGCAAAAACAACGTCAACTTTGACGACGTAATGACGACGGACTACTCAATTGAGTGTCGAATCTTGCCTGACTTTACGCCGTTTGGAGCTCAAAAGGGCAGTTAAATGACTTCGCGTAGAGTGGACGCATCTAGTCGCGACGGGACACCTCTACGAAGCTTGGCATTTTCCAAGCGGCAGCTCTTTCCGTACGCCCGTTGAAATAGAGAGTGGTAGCAGTTATTGTCGAATGGCGCCCCGCTGATGAGCTGCTACTGAACGAAGAATATGTGAAACGGGACACCAACTCACAGCATCGCTATATATATATATATATATAACTAGACATATTGGTATTACAACTTGGAACATGGCGTAAACGACACCACTGGGGCACATATATATATATATATATATATATATATATATAAAGGCATTATATTTCGTATAATACAAAAACACGAATTTCTTGATTTACTCTCTCCAAAGAAATTACTTTTTAATTGAAACCCGTCTGGGTCGAGGACATGTTGTGCGAAACCTGCAAGGGCTATGCAGTGAGCGGGATTGAATCGAGCAACAATCGCAGAAACGAGATGGTAGCAACACAAACATGGTGCGCCATGTATGCAAGAAGCGGGCCAGAGAGCACCGAATAGCCTACACTACTAGCGTGTTTGCAGACAGCCAGTCAAGCAGATACGAAACTATGTCGGAGCTGTGACCAACATTGACGACACTGGCGTCGACTGCATCATCCCAATCATTACAGCGTGATTCCGCGCGAGGGCGCCACAGGCGGCACTGTCCTGGAAAGGGCCGCCACCAATACTAATCACATCAATGCAGTTCGTACGAGGAAGACGGCACATCTGCGAAAGCGACAGATCTAGCGCTCTCCGCCATCCATCCACCCGCCGTAGCAGGCGCACTGAATCACTAGACAACGACGGCCTAGATGTACTTACTACTACTACTAATTGACTGCGCGTTCGTCTGTCGTTAGTCCATGCCATACATAGGCTAACAGAATGAGCGGCCGATCTGCACAAAGCGTATGCAGGCCGATCAAAATCATGCTATAGTGGGCACGGTGGCTAACCGCAACAATCACACGCGACAGCTCAGCAGGTACCAGCAGGATGCCCACTTCGCGGCTGTGTTTACCGAGATATGGACTAAGCAAAGTTGATTGTGATTCATAGTGAAGGTTTCGTAAGGTTCGGTTACGACATGTGTGTGGTGTGCGCCGGTACACCAATCGTGCAGCAGTGTGGCATCGCATGTCTTCGGTCCAAAGTTAAGCGCATACCACGGTGGCGCCAGTGACCGTGGTCCACCCGCTGAAGACGACGCTAGATCCTGGTGGATCTACTACCTGGAGAGAAAAAACGAATAGAAAGGTCCGCCGGGGAACAACTGTCAAACGTGTTCGCCCATCGTAAGATCCAAGTCAACGACAGCAACTAACATCAGGCGGCTACGGCGACGTTTGTACGGCGAACGAGACAGTAACTTGTAGAGGAGGAGAGAGCCCAGCGCTCATTAAAGTTATCAGTCAAGCTTGGCATTTCGTCAAGATGATCGGCATCTTCGACGGTATTCACAAGATCTTTCGACATCGCAAGAAGGGAGCGGTTGTCGAAAATGGTGTGTTTCGGCTGCACTGGCAGTTCACCGCCGGGCTGCTGCTTTTCCTGGCGGTGATTGTGTCGGCCCGACAGTATATCGGTACGCCTATCGAGTGCATACCGCCTGACAACGTGCCTATGGTAGTTGCCAATTCCTACTGCTGGATACACCCAACGTTCACGCTGACCGACGCCCACAGAAAAGTGGTCGGCGTCGATGTAGCGGCGCCGGGAATCGACAATTCGGCAAGGTACCGCGATAGAAAGCACGTTGCCTACTACCAGTGGGTGTACCTGACCCTTATCGTACAGGCGGTCGTCTTCTATCTGCCGCACTACGTGTGGAAGAGCTGGGAAGGTGGACTGATGGCAGCGCTGACTGGCGGAATCGTCAAGTCCGACGAGGAACGCCGCAAAAAGCGCGAAGTGATCACGTTATGGGTGGACCGCAATTTCGGAAGGCGCAATCTCTACACGTACAAGTACCTGCTTTGTGAGATGCTGTGCTTTTTCAATGTGCTCATGCAAATGTTCCTGATGGACAGCTTTCTTGACGGTGAGTTTATGAAGTACGGCATTCGAGTACTCGAGTTTCTTAACCAGGATAACGAGGATCGCATCGATCCTATGGTGTTCGTATTTCCTCGAGTTACAAAATGCATCTTTCGCCGTTTCGGACCGTCGGGAGACGTCCAGACGGAGGACATGCTCTGCGTGCTGCCACAGAACGTCTTCAATGAGAAGCTATACGTGCTTGTGTGGTTCTGGTTTGTGCTACTACTCAGCATTTTGTCCGGCCTTATCGTCTACCGCATTCTTATACTTATTCTACCGTCAATGCGTGAACGCCTTCTCATGAACCGCTGTCACCTCGGAGATCCCGACGACATTCGTCTCGTGGTCAAGAACACCAATATTGCCGACTGGTTCTTTCTCTACATGATGGGTCCGAATCTTGACTCGACGCTATATGCCGAGGTGATTGGAGAAATCGCCGTTACGCCAAAGGTGCGGTCAAACCGAAACGGCATCCGTCTTCACCACAACATCACTGAGAAAACAACGCTTCAGGCCACAGCGCCTGCTTGACATCGTTCTGAGTCCAGGATTGCTACGCTGCTTGTCCGGAAATTCCGCAGCCTCCTGAACGCCGTACGCAAATGCTTTCTGACGTGACGTTTCGTCCCTCAGAAAACTGGCCCGCCGTCTTTCAAGCGGAGAATACAACCGCCCTCGAAGTCCACCAAGCGATTTCCGTGTGGCGTGTGTTACCGAGAACGCACCTTTCGTTTACTGTTTAAGACCGCGTCTTGAATTGCGCGTGCCTCAGATTATCTGCCCTGCTCTGATAAGCGTACCTGAAAGGAAAAGGTTGCGACCTGCGTTACTTTCTCTGCATAACGGCAAAGCATCATATATACTGTATGACCAGATAACGCCAACCAACTCACGCTGCCAACACGCTACAAGCAATTCGAGCAAAACTCTGGACTCTCCTTAAACATATATGTATATATACATGTGTATATACATGCATGTATATATATAGGCATTGATATTATAATCGTTGCTATACCACTGCGTGTCTACAGCCGTTTTTCAATGCGACTCTTTGTCGTGTAGGCTAAGCTAGTAGCAGACTGCTATGTGAGAGCCATCTTCCTAAAATACAACTCAGTAGTACAAATTATAAAAGACGTAATTGCTATATATACATATATTTACATGGTGTGTTTAGATACAGAATATATCCATAACATATATATAGAATATAACCATCCAGATATAAAATTGTATATAGATTTTTTACCTATATGTATATATATACGAATATCCCACAACGCTAATTAATTCCAACCTACATGCGGTTCAAGGCTTGTAAACATGTTAAGTAACCCAGGATGTCGTTGTAATACATACACTTTAAGAAAAAAGAAAATATGTTTATAATGTGTATGTAACCGTGTATAATATATATATTCAGTTTTAGGGAGTTAAGTTATGTCTATGACTTGTTTGACGATGACAAAAACAGCGGTCAAGTAATTTGTTTTAACGTCCAAAAAAGATCTCTAAAAAACACCATATATATATATATATATATATATATATATATATATATATATATATATAACAAAATCACTAATTTAATATACCTATAATATTGTGGTTGGTCAGGTAGGACCGCACTTAGGGACGTTAGAGCAACTTCTATTTATATAATAAACTAAAATGGGTTCATATATATATATATATATATATATATATATATATATATATATATATATATAGAGAGAGCGAGAGAGAGAGATGTGAGAAAGGATAAGTAAACGTTTTGAATTGCATTACGTTTAAAATCTAAATTTTCTACACAAAAGATGAGCGATTGACAATCTAAGAGACTGCTCAAGATCGTAAATGAATAGTGCCCTAGATTAAGTCATCCTTTGAGAAGGTAAAGTTAATCACGTTTGGCAAGAGTCAATTTTTCTTTGAAGGAAAATAATCACGTACCGATTGTGACAAAACGATTTATAGTACAAAGCAAAATGAACGTGTTACAACGTTTTGAAAGAACGCTACAGGGCAAGTGACACCAAATGTAAAGTTCCTAAAAGCTGAAATATTTATAGAAGCTAAACTACAAATAACAACAAAAACCTAATAAAAAATGACCGCATTGATTAGTATCTTAATGTATTTTCAAGTATTTGAATTTGATTTGAGAAATCGCATATATGTATATCTGTGTATAGTCTATCTACCCTTTGAAAACAATAAAGGAGCACTTGAATTGAATAGTAGGTTGATGGAAAAGTTCTTGCCATTTTTTAACTAAAGCAAAAACACGAATTTGCAAGAACATGTGGGCTTATTTAATCCTCAATTGAATCTTCAACCAATAAACCCTCCAAAACGTTACGAATTCATTCATCTATATGCAGGACAAACGATTTCTCGCTTAGAGTTAAGGTGGTGACATAAACGCTTAATGCTACAAGCATTTGTTGCAAGTAAATTCTACTAAGATTGTAAATTACAAGGTTATCTGTGTACATGTTCAATTTTTAGGGCGGAAGCGAAGGCCCTGAGACATCACTGCATCTCCCGCATTTGGCTCTGCAGGGCAAAGGCAAAGCTACATGTCAAAATTTGGTGCACTATTTTGGAACTACTATGCGATGAATTGTCTTGCTAGATTTCTACTCGTTGCGGTAGCTGTAGACCAGGTAAGCTAGATAATTACTTACGACTGCTCTCTTAAATGCTTAAGGCATATCAGCCAATAGCATTTGCACCATAGATGGACTGTGCTGCTTAACGCATGTTTGCAAATAGGGACAAATCGTCTCGGTGGCGAGAGTGTCTGATGTCTTTATCATCCTGAAGGGCAAAGAAGAACTGACAGGGCCCACTTCGTGGAGAAGTATAGCTGTATAAACAGGCCGTCAGCGAGCCCGCTTGTAAGTTGACCAGCTGCTTCTGTGGAACATCATGGCGTGCTCGCGGAAGAGTAGCATGAACTTCAAGCACAAAGATTCTCCATATGTTTGAACAAAAAGGTCCATTTCTAGGAGACGTATTGGAATAAAAACGTTTGAAACGATACTGTGAGTATAGTTCAAGTATTTTTAAAAGTAATTACCAGAGGCCTGAGCGTAACTATCCCACTGCTTCACGAACCGAAGAATTCCCTGCTCCCAGAATTCCTGAGGTTGTGACCAGAGTCAGTCCTTCACTGGCATTAATCGTCCGAGTTAAACCGCATCCCGTTTAAATGTTTGGTAAAGGATCAAACTAATTGAAGTCGCAGGGCGACATGTCTGAGCTGTGAGACGGATGCTCGAGCTACTCCCACTTAATTTGGCCTACGCAGTTCCTTTTGCGGTTCGCTGAGCTTGTTCGGAACCCAACTTCCGGTAACCCAACCTACCGTGCGCAATAGTCCACACTGTTCCAACGCTGCTCCCTAGCATTACTGCCAACAATTGCATTGTGACACGCCGATCTCTTCTCACCAGGGTTCACCTTGTCGATAAGTCCGGCAGTGATTGCCATGCCACTCCGAGTCGTCAGTACACGGCCACCATCCAGCAATGAATAAAAGCCTTCCTAGATCTCTCACTACGTTATCCCAACGTGGCTGGAATTTAAATTTCCACCGGTTTAATTGTTACGACCGATACGAACGTTTCGTTTGACATTTGAACAGCTGCACACTTAGTTATAGCATCTTCATTGACTTCTGGGAGGCCTTCGACTTCCTCACGTTCAACAGCATTGAAAAATCTGGTATTGCAAACGATTTGCGTTTACCTAAATTGTTGGTCGTTTATGGAATATTTTACAATCAAATTAAACTTTGAGCAATGAAAATGTCGTTGAGCACTCACTATTGGACCAAACACATGATTTCGCAGAGAGAACTAGCCAACCTAAGCCCATGAATATTTGCACTTCTCGTTACCGATCTGCTCAGTTGTACAAACGTACGGCATCCCGCCGAAAAGATTATTAAGTTAGCATTGTGCATTACATAAATATCGTGCACCTATTATAAAGATAGCCCATAGCTGTGCTAATCAACACAGCGTCGTATTTCGGCTTTAATCGTGGTTAAAATGGATCTGAATAGAAGGATTTACAATGCCTTTATTGCTTTCAAATTAAAATATGTGCCCATGCGTTGGCCTCCTTCTATTCTAGAGGTGTGACCCTGCTGCAGTGGATGCAGGATACACATATCAAATACGTTGCAATTATGCACTGTTTCTGGTCCTGACACAGCCTTGTCCGGCATTCGTAAACATCATTATATGAGGACCTCGTAATACCCGTTCTTGCTATGGATTTTGTCATTGTTCATGCACCTCTTCTAACCGAAATTCACATTTCCAGCAAATGAAACATAACAGAAATGGTGCCTATCAGGGACATCAGCTGCTGGCGTCTCAAGTTGAGGACTAGAATTAAAAACATTTTTAAGGAGATTGTTTATAAGAGTAGAGGACTACGGAGCTCTAACAACCATTTCAAAAAGCACGGTGAGATGTCTAAACGGGGTACCAAACAGTGTTTTGAACAATTTAGGAGAGTACGGGCATGAGTGCACTGTTCATCGATTCAGCGGGATCTTGATTGTTAGAAAAGAGCCAATGCTACAATGAATAAACAATATTCTGTTTATAAACCAAAAACAAATTTCCGACATACTGTCCAAACTTGATGCGCTATATTTTTCTGTGCAATAGATTTAGTAATATGTGAGGAAAATACAAAACAATGGACAAAATATTGAAATAAAATAGACGCGAAAGGAAGGGTTTTATACCCCAGCTTTGTCGTGCCAAGCTGACACTATAATAATTCTAGGTGACGCCATGCCTTGGCACGAAGCTACACATACTGAAAAAAGTAAGATTATATTAGCTTAAGGTCTTAGTTTATATATATATATATATATATATATATATATATATATATATATATGAAATAGTGCGATAGTGTTTTTGTTTTTCTTTAAAGCAAAGATTTGGGCATTGCTTACAAGATGGGCGTACATAAAAATGTTTCGGCATTTAATTGTCAATCTCAAGGAACCATCTAGGTAAGCAGGAGACATGGAGGCAAATATCTGACGCACCCAAGCATCAACTGCACGCGCAAAACCTTTGAAGTTTTAATAGCTTTAAAATTAAGGTCATGTTTAAAAGGCAGTGGTAGTACCAGCGCTCATCTATGCAAATGCAGTTATTGTGATGTCGGAGCTGAAAATAAGACTTACCCCGGATTCACCATAAGTGAGATACGTTGATTATGTCTACAGCCAGGGAAGCTTTAAGTAAGACGGCGCCTTAATTCACCAGAATTGAGCGAATCTTGTTTACCAAATGCCATTCTGAGGCATGTTCATATAGCTGTACAGGTAGAGAAGCTGATAACAGACTATTTCTGCAAGGTCAGCGTAACACCGTCATCACCGGTCTGTGGGGCAGACAACGTACCTGCCCGGTTACAAAAAGTTTATTCACCGAGCCCTGCTTGTCTTGAAGTAAAAGACTGATTGTATTATCGAGCTGAGCAAGTAAACAGAATCGTATCAAATAGTCAAAAGAAAGCCTGCTCAGTGAAAGAGTGTTTGTGATGATTGCTGATCCATATCAGGTGATTAAATGCACATCATTATCATCCTTAGTATTTCATTTACTGCGTGAAACATGGAACTCGCGCTCAAACTTTGTTTTAGAAAAATGATACCTCAGGACTGTGCAATTATCTACCATGCACAAAAGTACGAGCATTGGTTACCTGGTCAGAACACCTTTCAGTTTCTCGAATGCGTCGACACAAACCTCATTTCACCCAAGGTGCATCTTTTTTTATCAGTGAAGTTAACGGAGACGCGATCGAAGCAAAGCTGTTTATGGAGCGCCGCAAGAAAGTTGTTAGGCCTAGCAACTGACGTAATTCGGGTGTATTCCTTGGGTGTGGAGACTCGTACTGTCTTCTAGCTTGCGACACGTGAAGAACTTTTCCTTCAATAAGGGCTGTTGCATGGCTTGAAAGCGAATAGTAGAACAGGTTGATGAAGGCGGATGTTTGTTAGACAATCCCCGGACTACTGGCGCTCCCCTACATCGACGATGCCGTCAAATTGGTACGGATTATTAGTGAATCATCATTGAGTCTACGTATCAATGTCATACCCGTCATAAACAATGCCATTTTCCGTTGCTCCTTATTGTACGTAAGTCATTGCCATGATACACATTTGCTCAAACCCGCCCTTACTTAGCGTCGCCAAAGTAGTTCGTTTTCCTGCATCATTATCCATATATGAGGTTGATCGTTGTTAGGTAGGCACTAAAGATGTATTCAATCAATCAAGCTTTTATTTCACCATGAATTGGTAGATTAGGAACAACGATTTAGGACGGAACATATTTCACTTGCGAGGTAACAGACTCCCCTTCAATTTCAGTACATTCGAGTATGTGGTAGCGCCCGAGTCACATTTTTCACAAAAACTACACACACAATCTTCAATACTGAAACAGTTAGGTTTCATACATATATAATTGTGGTATCCATGCCACGTGGTTCGACAAATGGTTGTACGATTATTTTGTGACGCTTCGTTCCACCTCTGGGAGGCGAAAGCTGGTCCTTCGGTATAATTATTCATAACGAAATGCATGTTCTTAGTCTCTCGAAAATCTCTGTAGGCGTCTAACACTTGTGGACTGACCGGTAGCTTGTTCAGTACCAACCCTTTCTGTTAATGTTTGTTCTCTACACAGCTCCATTGCGAGTGCTGCTGACGCGTTCTTTGGTAAGCCCAATATTCGTTTTATATACCAAGCCTTTATTTTATCTAGACTCCTCATATCGCTTTGGGTTAAGTGTGTTGCGACTACGGGCAAACAGTAACCTACAATTGGTAGTATTTTCATACGAAAAACATTCATGCCGGTTTTCAAGTCTACGTCACGAAGGTCACTAAGCAGAATTATTGCAGCTGTGGCTTTGGCCCGCATCTCCTCAATATGCCGATTGAAGGAAAGTTTTGGGGTTATGGTGACTCCAAGGTAAGTAAAGTGGCTGACAAGTTCGAGACATTGTCCGTTAATTTTAACGGTGGTCCGCCGCGGCATATGCCCCTTCTCTGCTAAAGCGGAGAACTTTCGTCTTCGCAATGTTGATTGTTTGTTTGTTTTCTTCGCACCATTTTGCTGTTGCATTGAGGTAATACTGCATGTAGTCTCGGGATTTGGCTAGTATTAAAAGGTCGTCAACATAAAATACGTGGGGTGCTTTGAATTCATGTAACAGATCTGCTACTTCGGCCGCATACAATATGAATAAAAAAGGGCTGGCCGAGTCGCCCTGTGCCACGCCCGTGTTCTGCGTGACGGTCTCCAGTACATAGCGGTCACATTTTTAATGAATATGACGTTATGACTTAGCATGTCACGCAGCAGATTAAATATCGTACCTGTTATTGAAAAGTTAGACCTGATTATCTCGAGGAGTCGATCCTTAGGTATACAATCGAATGCAGTTTTAAAATCGATAAAAGCCGCGTATGTCATTTCCTTGTTACGATGGCGATGTGTCACATGTTCAAAAACAAACTTTACTGCACCTGCAGTTGATCGGCCTTGAGTAAAACCATATTGTTCATGTGGAATCATATCTTGCGTAATCGCTTGTAATCTTGAAACGACCAAGGACGTCAGGATCTTAGACAGGACGATGTATTAAAGGCGCAGATAACTAAATAACCGTTAATTAATTTTTCGTTAATGGTGGACCCCTAAAATGACTTTAGTAACCCCTAGATATAACTTTTAATTCCGGCAAAACCAAATTAAAATATTTTTATTCTATTCTTAATTGAATTGCATTGCGTTTTGTCACTATCCGTATCAATTGACGCCGAGAGCGAGACGATAAAACGATTATCATCCTTAGTACTTCATTTACTGCGTGTATGAATTTTTGAATAGACAATATACTGTTGTCCTTATATTGTTCGAATAAAATATTATTATTATTATTATTATTATTATTATTATTATTATTATTATTATTATTATTATTAATATTATTATTATATCAATTTCGAATCAAATTTTTCGAATATAATTTTAATACAATTTGAACAATGAGTTTTTTTAATTTTAGACATGAATTTGTGATCACCGCTTCCACCCTCTGGGATAGCGCAAAAAGGTTTTTACAAGACGCAGCATCCAATTGCGTCTTAAGCTTCAGTTGCCGACGTCTTCAACTAACACCTTCTTTACGCGTGGAAAAACGTTGTCAGCTGAAGTTTTTGAAAAAAGTCCGAATATTGGTGGCATGCCACTAAATAGATAAAGCGACGAACAATTCACAGAAAAAAACATAATTTGTAGATCCCAACCATAGTCGTGTAATTAACCATTTTAAAAACTCACGATACCCAAATAAGTGTAAATACAAAACTTAGAAAATTAATAGACATAGTAAGCACACTCGTAAAAGTTACGCAGTTATCTAGGTCATCAAATAAAGCAAATGGGAACGACTCAAAATTGTGGTGAAACGTGTTTCCTCTTCCCTGGCGTGTCCCCAGAACGAGCAAGTTGTGCCTACACAGTTGTGCCACGTTACACCGACCTAAGCTATCTAGCCGTCATAGTTATCAACCATTCGTTTTTTAGCTTCGCAGCTTTATTGCGTGCGAGAGAAGGAGGAGAAAGCCGGGTGACCCAGTTTGCTTTTCAGGTGACATCGTTCTTTAACAGGATTGATAAGGACCGTCTTGTGTACGATAACAATCGTAGGAGGTAGCTGTAGTAGTGGTGACGACAGGAACAGTATGCTGTCAAGGTCAGAGTTGGCGCGTGAATGTTTTCCCTTGTGCTTTCCCTTGCTGGCTTTCGTTGCCGATGCGCGGTTCCCGTTAGTGCAGCGTGTATAGTATAGTGTAATCACTATTTTTCCCACCGGTGCGACGAGTCATCACCGGGTGGACGAAACACACCCACTCACTTACACACTAAGTGCGTGGACGACGATAGCGTCGTCGTCATTGTCAGCGTTGTTGTTGTTGTTGTCAACGTCGGCATCAGCATTCTACGATTTACTACCAGACCGTCAGCATTCTACGACTTACGACTACCATGTGCCAGAGGTGTACCAACATGATTGTGCGCAAGTATGATACGCACTGACGTGTTGGCGGGCAATCGGTCCCATTCGGCGAACGAAAAGTCTGGCGACGACGACGACAACAATATATTCACCAGAGGTGGAAAAAGCGTACCATTTTTCCACCTCTACTGTATCTCGTCTCGTCGGCCGGAAGGAGTGCTCGGAGACGAAAAAAGGCAAATCAAACCTAAAACAAAAGTAATCGACGACAACGACGACGACCAGTGAGCGTATGTTACTTCTCGAAGGTGACGAGATCAAGAGCAGGTCTTGACAGCGCTGTCCCGATGCGAATACGCTTTGCCCGGTCAACGATGCGCACCCATGTCATTGAATCTGATACGTCAACTGGCTAAACACCTTTGCCTTGCCGAGCCAACCCGACCATGATGTTGACTCAGTGGGGGGGGGGGGGGGAGGGGGGCAGCAGGGTGCGGCAAATGGAGCGAACGCTTTTACCTATCAAGTGTTCACCATGCTACTTTTCATCGCGCTTTAAAGCATCGACGAAAGTCGAGACCGTGGGCGCAGATGCTTTGACACATAGATTTCCTAAAAGCACAAAATGACCAACTCGACTAAATGAAAAATATTGCATATATATTATCAACGCACTTTATGAAACTCGAATAGGGGTTTTTACTTCAGATGTACGGACGCCTAACCGAAATGCGTATCGCCTCTTGAAAATCAAACCTTGTTTGTACGTTGACGTAGCTAGTGTTTGAATTCACACTTTCGATCTATACCTAAATAACGCATTACACATAACTGCGATAGACTTATGTGTGTATGCAACAATAAGCTTTTCATCGATATTTTCAACTATCCTTGATATACTACTTATTGTTTTCTAAATTATCTAATAATATAACATAGCATAACATGAAATCACCGTAATTATATGTGTTTTGTATATGTAATGTTAGAGACTTAGATTACTTCGAGAGGTTATCCTAGATATCTGATAATAGATCTTGCACAGCGTGCGCCCATGTGCAACGTGTAAAAATGTCTGTAATATTTGTGACATCGTCTGCCGGACCGATTGTCATCAATATACAAGTTTCTTATTTGGGGCTCAAAAGGAAATGACCCTCTAACGAAAAATGTCTATGTAAATGACAAAAACGTACTACATACGTTTTCGGTTTTCTATCCTTTTTGATATGCATGTTTACGTTGGTTTGTGTATCAGCATGTTAAAATGTACTATAAAAAACGCATATCAATTAAAAACTAGAATGGAATATAAAAAGTATTTTAGGAACACATGTTTCGAGAGGCTCAAACCGGCTAAAACCAATAAAACATGTATTACCCTAGAGAGAAACAACTGAAGCCTCGGCCAATTACCACGGTAGGCCCAATAGCTTTCACTGAGTCAAATATACAAATATATTGGAAGTTTTAGTGGTATGTATTAGCAATATAGCACTTCCTCAAAGGCGCATCTCACACGAAACAGATGCGAGGTCCTGGTTTGACTCCTCGCCAAGGGGAAACGGAAATTCCATTTTAATAAGTAGTTCGTTGCGCAAAAGTTCCACGCAACCTCGGATAGAACTGTGCATAAATGTGTTTAAAGCTTTCTGAAAGTCGTAAAACAGCAATATAATCAAACTCACTGTGCATAAATGTGTTTAAAGCTTTCTGAAAGTCGTAAAACAGCAATATAATCAAACTCACAATTATACGCCTGAAAGAACATTTTTGCTAAGAAAACAATGTGTGAACTGGCATTCCGGCCGGTTATGTTTACGCGACAGGTTCTACCTCACCCCAAGAACTATGAGCAACTTGTAGAAGGTATTTTACAATACTATCAGCAGCATATTTGTATCTGTGTTTGATTTAGTTAAGAAAATTCTATGCAAATTCTATACACACAGCATAGCCTTGCCACATAGACATGGCAATATTCTTCGACCGTTGTTTCCATTCAAATATGTTGATTTCACTCAACTTGAGCATAACCTTATACATTTCACGTCGAATTATGAAAACAATCTTGTAAATTTCATGTATAAGATTGTTTTCATAATACTCTATATTCTTCACCCTTCCGGCGTGAGAAGTCGTGCACTGATGTGTACTGCGCTTTCCACTGCATGGTAATTGGCACAACTCTGCAGGAAGAACCGGCAAGAGCACAACTCGTACTCTTTACAAAAGGCGGTGCTTGAACATAGTATTAGGACGTGATAATTCTGCGCCATGTGCCTGGTGTATACGCAAACCCAAAAGCCAAGTTACGGGAAAGAGTTAACAAACTCCAACGGTTGACCGCAGCAACGTATAAAATCTCTGGCCAATCGACTTCGATACGACGTCTGAAGTTTATGGGTTTGATGTTTCTAATGTTTATCTCAAGTCCCTTGAAACAAGAATCGTCTGTATCATCGAGGTAGTGAGCTTGATGGTACTTGGGCAACGACGAGCAAGATATCTACATGCCTTACTACCAAGCATTTTTAGTACTCCTATTGGATGTAGGAACCAAGAAGTTCAGCAAGGAGAAGAGTAAATGAGACGCAGCAGAGCGAGTTTCCTTCTGAGATTCATTCACGTTTTGTTTAATCTCAAACACATCACGCTCACCATCTACCAATAAAACGTCATCACCTCAAGAAACTTGCTAATACGCTCAGGACGGAGCCATTCACATTTGCCCGTTTGAATGATTCGATCAGCAGGTGACGAGCGGCTTTGACAAACGCCTTAACGCAGTCATTAAACACTGCATGCAGATAGCCTCTGAGTTGTGCCACAACTCGCTCGATTTTTGACTGGATTAGATTTTTGTTTATTGTTTTATCTTTTTTATTCCGTATTGCATCACAGGTTTCTCAACCTCTCCTACGGCAGAATTTCTCCGCTGGAGGGGCCTGTTCACGCCTTAAGCTCTTTTATTCGGAAGTAACCATAGAGCTTGGCACACCTACTCCACCCCGAAAGACAGATTAATGTTTGCTGCTCCAGTATAAAAGCAGATGCTCTACAATTGAAGACACGGCTGCAGCGTCATGATGGAACAAACTACCCGTTGGGTGGCTCTCTAGCTATCCGCCACTGAGCGGGTTTACTGCCCTGCAAGGTCGCACGACATAAGCTGAGGGCCTCGTTCTAGTTTCTCGAGCAGCCGTCATTGCTCTCGCCTCGCGTGCTCTCGTTTATGTTCATAACAGTCTCTTATATAGGCATTTCTACAGCCAAAACCTTTTCTACTTCACTGCAGGTGTGGGGCGAACGATAATAAAGGCGAGGTTATGCTTCAATTGATGGATATTAAATAGAAAACAGCAATTCTATCACCCGATGAATGCAATAACCCGAGCTTAAAGTGGATGCCAGAGTATAAGCATACATACTTCAAGTCGCAAAAAGAATTGCAGAGCGAACACCAGACGCACACGTGTCGTATCATATTGATTAGCAATAAATGTCACTACAAGGCTGTCGTTAAATTTTATCAAACGCTAGCCCAACAATTGGTTGGTTCGTAAAGCGAAATTACTTTAGTACGCAGTCGATCTTACAGCAGACCGCTTAGCAGATACTATTTCAATTCACTTTAACTATATGCTCCAAGTACTACGACGATCGACGGTAATGATCAAATGTGCGCACACTCCTGATAAAATAATTGCGTGGTAAACAGCGCGGTATAGATGAAAGTATAGAGATTGCACTTAAAGCTGGCACAGTACCCGCTCGAAGAATGCATGACTAGTCCCAGTCCGAACGAATAGTGCAAAATGGCCTACTGATTAGTTCGAGCTCATATTGCCGAATCATTTTTGTTGTCAACAGCATATCGCTATTCATACAGCATATTGAGAAGACCCTTAACTGCTAGTTGTTTATGTGAGTCTCTCTTTCTCTCCCTCTCTTTCTCTTTATATATATATATATATATATATATATATATATATATATATATATATATATATATATATTTATATACCTGCGTTGGGTAATTTGTTTTGACGTTACATACATGAGCTTGAATACTGCTATCCGCTGTTTCGCTTATCCAGCTGTAGACATGCCGTTATATGTACGTACATGACTCTGGGTCAGTCATCGTTAACAGCGCGTCCTGTACTCCTAAACAAGATATATCATATGTTCCGAACAAAAGTGATATATCTCTTCGCCGTTATTATTGACGTTGGGCTGTCTTTGAGACCGCTGCTCGAATAATAATAATAATAATAATAATAATAATAATAATCCGAACATGCAGAAAAAGAAAAGTGGCGTAAATACACAGAGTTAGAGCATAGATACAATTTCGTGCCGATCGCAATGGAAACATTGGGCCCGTTCAGCAGAAGTACAAGGAAATTTATAAAAGACTTAGGTGATCGAATACGAGCAAACACCGGGGATATACGCGAAGACGAATTTCTGAGGCAGCTGCTTTCACTGGCAGTTTGCAGAGGAAATGCCGCGTCGATATTAGGTGCGATGGGCTGAGAATAGCTAGATGGTAACCATGAAATAAAGAGGATACACATTCACACCTCACAATTGTATTGTCCTAACACATAATAATGATAATAAATAATAATAATAATAATAATAATAATAATAATAATAATAATAATAATAATAATAATAATAATAATAATAATAATAATAATAATAATAATAGATGAAAGTTCGTGACACAAATATTACAAAGGGGTACGTGATTTTGGGACGATACAAAATGATCTCTCGGGTGAAATTCAAAAGTGGCACGCTTCCTCGGAAAATCTCATGTAGGCTGACGATCTGGTCCAGTACTTGAACACCGGTTTTATCTGCAATAATCGATAACTTTAGAGCAATATGTGGTTATGTGGATCATAACTGTCTTTAGATAAACCTAACAACAACCATGAACTTTCGATCAGAATGGAAGATTGCCGGAAGCGACGAAACAAGTATATTTTTCGAAGCTAGCAAATTTTGTTCAGTACTTTTTTTGTTTATCTTGGTGTCATACTCTCGACGCAAGAAACGAGTTCACATACATATCCAGGGGGGAATTCGAAAGGGTCTACAACCGTTGCACAGCATACCGCAGCTCCAAATACTCACATTACTAGTAGCACTTAAAAGAGCGCGCCCATAACCTCGTACGGAATTTACAAAAATGACCTCCGGGTAATCTGGCAGCACCTGACGCAGGCTAGCACACCAGCCTTTAACATCTAGTTTATTTATTAGCGAGAATTTATTTATTAGCTATTAATCATCGAAGATCTAAGCAATGAATACAATCTTTTGCGAACGGCGGTCTTTGTATACCTAGCCAGCAGTGAAATAGTTTCGCGAAGGTAGTTCTTCGAGCGTTCTACAAAAACCATCCTACAAACGTGACGAAACTACGACCTTTGTTAGATCAGAGGGTCGAAATTGGCGCACAACTCTCCGGCAGAAAAAATATCTATAAGACAGTATAAATAAATAATATTATTGCTGCTACCATATTATAGCCCTGTAAACTTAAACGCGGATTACTAATTTTCTGCAAAACAAGTTTTTTGCTGTTAAGGTATAAGACCCTTATGTACTCGTACATACTGTACACTCAGTTACTGTTTGGCGTGTCGATTAAAATGTATGCCAGCGATACAAATACATATTAAAAAGTACTGCAAAACTGCAAATACAGAGTCGAGCTGCGGGGCACTCAGCGGGTTCGAGAAACGGCTATATTTGCCTGATTGTCATGTTAGCATGTATATATATATATATATATATGCTAACATGAAACTTTAGGACACGATAGTTGCAATATACACACTGCTCGCGGGTACAAGCCTTACCCCAATCCCGGATGAACCCTAAGAAGTTCAGGTAGAGCGGCTCATAAACCCATATGGATTGGGGTCAAATTTGGAAATGTTCCATGGAGTGAGATATTTTGAGATAAGCGACAAGTTCTTCTATGACGAGGCACATCTCATCCCGTGATATAGGCCGAAAGTTTGAGGGCATTTTGTGTTCGCTCCTCCTAAGCATGGAAGCCACGACTAAAAGCCAAAATGCGCTGGCCGTCTCAGTCTCAGAGGGACTTCTAGTGTGTCTAACAAAGTCAGAGACTCAAAGAATACATGGTCTTACTGTAAAAAGCTATCTGGGAACACAGTTCTTTAAGGCGGTCGCAGCCCGCTGTTAAATGACGGGGTCGTGAGAAGTATAGGCATTCCAAGGACGGTCTGCTTTGCGGGTTCCACAATACGTGTATCATTTATCGCAATAAGTAGACAAACACCTACCTACAGCAAGACATAAGTTGGTTTGCTGATGTTTGATGAAGTATTGCCGTCTGACGATTATTAAACCCGGGTGACCAGCCAGGTCTGTGACGCCGCCAAGAGCACAGTCTCGGTACTCTAGTACAGTCTTAGCTTGCTCGTAGCTAGCACAAGGGAAAACTACGTTATATATGTATATACAAGCGCAGGTCGAGAAGTTCCGACACATATTTATTTGGAACAATAAATAATCTATATTTAATTAATCTCCCAAAGTGTAGGTGTTCCCTGAAAAATTAGCTTCTGCCCGCTGCAATGCATTTGTGCCACCTTCTTTCCCGCGCTCAAATAACATTTTTAACGCGTCGTTCAGACTCGAGTTGAGTTGTTTCTGTGATTTTTTTCGTTATTCCCTCTATAGAAGCAAAACGTTGTCTCTTCAATTTTTTATCCGCGAGAACAGGAAAAAGTCGCGCGGCACCTGGTCCGGTGAGCAGGGAGGTTTCGAAAATATAGTAATACAATTTTTCATCGAACAATCCGAAATCAGTAACGATGTGTGCGCTAGCGCGTTTTCGCGATGAAGGATCCAATAGTTGTTTGGCCAGAGTTGAGTTCAGGCCTCTTGTATCGAACGCTGTCGCGCAATCTTCATACAATTTTGCGGTAGTATTTCTTATTGACAGTAGAACCAGGTTCAAAAAATTCGTAGAAAATAATTGCCTTGTACTAATAAACAGCCAAAATGAATTTGGTGATGGCTCTGCTCGATTTGAATTGCTTCTCCTTGCAAACACCATCTGGAGGATTGAGCGATCTCCTTACAAACACCATCTGGAGGATTGGGCGATCTCCCTGCAAACACCATCTGGAGGATTGGGCTTTGTTCTTGATGTCGAAACCTTATACCCGTGACTCATCTCCTGTAGTTACTGTCTGAAGCAATCCACGGTCTTCTGCTAAAATTCAATTTAATTTTGACGTTTTTCACGGGCGTTAATTTGCTGAAAATTTAACGTTTTGAGTACGATTTTCGCTTGCAGTCTTCTCAGTCATAAAATATCGGCCAAGACTGTTACAACTAATCTATAAAATATCTTCAATTCCTCGGCTATCTCGCTGATAGTAATTCGGCAAGTATTAGGTAAACAATCACGAACTTTTTTAACAATTTCTTCTGTTATTGAAGTCGAAAGGCTTCCCGAACGGGTGCCATCTTCGGTCTCTTCACGTTCGTTGAATTGTCGGTGACGTAGAAAGCTACCTTCACCGTAAGGACCGGCAAATAAATTTGCGGAAGACGAAAGCCATTAAGTTTCGCCGTGAGGGTTGATTGGCTGCAGCAGACCCTTGTCTGGCCAATTGCTGGAGTTTGTCAACTTCTTCCCGTATACGGGTCTGATACTACACTATACGGGAACGACCTTAAGCCGGGCGGCTATTGCCTCTATTCACACAGATGTCAGCGATCCTCGACGACTTTCTCTGACTGCGGCAGTGCGTCTTTTTAAGCTTAAGATTGTGCCAATGTTGAGCTACAGCCTTGGCTGGGTGTGGGGGGCATCTTTCAGCAGCCGACTTTGCGAAGCAAGAAAGATGCTTCACAAGATATATATAAAGCGTGCTTTTTGGTTGCCGCGAGAGGCAAGAAACCGCTTAGTGGACCTGCCAGCAGGTTGCGGGCTGGCAGTGGAAATAGTCAGGCTTAGATCACAGGACCACGTCAGCAATTTTTGTTGGAGTGGCAGGAAAAAGTGACCGAGACCTCGGCGGAGATAGCGCAGTTAGATGTGTACCTCGCCAGGACGCTTTGGGATGAAATAGCATGCACTAGTCGACACGTGTGCACAAGGTACCGGTACACTGTGCATGGCTATCATCACTTGCTGTGTTCGACCCAAGGAATTCACCAAGTTGGCCATCAATATCTTTGCCGGTTCTGCTCGGAGATGTGCACCAAATACCATGCAGCAAGCTGCAGACGCATTGGCCGTCTTTGCACTTTTTCGCCTGGTGGGACGGTCGCTGAAGTGTTAAAACTGTATATAATGACGTTTGTATTGTGTTTATGTGCGAAATAAACAATCTGTATGGCATTTTCGGTAAAATATTTTTATTATTCGAAGTACTACTGCTACTAATACATACTTGCCGATCCACCCTCGTATATAGATATATAATTACACGCGTTTTCTGGCCTAATATGTCTAATCGGCTGACTGATTGTTTAACGTGCATACAACTTTTACTGAAAACCGAGTTCGTCGGTGCCGCCTTTTAGCAAAGTGTACCCTCAGACATTTCATAGAAAGAATGAACAACAGAATGGCAACAGATGCGAGAGGTTCACGCCGAATTCTACAGAACGCCTGTAATGCTATTTATATTGCTGGACACAACCGCTTCAGGAGCAAAGGCGCATGCACACCAGAGTGGGCATGGATTTCACAACAAGCTTTGTTAGACATCCGAGTTCCACATGCCATGCGATAACTGCGTGTGTGTGTGTTTGTGCGATGTATTACTTAAACGTTTGTTCTTTCATGCCGCCATGTTTGAAGGAACTGGCAAATTCGCTTATGAGCAGCCGAATATATGAAGAAAATGTGATCTCATAGAAACGAGCACCTCCAATGTAATTAACCTTATGCACGATAGAGGGTGAAACTGTCAAACTGCCTTAGTAAGTGATGATTATAATTAATGAGTACGCTATTCTAGCAGAGCCAAGCAGCGAAATATTTTTGTTTTAATTAACAACGTGATTACACTAGCAACCGTTTACAGAACTGCACGGCATTTGCTTAGCTGCTACGACCGTTGTCGGCTTGGCTGGAAAGTGGGTATCGATCAACTGATTAGGTGACTACTATTTATCATAGGCCAATAGATGCAGAATGCTTCTCTAAATGCAAAAAAATACCATGTGGATATTCCTACGCTGTGTGCTGTTTCTCTATCCCTCTCTCTCTCTTTCTTTCTTTCTCTCTCTCTATACATATATATATATATATATATATATATATATATATATATGTGTGAGTATATATATATATATAAATTCAGTGCGCCCTCCATAAAAATGTCGAGGATGAATTAAGAGACCCGGTGCTCTTTTCAGTACTAGTCAGCTAGACTGTAAGGCGCCACTTGTGCTATACACTCAAGGTCAGTTTCATCCTCCTTATGTGGAGCCTAACTTACTTGAGAAACGTAAGGAAAATACGAGCACAGGATACTCAATCGTGGGTAATAATGGCTATCCAGTATGTATATATATATATATATATATATATATATGTCTTTTTTATTGACGGTCTTGGAAGCGGTACAATTATATATATATATATATATATATATATAAAAGAGAACACGAACTCTTTTCTAAACGATTTCTTAATGACACTAATATTTTGCCAATCTAGAGAATAGGTACTCAACGCGCCACAAGCTTACGTCAGATTACTCACCAATCTTGTTACTGATCTTGATGCGCTATTTTAACATCTAAAAAAATCCTTTCGAGGCTGACTCTCAGCCAAGATTCATCGTCCATGGGACTGCTTTTCGCATAGCTTCACCGACGGACCCCATAAATACAAATGTGCAACGGTGGGGCTCGAACCCGCGCACCTATGTGTCTCCTCCGATCGCGAGGCGTAGACGCATGCCACCACGCCACCGGGCTCGACGCTATTTTAACATCTGCGAGTTTTGTACAATAATAACGGTGAGTGCGCATAGCCCTCAGAAATGTTGTATGCTTATTGAAACGCTGACCAAATGTCGACGACTTAGTTCATTTTAATATCGAATTCGTCCGTTTACTGACTATACCATTTTTTACAGCTTGCTCATTTGGCGTGACTTTTATGCTAAGCCTTAATCACTTCCTAGATCCATCTTATTCAAGGCTATGCTGACTCAAAGGGCTCTCAACCACCTGATTTGAGACAAGATTGAGCAATATTTAAAAGACACCAAAAACAAGTTTGACTGCGCTTATTTTGTCTTTTATTAGATGAAAGTTGTTGACATGATCGGCCATTTTTTTTTCGTGCGACAGTGGACTCTGCTAGAACGAATACATATGAACGCAACACCGGTACGCTATAATGATCTGCGTGTTTTGACAGTACTCTACCAAGCATTTGCGAACCAATACGAGCTTTCGTAAATGTGTTCTTTTGTGTTTAAAAAAAGTCTACGGCACTTCCAAGTCAAACTGGGTCATGCCTCTCCCTGTTTCGTATAGATGTACGCAAATGCCTGCCGCGTGAGTTGTATTTTTTTAAATATGCATGTAATCTAAAGCAATCATATATTGGTAGTAATTTTGACAATAGGCATTACCTGCTTATGTTTAGGGTAAGCAAAATGACGTACTCCTTTGCTTCTACATGTGTTACGCTTGAATATGACTATCTTGACGACAGCTTCTGGAACGCATGATTAGGGTATACATATGACCGCGAACCCATATTTTAGCTGCGTACTCAACAGTTCATTGGCAGTCCTGGACGAGGGGATATGAGCAGGCCACTGAGTCCCGCCTAATTCAGGAGACCTGGTTGCGACCCGCGTGGCTCACGGAACTTCTTAAGCAAGTGCGCAGTGCCCGTCACCATATAAAGATGGCCTCAATCGTACCTCATAGTGTTTGATGGTTGCCAACAGTTGCCGCTGAGCTGACTCTTAGCTGCTTAGCTCTAATTTACGTACTTACTTAAGCTGGTTTACTGTGAAAACTATCTAAAATCTTGATCTCGTCAAATCCCTGTAAGGTTAAGTCCCTAACAGGGCTTATTTGCAATAGTTTTTCCCAATTCCGCACCACTTTTGCCTTTCCTTATGCCGTGCATCCAAATCTTTCAACACAGCAGAAACTCGGAGGGTTCACGGGCTTGCCTAGTCCAATCCAAACTTGCCCAAGACGATATGCAGTACCTCAACTGGCTGCAGCTCGCACGCTTTGTCTCCCCCAATTCCATGTCCTATTCAGATACCACCACGCACCTGCTACTCGAAAGAACTTAGGGATGCCAATCAACGCCGTCTTCCTGCTCTTCTATGAGGGGCGCCGCAAGCAGATGAGGTTCCACAAGAGCGTCAAGATCGGAAGTAAAAAGTGCAGACTGGAAGAGTGGATCAGCCTCCTGATCTGCTATAGCAGCAACAAACCGGGTTACAGGGCCGCATAAAGTGAAGAAAAAAGAGGCCAGCTGCTTTTCTAACCCATTGAAGATTTTTTGGCCGGGCTGAAACAGAGCACTAGGAAGGATACATAGTACAGTCGAAAAACCGCGGCGAGAACGCAAATACTCCACCAGTGGGTGGCGGAGTTGGGTTTGGCGGTCGTCAACAACAGTAAACGGACCTACATATCCTACATAAATCTGACTATGGTTGATAAGACCGCCCTCTCTATGGTTAATACTTGAATCACCGCAACGAGTCTATTTAGAAATTGCGGGCAATACTGCTTGACATTCGATTAGCAGCCGAGGACAATATCGAGCGTTAGCGAGTTCCCCTTACCGACGGCGGCGCTGGTTGGTGTACTGCGCAGAAAACTTGTTGAAGTCAGCCGATGGTGCAACAGACTTCAAACTGTAGATGCCCATCCGGCGTTATGATATATATTATATTTGCGACAAAGTCTCTCCATTCCTCGGCTGACGTACCTTTTGCGTTGTTCACCTTATTTTAAAAGGACCGACATTTTCGACGGCATTCTGCGTACAGGACTACAACGGTTACTCAACGTTCACTTGAGATCTGCATCCTAGGCTCAGACATCACTTTCTATGAGCGCGGGGGAATTGGAGATTCGCCGTGCTAGGGATTTGTCATTATCTTGTTACTTAGGATCCTTGACAACATTTAAGCATTTAATAATTTCGATCGGAGTTGAAGATGTCCCAGTTCAGCTGGCCAGGGCTTTCAACGAGGCCCTGGAGGAGTTTCGAGTTTGCTGAGGAGAGCCCCACGAGCAAAGAACTCAGGGAGCGCTTGGTGGTAAAACAAGAGGCAAGACGCGCTTCTAACTCAAACCCTGGACTTGAAGGGAAAAGCTCGCCTGAAGGCTTGTTTTGATCCAACGAGCAGAAAGTGACCACAAGCCCTCCCTTGGCCATAATTGGGGACGATGCCTCGGGTCTGCGGCTTGGAGAGGCTGTTTGCGCAGAGCACATCTGTTACCTATGCCGGTACAAAGTTACCGCTGCAGCGGAACACGCGCTGTCATGTTTTTTTTGCCATCAACGATGTCGTACACCGGGCTCGGCAGAGCGCCCAGATTCGTTCAAGGAAAGAGCCCCTCGGCATGTGTGTCAACAGCCTCCTACGCCTAAATGGAAAAACCCTAACACCATGGAAACGGGGCCGTCTGCTAGTATGGAACGCGACGGTTTCATGTACACTTGCCAGGAATTACATTGCGCGCACAAGTCGGGAAGCTGGCGCGAGCGCACGTCTTGCTTAGAGTCGCAAATTGTCGAAGTACAGGAAACTGTCGCCGCAATACATATTTTAGCCGATCGTCATTGAAACGTTAAGGTCAATGGGTGAGGCGACCGTCAAGTTTCTCAAGAAGTAGGAAAGAAGTTAACTGCTGTGACGAAAGACGCGCGAGCCGAGGAGTATCTGGTGCAGCGTATCTCCATGGAAGTTCAACGTGGTAATGCAGTGGCAATAATGAGCTCGCTTCCATCGTCGAGGGAAGGACTGCCAGAAATGCCCTAGTAGTAACAACTAATGTTTGACTATTAACATATGAAACATTAAATAAACTAGTCGTACTCTCGTTCTGAGTGCGATCCCCACAAAAAACCCAAGTGGTGGAGAGCGATGAGAAGACAATGAGTGATCACAAATACATTTATTTCACCCTGCTACGCGCGCCGTAGACCGTGGGTCTGAGGCGCCTTGGTCAAACCGATCATGGCGAATAAGACTCCTAGAAAAGACGAAGCTGCAAAAGCTCATAGACAAAAGGGCGTCCCTCTTTAAGAGCGGGGACTGACTCAACAGAATATAATCCTGATTTTAACCAGAACCTACGAGGCTTCGGGTCCATCACAGGCTGCGGGAATTAGACGTCATCCGCTCTATAAATTTTGCCTATTATGCCAAGGCAGCAGGCATTTCGACCAGTGCGGGGCGTTAACCAGTCGGTCCGGGGCCAGTGCTAGTCAGATTTCCATGTTGGTAATCAGCCTTAACAGTTCTCAAATGGACCACGTTATTTTGACAATATTTATATGTTGTCATACAATATATATTGCAGCCTTGCCTCCCAATACCCTCCAACAGACCAAGGAATGTTACTATAGGGAGTTTACACATGTGGCCAACTATTTGCGAGGAAGTGCCTACATCACGCATAGTTCGCGCGTCACGAAGAGGCACAC
This sequence comes from Dermanyssus gallinae, assembly GCA_003439945.1. Classification (NCBI taxonomy): domain Eukaryota; kingdom Metazoa; phylum Arthropoda; class Arachnida; order Mesostigmata; family Dermanyssidae; genus Dermanyssus; species Dermanyssus gallinae. The sequence goes on along the minus strand of QVRM01007094.1, from coordinate 968,526 downwards.
TGGAAAGAAAATAGTTACACCCGTAAAGTGCTAATGGAACTCAGGCATTGAGGAGGCCCGGCAGGCATGCGTACGAGATAACTGGATATACACCCGCGCCCGCTTCTGGATAGCCAGGAGAGCTCGTCGGGGCGAGAATTACAGCCTACTGGCAGAGGCTTCGACCAAAGCGGAGGCTTTGCTCATAATCGGAAGCAAGGCGAACACAGGGAAGAAACTCATAGATTGGAGGAAGGTTTAAGAAGCTCATAGGTACCTGTCATACCGGGTGGACATGGACAAGATGCGCCGACACGCTCCTAGGCCGCCACCAGAAATCATGAAGGATGTCGCTGCAGGTCTTTTCCCACGCCAGCGACTAAAGGCGGGCGAGCAAATACATGTTCCCCCCGAAGAGTTTCATGACGTAACGCTCGATGAGGTGGAGCAGGCCCAGGAACACCCGGCGACGGCTAAAAAAAATCCGTTTGGGGCTGACTCTCAGCCAAGATTTAACGTCCATGGGACTGCTTTTCGCATTGCTTCATAGACGGATCCCCATAAATACAATTGTACAACGGTGGGGCTCGAACCCGCGCACCTATGTGTCTCCTCCGGTTGCGAGGCGTCGACGCATGCCACCACGCCACCGGGCTCGACCGGCCCAGAAACACCCGACGACGGCTAAAGCTTTAAAGCCTGTCGGAGTTCCTCCTGAAGTGGCTCTCTGTAAAGAGCTGACCGCAGATATTTAAGCAACAGATCGCTGAAGGAACTCCCTCAACGCAGCAAACTGGGCAGTAATCATGGCGGACCTGGCGTATCACCACGGCTGCGGAAGATAATCCTATTGAATTGACCCTACTGAGGAGCCTTGAGATAGGGGAATGGTCATACATAGTCACCGCTGGAGCGTCGCAGAGCTCCGTTTTGGGCCGGTTCTCTTAAACGTAGTGTATGACAACGTCCTAGAAATCGGACACCAACCCAGGGGCGCTGGGACTTTGGCCTAAGCCGACGATCTAGTGGTAACTGCCAGGCGGGAGAGGGAAGCAGCCACGTAGCGCTATACAAGGTCATCACCTAGATGGAGATGCAGGATCTCAAGCTCGCCACGAGAAGACCGAGGCACTCTACTTCACTGGCAGGAAAAGGACAAGAGGAGTCTCCATTAAGGTTTCGCGGCTGCCACCCGGCTGAGATCAAGCGAGAAGCGAAATACCTTGATGTAATCCTAGATATGAGTCTCAAGGGATCAGCTCACCCACGCTAGATAGAAGAAAAGGTTTAGCAGGTATTTCGCTAGATTGATAGCCAGAGAGAAAAAGGGTAGTCAACGCCTTGGCAGGGCAAAGGGAGAGTGCAGCTCGGCCCTCAGCGCAGTCTCCGTGCATTTTGACGGCCTTGGGCCGGAAGTGCTTCAAGTTTTACATTCGTTACCGCACAAGCTAGCAATTGATCAAAGACTGACATGCGTATAAACTTCGAAGAGCAATTCGAAACTTTTGAAACCAGATCCGCAGGATTTATTGAACTGATTCGTAATTGCCGACGAAACTTTGATTCAAAGCTTTACCCCAAAACGGGAAGGGTTCACCTGGGTGTGGATCACACACGCCAAAAGGTTTTCCACCATGGCAAGGAAACACATTTCGACGGGAAAGGTCTTGGTTTGGGAAATATCCTATTAATTGCCTACGTTTTCTACAGGACGAGCGATAGATTGGGAGTACTATGCAACACTCTTTTGACGAACTGAAGGAACGCATCATAACACTACGCCCCGCGATGCTGGAGCCAAATGTACTGGTTTACCACGACAATGCGCCCGTCCACTCGTCTCTTTGCTTCTATGGCCAAATTACACGAAGCAAAGTTCCACATTCTCAAGCATACCCTGCAGCGATGATATGCGGCCTATACGAGTCTAAAGAAACTGAATATTTTACACGTAGTATACATGCTAAGCAATGTTGGAATAGATGTGTTGAGCTTTGGGGGGACTATATTAAACAATAAAAGTGATTTTTGACAATCTATTGCTTGTATTCCATGCTCCGAACTTTTTGATCCAACTGGTATATATAGTGCTTTTTACACATCACTTGCAGAATTTGATAAGAAAGAGTTAAACGTTCGCAACCACATCATCATCTCTTAGCATTCGTCTGTCTTGACAGTATGATCTTTACTCGATATTCTTGATCTTGACAGCTGGCCGCTTTTAGCTTTTATCTGGTGAGATTGTACTTTACAAGATTACTTACATCGGCTAATACAACATGATGTATGCATTTGCAACTACAAATATACATATATACACGGTAACAACATCGTCACAATTGGGATGTGAACATGGGAATATATGACAGATTTACATATATATATATATATATACATATATATATATATATATATTACAGCATAAATAGTGTTTATGGTCCCGCCTTGACATTGTTTCATGGGTTAGTGCACCAAGCTTTCCACCGATGCTACATGGGTTCAACGCGCGGTGTGATACCCGCCACAAGATACTTTATATCTTGTACAACGGCACGATTTGCTAGGCTCGTGGATGACGTTCGTTCTACATAGTCTGTGATGAAACCCGTGTACCGCAAAGCGCGTCAGACCATGTCTGTTCCTCCAGTTCAGTTCTATCCAGGTATTATTTATCCTAGCTTCGGTGTCGAATATTTGCTGAACAAAAGTTGAGGTACTGCTTAAAAGCAGCCGTTAGTGGGAGGCCGAAAGATCGTTTCAAGTTCTCAGGTCGATCAATAAAGATATGTCTACAAGCACCCTTCATCGTTACCTCGAGCTCCAAGACTGTCACGTGGAATATGGCTAGAGCCAGTTGAACTTCACACAAGTTGACATCGTAAATGACGAGGCCATCTGCAGACCGATATTAGAACGAGGAGCGGCCTCAAGTTGTCCCCTTCCGCTAGTCTCGTGGTCAGCAAGAAAGACGGGCATTCGGCAGCACAATAACCCCATTATCGATACTTATTCTGAGTGCATTATTTCTGCGCGTAGTGTGTAGTGTATAAAACATCACGGAACCTTTCCCGTAACCCTAACAACTATATCTAACATTTTAAAGACTGACAACACTTTTTTACATCACCAAGTATTAATGAATATCAATTTCCGCACTGCTAACTGAATGCAAAATTAAAATAAGCTATCGTCAGTATAAGCATTTGTGTTACAGAAATTACCCGACGGAATTTTACGCGAGTTCTTTAACCGCATAATAAAGATTTAGGATCCCACAACAGAGCCCTGTATTCCCGTGTTGGCCAATAGCAATGGGTATTAGGCAGCCGCCACATAAAAACACGAGACATAGCCCGATTGCTATCAACTGAGGTCGCAGCCTCTTGTCATAAGTTCATTCTAAGCATCGTCATCTAGTCAAAGACTATGAATATCTACTCTGTTAACGAAATCCCTCGATAATTAAGAAAAGCTTGTCTTATTTAGTTATTTCTGAAATATATATATTTCGTCACAGGCATGTACCTATAGTATGGATAATATTGATGTTTAAAACTGTGTCAAAAAACACAATAACAATTCGATTGTTACATAGGTAGAATGATCTTCATGTTCTTTAAACAAACACGGTACTGTCACTATTTGCTGTCTAGTCAATTTTCCTGCTTGAGCACATGCCCTAGCATGATAGGTAGTGCAAGGAAATTGATCAGCCTTCGATATGCAAGCGCTGTTCGATTTGTAGAGCCTTCCCATCTAATAATACGGTACAACGAAATTCATGTACCGAAGTGTTTATGGATATTTATAAACTTTTTGCGCAAATCATATATATGGGATGAATCTGGTATAAACAAGCTTCTTCATTGTAAGAAAGTGAGCAGGCTCAATTTATCTCTTTGTACAAATCTTGCGGTTTATTCGACCTTTTCTCTTTCGGCAACTCCGCAAAGTTATTTCGCAAGATGTACCAGATAAGTCTCAGAAGGTCCTGCAGCGACTTTTCTCTCTTTTATATATACGTTCGACAAATTTGCCCAACCTATCTTAAATAGGTTCCATGGATACTATTCATAAATTCGGCTACTTTTCCCCAGCTATGATTGTATGCACTACCCGCTACGCTCTCGCTTGCAAAAGTCCCACGTCCAACTGCATTCTACAGAATTTTCTCATCGGAAAAGCAACGTATATCGTTTGAATGCACATATGATTCCAGCTGAGTTGCTCATTGTCGCTTGACAGCGATGTTTGAGGTCCCCAGTTCCTAGCTCCCAGTATGTTTTGTCTGTCGAGCCCGGTGGCGTGTGCCTTGCGATCGGAGGAGACACCTAGGTGCACGGGTTCGAGCTCCCCCGTTGCACATTTCTATTTATGGGGTCCGTTTTACGAGGCAATGCGAAAGCAGTCCCGTGGAGGTTAAACGTTAACTGAGAGTCAGCTCGATTTTTTTATAAGTATGTTTCGTCTTTTATCTTCTCCCTCTATTGAAAAATAGCTGTTTCCTGGAATCTAGCGGCGTCTTTACTTACGAGGTGAGCGTGGCTGTGTGTTCACCGTGATTTTTGAGTTCAACTGGCTGGGTTCGTGCAGCGGGTTGTCCCCATGAACCGGGCTTCCACGCTGTATTTTGCGTGGACCTTCTAATCTCTTGATTTGGGTATTAAGGCCTTCTTATTAAGGCCAAACACAGCAGACAAATATCTACAAGCACAGTGGTGTTTTCACACCGGCGCGAACCTACATCGCTAAAAAAAGCATTTGGTCTCTTACTACACATCTATTTATATCCTGACAGATTTGCATATCAAGATATAGATGATGCAGCAAAGGTACAGAAAAAACTGAGTATTATTAGAAGGTACCGTGCATGCCGTTAAGTCTGAAACATGACGTCAGGAAGATGGCCGCCCCGGCACTTTTTGGCATTTTCATGCGAGAGACTCTTTGGCATAACTTGTGCGTAATTTTGAAAATCTCCCACCGAATATTTTCCTCTTCGATAATAGCGGGCTTATTGGCGATCACCTTGCTCTTGAAAAACCCCTACTGAAAAGTCCAGTGCGTCAGGTCGCACGAACGATGTGGCCCCGGACCGTCTTCTTTCTGGGAGATCACGCGCCCACCACACTTTTTTCAAGGCTCAGCTCAATGAGCTCCACTTTCTGAGAAATATCTATAGCGAAATAGTAGTGAGCGACAATGTTTACAAACACCTTGCTATCAGCACTGCTACGCTATTTTGGTATGGCGGCTAAAAATTCAAAACAAACTCAGAAGTGTCACACCCTGTAAATACGTAATATATTTTGTTTGGATATATGTATATATATATAGAGAGAGAGAGTATTTAAGCATTGTAAGATGCGGTCCCGATAATAAACCACGTTGTCAATCAAAATCTCTATATTTATATATATATTGTTTGTTATGAAAATTGAAGCCAAGTCGTGGGGGACCACGGAGCGCTCGTTTGTAAGAAAAAAATTCGGGCAACAGAAAACCCTCACGTTATACACTAAAAACCTTAATAGTAATGAAGTGCCCCAGACGGGTAATCTTGCGTTACATAGATACTAACTGAAATATATATATATATATATATTAGATTTTCCGTAAGGCTATTGCCCGTGTACGGTTTTTTCATGTCATGGCTAATTTTAATCCACTCCGGCATTTACCTAGTCTAAATTGGAAACCATGCAAACCAATTTAAGAGTGGCCGGTCTGGGTCTAGAACCCAGTCCTCCCAAATGCAAGGCAAAAACGTTGCCACTAAGCCATCTTGCTCGGTCATGAAATATTAATATATATATGAAAAAGTGCTAAAAAGTTGGTATCCCGTATATAGCTTGTAAAAGTCAAGTAGGTCACCACCCCACCTTACGATATTGAAATTCATTAGAAATGTCATTATGCCTGTATTGTAAATTGCATATTATTGTAAATTATGTGTAGCACACATAATGCTAAACGATGTTACAGTTGAGAGGTCTGAACGTATTATTGCAAAGTTTTTTAAATATTTAGTTCACTCCATGGCACCTAAAATAGATGCCGCGTTTCCTCTGCAAACGGCCAAGGACAATGCTTGCCTCAAGAATTGACCCTCTCTTCGGTCGTTCGTAACTTCCTGAATTCGCTTACTCAAATCTTTGAGAAATGCTTCGGTTCCCTTGCTGATTGGTCCTAGTGTCTCCATGGCGATAGGCACAAAAATATATCTTGTTTCCAGTCCAGCATATTTAAACCGTTTTCTGGCGTCTGCGTGCTTTGCTACCCACCCCGGCTCAACAGAGCTGTGGTGTAAACAGGAAGCCGCGGTTGTGCACGAAACCGTTGCATCCCAAGCTAGGGACTTTCCATGTGACCATAATGCAATGGTCACCCCATCAGGTCTTTCTTCGCCAGCGGACACTAAACCTCTCGGTTCAAGTGTAGATGGTATACCGGCTTTCCTAAGGGACCTTATGATCACACCGTTCAGTTCAGCATGTCTGGACGATCTACCGGCGCTCTTCGGGCAACTCAGTGGGTGTAGGCGATATGCAAGCGCTGTTCGATTTGTAGAGCCTTCCCATCTAATAATACGGTACAACGAAATTCATGTACCGAAGTGTTTATGGATATTTATAAACTTTTTGCGCAGATCATATATATGGGATGAATCTGGTATAAACAAGCTTCTTCATTGTAAGAAAGTGAGCAGGCTCAATTTATCTCTTTGTACAAATCTAGCGGTTTATTCGACCTTTTCTCTTTCGGCAACTCCGATACCGAGGGTTATAAAGTTATTTTGCAAGATGTACCAGATAAGTCTCAGAAGGTCCTGCAGCGACTTTTCTCTCTTTTATATATACGTTCGACAAATTTGCCCAACCTATCTTAAATAGGTTCCATGGATACTATTCATAAATTCGGCTACTTTTCCCCAGCTATGATTGTATGCACTACCCGCTACGCTCTCGCTTGCAAAAGTCCCACGTCCAACTGCATTCTACAGAATTTTCTCATCGGAAAAGCAACGTATATCGTTTGAATGCACATATGATTCCAGCTGAGTTGCTCATTGTTGCTTGACAGCGATGTTTGAGGTCCCCAGTTCCTAGCTCCCAGTATGTTTTGTCTGTCGAGCCCGGTGGCGTGTGCCTTGCGATCGGAGGAGACACCTAGGTGCACGGGTTCGAGCTCCCCCGTTGCACATTTCTATTTATGGGGTCCGTTTTACGAGGCAATGCGAAAGCAGTCCCGTGGACGTTAAACGTTAACTGAGAGTCAGCTCGATTTTTTTATAAGTATGTTTCGTCTTTTATCTTCTCCCTCTATGGAAAAAAAGCTGTTTCCTGGAATCTAGCGGCGTCCAATTACCGATTGCCGGTTATTTACTTACGAGGTGAGCGTGGCTGTGTGTTCACCGTGATTTTTGAGTTCAACTGGCTGGGTTCGTGCAGCGGGTTGTCCCCATGAACCGGGCTTCCACGCTGTATTTTGCGTGGACCTTCTAATCTCTTGATTTGGGTATTAAGGCCTTCTTATTAAGGCCAAACACAGCAGACAAATATTTCTACAAGCACAGTGGTGTTTTCACACCGGCGCGAACCTACATCGCTAAAAAAAGCATTTGGTCTCTTACTACACATCTATTTATATCCTGACAGACTTGCATATCAAGATATAGATGATGCAGCAAAGGTACAGAAAAAACTGAGTATTATTAGAAGGTACCGTGCATGCCGTTAAGTCTGAAACATGACGTCAGGAAGATGGCCGCCCCGGCTCTTTTTGGCATTTTCATGCGAGAGACTCTTTGGCATAACTTGTGCGTAATTTTGAAAATCTCCCACCGAATATTTTCCTCTTCGATAATAGCGGGCTTATTGGCGATCACCTTGCTCTTGAAAAACCCCTACTGAAAAGTCCAGTGCGTCAGGTCGCACGAACGATGTGGCCCCGGACCGTCTTCTTTCTGGGAGATCACGCGCCCACCACACTTTTTTCAAGGCTCAGCTCAATGAGCTCCACTTTCTGAGAAATATCTATAGCGAAATAGTAGTGAGCGACAATGTTTACAAACACCTTGCTATCAGCACTGCTACGCTATTTTGGTATGGCGGCTAAAAATTCAAAACAAACTCAGAAGTGTCACACCCTGTAAATACATAATATATTTTGTTTGGATATATGTATATATAGAGAGAGAGAGTATTTAAGCATTGTAAGATGCGGTCCCGATAATAAACCACGTTGTCAATCAAAATCTCTATATTTATATATATATTGTTTGTTATGAAAATTGAAGCCAAGTCGTGGGGGACCACGGAGCGCTCGTTTGTAAGAAAAAAATTCGGGCAACAGAAAACCCTCACGTTATACACTAAAAACCTTAATAGTAATGAAGTGCCCCGGACGGGTAATCTTGCGTTACATAGATACTAACTGAAATATATATATATATATATATATATTAGATTTTCCGTAAGGCTATTGCCCGTGTACGGTTTTTTCATGTCATGGCTAATTTTAATCCACTCCGGCATTTACCTAGTCTAAATTGGAAACCATGCAAACCAATTTAAGAGTGGCCGGTCTGGGTCTAGAACCCAGTCCTCCCAAATGCAAGGCAAAAACATTGCCACTAAGCCATCTTGCTCGGTCATGAAATATTAATATATATATGAAAAAGTGCTAAAAAGTTGGTATCCCGTATATAGCTTGTAAAAGTCAAGTAGGTCACCACCCCACCTTACGATATTGAAATTCATTAGAAATGTCATTATGCCTGTATTGTAAATTGCATATTATTGTAAATTATGTGTAGCACACATAATGCTAAACGATGTTACAGTTGAGAGGTCTGAACGTATTATTGCAAAGTTTTTTAAATAATTAGTTCACTCCATGGCACCTAAAATAGATGCCGCGTTTCCTCTGCAAACGGCTAAGGACCATGCTTGCCTCAAGAATTGACCCTCTCTTCGGTCGTTCGTAACTTCCTGAATTCGCTTACTCAAATCTTTGAGAAATGCTTCGGTTCCCTTGCTAATTGGTCCTAGTGTCTTCATGGCGATAGGCACAAAAATATATCTTGTCTCCAGTCCAGCATATTTAAACCGTTTTCTGGCTCTGCGTGCTTTGCTACCCACCCCGGCTCAACAGAGCTGTGGTGTAAATAGGAAGCCGCGGTTGTGCACGAAACCGTTGCATCCCAAGCTAGGGACTTTCCATGTGACCATAATGCAATGGTCACCCCATCAGGTCTTTCTTCGCCAGCGGACACTAAACCTCTCGGTTCAAGTGTAGATGGTATACCGGCTTTCCTAAGGGACCTTATGATCACACCGTTCAGTTCAGCATGTCTGGACGATCTACCGGCGCTCTTCGGGCAACTCAGTGGGTGTAGGCCACTGGAATCCACCATCTCCCCGCACAGTTTGCACTGAAACGGCTCGCAGACGCTAGCGCCGATTCTAAGTGCTGACATCATGCGGAAAGAGTTGGGATCCAGCATGGTGCCGAGCAGAGGCGAGGGTAAGGCCTTAAGCCAACCCCCACTGAAGTTATCTTGTGCCGCTAAGAATACGGCGCGGTCTCTCCGGGAAACAAGCTCGTCTAAGATTTCTCTGCTCGTTTTTTTACTTTTGAGCTCATCTAGGGTATATTGGCTAGGATATTCTTCTAAAGGGTCTGGGTCTAGCATGGTTCTAATAGTGTCCCGTGCTTTACTGGTTTCATATCTTATTTGTAGTCGAACTGCCTCTTCCACTAACGAAGCTGCCACCGGACCGAACTGCACCAGTGAAGCAGCGTAGCAGACCGGAGCTAATTCAGTGGCACTCCTTATTCCCAGACCACCTTCACGTATCGGAAGACTTGCTCTCTGCCAGGTGTTCTCTTCTAAATTTACGTTTAGGACTTCACTAAGTATGTCTCTGCTGACGTCATCATACGCCGTCAATTCTTCGGGGCACGTCAAAGCAGGGCATGCACGCAGTATATAGTTAAATCTTGAAGACCCTAGGCTATATCTCCAAATGCACAGCGCAGCCTGAGGATGCAAGCGTGTCAGTCGTGGACGAATTTTGGTAAGGGCTTCTTTTTTCTCAGAGAGTGTATGCGATATTCCGTCTTGCTTTACGGGGGCCCCCAAAACTTCTAAGTTGTTTAGCTCTACACGCGTGATGCCAGGAAGTATTTCTGTGATCTTGTGAATTGCTTCCTCCCTCTCCTGAGGTGAGCCCCCGACAGCAGTAATCTCACATTTTGCGGCATTCAGTGTCAGTCCCCCGTCTTCTTCAAACTGCAGCACTCTTCTTAAGTCTGTTGCGATGATACTTGCAGGGCCGGCAAGCGTGGCGTCATCTAGATACCATACGTTAAAAGGGCTCTGTAGTTGCGATACTAAATCTGATATACCGAGACTAAATAGAGCAGGCCCTAGCGGGTCACCCTGCTGAATGCCCGCTTCCGACCGCAATGTTGAAGTTGTGCCCCAGGTTAAGAGTGAAGGATCTCTGTAACTTTGCCAGACCATAGGCAAAAGCTCTGGACTTTTCTCCATCACTGCGTCTAGTATCCGGTCTCTTCTTAACGTATTAAATGCATTGCAGAAATCAAGTTTCACCAGAACCTTTACTTGGTCCTCAGTCTCTAAGAGGGCACGTGTAGCATGTACTAGTGCTTCTGCGCCGCCTTTGACAGCCACTCCAACCTGATGTGGCAGAATTGCTGTCAAAATTGTCTTTTTATTTCTCGCCATTGCTATCTTTGCAGCAATCCTACGCAGAGTCAGTCCACAAGCTATGGGTCTTATTGAAATGTCTTTTTTCTTGAGAGCTGTAAGATTTGCACCATAAAATACTGGTAGACAAAATTTAGGTAATGTGCCGTTTAACACTCTGCCCAAGAAAATGCTCAGATAATTTAGCAGGCGCTCTGACGAAGGAACAGTTTGATCCAACATGTCACGCAGATGACGTGGCCGCAGTCCATCCAGTCCGGCTCCGCTTGCAACAGGGAATGAGCGAATTGCCTCTAAGATCGCCGAATTTTCGACGCTCTCGCAGTATCTAACTGTAGGTTGTTCGAAGGTTGCTAAGCGCTCCTGGCAGACGGCCGGTGGTGGCGGGTGTTTGTTTCTTAATTCACGCTCTGTGCGAGAGTTACGTGGTGCAAATGTGTCTGACGACAGCAGGGCTCTAGCGGCAGAGCGTACATCGCCCTCGGCTAGTTTTCTTTCAGCTATAGACACGCTCTGCCGGTCTCCAGCTAAGCCGTCTAGTCTATTAATTGGGGCCTTTGGAACTGTCTGCAGAAGACTTTCCAGACTCTTTTGTTCGAGCACTGACACATTGTCTTTGATTATTCTGGTTAGTGTGACTTCATGATTTTTTCTATGCGGTAAGGCCAGCATTAAAGATGGAGCAGACATTAGGCTATTCCAGCTTTCAAGATCCAGCTTTGAGTTGAAATTATTCAACGCCTTTGCGAAAGCTGCGGCGCAGGCTTCTCTCGCTCCCCGAGGTATGACCCTGGCAATTTTGAGATCTTGACGTGCCTGCGCTAAGGTTTGAGCCAGTGTCTCTGGGTTGGCTAATGAGGAATCCATAGGAGAAGTATGATGAGGAGAAGGCGTTTTGGATGAGTCAGTCGGTTGTGGTTGAAAGGGTCTTAGATGTTGATTGCGTAGGGATGCCGGGGGGTGTAGACGTCTTATGTGCGCCCGCAAGCCCTGTGAGGTTCTCAAGGCGCGACCGCAGTGTGTGCAGGTATAAGGGGTCTGGGATAGTGGGGAGTTCTGAGTGTTATGAATCCGTCGGGATGGGATGGTTGTGAAGTCATTTATGTATGATTCTTATCGATACTCGTGTTTTCCGTTTGAATCAAAGGCACTTCTTTGGAGCCATCTAAGACAGCTATAATAAAGGCCTTTCCTGCCTCCGACTCAAGAAAAGATACGGCTCTATTAAAGTCTTGGTTCTCTTCTAGCCATTTAGACAGTAGAGGCTTAAAGATCTTCCATATCTGACATAATGCTTGTTTTTATGTAAATTTAAATTCCTGAGGTACACTTTGAAAGCTCCTGTATTGTTTGTAGAGGTTAACTGGTAAATGCATAATGCACACCGGGCGTCGTTGTTAAAGCCACGGTAGTACCGGACTCACAAACCCACTAAAATGCAGTCGTTTTCTTTGCCCCTTGTCGGGGATGGCTTCAGTACTGTTCTGAAGATTGCCTAACCTGGCCACTTTTCTTGCCATTTAGGCTGCTCGACCCTGTGGAGCGGCTCTTTTCACCTCACCTCGGAGACAAATCCGGTGAATTTTCTATAAACCAGCAATGAACAAATGGTGCAGCATTTCCATAAAAAGTAATCACCGATTATAAAATATACAACTGGTTAACGGTTAAACAAAAATTAGCTGGCACCATTTGAATGCACACTATATATATACCGCATTGGGTAATAAAGGGAATATATATATATACCGCATTGGGTAATAAAGGGAACACTAGGCAATATATAATATAAAGTGTCACAACTTATCACCCATAGTAAATGCAATCTTTGGAAAGAAACCGTTTGACTACTTCAGGGAAACCACCGCGCTGAGAACATTCTGACCTACAGCACAATAAACTCTGCTATGTTATTAATGAAAGCTAAAACAGGTTTACAAAAAACATCCGCCACAACAATAAGCTCAACATTGGCTAAAGCACTACTGAGGTTTTTACTTGATATATACATCGCAGTACACCTTCCTCTAACTTCCGTGAAACAAACATTTGCTCATACGAGCGACGCACCACAAAAAAACTGTTGTGTTATGTTCTTTTCATCAAAAATATTTATATATAATCTAACAGTATTCAACTCTACATTTAGCGGGGTGTAATATCATCTATACAGAAAATTATGAATATCAATTTCTCAAATAAATATTTAGCAAATATACCAACTCTCCTAACAAAAGGCTTAGCAAAAACAAACGAAATTGGCACGATTCGCGGCTCACAACGCTACGACTTAATGTGTATCTTGAATTTCTTCTCCGATGATAAACTTGTAGATGGATTTGCTCATAGCTGGACCTAGTCTTCGGCCACTAATTGAGCACTTGAGATCAGCCAGAAGCAACTGGCGTTGCTTAAGCTGCTCGCACCGTTCGTAAGCCTCCATTAACGATACGATCGTTGGATAGGCTCCCACAACGGCGAGGGCCTTCTCAAGCGACATTCCCTTGAGAACCATAAGCGCACGAGTAAACACCTGTCTAGTGGAAATTTTGCCTCCTTTTCTGCTGGATTCATTAAACTCCTGCCAACTCATTAAATGGCTGTCAGACAGCTGGCCGGCCTCCTCCTTGAGACAAGACTTCAACACGCGGTTCTTGTAACGCGCCGTCAGAGCCTGAGTGAGCATTGCGATATATTGCGCACTTTCCTTCACACTGCGCGTCCGCTTGATGACGAAGTCGTCCATCACCTGCGTGTTGATCTGTGCCTGCAACAGCGCGAGATCAGAGATTCCGCCGGATGCAAAGCGATTGCACTCCTCGATGAGGTAAATCTTGCGTCGGACGCCGGACGTCAGAAGTCGATGTTTCTGTTCACGATAGCGACCATCTTTAATCGATGATGCGAGATCGTCGGTTCTCTTTCGCTCCACAATACAGTCCAGAACTAGCTCTTTGCCGTTATTGTTACCGTTATTGTTGTTATTGCCATCCTCGTTGCCGTTTTGGATGGTGCGTCTTGCAATCCACGCAAAGTCGCCTACATTCATCTTGCGAATATCTAGTGGGATCCCGGCGTTGCGAAGAGCTTCAATCATAACCTGCTTCTTCTTCGAATTCAAACCTAAAGTTGCCATACAGCCGAAATAAAGCCAATTTTGCCATTAGAGCCAAACCGCATGTATAATATTTTGTTTAAATAAAACTCGTGATGTGATAAACTGAAAATAATTATGGGACGGTCATGCATCATGAGTCGCGAATTCGGTTCTGGCAAAACACACTTCGTCCATATTTGTTTAGATTGACAGGTGTCTACTAAACATTCATATATAAGCATGCTTCTAGATGTGTATAGTTACAAACAGAAATATATATATATATATATATATATATATATATATGTATATATATATATATATATATATATATATATATATATATATATATATATATATAAATATATATATGTATATATATATATATATATATATATATGTGTATATATATATATATATATATATATGCATAGGTTATGAATACATACCACCGGTAGCTTCGCAGCTATCTACACAGAGAACCACTTCAAATGTGCCCGGGTAGAAGGTAATTTTTTGGAGACAGCGGGACGTATGATCTTCTTCTGATAGTCGTAAGGGGCGGGACCCATAAGGGACGTACTCAAGACGCAACGGAACTACCTCAACTGAAGCAGCAGTTGCAGCCGCTCCCTCTTGCCCCGGATCTGATGGCGCGCAGTCCTTCTTACCACCTATGCAGCCATAAGTTGGGTTACTATCGTCACAGATTGACTATCAAGAACAGTTATATTGGGTGCAATAAAAATTATAGCAAACTAAGCATTATGTATAGCAATAAAATCTTTCAATCAACAAAAATTCGCCTTGCTACGATAATATTTCAATTTACATAGAAATGCCCTACTCGGAGATAACGCCGCAGAAAGTATCAGCCAATATTCATATCACGTTTAAACAAAGCCTTATTAAACGTTTCATCGTCAGGAGGGGGTTATAGGCTTCCCCTGAAAACCTGAAGGTTAGTATCGAACCCACTCGTTTCTGGTGTTGGCTAGTCGGACCAGAACAAATCGCCATTTCGTATCTACCTTTCGCCCAACCATAGCGTTCTCAAACTGTACTTATTAGGATTTCTAGCATAAAAATGTAGCAGCAGAATACTGTCCCACGAAACTCAACCGTTCCAATGTTGTTTTCCTTTTACTTCACTTAAAACAGAGTCGCTAATGGGCTTGGAGCTTCGACGTGACCGCGCAATAATAACCCGGAGACTCGTCCACACGTCCACTAAGGGGCAAATGTTTTCCCGGCTTCAAATAAATATCACCATTTATCAATTATGGCATGGTGTTGTATTTTGTCTACGTAATTTGTATTGTATTACAAAATGAACAGAGAGGTAAAACATTGTTACAACTACAGCTTGCAAGTACTTACGTTTTTTTCTCTGCTTTACGGCTTCACCGCCATTGGCGGAGCCCGTTGCGTGGTCCACTCGTTCGTCGCGAGTGTTCTCCTTCCTGGCCACTTTTAGCTTGTGCGCAAGCATACCATTCCGAGATGGAACATCTTCTATGAGGTTTTTTGTTGAATACTGCGCGCGACAAGTTACTCGGGATGACGGAGGAGTGACCACATCCTCCAACAAAGCTGCAAACGAGTCTGCCTCAGGCGTTTGTAGCGGCGGCGGTGAGGATAACTTCTGCGCCTGTTGAGACGGCTCATCTGGTGACGCTCGCTTCGGTAGATTGTTGACACGAAGCGCGAGCGGTGGCAGATCATCGTCGCTATCGGAGAGCGTATGAACCACGGGCCCACTGGCCGGTGCAGGTTCTACTGTCATCGCCGGTTGGGGGAGAGCCTCGTGGATCGAGTACAACTTCTCGCAGCACTTCGGAGTAGCAGATCGTTCATCGATGGAGCTCAGAGACAAAGATAATACGGGGCGGCGACTAATTGGAGATGACAGGCCCCGATCATCGATGGAAGAAACCACACAAGGTGCTGCCTCGTCTCTACGTAGGGAGCGCACGACTGTGGCGGTGTCGTCTAGACGCGCAAGGAAATCGGAACGCTGACGGCAGATGTCCAGCGACATGTCGAGTATTGAGTCATTCGGCCTGCTTTGCATAGGCTGAGCGGGGCAAAAACTCTCTTCTTGGCTAGTCAAAAGCTCAGTACTGCCAGACTGCGCAGCGGCCACCGCTTCAGAACGTGCCGAAGATGGAGAAGGATTCGCAGGTGACAACGATGTACTGGCTTTGGCCAGATTGTTTGCCTCGTCGACGCCATCTGTGGATTGCACTCGACATGGCGATGTTATAGGCATCGCCGGCGAGCGCAAACGTTGCGCCACAATAATGCAATCGTCATCATCAATATCCGCTTGTGGCCTAGCAGACTCCCTGCCTTTTTTGACACGACGCGTCTTTGGAGTTCCGAGAAGTGCAAGCCCGTTTCTAAGGGCAGCCAAGCGTGTCGA
This sequence comes from Dermanyssus gallinae, assembly GCA_003439945.1. Taxonomy (NCBI): domain Eukaryota; kingdom Metazoa; phylum Arthropoda; class Arachnida; order Mesostigmata; family Dermanyssidae; genus Dermanyssus; species Dermanyssus gallinae. The sequence goes on along the minus strand of QVRM01007094.1, from coordinate 952,284 downwards.
AAGAGGTATTAAAAAGCTGTCGTCATCGTCAGAATCGGCCTTGCTGCTGGGGCTATCTACATTGCTAAGGTCAATAACCACTTGTGCCTGATGGGTTGAGGCTAGAGGCTCTTTCTGAGTGCACTGCACCGCGCATGGTCGCCTTTCGCTGCTCGAACCCATCGTTTCCTCCGTACGTTCGGTGCTACTAGCGCCGCGTACCTCGGTTATCGGATGGTCGTCATTAACAGTATTTGTGTACGTCTTGCTCTGGGAGTTAATATTCACACTGGAAACAGTAACAGAGTTTGTCGGCGGCATTACAGCATTCAAATTGGTTCCCATCAGCGGAGTAGCTTTTAACCTCACAGGATTGACTCGAAGAGTGGAAAGCGCAGCATGCTTCGTTTTTCCTTTCGCCTCCTTGTCGAGTTCGTTCCGAGCAGCAGATCCATCAATTCTAAGGCACGTTTGCTCATTAGTCGGTCTGCAGCTCAATTTAGGTTCCTTACAAGCGACAGGTTCTTCACTGACTTCCGGTTGCTTCCCTCTGGAAGTCTTAAAGTGTCCACGCGTACGGGACTGGACTTTACCAACTTCGGCAGGTGTCGGTCCCGCCACCTCGATACGCTCAGGTCTCCAATCGGGATTTTGTTGTCGATATTCGGCCAATTTTTTGTCAAGCATATCGCATATCTTTTGGCCGAAATTCTTCAGGATAATGCAATCGCTGCCACTGAGCAGCGGTATGGGAAATTTGGCAAGGGATTGCAATGCCCTCGCGTATGTATGTCTGGCCTGTGATCCGGCTTGCGCGGCCTCATCCCGCCATTCGCGCAGCCATTGCGAGAAAAGAGGGTTCGGATTGGCCATCACCCGCCGTTCCCTCTTCCGTGACGGACCGCGGCCAGGCTCCCCGTCCGGGCCCGACATGATCTCCGGCCGTCGGCTGCTGCTGCCAGCACTACCGTTGCGAGCACTGCAAATCGATCACGTTCGAAGAAAAAGGCGCAACGGACGACACGGGCCATACCACCACCACATCGTCATCACGGCAATGTTTATTTCTTGTTGCAGTGTATAAGACATAAGTTGATAGTGTGCCCCGAGTATACGACGGACCACTTAGACTTCACGATAGCCTTAAATATATAGAAGATCGAATTTATTAATGATGCCAATGGAGCGACAATTGTCTCCCGAGAACGTGTGCCTTAAATATATATTGAAACAAGGCGTCATAAACTCACGAAGGCCAATCGAAAAAAAAACGAAAACATATTTTTGTCGTTGGACAAGCCTGCGTGCTTAACGCGACCTACGGTGGTGCATGACGGTCATCAGTTGACGAAACCGACAATTATATATATATATATATATATATATACACATACATATATATGTATATATATATATATATATATATATACACATACATATATATGTATATATATATATATATATATATATATATATATATATATACACATACATATATATGTATATATATATATATATATATATATATATATACCCATGTGTGCGTAAATTCACAATGCCGCACATCAATTCCGCAAGCAAGCCATATAATTGCATTATTTAATCCGAAGCGTATCAATTATCGAGCAAATCTGAATTCTTGAATTATTCAATTGTCCCGCCCCCCTCCCCAAACACTGTAAATGCATAATTTATTTATTTTAAATGATACCATTATGGGACGCCAAACAAAAACAGATACGAGTTTTCATATTACAGCCCAGCTGTTCGTCGTCTCTATTCACTGTTGCGATGTATAAGAAATAAGTTGGTACTGTACTCGTACGCACGACGCACCAATGATAAAGGCCCAATTTCTATTGTCATTAGGTTAGACGTCACAATAACCTTATAGTATATTTTGACAATATTTATCTTTAATCTAAAAGATAGATACACAGAGCCATAAATTCACAAAGGCCAATCGGAAAAAAATAATGTTTTTGCCGTTGGACCAACCTCCGTACTAGTTTAGCACGACCAACAGTGGTGCATGACGGCCAATGACTCGCAACGCCGCATACCAATTCTGCAAGCACGCCATGAAATGAAATCCGTTAATCCCAAGCGTATCAAATATCGAATTAATTTGAATTCTTGAATCATTTACTTGTTTTCTCCAAAAAATAACTGTAAATGCCTAATTTGTTTATTTTAATTCATACCGTTATAGGACGCTGATAAAAAACAGATGTGAGTTTTCATATTACAGTCCAGCGTCATATTATTTCATATTACAGTTCATCACCTCTATTTCGCGCGCGCCTCACAGTGACAAAACCAACCGACTGAATAGTGTAACATGGAACAAGCAAAAACTCGCTTACAATACACATAAACATACAACGTACTACATATAGTCTATATTTCAACAGCCCATATGTATCCTCACTACAATGGCGCGGTGGTGGGTGGGCAAGGATTGACACTAAGGAAATACTTACAACTCTTCGAAAAATCTAAATTCGTCCAAGTGAATGAGTTCCCGCCGCCCCAGGTATGAAACAGAACACTGAGATGAAAACGACGACGACGACGACAATGGCAACCGGAACAACAACAACAACAACAACTGCTAAGACACTACGGTCTATGATGGAGACGCAATAATAACAACAACAAAAACAACAACCATAACAACAACGACGACGACAGGAGTGTCAACAACTTTCGAAACTTGTTAGCCGAACGCAGGTGAATGTTCTCGACTCTATATATCTTTGCAGTTAGTATTGCGTCGTCGCGTATAGCAGGCGACCGCAAACGTTCCGAGCTTTAGACTGATAGCAAAGAATTCGCCACACACAAATGTGTCTCTCGTTCACACTCACACACACACTCGCGGCGGCATTTACTATCAACTTGACTTTATGCGCAGATGTGTGCACAACACGCATGGTTGGTTGTCGAGTTGTCAAAGCTAGCGTGTGTTTTTTTTGCATGTTGTTTCGTCACGTCGAGTGTGGCCGGACGAGGCTTATGGCGGTGAGCAGCCGCAACTGAATGAGTGGCCGTTTCCGCCCTTTCCGCGTTCCGTCGGTTTAGCCGAAACATCATCAGAGAAGTTTCTCGAAGATTCGCTGCTGGTAGTCGTCGCGCGTTGTGTGGCTGGAGTCATTCAGTTCTCGTTCAGGTTTCGCTGAGCGCTCTCGGTATTATTGGTCTGTCTAGTAGCGGTCCGCGTATCTCCGTTGCACTTGTGTGACTGACTGACTGACTATCGTGTTCGTTGGTCATTTTGCATTTCGCTGATCGAGCGGAAGCAGCAGCAACATGGTCAAGGAAACGGCGTTTTACGACGTTCTCGGCGTTAAGCCGAACGCCGGCCTCGAGGAAATCAAAAAGGCCTACAAGTAAGTAATGCCTCATAGCTATGCCTCATTCTGCCAACTAGCGACTATGCCGTGGCGACTATGATCGCGTTTATTTCCTTACACATCGCCATTTAGGCATGGCCACATGATTCGTCATTTCGTACGTGCATCTTCTACACATAGATGATTTCACGTTTGAACACTACATGGAATTAATAATGGCATTCATGATGCGCCGATCTGGCTCGATCTGACCCAGCGGACCTACTCGAGACGGCACATAGCAGGTGATGCTCACGAGGTGGTGTCGTCTTGAAAGATAGCAAAACTCGTCAATTTTTCGATCCTCGATATAAAGTGTCTCAGTATTCGATGCATTTCTAAGTACTTCACCTGTGACCACTGCTTACAACGATCAGTCATGGAAATTTGTAGGTATTGCGTTGTATAAGAAAAAAATGCTATATATGCGGATGTTTTGTCGAAGTTCATAGAACTTAGTAGCAGTTAATTAGATCGCATTTTTTCATCGCATTTATTCACGCCTACATTCTAGATGATCTAGTCTAGATTATGCGTCGTTCCGTACGCCGCGATGACGCGAGTAAGAATCTCCGCGAGGCAGCAAAGTTAGCACGGCTTTTCGGCCAGGCAATCTGCAGCCTCTGCTGGAGCTCTTGTCTGGTCGTTGGCTGTGTACTATCCATCGATACTGCAATAACTTCTGCCTCTCTGGCACATGACTGAATAATATTTCTACTACGGTGTTACACATGGTGTTCGCATATATATATATATATATATAGATATATAGTGTTTTTTCTATTTGAAATACCACGGGTTAAAATTCAGTAACGGCCACTCTCAAACTTGTCTCCGGGGTTAGATTTTTATCATAAGGTGAATTTCTGAGTACACTATAACTGGCAATAACTGGAATAAAACTGGTAGCATAGGTGCCTTCAAAATTGAATCGTGTATGAAAATCTTGGTTTTATGGTGTATAAAATATCTCAAACGAATATCTTATATAATCGGTCGTTCATCTATTAGCGTGTATGGCGTTGTATGTTCCCAGTTTGAGAATGGTTATGTCTGGCTTAGGGGCCGGTGCTAAAAGGCCAGTGCTAATGTACTTTGTTGTTGTGCACGATGTGTTGTAGGAAAATGGCTTTGAAGTATCATCCCGACAAGAATCCAAACGAAGGCGAGCGTTTCAAGTTAATTGCACAAGCATACGAAGTTCTTTCGGACGAAAAGAAGCGAGCCATCTACGATAAAGGCGGAGAAGAAGCTCTTAAGGAAGGCGCAAGCGGCGGTGGCGAAGGTTTCCACAATCCGTTCGATATCTTCAACCTGTTCTTCGGCGGTGGCGGCGGTCATCGGCGGCAGAACAAAGGTCGTGATAAAGTGCATACATTGGTTGTGTCGCTGGAGGAACTCTACAATGGATCGGTCCGCAAACTAGCCCTTAAGAAGAACGTCATTTGCGTCCAATGTGACGGTAAAGGCGGGCTAAATGTCACGCAATGCCGCGCCTGCCAAGGCCAGGGTCGGGTCATACACGTGCGACAACTGGGTCCAGGCATGGTCCAGCAGATGCAGTCTATCTGCGATCAGTGCCAAGGCCAGGGTGAAAAATGCGCGCCACAGGATCGTTGCCAAACATGCAATGGTCAAAAATCCGTCCCGGAGCGCAAAATACTTGAAGTGCACATCGACAAGGGCATGGAAAGCGGCCAAAAGGTCATCTTCTCGGGTGAGGGCGATCAGGAACCTGGTAAAGAGCCGGGTGACATCATCTTCCTCATCGATGAAAAGGAACACGAAACATTCAGTCGGAAGGGCCTCGATCTCTTGATGAACATCGAACTCGGTTTGACAGAGGCACTTTGCGGATTCCAGAAGCCAATCAAAACGCTTGACAACCGTACGCTAGTCGTGACCCAGCTGCCCGGCGAGGTGATAAAACACGGAGAGTTGAAGTGCATTCCTAACGAGGGCATGCCCAGATATAAGGATCCGTTTGTCAAAGGAAGGCTGATCATTCAATTTACGGTAGTGTTCCCGACAAAAATCAACCCGGTCGTTGCCGCGCACCTTGAATCCCTGCTTCCGAAACGCGAGGAAGTCATGATCACGTCGGACGCCGAAGAAGTTCATATGGAAGACTTCAATATTGAGACTGCGAAACAGCGGCAGCGCTACGAGAATCCTTATGATGAAGATGAGGATGGACCCCAGCGTGTGTTTATGGGTGGCCCGGGTGGCGCAGGACCCGGCGTCAGCTGTCAAGCCAGCTAAGCGCGTTTATTTGTCCTTAATTCTTAAAATCCTAGCTGTGAGGTCGCGGCACTGTGTGGACTAACCATTTCGTTCGGCGTGAGTCATGTGGAGTGTGCGATTCAAGGACAGCCAGATCGTCTAACGTCGGAAAAACGGGCACGGTGCAACATGTGGCGTTGTGAAGTTGTACAGGCTGCGCGCCCGTGTAGTGTTTGGAGTGGCACGTAAGGGCCAGAGTTGACTAAGTCGACAGCTCGCACATTACTGAATTAGAACTACGTTGAGCATCCTAACAGAATCGCTGATATAACTCTCGACGGATATCGATGTAAATAAAGCTTATACTGACATGATACATGGCGACCCATAATATATAATTATATACTATGAATGAAGAAGAAGACGTCGCTGGGCATCATACCAGCATCATTCCTGTAAACATTATAGCAGGACACCTGCGAATGTAATTATGTTATGACGGTTATCTCAACCCTGAAATCAAATAGATCTGTCCAATGGAATCAACTGGCTTTTCATTAATTTCCCACAATTGTATTTAATAGTAGTTTTTAAATAATTTTGGCTGATCTATCAAAATAGGGATTTTGCGGGTTCTCTCGTGGTTAAAGGACCTTGCCGGTCTTTTCTGTATTACCGAACATATAGGCCAGCGAGATATCCACAGGAATATATTAGATTTTTGTTCGTAGAGCCAATAGTGCTTCAGACATTGCTCCAGGCAGTCAAGTACTTTTGCGCCAGTATTAGCATCCCGTTCGTGAAGAGTGAAGGATACAGTTAGATTAGATGTTATATATATAATTGTGTTGTAGTTATATTTATTATGCTGCTTGTTACATGCTTCCACATAATCGCACTGAGCAAAGCATTATGGCGTTGTTGTTCATGTAACCGTGAATGCCAATGCGTATCCACCTAACCAATTTTTTAGATATAATCGGTAGGCACGAGTGTTAGTAGTCGAGGATTTCAATTAATAAATCTGTGTTCTGATAAATAAGCGTTATTGCTGTTGCGACTATTGGTTATTGTACTTTCTTGAAAATAAACATGATTCCAAAGTATGCCTGCGGGTCCCGCCTCAAGGAGCGCCCGATGATTCTGAACAGTCAATCGAGCATTTCTAAATAGTTATCAGTGTAATTGGTAATCGAAAGCTGTACAAAGCAATCTGACGAGTCATAGTTGTTAAGCGTTTGCGACAGTGCCCATTAGAAAATTCAATTCAGTATCTATTTTACCTTTAGGTTGGTAGACAAACCGCCTATTGGAATATGGGTACGACCGATTCGTTTGCAAGTCACCATCGCTCACTTAGAATATAAACAAGTTTTTCTCTCCTCTATCTCTCTGTATATATATATATATATACATACATACAAATATATATATATATATATATATATATATATATATATATATATATATATATATTAGACGGGCTTAACTGAAAGAGAGACAACGGGTGACAGAAGATATAGAGGGTCCGATCGCGACAAGAAGTAGAGAAGATGATTCAGGAAGACTAAATGATTGTCAGATTAATTTAGAGCCAATTGATTGTCTATAAATTCGTCTAAAACCTGTTCGTACAGGTCTTACCGTCTGGAGGTGTCCAAGGTATTGAGCGTAAGGCATTTCAATGCGAAAACCGCCCTCTGAACATGATCAATGAGACAACGTTCTCACAGGTTGTTTTGGATCCCAGGTTATCGTTTGAAGCCCATACAGATCATGTTCGCAAGAAAGTTGTAGAGAGCGTCGCTGTCCTGCTCAAGAGCCCTAATATTCTGCCCCGTGACTGTCTATTTGCCATGTGCGATGCCTACGTCTATAGTTATCTACGCAGTTGAGTTCAAATGACTTACATGCCTCTTATATGTCCATTCCGCCGCTTGCAAAAAAACTTCGCGAGTGCTATTGGGACGGCCACCACGGGAGTCCTTGCGTTATAAATATGTAGAAATTTCGATTCCTTCCTACCCTCCACAAACAGAGATGTTTGCCGTTCTGAAATCAAACTAATATTAATGGGAATTCATCCCAACCTCCTCAATCTCTCCCACTCGACGTCAATTATGAACACAAAGGAAACACACATGAAACTTCTTTGCTTGTCTGCAGCTTTACGTAACCCCGTGTTTCAATATCAAACCTTCGTATTGGAATATGCTTCCTCCAAATGTGTGCGCAACTTGACCTGTGGCAAATTCAAACAATACTATTAAGGCACGTTAAGATCATTCGAATACGCTAATACGCATATATTCGCGTATTCGGATTCGGATAATCTCTTGCGCTTGTAATACAAACGCTTTATACTAGCATCTGATGGCTTTGACGAGCTGTGAACTTCTGTACAAATGTAACCACCCATGAACACAGGAAAACCGATCTATCTATATATCTCATAATCTAGCCCGGTTTATTGAAGCTGAACTTTAGAGGTTCGCTGCTGAGAAGGCTCAGGAATGTCTGTTTCTGGCAGACAAACATGTAATAATATTGAATGCGGAACCAGGCCAACAGAGAGACTGAAGCCATATTAGGCGCATGATGATGGCACGGTGGATAGATAAACGGCGTTCTAACGTCATGTGGTCTGTGTTAATGAAAGGATCTCCAATTACGGCAATTTCGTTGCTCTTGCGAGCAGCTTCGACTAAACAGCAAAGATCATTGGCGGGGCAGTGCGGCAAAATCGGCAAGATCATCATCGCGATGAGCAAGCACTGGCTGGCGAGAGTGTCTGAGCAGACGACAGAGCCGCTAACTGCTGTTGCTGTTGCTGCTGCCAGTTGCTCCGACAATGGGACAACCGCCTATCTCTCCGCGGCGATATCTCGACACTGCTCGAACAACTTGTCATCTAGTTGTGACCGCTCTGCCTGCGACCATAATATTTACGCTGAACAAAATCGAATGTTTTGACTGACGGACGTGCATCCACAGTTGGCAGCAGGGCAGATTGCTTTGCGTACTGTTTGTTACCCGTGAGCCCGGTCACACGTCAATACCGACGGACGAGCGAGCAAGGCGCAAACAAGATCAGCGATCTGAGCGAGTTTTTTTTGTGTCGCCAACTACGACCAACATTGAACCAGCATCGTCGACAGAAACGCATCTGTTTAGAAAACGGTGCTCTACGTGGGCGGATGGTAGTCGTGGTGGTGGTAGCGGCAGCCGCAGCAGCAGCAGCACCACCACTTCTGTGGCCGTTGAACAGCAGCTCTTCGGGCCACCACGCAAACGGCCATGTCCACCATATGACCGTGTGAATGCCGGCTGATGTCGGTGTCGATTGAATTCAGCGTTTGCATGTTGTAATCGGCGCCTGTCGATTAACGTCGTTCAGTTCGTTGTCGTTCGTCATTGTGCTGTCTCTCGACTGCGGTCGGTACGAGAGAGGTACCTATTTCATTGTTGTCGTTGTGCATTTTGTTCTCGGTTTCAGTGCTCCACAGATCCGGCTGTCTCTCACACTAGCTGGTGGTGAGTAATCGTCTGCTGATCTACGCACTTGTGATTTGGTTAAATTAAATCAGCAATATATATATACATATATATATATATATATATATATATATATATATATATATATATCTATATATATATATATATATATATATATATATATGTCAGCTGAGTTTAATTAATCACATTGGTAGCAATTATGTTGGTTATTATAACACATATGTCACAAGTTTAGAAACATTCTCCTTTGCATACAAATCGGAGCACTTAGTGTTGATTCTTGACCACGGCCTGGCATGTGTTTCTGTGCGTCCCCAGACACACATGCCGGGTCGTATGTGGCAAGACAAACTGCTTGGCAAAAAGTCTGCCGACGTCGAAGCGCAGTGGCAAATTTCCAGTGAGTTTGTCAAAAAGTCTGCGGTTATTCGGCAAATGCTTACACCATATTCATAAAACATCTGCAGTGGATATGCTTGACCAGTCTTAATCTCTCTTAGTTGAAATTGAGCGTATACTCCTTGAACTGCATCCTAACTTACGCGGTTTGGCAACGTCAACAACACCTGTATCTACAAGGGGTAACACATCTAACTTGCTTACACTGTCACACGCCAACTCAACCCGTCTAAGCTATCGATCAGGAACATCGGAGTCTCCTACTGAAACAAAGTACCGGCCTCCGTCAGGCGAACAACGTCTCTGCGCAAATTCAAATGCGACCTCAAAGAGCATTATCATTTATTTGAAACCATGTTGCAACATATTGTAAATAGTTGAAAATGGTAAATATGAATTGTACATTGTACTCTCATAAAAGGGGCTACGAACAAGATATGTCCTTAATAGAGATCTAACTTAACGTGTGCTTAATCTTATAAAAAATGTTAATAAACAAATTAAAATTCAACTCTACTGTATTCGGTCTAAATTACTGTTTTGAACTTACATTAAAACAATATATATATATATATATATCGAGCTAAACATTTCCTCTGATATCCTGTTAACAACAAATGTCGTACTCCTGTACTCGCAGAAGAAGAGATACGTTCCATCACAGACACCCAAGAACTTGGCTTGGCAGGGGTGGGCTAACAGTAAGGTGCAATTTGTTGATGTCACCGAGTTTGTGAGGAGTTCTTTTACAGGGCCTACAGTGATGTCCGAGCTTGTAGATTGTCCTGACAGCGGTTGTGTTATACGTAATGAGTTTTGCACACTGGCTATTCTATTTACGTTGTATATCAGGCTTAGTAGCGTCCTCTTCGAGCGTTGGTATATGGTTCATACAGCAACATAGTGCATCTACTATAGAACCTTCGCAGCCATTTTCTGCAGGGTCACCTGCAGGTTGCTAAGGTTCTGGAAAATGGTACAATAGAATATGTATGAAATTATACTGAATATGTACGCGTTCCCATACTTGTATCCTAAACCTATATGTGTCTCTATCAATAACCTTGTTTATTGTTGTTGTGACATTCTAGATGGCGACATCATTCTTGAGTGATGCAAACCACGAGTTATGCTTCGAACGGGAGATTTTCTTCAATCCAAATTTTTCGGTTGACCAGTTTGTCTGCGAGAAGCGCAAAGCAGTTGGCTTGGAGCAGCTGCGACATGATCTCCGTTCGCACCTCAAGTACCTACAAGAGTGCCTTGTTGAGCTTATCAACAATGATTACACCGACTTTGTCAACCTGTCATCGAACCTCGTTGGTCTGGAGAAGTACATTGGCAACATTTCGTCGCCACTCTATAAGCTAAGAGAGGAAGTTGGTGAGCTTAGCGAGGTGATCGACGCGACCCTTCGGGAGACCGAGGAAAAACTCGCTCAGCGTCAACGAGATCGGCAGCTTCGAGGGAAGATCTTGCTGGCTTTAGAAGTTTATCGCGGAGTGCAGCAATTGCCGAAAGAGGATCAGACGTGGACGGCGGACCTTGTCGAACGAACTGCAAACCAAATCCACAGCCTTTGCGTATCGCTAGAACGCTGTCGTGACATTCCTCTGGCCCGGAAGTCGGACGATGTAATCAGCAAGGTCCGAAAACAACTCGAGAGCTACCTCGAGGAGCACTTGCTCGAGGCGCTTCACAGTCACGACGAAGCGAAGCTGCAGCACGTCTTGCAGGTTGGAGTGGCAGTTGACCGAGTTGCGTTTATTGAAAATTTGTTTTCCGACCGCATAATGAAACCTGCCCTTGAAGAAGTAATTACCGAGCGCGTTCTCCGTGAGGTGCTCAGTGATGGCCTCTTCAATCAGATCCTGATGGCTATAACTACCAACACGTCATTGTTAAGCAAATGCGCCTCGCCCGAGTACCAGTTTCTTCCGAGAGCCGTATTTCCTGTGTTCGTGGCGCTGGCAGATACCCGCGTACCGACGCTATTTAGCCTGACATCGGCAACCATGTTTCACGTGCGCTACACCGAAGCATTACGCTTTCTGGAAACGCTCGAGCATCACATGTCCGAGCAGTCTGTCCAATTGTTCCGCTCTAGCGAGCCATATAAGATGTTTATGGCTAGATGGAGTACGGGTGTTTATTTCCAGTTACGGTACACCGAGATCGCAACGAACTTCGAGACAGCCCTCCTTCCCGGCAACGAGCCGTTTAGCAAGAAGCAGACGTTGCTCAACGTAACGGAGAACCTTTACAAACAAATTAGTTACTGTTGGTCAGACGACGTCTTCATAGAGGAATTGAAGCCAAAATTTTTAAAATTAACCGTCCAGCTGGTGGCACGTTACACGACGTTTCTTAAAGCGTACTCTGCCGAGTCACACCCAGTCGGTGAACTCAGCGCGCTTATGCTGTTCCAGGCGGCTGCCGATTGCCACCAAGTATCGGTTGAGTCAATCTGCAGCTGCTGTGAGGCGCAGTTGCGGCCGGAGGAGCGCGAACTTTTTGCCGAGTGTCTGGAGGTGTCTCTGGAGCGGCTATCCCATTGCCGCGAGGGGCTGGCCAGCGTGGCCACTGACCTGCTTCTTCAGCTGGCCCAAGCCAATGTCAAGCAGATCTCTGATATTCCTCGACTGTATCGGCGGACCAACCGCGAAATTCCAAACACGCCATCAGCGTTTGTCGGCGCGATGTTCGCGCCGGTTCTTAACTGTCGCTCATCGACGCACGGCTACTGGGCTGCTGCCTGGTCTGCGCGCATGGCCCGCGGCATCGCCGAAGCGTTCCTTGCAACGACTCGTGACATGCTCGACTCTGTACGCAAGACCGAGGACTCGCTGCGTCGTCTGAAAAAGGGAAAAATAAATGCGACTGACACGCAGGGCGTCAGCGACGACGACAAGATACGGTTGCAGATTATGATCGACGTTGAACACTTGGGCAAGCTACTGGACGAGCTTGGTCAGCGACCAGCATGTTACGACGAGCTGTTCGAGCTGGCAAAGGGCCAGATGGTAAATGGCGGCGGCACTGGAAGCAAATAACGAGGCATCCCCAGTCATACAGCGGGTGCCCATGTATGGGTGTAGATCTGAACGTTTGTCTGGAAAGTGGCGGAACCGCCAGACATCTCTTACTACAACGCCGACAAGAGAAAACGTTTCACGTAGGAGTCACAGCCGGTTTGACTTGTTCCGACTGACAACTAAATACGTAGATAAGAAACAGAAAAAAAGAAAATATCAAGACGACAGGAGGGGACAACTGTTCCGCTTGGTATCACGATATGTGGGGTGTAACAGGTCGATTTTAGCCGCAGGCGAGAAGTATTTTTTGTTAGAATATGACTTACAACGACTACGAGCTGTAGTCACTTGTCAAGGGCTCGTTTGACCATGCAATACGTAGAGACCGAGAGGCTGACCGCGCACCGGAACAGGATTATGGGGCGCGCCTATGCAATGTGATCAACCAACAAATGTCTTCCAGCTTTTGTTGGTTTAGGGAAGTAGCCGACCGGTGATTGTTCACCGGATACTATTGTTTCCGTAGCTACAAAAAGTTTTGAGCTATTGCCAATACGCATTGTAAATAATAGAAATAAAGCAGTTCATTAAACCAAAACACTTTTTCTATACTTTGTATTAGATTTAAGATTGCCTTGTAAGTAAACATTCAGTCCGAGCATTCCTGCACTGGTACCATACGTCGACAATATATATATATAGATATATATATATATGGCTATCACTGACGGCCCGATACTTGAAGTTTTGAAGGTAAGGTGTACAAACTCATATAAAATGCGCTGGCATATCGTAGATAACTTTGTCTTTCTTACGTACGTACCCAAGACATTGCCAATTCACCCCTAACCTCCAGAACCATTATATAAGATCGTAGTATCGAGACTGCAACGGAAACAAATAATGGGGCAGCCAGCAATTTGACGCTTACCACCAAATTTGGTTGCCTCCACGACGTATATATATATATAGTTTTCCAAATTTCTGGTTGAAGATACTCCGTAATAAATCTAGTTTCAATAAGAGGCTTTTATCAGCTGGGCAGTTTTAAGGTACTCCAACACTAAAAAATGTAAACACTTCTCCGACGCTAATTTAACAACGGCGCGGTAAATTCGCAGTAGGTAATTAAGTACAACGAGTAACAAAAAAGTACGTATATTTAAGAGCAATTCTTGCATTATATATACATTGGTGAGAAGACCAAAATGGTTCAAATATGCGAACTATCAATTAGTATGAACTATTTACGCTTTTGGTATGATCAGAACAGTTATGTCAACAACAAAAAACAACAGACCACTCTTCCTTCTCGATGCAAGTACACAAATGTCTGTAAAATTGATTAATGCGTTTGTCAACTTAGTTGAACATCCCTCCTTTATTTGTTGTTCGCCTTCGACACCAGCTTCTTGCGCCCACACTATATTATTCTGTACCTAAAATGTTTCCTTAGCCGTAAGGGGCCTTGTGTATGTACGGGCGAACGCCTCAGTAACGTGAAATTTCCAAATAATGTTCTACTCTTAAGCCAACACACAAACCAATCTGATTATCTTCTGTAGGCTCCAAACAAAAACGCCAACCAATATGGCCAGATATCAGGTGTACCCGTAGCTTCAATCGAATACGAGCATGTTGCACGTCCCCCCTACATATATATAAATATGTCCACCGGTCATCCATCTATACAGGAGTTTCGTCATTTAGTAGTAGTAGTATTCCTATCATACTTGCTATCGGTTGTCGCACTATGATCTAACAGGATGGACTGTGTCGGGTTCCGAGTGGTGTTGAAAAAGAGGTAGCAGCAGTTAACGAAAAGGTGAACACCCAAAGGAATCACAAAACAGTGTACACGCAAACACCAGACATACATATAATAAACAGACACCTGCGTACAGACAATGATAACCGACCAGAACAGACAGATATCGTCATTATCATGAATAATAAATACATCAGAACCTCTTCTTGCGCTCAATCTTAGGGCTCAAAGACCGTATCGTTGCGTATTGGGCCCGTATGGCGTGTTTTCAAGAGGCGCAGTCTGTCGCTTCGTTGGTAACTTTATCCTCCTGACTACTGGCACTTTTTGCTCTCGTCCTGGTAACGAGTTCGTAACGGATGACGGATGAAAGCATTCGCGACAATGATCGACCAAATGATCGAAGTATCACCACTAGTCGTATAATAATTCATCATTGAGCATTAGATCAAGGTGTTGTCTATATTATCACTTATAATTGGCAATGTACTACTCTATGTACAAGCAAAGTTGACCAATATACATACACACGCACACTCAGTCATTATAGTTCAAAACCCCGGCGCGTCCAGCATGAACTCTCTTACCATCTCCCTCGCTACCTCTTACGTCTCTGTCCAACGTTACCTCTGCGGATGATTCCGAGATAAAACTCATGGGCGCAACAAAGCAAACGGAAAACCAAACAAACAACACATCATACATCCGAGACAGTAATCTTTCTCATATCTCCGACGAGATATATCCTTCTGAGAGATGCACCCTCTTCCTCCTTTCTATACAGAAAAGCAGATATGATACTGTACAGGAACGCCGCTTATCAGCTACAATATATTGCTCTTAGTGGTCATAACATGAGTGGCATTGTCGTCAACCAGGGAGCCGAAGGCGTCTACATTAGATCTAAATACAATGTATTTACATGTATATATATAGGTGTTTACATTTACAGACTCATATCAGGCCACTGACATGAGACAGAGAGAGAGAGAGGGTAGGTAAGCGCAGAAGTGTTTGCTAAGAATGTAAAGATGGTATCTACGCGGATCCCTATCGTTCCTTAGCCTTTTTACAAGCGTAGACTCGAGATTGAGCTTAGGCCACTTCCTCTTCCATGATAACGTCCTCCGGAACCATTTTGTATATTGATCCCTGGTAGTCCTCGTAGGGGAGGCTCTGGACGACGACATTTCCGACTTTGCCGGTTGACTCACGCGGTCGTGCCAACTGACTTGTATTAAGGCTGTGACTTTGGCTATTTATGCTGTTACTGCTGTTAGCGCCGCTATTTATACTGCTGCTGCTGCTGTTGTTGTTGCTGTTGTTAGTGCCCACACTCATTTGAGTTGGAGTCACCATCCAAACAGGCTTCGGTATTCGTGGAGGCGTCGTGGGCGCTTGAGCGTTGGTAGACATCTGAACAATCTGAACCGTTCTCGCCTGAGGTCCACCACTGCCTGTTAGCTGTGCCCTGCCTGTTGTAGCCGTACTTGCTGCTGCTTGGTGGTGGTGGTGGTGGTGATGATGATGGTGCTGCTGCTGCTGTTGCTGCTGATGATGGTGGTGGTTATGTACATTTTGATGAACGTAATGTGTACCGTATTGTTGTTGCTGCTGTTGCTGACGGTGATGAGAGCCAAACGAGCTCTCACCGCCGGAAGGTGTCGCAATCGTTTTTGTCGTAAGGGCAGAGTTAAGTGGCGCGACCACGGCCGGTTTAGCCATCACGGAATGGTCATCATAGTTCCACTGTGACATCGATTTGCTCTTGGCCGGTGGAGGCTTGACGACCGGCACGGATTCGCCTGTCGACGAATTGATGTGTATCTTGGTGCTGCCTCCGCCGCTGCCGCCGTTGGCCACAACATTTGCCAGTGGGGGCGCTAAGCAAACCCCGCCGCTCGGTGTCATTGTGGCCAACGTGACAGGGCTGGCAGATGAGCGCACCTGTGTCAGGCGAGTCTTCTGTAGCACTTTGAACTCGGTCGTTCGATTTGGATGTAGCACCTTGGTGACCACGGGCGTACCGACGCTCGGTCGTACCTGGACAGTTTGTACGGATATCTGCGTGTTGGCCGCTGTTGCTTGTCGAACGCTCACCTTGTCAACTGTCTGGTGGTGGTGGTGAAGTCCACCATGCTGTTGATGATGAACAACACTGTTTGCAGGAGCGGTAATTACGATTTGCTTGCAATGTTGCTGCTGCTGCTGCTGTTGCAGGGGTTGTGTCTGAACATGATGATGATGACCAGCCGAGCTTACGACCAAATGTGGGGAAGATGACTGGCGTTGTTGTTGTTGCGGCTGCTGAACTTGTGGTTGTTGCTGCAATGTGGTTTTGACGGGTATTGTCGTACTACTCGAGAAATTGCTGTTCGCAGCAGCAGAGGCAGGAGCATTTACACAAGAGGTAGATGTTACTACTGGCCGACTGTCCGGACCTAGAGCAGGCGACGACCGCACGACCGTAGGCACGGTGACCAACTTTGCTGCAACAGCGGGATGATGATGGTGCTGTTGCTGCTGCTGATTTGCTGGCTGTGCACTCTTCGAACTGACGACAACCCCCGGCAATTGGGCAGGCGTCACCTGAGGGCCAACGCGCACCTGACGCTGCTGACCTCCGGGCTTGGCGTACACCATCGTGTGGGTAGTCTGCGAACGAGGCGAACTTACCACGACCAACTTGGGGCTGGTGGTGGCAACTTTCGGCGTCACGGTCTGCGTTTCGGCCGTCTTGTAGGGCGCCCGAGGCAGCTGGACCAGCGCCGGCGTGAGCCGGGTCGTGTAGGCGGCGTAGGGCAGCGCCGGCAGGGTGGCTCGAATCGGCTTCCGCGGCAGCAGAAACGTATCTCGTCGGCCTTCCATCGCCCACGACGTCTCGTCGATCTCACCGGAAAGACTCGGCTTGGCCAGCGCTCGTCGAATCTCGGCCTTGTACCGCTCGGCCGAGATCTTGAGCGCGCTGGCCGTTTGCTGTAGAAGCACTTTTCGTTCCGGTGTCAGCGGTCCGGAGGCTCGGAGGGCGTCGACCAGCGACGAGAAGGCTTCAAGTTCGAGCGTGCGCTTCTTGGCAGCCGTGGCCACATCCTGTTCGCCACTGCTCATGGCGATCGCTTCCACCCAACGAGCCTTAGCCAGCCTAGCCAGCCCAGCTAATCGAAATTTATTAGTGGCATCCAGCAGTCACTGTCGGGGGTGCAGGTGACGAACGACAAAAACAGCACCCGACGGCACCCGACAGACCCCCACCAGAGTCTCAGACGACGACCACCACGATCACGGCTGATCTGAGTCAATGTGGAGCCATCGTCATCATTGTCGTCGTCGTCGTCGGTCACGTCCCGAAATTTGTTCGCGGCTCAGAACTCGATTTGCACAAATTTACCCTCGAAAGGCTATATTGTGCCGCACATCGCGATAGCCGATTCACTGACAACACCACCGCCACTTGAGCACCAAGAGCACTCTATTTTGTTTGGAACACAACAACAACAACAAGACGGCAGTTCCGTCCGTTTGCTATCCGCTAAAACTCGGAGCGCTGCTTCAGCTGGTGGCGCCATTTGTATTTCTGCAATTGGCGCCAAAATTGAAAGAATTACATTAAGCAACGACTGTGTCTGCTTCGGGCTGCATGCAATAGCAAGCAGAATCTAATATTTGTTTGCTAGTGAGCAAGAAGAACTAATCAATGCAGAAAACGAATCCTACAGCTACGGATATGAGGGGTACTAAGTAGATAGATAGGTTTTATTATTCTCATGAGTGGCTTTGCATTTGTACAGAGGTTCACAGCTCCTCTAAACTACGGCAAATAGTGGGTAATTGCTAGAATGGTTTTGATATGAACCATTAATTTACAATAACATTGTATATATTTATTACCGCCAAGACAGCAACGTAAAAGAAAATGTTTTATTAGCATCTTCCCTTGCAGTGTATAAAGAGAATACATCTTTCATTACCGGTATGAGGTAACCAAGATAGGGTAGACACACGCATATATATATATATATATATATATATATATATATATATATATATATATATATATATATATATACATAATAATTATAATTCAATTGCGAGGCACTCTAGGCTCATGAAGTAATCAAAGAACATCATCTGACTCGGCCTTAAAATTAAAATACTTAAAAGTATTTTATTTTTATATTCGGCAGATCGAAAGCTAGTATAGCCGCAAAAACCTGCACACTACTTTTGATGATCCTACAACCTTGGCGTAATACGAAAATGTATTCCAATATGTAAAAATGAGCTACGTTACTGGCTACCAGATTCATAAAGCTGCAGGTGTGTGTGCATACTTCAGTCTTAGGCAAATTGCAATATCTCTTTTACAAATTCTGATAATGCCTAATTCATATCCCGTGCTTTCCATGCCATCCTTAAAGATAAGCTCTCGGTACTAAAAATACCACCCCAGTTCTTGAAGTTCAGTATCTTATAAATTTCTCTATCTGGGCGTATCTAAATGGTTTTACTCATTCTAACGTCATTAGTACATATTTTATGGACGTTTGATGTGTGTCCTTTGGAGCCAGAGTGGGGCTCCCAATTTTGCCACTAATTGTTTGTCTCTAGGGGTTATTCTTCTTTATTGTATTAATGACCTGCTTCTCAGCGATCCGTCTTACACAGTTACTCAGGGAAACGGATCTGCTCGGCATGGCAGACGATTTTTTATTTAGGATGTTTCGAAAAAGCCAGATAATGTAAAAACCTTAAATGAGCCGCCTGTGAAGACGGTCGACTCCCTCCTTAGCATCCTGGCAGCTGAGGCGAATTCCCAGACACTGCTTTAAATCACACTAGGTGGTTTGGGTATTCCAGGTTCTATTATATCATCCGGTTTCGGCTTCCGCGGCCCCTAATCGATAACAGGGTGGAAGCGTCTGATCGTAAATTAAGACAGACAAGTTTGCCTTGCGCAGTTCTACACATTTTAACATTTCCTCACAGAGCGCTTGGAAAACTTTTTTTCAAGAAACCAGGTTGGCGAATCTTCTTGGGAAAGCTACTTCTATTACTGAAATTGAAAGGTTTAGAGCGGTCTCAGCCAAAGGTGCAGAATCATGGTTGTTCGCCCTGCCCTGTGCACATAGTAGTACTTTGCTAAACATTCAAGATAGCATTCGGACTACCCCTAGCAGACCTGGCTTTCTCTTATGGCAAGCCCATCACGGACTCGCCTGTGCACTGAGCCTTTGCTGTCACACACACGACATCCCACCCTTAATTACACCTTTAGTCAAGTCTTAAAACCCGCCGGTTAAATACGAAAAAAATATATATATATATTGTAACGTTGTTGTGTTACGCTAAGTCAGCTTGGGGATGTAGACGTAGATGAATGACGACACGCAGCATACGGTCTACTGCAGAGCACGGCCGAGCAACGGATGGTGATTAAGCCATGCTGCTCAGTCTATTTATTGGTTCACGAGGCACCGCGGCGTGCTGACACCCCAAAGAGTGTCAGAACCCGCTCTCAAATCGGTCGAAATGTACAGCAGTTTGTGTTTGTTTCGTATAGGAATACAGGTTAAGTGACTGTTTGACTTGGACTGCCGATCATAGGTCGACCCTCTCCCGATGTCGGCCGATGATCGTTTGGACGGCGGAGGACGTTGGGGTTTCGGCGCGAAAGGCTGTGGCTGTTCTCGGCTGGGTGGTTGAGACATGTCTTGTTCGGTTGAGACATGCATCATAGCATGTGTACGTTGAGATTCTGGCGCGGGCGCTGTAGCCGTTGGACGTGGTCGGTTAGAACTTATTTGAATTGCTATAATGCGTACACAGTAACTTCGTTACAATATAAAAATATTTACTATCTCCCACCTATTTAATAGGAAAGAAGGTAAAGGTTTTATTAATACCGTACCAGTTTAACGTTGAAGATCTACAATTGCCAGCTAAAGATATGAGCGATCGATGGAGATATCTGGGAATCGACTTTGACAGCAATGGTAGAGTTGACTCCACCAAGGATATACTCCTTAATTTACTTAACAGACTCACGATAGCTCCCCTTAAACCCGACCAAAGACTCATATTTTTAAAAGACTTTCTCATTCCCCGCCTCCTATATAAACTGGTCTCCGGTCTTAGACCATCTCACGCACTCCTTAGCGACCTAGATAAAGAGATCAGAAAGGTTGTAAAAGTCGAAATGGCTTAAGCTCGAAAACTCGGTGCCGAACGCCTACCTGTACACGCACACAGCACACGGCGTTCTGGACATCCTCTGCCTCCAAACATTTATCCCCAGACTCCGCCTCTCCCGTCTGACAGCACTACAACACTCCACGCACCCTGGGGTCCAATGGATGCCAACCACCGAGCACTTTAAGAAAGACCTTGCGAAAACAAGACTTCTTTGCGAGCGCTTGGGAACCTCCATTGAGACCGCTACACAAGAGACCGATTACTGGTCTCAACAACTACACAACACGTTCGATGGGGCACATTTAAAAAAAGCACACGAAACGCCCTTTGTACATTACTTGATTAAAGGTATGCCCTACCTATCTGGTAAGGAGTATTTAAACCTACTAAAGCTCAGGATCAACGCACTACCAACGCGTGCCAGATTGGCCAGGGGACGCCCGGGCTACAACAAACGTTGCAGGCACGGGTGTCATGCGCCCGAGACGTTGGCTCATGCCGCTCAGATGTGCGATACAACACACAAACAAACTATAAAGAGACATGACAATTCCTGTGATCGCGTAGCACGTCTTCTCCGCGAGAGGGGTCATGAGGCGGTTCGTGAGCGAGTATTCCGTCGACCGGGCGCACCGGGTCTAAAGCCCGACCTCGTAATAACAACACCTACCGAGGTCTGGGTTTTAGATGCCGAGGTTTGCGGCCCGAACAGGGACCTCGCAAAAGCGCGGCAAGACAAGGTCGCCAAATATGACGTCGAGTTCCTAAGAGCGGCACTCCACGATCCGCAAAAACCTCTCAGATTCGGATCCATCACTATCTCTATAAGTGGCGAATGGGACTCCGAATCTGCAAGTACGCTCTTGAGGCTCGGCGTCACGAAGAGGAATCGTATGGATCTTACCGTCTTAACGTTGCAAGGAACCTTGAGGATATACCGCTCGCACCGGGTCCATAAGAGCGGGGCTACCATCAAGCAAGGACACGGACAGCTGATTCTTAACCTCACGTGACACTTTTTTATTAAGGCGAGCACTGCCGAGTGTGCAAACGTATTGTAATTGAATAATAAATCATCACTATATATATATATATATATATATATATATATATAGGTTTTCTCAGTTTCATTGTGTACCAAGCTACCGTGAAACTGTAAGGGTGGTCTGTGCGATGGTGCTACGTGAGTTAGCAAATGTTAACTCTTGCCATATGTAGTGTGTTTGGTTCCTGCCGATTCTAACAAATCTTCTTCATCTATTCCTGTGTGCTAATATTATTAATATCAACAATAAACGTGGTCATACTGCTTAAATTACAATACAAATATCAACATTGAGCGTTACATTTATGGGGTAAAATCCTTTCGGGGCTGACTCTCAGCCAAGATTTAACGTCCATGGGACTGCTTTTCGCATTGCTTCATAGACGGACCCCATAAATACAAATGTGCAACGGTGGGGCTCGAACCCGCGCACCTATTTTTTTTTTTTTACAAGTTTTTTTTTTTTTTAAAGGGGTTTTAACAAGTCACATATTTTGTCGTCGTCCCGTGCGCGGCGGGCCAGGCGCCACGCAAAAGCATTGTTAACGACTTCGGCATTGGCTATTTCCAATGCGTGAATAGTTACGCCGCTCCGTAAGTTGTTCGTCCTCACAGTGAAAAACTTTGAAAGTCGATTTTCTTTTATGATCTGTCTAAAAATACGAGTGTCAACCCGTCGTTGGTACTCCTCTACACTAGGGAGTACAATTTCGGCACGAGCAATTTTGCAGCGCCAGGACAGACGCTTAATGAACCTGTCCTGCACGCGTTGCAACAGTGCCACATCTTTCCCATGGAAGGGTGCCCAGACATGAGCGCAATACGTGAGTTTCGGTACTACTATTGTTTCGTACAGTTTTATATACATTTTAAGGTCCTGCAAGATAAACGTTCTAAGAAGGAGGTTGCACAGTCGAGTCGCTGCAGTCGCTGTTTCCACAATATGTTGCCGGAACTTAAAAAAGCGATCAAACGTCACTCCCAGGTCTTTGTACGCATTGACTTCATTTATAATGTTTCCGTCCAAGTAATACTTAGCATCATCAGGAATGGTCTTTAAAATTGCGCATTTTGGAACAGATATCTCCATTCGGTTAGCTTTGGACCAGCTGGATATGAGATTGACTGCTTTCTGCAGTTCCGTTCGATCCCGGTCACTGTGTACTTCGGTATAAACCTTGAGATCATCAGCATACATTTTGTAAGTGACATTGAGTGCGCTGAGGGCACGGCCTAGATCAGTGACAAAGATCGCGTACAATAATGGGCCTAAGCAAGAGCCCTGAGGGACTCCTGACGTACATCGCCCGCTGCTGGATAAGGAATCATCGACTCTCACCCTGAAAGTTCTGTCTGACAAGTATGCATTGAGCCACTTGATTATACGAGGGCCGATTCCAAGTGAAGCAATTTTTACCAGCAAAAGCGTATGGTCAACCCTGTCAAAGGCGCGCGAGAAGTCAAAGTACAGTACATGGAGGGTGACTCTTCTATTACGCGCGAGGGCCCAGTCCTGTGATACTTCGAGGAGTTGAGTTTCGGTGGAGCGCCCTTTGGTAAAACCATGCTGATTGGGATCCAAGTGGCCGTTCGCAGATAAGAATTCTGTGATGTTGTCGACGATGATTTTCTCCATGATTAAACATGGGATAACACATTGGGCCACAGGTCGATAATTTTCCGGCAGATACCTCTTGCCTTTTTTGTGGATGGCTGTGACGATAGATTCTTTAAATAAAGTCGGCACCTCACCATCCTCGAAGGAACGAGTAAGAATAATTGAAAGCGGACCCGCCAAGACGTCCGCCAATTGCGCAAACAAAATTGGTGGAAGTCGGTCAGGAGTCACGCTTGACCTCCTCTTCAGTGTCTGCATCTTCTGAAGCACCACGTCAGCTGAGAAAGTGATATCGTTGAGATGTGCTGCTGGTGTGGACGGAGGAAGGTTGACAGATTGCCCTGATGGGATGTAGACACTTTCAAGGTATTGCATAAGAGCGCGGGCTTTGTCCGAGTTTTCAACAAGTGTTGAGTCTTCTACTTTAAGAGGAGAAATACCGCTGTGCAGGTTGAGACGCTTATTCGCGTAGCGAAAGAAGCTTTTAGCATCTCTAATATTTAGGCGTTTTTCCTCTAACCGTCTGTTTCTGGTGGCCGCTCGGGTCAGTTGGCGAGTTAGGGTGCGCCGTTTGTCCGGCGTCATGTCATGTTCCAGGGCGGCAGATGCCCGTCGAATAAACGCGTCAATTCGAGAGAATGGTGGTTGACAAAAGGGGGTAAACCCTTAACCAAATACGTGATTAACTCTAGGAACTTCATGTACTGACTCTGAACTGAGTCGCATTCGAAGAAAAACAATGACCAGTTAGTTAATGCAAGGTTGGCAGCAATAGCGTCGAAATCCATTTTTCCGTAGTTGAGTCTCTCTTTCCTTTGGGGAAGTGATTGCCGAACCGCCAGTTTGAAAGTAAGTGCCATATGATCCGACTTGACGGGAGGCGCGCAAACTTTCAAGTCCGTAATTGAGTCGACGGCATCTGTTAGTATGACATCTAGGATGTTTTGTTTTCTTGTAGGAATGGTAACCAGCTGGGTGAGACCATTTGCGATGCAAAACGTAGTCAGCAAATATTCCTTTGAGGTTTCAGAGTCAGGAATAGTGATTGGATGCCAATTTATTGCAGGCTGGTTCAAATCGCCAGTGATGATTACTGGATAGTCAACCTGCACTAATTCTTCCAAGTCGTTGCAGAGCTCTGCCATCCGACGTGCTAGTTCGGTGGATTCGCCAGTCGGTGAAAAATATGTACAAATTATTCTGTGCATCACATCAGTACCGCACATTATGTCAACAGCGACCGTTTCGGATACAGTGTTTGCTGATACTTCGCAACATTTGAGATCGGGACGCGCAAGGATGCAGACACCACCCCCCGCGCCTCCGAAGCGATCTCTGCGGTAAACATTGTAGCAGCCCATAGATAGCTCTGCAGATGAGACGGTCTCACTGCTAGCCCACGTCTCAGTGACGCAGACAATGTCAATTTCAGCTGAAGAGCAATATTGGCGAAGAGAGTCGCATGCAGCGTTCTTTACTAAACGCGCAGCGTTAAATGAGAGACAACTAACCAATTTATATTTGTATTCGGGCAAATCGTTTTTAGAATCTGGCAAGTTATTTGAGTCCAGTGATGGTGGTCCGAGTCACGCTACGGCAGGAAATGTGTCAACTACCGCAATGTGTCCTCCCCGGTCCCTAAAGTCCATAATGTTAGTACCAGTCGCCCACAACTCCTCATTGAACATTTTAGCGTAATCGATAGCCGACACATCAACAATGAAGCAGGAGTGTGTGGCATATTTAGGTTGTACCTTTTGCACCTTATACGCCCCGACACCATTCGCCTTCAGGTGAGCGTGCACACGTGCCGCGCTGATGTTTTTCTCCAAATTTGATATAAATATTTGGCGGCTTTGTAGTTGGAAGCGCGAAACGGGTAGCTGGGAATGTTGTTGTTTCTGCTGTGAGTCAGTCGCAGTACTTGAAGTTCGTCCAGTCGGCCTCTTGTTATTTACATTGCTGGACTGTTCAGCTGACTTGGAAGGGTCGCCAACCCGTAGAAAACGTCGCTGGCCACGTTTGCCCGCCTGAACCTTGTTCCATCCTGGCTGCTTAGTTTCGGGCATATTGTTGCGATGTTGTGCACTGTCGCTCCTCCCACTAAATAACACTCTTGAGGATGAGCCTTGGGGCCGTGACGTTAGGCGACGTGCAAGTGGCGTGGCGTCACGATGATGTGTAGTCCGGCTTCTGTCCTGGTTAGGTTTATTTGCAGCTTCCTTGCGAGATGCAGACAGTTTCTCCACCTTGGCGGCGAGATATTGCACCTGCCGATCAAGCTTGACGTTGGACTTGCGAAGTGCACGCATTTCTTTGAGAAGTGTGCGCAACATCTTGGCTGTGGCGTCTGTTGCTGCCTCTCCTTCTTCATCCTCTTCCATCTCGCTCTCTTCGTTCGATGAGTCAGCTATAGGCTTGCAGCCCTCACAATAAAACTCGGTGAATGCCGCAGTTGAGTTGACAACATCTTCAGTAGATAATTGAGTGCAGTGGACATGAACACGAAGATCACAGTTTGTGCACTGGATGTAGTTCCTGGAACCGACTCGCTGGTCACAGTTTGGGCACTTCTTCGGCTCGTGTGACGGTTTCTTTGTCTTTATCTTACCTATGTGTCTTCTCCGGTCGCGAGGCGCAGACGCATGCCACCACGCCACCGGGCTCGACACATTTATGGGGTGCCAAACAATAACTTAGACAAATACATATATTGTTACTAATTGACCGGGTGGAAGCGTGCCATGAGAAGTCAATCTGTTTTCGAATTATGTGGCCAATTCTGATTCCACGGTGTATATATACATTGACTCCTCAAGGCTCGCTCTCACCCGGTCAATTGATAATCAAAAGTTTTGGTCGTTTTGCTAGCCACTCGTTGCGAAGGCTCTCAACAACATCAGAATCGGACAGGTTTATACGTTTATCACAGAGCGGCCATTATTGCATTAGCTGGTAAGCTCCGCTTTGGGGTCAGGACGATCAATATCTTTCACCAATACAACTCACGCCAATATACGACCTGGGCTTGGATTTTATTGAGCACTAACCATACTCTCCGGACCTCAAACCTTCTATGCGTTTATTTTTGATTGAAAACAATGAAGTCCTTCGAAAACATTTAAAATGAGGTACATCACTTGTTTATCTTCACAAAGCCAGGCTATTTTAAAGGAAGGATCGATAAGCTGATTGATCGTTCAAAAGATGTAGACTATATTGATGAAAAAATAAACCCGTATGGTTTTGCAAATTCGTAAATGTAGCTGAATATATATATATATATATATATATATATATATATATATATTTAGCTAATGGGAAGGTGCTTGCATTTGTTTACCGTTTTTTACAAATTTGGAAAATCATGCGGGTTTATTTAATCATCAGTATGATTATATATATATATATATATATATACATACGCATTACGTCTCCCAAGTTTTAGGACTGACATTCAAGATAGTCTTTCGGTGAATCATCTATCCAATATCACACATTGTCAAAGCAGTTCATCAGTGTAAATCGCTAAATGCAGGACATCGGCGCACGGGCATTTGAAGTTGCAAACGTTTTTACTCAAGATCGGATAATGATACACGTAAAGTGGAATGTCTATCGCAATCGTATCCACCATACATAAAATAAGCTCTAAGAGATAATGACCCGCATACATATCATAACTGAGCAGTACAATTAATCCAGACTAAATGCCATACCATGTGAAAGTTTTGAACGAAGCATACCACTTCCGCTGTGTGAGTCCTCTTGTTTCTAGGCTTTCAGGCGTATCTATAATATCGAGTGACTAAAGTTTAGAGTAATCTATAGCTTTGTGGAGTGCTGTAAATATTGGTCTTGCAGGACAGTGCTGTATATGTCTAATCCACAACGAAGAACCCATGTTTTTTAGCGATGGCACAAGATGTGTTTTTTAACGAAGTATACTGCGCATCTTCCGTTCGGTAAATTTGCGAGTCAGACCTTACGCTGTGTGTTCTCACTCATTGCCCCGAGTCTCTCGTGTTGTAGTAACCGCCCTGCTGAGCCTGCATCCCCCGGCTAACTTAGCGTACCGTGACAACGTTACAATATAGTATACGGGAAGCCGAGTTCGACGAAGTTCACGGGGACTCTACACCAACGTTGGCGACAATTTTTTTAAATTGTGGATTCAAACGTGGTCAGATGTCAATTAAAATAAAGTACGGCTCGAATTGAACGCCCCAGTTAAAGTTACTACGCCAGAAATTGTTGAAAACATCCAACATGTCGCATGGAAGAATGTCGAGTGAAGGTGCGTAGGATTTTAATGGGTGACTCAAATGTCAATCTTATAGTCGACTCTTCGCCTCTGAAATATTTATCACTTGAATTAATGCGATAGGATTTACGCGTGTAATTAATTATATTACTTGCCCCTCTTCGGGTACCTGCATCATTCATATTGCAATAACAAATTGCTCAAATGTTTGCAGTATTGATA
This sequence comes from Dermanyssus gallinae, assembly GCA_003439945.1. Taxonomy (NCBI): domain Eukaryota; kingdom Metazoa; phylum Arthropoda; class Arachnida; order Mesostigmata; family Dermanyssidae; genus Dermanyssus; species Dermanyssus gallinae. The sequence continues at coordinate 924,628 of QVRM01007094.1, read as the reverse complement.
CATCGATGTTTTTCGATAATTTTCCAGTAGTTGTATCTCGAATTGGATGCCAACCTTCTTTGTAGTTAGCATTCCCTGCATCTACTGCAAGCTATAGGAAGCATGACAGGCTTGGTATTAAAAGTTCTTGGACAGGGCCAATAAGGCCTCATGGCTGAATGTTGTTGATGACCCTGATGTCAATTCTGCATTTGAGGCGCTCCGGGCCACGCTCAAATCCATATACAATAAAGCTTTTCCTATGTCTGAGCCCAACAATATGTCAGGACTACGGGACGGGGACTCGTTTGTTTTTCTGCAGGTCTTCGCAGGCTAAGACACAATGCTAATAAGCTATGCCGTAGATATTGTAAATTAAAAATACCTGAAACTAGGACGGCGTACTTGTCTTCCAGAAAAAAAGATATACAACTGCTGTCCGTGCGGCAAGAGAGGCGTTTTCTCGAACTCGGTTCGACGTTCTCAAAAATTATTTCAGGCGGCTCTGGAAGTTCATAAATAAGACGTGTGATAGGGCTCGCGACGAGAAAGAGCTTCCTTCGGTCCTGTCCACAAGCTTATGAGGCTAATTATCGTACCAACGTCCTTCCAACTTCGTCCACATGTGCTAAATCACTCCTGTCTAGTCAAATGTCTGGGGTGACTCTTCATGAAAAGCTATCGTGGCAGCCGCGCTTAGACTATATAACTCCTAAGTGCTATTTGGTCATTTCAGCATTACGACGCATGAAACGCATTGAAGGTCTGTTGATTATTTACAATTTACTGTTTATGCCCATCCATTGGTACGGAGTTCTTCTCTGGGGAGATGTGGATCATGGCATTTTCCGTAGAGCAAAGGTACTACAAAATAACGCATTACGGGCAATTTTCTCTCGACGCCGGAGTTATTCTGTAGGGGACCTGTTTATCACCCGATGGCTTCTGCCAGTTTCCATGGTCTATATTCTGCGTGCAGGTACACTGGCATTCAAAACAGCTCATGGCCTTGTCCCGGAGGGCATTGCAATCCCTTTGACCCAATAAAGGGGTTAGGGCGCGGAGTAGAGCTACAATATTCGAAGTTCCCTTTACTCACAAAAAGGTCAGTTCGCAAACCCTAATTCGAGTGAGAGTTACAAAAATACCTCGTGCGTAGCTGATGAGCTCTCATATGTGGTTACGACTATTGCTAGGCTAGTGGCCACCAGCTAGATTTGCAGCTTATCGCATTGAGACTTATAGGGACTCTCGACTAAAGCTGAGGTGGTTATTGTCCGTTATAGGAACACGCCCTGTGGTGAATCTGTTACTTGTGATGTTACATACGATTTCTGGAGTATATATCTTTACTTAAATCACTCTATTCACCATTTATGTCCAATTTTTATTTTTGTGAGATTTCAAGCATTCTAAGATGCAGTTCCGATAATAGGCCACGTTGTCAATCAATCAATCAGTACGCAGTGTTTGTCGATGCTTAAACGCTATCTATAAGATATTTGACGTCGAATCGTGACCGTCGACGAGACTTGAATCCACCAACAAGAGTTTCGAGTCGAAAGTGTAGTGGTCCATTTCAAACAAATGAAAAGAACAGCGTTTGATGAATGTACGCCGAAAATTGCGACGACTGTGGCGGCCGCGAAGGTAATAGCATCTGTCTCTTAGATTTCTGAGGAGTAATCGTTATTGAGTGCTTGCAGAAATGTCAGGCTCGCACAGGGGCATTCTGCTTCTCACGCCTGAACCGTTTGCATGAAGAGATGCAAACGGAACGGCCGATATCGGTGCGCAAAATGTCATATTTCACCATGAAATAGTCGCAGCGGCAAAAAATACTACCCGCCCCCCCCCCTCCTCTTAAGATCTGCCTTTGGGGAAGAAATTTTTGTCCGATAAAGTGGTCATCGCTGTTGTGGATGGGCACTTTGACGGCCTCGAGATTTCCTACGTCCAAATGAATCAAAAATTTGGAACACCGATCGTTACTTATTTAACGATCACGATATATTAAACTAGTTTATGTTTTCAAGCACGATATATATATATATATATATATATATATATATTTATGTTTCTTTCGACCTTTAAATCAGATCTGATTCTTAGAGTCAAACCACCAAACGACTTTGCTACTGCTTCTCCA